>CM035805.1:33518899-34133899 GCA_020466265.1 Siphamia tubifer
GAGGAACTATAGGGACTAGAGGAACTATAGGGACTAGAGGGACTAAAGGAAGTGGAGGAAATAAAGAAACTAAAGGGACTAGAGGGACTAAAGGAAGTGGAGGAAATAAAGAAACTAAAGGAACTAGAGAAACTAAAGAAAGTTGAAAAAATAGAAAAACTAGAGAAAGTAGAAACTTGCTCTAGAAAAAAGACGAGGGAAAAAGTGTTCTAGGTTAACACTGCAGTGTTGTAGGTTAACACTGCAGTGTTGTAGGTTAACACTGCAGTGTTGTAGGTTAACACCGCAGTGTTGTAGGTTAACACTGCAGTGTTCTAGGTTAACACTGCAGTGTTGTAGGTTCACACTGCAGTGTTGTAGGTTAACACTGCAGTGTTATAGAACAGCACCAGTCGTGTATTTTACTGCAGTATAGTTATTATATTTTACTAGAAACTAGAAAAACTGGAGGAACTACAGGAACTAAAGAAACTATAAAAAAAACCTAGTTCCTAGAGAAGAAACATCTGAAGGTTCCCACGCTGCACATGTTGCCAGAACTGCACCTTTAAACAGAACCTGTTCATTTCATCAGTACTTGTAGGCAGGTTTTCATTTGGACCTTACATCCGTTTGTTCAGTTCATTCAGATGATGGAACATATCGTTCACATATGCTCGTTCTAAACACCACTCATCACTTACAAACAGCTTTGACTCATCCCATCTCTCGTTTGTCAGATAAACTTTAAGTTCCTCTTGCTCCTCTGTGTGGAGCAATAAGACTTCATGTTCCACTTCCATTTCCTCACACAAAGACAAAAACATGCGACATTTCGAACGTCGCATCTTCACGAAGTTCACTATGTGTACGACATCATCCAACACAGGAGCTAAATCTGCTGGTAAAGTCTTTGCAACAAGGGGCGTAACAGTAACATGTGGGTTTTCTTTGACCCTACGCACGAAGCCTTTGATGCCCGACCTGAAAATAAGACAAAAATAAAACAAGAGCCTCAGCTAATAACAACATCTGACAGTAGAGTTATCTGAGAGAGGCACTTCAGCAGAGGTGGATAAAGTACTCATAGTCTGTACTTAAGTAGAAGTACTACTGGTGTAATAAAATACTCTGGTAAAAGTAGTACTGATTCAACTCCTTTACTTAAATGAATGTTTTTTTAAAAAGTACTTCTGAATTGTAATGAATTAAAAATTAAAACTGTTTTTTTTTTATTTTTTTTTACATGAACGCAATAATACTAAAAATATGAAACGTTTCAAAAGTATCTAAAATAAAACATTTAAAAGTGAGTTACTGTGTAGATAATGTGTTTGATCAGGTCACTGTTCTCAGTTTTGTGGATATGGACAGGAAATTTAGGAAAAACGGGGGGGGGGGGGGTCATAATTGAGATAAAATGTCATCATGAGATCATTGAAAAAGTACAAATGAGATTGAAAAAATGCAGAATTTTAAGAGAAAAAAGTCAAAATTGTGACATAAAATGTTAAAATGTGAGATAAAAAGTCAAAATAGTGAGATAACACTAATGTAACTATAATATATAAAGTCACAGTTTCTCTCCTTCACTCATTTTTCCTCTGGTGACTTATTTTTCATTCTTTCACATCTGTGTGTAGTTTGAAAAACTAACAAGTCTATTCTGAGAACGTAAGGTGTTTCAAGTACAGATATTTATGAACAAATATTGGGAGTAAAAGTAGAAATTTGCCACAAAAATTAATACTCAAGTAAAGTACAGATACTTAAAAAAATCAGTAATGAAGTACTTTTACTTAGTTACTTCTTTGTCCGTGTCATGGCCGAGCGTTTCATTTACAATAGTTTTACAAGATGACAATAATAATGGATTTAGTTACGAGTTCAGCAACAAGATAATTAGCTTTGACGGCTGTTGAGCTGCATTTTATAATAACGGTGCATTTTATAATAAACATCCAAAATGTAATAACTATTTTATTTCTATTTTGTAATAAATTTTGCCACATTATGTAATAATTCATTACATTTTGCAGCAGCGGGGCACTATATTTTGGAAGTAGAAATGTTGTTATTGTTTGCTTGTTTATCCTTTTGATGCAATTTCATATTTGTTTAAAATGAATCTTAGTGGATAAATTATCTGGTCACAGCAGCTCTATAAACAAGCAGAAGACACTTACATTGTTTAACCTCTAAAGCTCCAAGGTTTTTTTGTTTTTTGGCAAATTCAGCCTAAAATGCCCAAATTAAAGTAAAATACAATTAACAAACTATGCTTTAGAATTGTTGTTATGTAACGCACCATGTTATTACATTTTCTAAGGAATAAAAAAGTTGCAATATTATATAATAATCTTCTCAAAATGTAATAACTTATTACATAATGTGGCAAAATTTATTACAAAATGAAATGAAAAAGTTAAATTTAGGATGTTTATTTCATTCTTCGTAGGTAAATGTACAAAATACTAATAATTTTACCACAGATGTTGTTGTTTTATTAAATGTGTTTTCTCAGTATTTTACGTAAGTGACTGTGTAAAAGCTCCACTAGGGTCAAAGGTCAAACATTAGCTATAAACTGTGTGGAACAGTGCGTTAATGTTTCCCACCACATAAATAAATACCGCCTGCCTTTGTTACCGAAAAAAAAAAAAAAAAAAAAGTTGATAAATATCTGTAAGCGATGTGGAAAGTTCAGGGTAAGTTTTGTTGGTCAAACATAATAGTGTGAAATGAAGCCATTGTCTTCAGTGGAAACAGAACAGCCATGTTTGCAGAAGAAGGAAAAACTCTTCTACTGATGTGACTGTGTTTCATTCTTATCCATGTGTTCACGTTAATCTGATGGAAACAAACGAGGAGAAAAGAAGCAGAAACTAAATGGACGATTGTAGAACAGTGTGTGTGTGTGTGTGTGTGTGCGAAAGTGAGTGTGAGTGCATATGTGTGTGTGTGTGTGTGTGTGTATATATGTGTGGGTGTGTGTGTGTGTGTGTGTGTGTGTGTGCAAAAGTGAGTGTGTGTGTGTGTGCATATGTGTGTGTGTGTGTGTGTGTGTGCGAAAGTGAGTATGAGTGCATATGTGAATGTGTGTGTGTGTGTGTGTATATATGTGTGTGTGTGTGTGTGTGTGTGTGTGTGCAAAAGTGTGTGTGTGTGCGCATATGTGTGTGCATATGTGTGTGTGTGTGTGCGAAAGTGTGTGTGTGGTGTGTGTGAGTGTGCATATGTGTGTGTGTGTGTGTGTGTGTCTGTGTGTGTGTTTAAGTGTGTGTGCGAAAGTGTGTGTGTGTATGTTATTGTGTGTGTGTGTGTGTGTGTGTGTGTGTGTGTGTGTGTATGTGCGAAGGTGTGTGTGTGTATATGTTCTTTGTGTGTTCGTATTTCTATCTTTTTGGGGACATTGATATGTTTATACAGTCACACTATGGGGACCTCTGACACTATGGGGACCAACATTCAAGTGCCCACAAGGGTTAAATATAAAGGTCCCCATTAGTAAAATATAAATGATGTGACCTCACAAATACATTAATTTGTATTTTCAGGAAGTCCCCATAAAGCATGAGGGAAACAGGCACAAAGAGACTTATTTTTCAAAGATCTGAAGATGTGTTTTTTTTTAAATGTATTTATTTGTATGTATTTTTTAAATGTATTTATAATTTCAATGTTTTATTATTATTTATATTACAGATTTTTATGTATTTATTTTTTAATTTTTTTTAAATCTATTCATTCAGTTTTATTTATTTATTATTGAATTTAGTTATCCAATATTTTATTTTATTAAAAAAATGTTTACACTCACTACAGAATGACTACTTGATTATAAACTTGGTCCTCATGAGACATGGAAATGAGTGTGTGTGTGTGTATTATTACATTATCAGTTTCTAAATTGCTCAGTTTTTAAACGGTTTCTATCTTCAGTGTCATTTAGTTTAAATCATTTGACCTTCGTCTCCACTGTTTTTTTTTTTTTTTTTGTTTCCACAGACTCTTTTCAGCAGGTGGTAAATGTTTGGAGAGTGAAGGAATCCAGCTCAGGTGTTTACGTGACCCTGTCCTGCCATCAGCTGTTCATGACCTGCAGTCAAAGTGTTTCCAAAGGAACTTTATCTGAAACTAAACTTCATTAAGTCTGGACACACGTTCACTGACCAACACATCATTTATAGAAACAGAAGCTCAGTTTAAAGCTTCACTCATTTATCACTAAGTCACTTTGTCTCAGGTCAAAACCATTAATCCACTCCCTGTTCGTTCAGAAAATGTCAAAAATGTCCATTTCAGATTCCTAACCCCCCCCCCCCCCCCCCTCCCCTGCCCATAAAAAAGGGGGAGGGGTTTGGTTTTGTTCCTTTTTTTTGTACGTCTGTTTGTCAGCAATTACTACTGGATCCATTTTCAGGAAAGTTTCAGGACAGGAAAGGTCCAGAACAGATCCTATTAAACTTCAGTGATATTATATTGTCAAACGTCAAGGTCACCAATATTGAGAAGCTAAGTCACGCCCTTCTACGTCTGGTCCATGGGTGCTTAGCTTGAAAAAAATTGAATGGGAGTGAATGGAGCGACTCAAGCTAAATTCTGATTCTATTTGACAAGTGCTCTGAAATTCACATATGATAGCGGTTCGGGGTTGGGGTCGGGGTGTTGTTCGGCCTCTTCTGGAAATATTTTTCTGATAGTAATGCGTGGGAGATACATTATCCTGCTTATTGTACTGGTTATTACAGCTTATTACTGCTACTACTTGAACAGATTGGATAAAATAGCCGTTACAACGTAGAGAATATTTACTTTCAAAGTGGCCGAACTACCTGCGGAGTGATATGGTACAGTGAATCTGAAGTGATAAAACGGGCAGTTATCGAAAAAAATCCACCAGCAGAACGCTGGGAACGTCCATTCAAAGTGAATGGGAGCTGTCGCAACATTCTAGAATAGTAAGAAATATTTGATGTGGCACAAACAGATCACATGATTTTGATGGGAAGCAAAAATTACGTTAGGTTTCATGTGGGCTTAGTAAGAGACTACAATGTGTGGCGTATGTGACGTCACGTTAAAAACATGGGTCAACCGGCCTAATTTTAGTGACAAGGCTGTTTAAGATGAATAGTTCAAATGTTATATCCGAAATTCAATTGGACTTTTATTGTGACCTTTGACCTCAAATTTGTCCTTCAAGGTTCTGATGTCGATGGGCATCAACAGTGAGAGGATAAATAAGCTACATATATAAAACTGAGTATACAGGAATGAAAAGGAAACCCATGACCTCCTGGTTGTTGCCTCCCACGTCAGTTGCTATAGTAACAGTGCCATCTAGTGGATGTGAATCAGAGTCTATTTGTGGCTCTGTCTGCATTTGTGGATTTGACAAAACAGAATGTCTCAAAAATACGCCACAGAGGGAAGCGGTGAATGTGTGTAATTGCTGATCCACAAGTGCGAGTCACATTTGACGAACAAAATTTCAGTTTTACAAATGTTTTGCAAATGACAAACAGTATATTTACAAGTACACATTTATTTGCAAAGACCAAAATACAAGTTACAACAAGTATTCAGAGAATGTCTAATCTCACCACTATTTTGTGCCAATCACACGTTTCTATGACAACCTGTTCTTGAATTAGAGCCGATAATGTGATTTTGACCTTTCTGCTAAATGCGACCTTGAACTTTGACCTTTTGCAATATTGATAATTTCATTACATGTATATATGCCTCAGTGTGTGTAATATTATAATATATCCACTATTGATTAAGTTATTACGTGATATGTTTATGCTTGACACACAGTGTTACACAAGTTAATTTTGCAACATGTCACCTTTGACCTCCAGAGATCTCAAAAACTCTTGGTCGTAGATGATAACACCAATCAGAAATCTTCATTCCACATCGTTTGGTACCAATCTGAAAGTTCTGTGACCCTCCGTTCTTGAGTTCTAACCGATAATATGATTTTAACCTTTTAGTTAATAGTGACCTTGACCTTTGACCTTTACTCAAATGGATTATTGCATCTGATGTGCACTAGTTATATGTATATGCCCATATAATTTAATAGTGATATCTCAAGTATTCATTAAGTTACAGCATGATATGTCTCTGCACACACACAATAATCTCATCCAACCAATGCTGGATGAGATTATTGAATTACATTTAACAAATTTAACATTTGCGAATATCAAAACACATGTCCAAACCACTGACTATTTGTACATCATGTTCTGTGTATTTACAAATATTTTGGAGACAAATCTAACCCCATACAGGTGGTTCCATCCTGGTCCATTCTCCATTATCTCTGTCTTTAATGGTTCTGTCTGTGGGGAACACATACCTGCACTGATCGCCATAGTAACCTGATCTCCACTTGGGAGCCGTCACACTGATGTTATGTCTACATTTTGTCTCTATAATGACTTTCTGATGCTACAGCTGGGAACAATTTGAGTCCAATAAGTTCAGCTCCTGCTCTGTTTGACTGAACCGTGCAGGGTTCATGTAAACGGTGACGCTGGGACGTTTCACTGCTGCTACTACAACATCTGTCACACACATATATTTCTGAATTTTTATTTAACCCGCTATGGGACTTATTAACCCTTTAAACGTCCAAGGGTCCACATATAGGCCATAAGTAGGCGCTCAAAATGTTAATCAAACCACCCAAACCTGTCCCAAATGTCACATGATCTAATGTAGTTTGACAACAGAGATCCTCACACTTCAGATATAAACCAGTGTCAGATAAAATATCCACAGCAGGTACAATCACTCATTTGTTCAAAATACAAATGTCAAACAGCTGATCTGAACCGTTATGTCTCATAATTATCCACAGAGGAACCATATTCTAACAAACACAAGCATAGTCCAACAAAAACGTCCAAAACAAACCGAAAAATTGTGAAAATGTCGTCCATTAGTCAGTCCAACACACATCAATAAATATCCACAAATGTTTCATCTATTGCATCATTTAACACGACCAGTTTTCATCTTAATATTTTCATTTATAATTTAATTAAACACCAATTGCATGTTATTAAAATTGTTCAAGAACTACATTCAATTGACTTTATTCAGAAATTTTGGCGAAATTGAGTGAAAGTTTAAACCAGGAGTGTCCAAATCCAGTCCTCGAGGGCCGGTGTCTTACATGTTTTAGATTTTTCCCTCTTCGACATAATTCAGTTTAACCCTTTAAGCCCTGAGACTTTAGCAGTTCCACAGTAAAAATAATTTAAATAAGCAACAACATGAACAAAAATGAATAATAAACTGACAAAATAAATAGTTACATGAAGAAAGTAAGACACATATGAAGCAAAATTAAAGAAAAAATTATAAAATAAAAAGGAAAATGTGGAAAAATAAACAATGGGCAACAAAATTAACAAACACTTTGTGTCTTACTTTGTTCATGTTACTAATTATTTTGTTAGTTAGCAGTGACAACACACAGTCAACGCTATTGAGAGAAAGTAGCTCCAAGCAATTACGAGGTGTGACTTTTTTTTCTGTGACGGTTTTGTTATGAAAATAAATCACTCATTTGAACACGTACTGTTTTGAGAAGAAACTCGTTTTATTTTGTTGACCCCAGGAAAAGTCCCGGAACTACTTTCGCTTTGACCAAAACCGGACCAGAACTGGTCTTGTGAAAAAAACCAAACTATCTTTTTAAGTGTTATATTAACACTGGTGATTTTACTGTGTGTTTTGTTATGTAGAAAATTCCCAAATATTGTTGCTTTTTCTTGTATAACCGTCACTTTCTTTAACCTTGAATTAATTAAAAACAGTAACAAAGAAAACTAAATATAATGACTCATCTTAACAGTAGTGTTTTGTATATTTATAGCAGGTCTACGGAGCCAGTACAAACATCTAGACTATGACTCACACAGATAATGATCGTCATGTACATTAAAATCACACCTCTGGAACGCTCACTCAACATTTATCATCTGGAAACACAAAAAAAAAGAGAGAAAAAAAAAAGAAAAAAGTCAAGGTTGTTTAAATTCTAAATGAAAGTTCACCTGCTGCTTTAAAAATGGGACATAAGTGGAATAAAAACTGTGTTTAAACTCAGATATTAAACTTCAACTTCATTAGAATGTTCTTCGTTTTCCTACATTTCTTTTTAAAGTTATGAAAATTGACTCAACTTCTAATTCACTCTCTTTAAAAAGTCAAAGGCTGTTTTTGGTTCGTTTTATTTGTCTGTAACTTTGCGTAAAAACTACTGGACTAACACGAATCTTCATGAATGAACAGGACATTTTCATGAAAGGTGGTGCACTGGTTAACACTGGTGCCTCACAGCGAGAAGGTCCCTGGTTCAATTCCCACGCCAGACCTTTCTGTGTGGAGTTTGTCTATATATGTTAAACCCTGAGATGAACTGCAGACTCATACAGGATGACCTCTGACCCCGCCTTCACCCACTGTAGCTGGATTAGACCCCAATGACCCTAGTGAGGATAAAGCGGGTTCAGATGACGAGATCAAATTTTCAGGAAAGGTGCGAGGAGATCCAGAATTGATACCTTTAAATTTTGGTGATAAAGGTCAAAGGTCAAGGTCACCAAAAATGTGAATGAAGGACAAATTTGAATACTCTAGGTCAAAGGTCACGATAACAGTACAATTGAATTTTGGATATAATTTTTTAACTATTCATCTTAAACAGATTTTTTCACTAAAATTAGCAGGTTGACCCATGGTTTTAAAACCTGTCAACCGCATGACAGTTGGAATTTGTCCTTTCTTTGTTGACCAAAAAAAGTCCAGTTTGACCCCTGACCCCAAGTTGCTCTTCCCCCACTGTGCGTTCGGTGATGTCACCATACTGGAATCATGTTGATGATGATATGACAAGTGTGACAGAATGGTGTGTGATATGATATAGTATAATATGATACTGATGTGATGTTATGATGCGTGACATAACACTATATCACTTGAGGTTCAATATCCTGAGTGTTTTAGATGTTTCACCAGTGTCCAGTGGAGGTGGTACCATGAAGTGGAACCGCTCCATCAGATCACCCACCTAGACAACGCATGTTACAGCTGAGCTCTGAAAATTCAACATGACAGTTGAGCAGATTGTCCAGGATTCAGATTTTCAGTCCAGTGTGGTCTCCCCTGCTGGGCTCAGTAGTCCTGCTGGTCTGGGCTCAGTAGTCCTGCTGGTCTGGGCTCAGTAGTCCTGCTGGTCTGGGCTCAGTAGTCCTGCTGGTCTAGGATCAGTAGTCCTGCTGGTCTGGGCTCAGTAGTCCTGCTGGTCTGGGCTCAGTAGTCCTGCTGGTCTGGGCTCAGCAGTCCTGCTGGTCTAGGATCAGTAGTCCTGCTGGTCTGGGCTCAGTAGTCCTGCTGGTCTAGGATCAGTAGTCCTGCTGGTCTGGGCTCAGTAGTCCTGCTGGTCTGGGCTCAGTAGTCCTGCTGGTCTAGGATCAGTAGTCCTGCTCATCTGGGCTCAGTAGTCCTGCTGGTCTAGGATCAGTAGTCCTGCTCATCTGGGCTCAGTAGTCCTGCTGGTCTGGGCTCAGTAGTCCTGCTGGTCTAGGATCAGTAGTCCTGCTCGTCTGGGCTCAGTAGTCCTGCTGGTCTGGGCTTAGTAGTCCTGCTGGTCTGGGCTCAGTAGTCCTGCTGGTCTGGGCTCAGTAGTCCTGCTGGTCTAGGATCAGTAGTCCTGCTGGTCTGGGCTCAGGAGCTGGAGGCGTTGGAGGTCAACACCAGCCGGAGGGGGCCGTCATGTATGTTTAGCCCCCAACTAAATGGATAGAGACAGGAGTTAAGTTAACACACACACGCACGCACACACACACACACACACGCACACACACACACACACACACACACCTGCAGTAATTGCCTGACACACGGTTTAATACACATGTCAAACACACACATTTCACACTTGTCCCTCCCAGGCCCCTCCCCCTCTGTCCCCCTCACTACTCCCTGTAGTGCAGTATAATCCTTCTTCACTTCCTCTGCGTTTCCATGGTGACACTTTGAAAAACAGCCATTTTCCTGTTTTTTGGGTTGTGTTCAGTCGATAGTTATGGTCAGTGTCAGAGAGAAAGCTCAAAACTGTTTTCACATTAGTTAAACTGAGCCAAAACTGAGTTAAACTGGGTTAAATTCAGTGAAACTGGGGCAACACTGAGTTAAACTGACCCAAACTAAGTTAAAACGAGCCAAGACTGAGTCAAAATTAGATAAACTGAGCCAGACTGAGTCAAGTGGATTTACTAATTACTAGGGCTGTCAAATGATTCTGCTTTTAATCAGTTTAATCACAGGGTTGCTTTATATTAATTTCAATTAATCATGATTAAACATTAATTGTGTTTAATTTTTCATGAAGAGACTCATTAGTCTAGTGCTAGCATTAGCCTTGGGCTAGCAGAATCCCTAACTAAAGTATACGTGATGTTAATGAGTATTTTAATCTGGAATTGCTTCATTGAAAAGAAAACATTGTGTCGATCAACTGTTCTATCTATGGGTTTTCTCCCTAAAATTTCCTAAAAAACACACAAAAATTCACTAAGAAACAAAAAATGCAGAGGAAAAAAATATTTTAAAAAAGGTACACTAAAATTCACACAAAAAATAAACACAATAAAGAATCCAAAACGTATTAAAAAACACTTAAGTACGGGAAAAAAACACCAAAAATCATTATAAAATATACAAAACCTATGATAAAATATGAATATATATGCAATATTGGTGGTGGTAGAGGTGGATAGTGGGGTGTGTGTGTGTGTGTGTGTGTGTGTGTGTGTGTGGTGGTAAGGCATCCCCATCAGTACATAACTGAATCCACTTCAGTCCTTTAGTTTAGTTCTTCTGTTGGTTCAGACTTCCATCACAGCAGACTGTGGCTTTACACTGATCCTGGATCTGTCTGATATCAGACACCACAGCAGCACTTAAAAGCATCACGTTTTTGATTTATGCTGTTCTGGAGCATGCCTGTGTTGACTTCAAAGCTGTTGTGATTTAGTGTTATCAGGAAGTCAATGTTCAAAGCTGCACATGCTCAGATCACACAGACAGTGCAGATACAGTCCTGTTCCAACCTGCTGACGCTGCCGGGATAGTACTGATGTCAACTCCAAGTATTATCTTTAAAACTAAAGTACTGATGTCAACTCCAAGTATTATCTTTAAAACTAAAGTACTGATGTCAACTCCAAGTATTATCTTTAAAACTAAAGTACTGATGTCAACTCCAAGTATTATCTTTAAAACTAAAGTACTGATGTCAACTACAAGTATTATCTTTAAAACTAAAGTACTGATGTCAACTCCAAGTATTATCTTTAAAACTAAAGTACTGATGTCAACTACGAGTATTATCTTTAAAACTAAAGTACTGATGTCAACTACAAGTATTCTCTTTAAAACTAAAGTACTGATGTCAACTCCAAGTATTATCTTTAAAACTAAAGTACTGATGTCAACTACGAGTATTATCTTTAAAACTAAAGTACTGATGTCAACTACAAGTATTATCTTTAAAACTAAAGTACTGATGTCAACTCCAAGTATTATCTTTAAAACTAAAGTACTGATGTCAACTACGAGTATTATCTTTAAAACTAAAGTACTGATGTCAACTACAAGTATTATCTTTAAAACTAAAGTACTGATGTCAACTACGAGTATTATCTTTAAAACTAAAGTACTGATGTCAACTACGAGTATTATCTTTAAAACTAAAGTACTGATGTCAACTCCAAGTATTATCTTTAAAACTAAAGTACTGATGTCAACTCCAAGTATTATCTTTAAAACTAAAGTACTGATGTCAACTATGACTATTATCTTTAAAACTAAAGTACTGATGTCAACTACGACTATTATCTTTAAAACTAAAGTACTGATGTCAACTACGACTATTATCTTTAAAACTAAAGTACTGATGTCAACTACGACTATTATCTTTAAAACTAAAGTACTGATGTCAACTACGACTATTATCTTTAAAACTAAAGTACTGATGTCAACTACGACTATTATCTTTAAAACTAAAGTACTGATGTCAACTACAACTATTATCTTTAAAACTAAAGTACCAATGTCAACTACGACTATTATCTTTAAAACTAAAGTACTGATGTCAACTACAACTATTATCTTTAAAACTAAAGTACTGATGTCAACTACGACTATTATCTTTAAAACTAAAGTACTGATGTCAACTACGACTATTATCTTTAAAACTAAAGGACCCTCAAACTATCGTTTTTTCATTTTGGTTTTGGAAACAAATAATGAACAAGTTGTTTTTTCATTGTGTTACTTTGAAAAACAAATGATACACAGATTATCCAGGTGGGAAATCCTAGCGAGTTTCTCAGAGTGCCCCTTGTGCTGTGGTGGTAAACATCGCATTGATCACTATTGAGAGAAAGTAGCTCCAAACAATTACGAGGTGTGAGTTTTTGTTCCGTGACGGTTTTGTTATGCAAATAAATCACTCATTCGAACACATACTGTTTTGAGAAGAAACACGTTTATTTTGTTGACCCCAGGAAACCTGCCGGGACTACTTTCATTTTGACCAGAACTGGGCTCACAGAACACTGTTGGGGGTAAGTTACTGTGGGTGCACCAGAGTAAAGACACTGATCCCAAACAGATTCATGTGAAAAATACTGAACTATCCCTTTAAAAATTGTCTTATTTTTTACAGGGTCATTTTGTCCAGCATGTCCATCTGTCCAGCTTTGTCTCATCTGTTAATCTGAACAGGCTGTTGAAAGCGGCAGAAAATAAACTATTAATGTTCTGCTCTTACAAACACAAGCGTGATTAGAGCTGCTGCACTTCACAGCAGACCTGATCCAACTGACACTGACAACTACTTTCACTTTTATTTTTAGCTTTCCTGTAAAAACAGCTGGAAACAATTATCAGAAGAAGTCTGATTAGATCATGTAAATTTACTCCTTATGGTTTTAATGGTGTGTTGCATAAATCAAATCAGTAAAACACCAGCTTTTTTCCCCTTTATTTTATTTATTTATTTTTACAAAGAATTAAAGTTGGGTTTGAAATAATTATTTTAACCCATAAAGATCCAGGACTTTTTCTGTGGCACTTTCCAAATTATTTGATTTATTTGGTTATTTTTAACTCATTTATCAACATTTATTATAATATTATCCTCTGTATTTTGTGGGTTTTTCTCAGTACACTGTAAAAAAAAAAATCTGACCTTAAGCATATTAGTTTAATTTTTTTGTCCAAATATATGATCAGATTAAAATCAGACAGAATCACCTACAGAGGAACTTTTCAGTCAGAAGAACTGATTTATAGACAATAGATCTGAACTAATCTGACCAAGACCAGTTTACTGGTTCCATTGGTCAAATTTTTTGGTTTAATTCTATTTTTTTTTTTTAAACTAATTTAAGGTTTTTTTTTGTATTTATTTTTTTTGCTCCATTCCAGATTTCTTAAGCAAATCTTGTAAACAGAATGTCACTGTTTCTGTGAATGTGGTGGAGGTTTTTTGGGGGTGGACATTATTTCTGCATCCTTCATTCATGGACCTGGACCTGAACTCAGACCTGGCCTCAGACTAGACCTGGACCTGAACTCAGACTGGACATGGACCTGAACTCAGACTGGACCTGATCTTGGACCTGAACCCAGCCTGATCCTGGTCTCCAGTGTTGGTCTTCCATGGTTGTCAGATCTTCTTTATGTCCTCCTCTGCCCTAAAGGTCCCACTGCTGTGATTTACAGAAGGAGGAGGAGGAGGAGGAGCAGGAGCAGGAGGCCCTCTGAGGAGGACGCCTCCATCCTTCCTGCTTCTAAATGGTACCAGTGGGAACAGTCAGCTGGGACCAGTAAAGAAAATGTGGAGCTGTTCAGAAACCCAGCAGGAGTCAAAGTGAAAGTTTAATGTTCTAACTGTGGTCATTAGTTCACCTGAACCCTCCTCTGCACTTTATGTTCATATACAATGTTAACTGTGGCTTTGACCCATGTGTTAATCCAGTCATAATATTCAGTAAAACAACAACATTCACTGAAAACACTATACATGCAATTAACATTTTCAGCTATGGTACTAAAACTCATTCAACAAACATCAAAATGACAAAACATGACATGGATTCATCTAATATAAAACTACATTTCCACAGTATATTACATAAAAGTTTTTTTTATATAATTTTTTAAAAACTTGCCAGTGTATTTGAGATTTTTATATTTTCAGGACAACGGGCCTTAAAGATGTTGAGGGGGACACTTGTTGCTACACACAACACTTTCCAGACGGCAATGGCGCCTCACTACTGCGTCCCAAAATGTCCATCCTCAAAAATGGGGAAAAATCGTACCATGGACAGACCGTCCATCGTTTTCCCAAAGATAAGGCAATTCAGCGTAAATGGGTCAAAAACATAAAGAGGGATCCTGGTCCATATTTCATAGTAAGCTAAGGATAATTATGCTCAATGAAATGCATTAGCTAATACATTAAGTTTAGCTCACCAGACTAGCATCAATAATAAATAGTCATCTAATCAATCTAATGTTATGATAAAATAAGAAAATATTAATGTGTAATTACATAACAATACATTCTATATGCTATTTCGGGATTATGCTTTCCATTTTGTGGTTAGCGTGCTGATGGCTGTCAGTACTGTTGATATGCTAGCTCTGCCATTAGCCTACTTAAACTTTATGCAGCCTTCAACCCAGTTACTGTAGCCTTTCAGCAAGACAGCCCAAGGAAGATTGCGGTCCTTACACGCCCATTTTTCAACAATATCGATCGTTAACTTCGGCAAGACAGAGAGATTAGTGGTCCAAACTGCTAGCATGCTGCCAACACAAACATTCACTGAAGCTAGTGATTAACAACGTATGTAACTGTGTACTTCTGTTTAACTTCGACCTCAAGCGTAAAAATGGCCGCCAGGTGAATAAGGCAAGTAGTTCCAAAAGTTCGCTCTCTTAACAAATGTCCAGTGACTTAATATGTGTGCAGATCTTTGTTTATCAAAATGTGTTGTTCCTCTTATTTTTTCTCCTCATTTTAAACCACCTCTGGATACTTGGTGGTAATTGTCCATTTCTCACTTTATATGTCATTTGTAGTATTTTATTTTTATAATCAAAAATTAATGCAACTATGGATGTAAAAAAAATACAATATTACATACATACAAAAATACAATATTAGCATTATGTGTAATCAAAACTGTGAAATACTGCATGTGTGACTTTTTATTTCTTTTTGGATCGGGCAGTGTAGGTTTATTTTCAACGTACACATTCCCTTCATATAGTCATCAACAATATCAAGTGAGATAGAAGTAGCCTCTTGGTTTGTTTGCATACGTAACCATGGTGACAAGTACCGCTCCGATACTGCAGCCAAACACATACATTCATCACAACGTTAAAGGATAAAACACGCAGCATCTACCCTTTCTATATCTATGACTACAACCACGACCTCATTCACACTAAAACATTCCTTCCAGTCTGAAATAAACCTAATGCACAACACTCGTTTATCACTGAACATCCACAGATAAAGTTAGCAACTAGCTGCTAATTAGCGGCTGCACATGTTTCCCTCAGCAGATGCTTCAGAGCCAAAAACCAGAACAGACCACAAATATAGGACTACCCTCATGGACACAAACACGCCTACACAGCTTTAGCACTATTTTCACACTCTGAGCTGGAGGAAAAAAAAGGCCCTGTGCCAAATGTGGTTTTGTATAAAGCACTTGTTGACCTTTTCAGACCTGGGGGGGTGAGGGTCATCAAACTGAGGCTAGTTTAGGGTCCACATTCATACCAACAAGATGTACAGGAAAATATAAAAATATAAAAACTGAGAAAATCCAACAACTTTACTGTGTTTAAATGTAAAACAGATGAAAAATAAGACTGAAAATAGCATTAAAATTATTAAAATATTGACATTGACAAACTATCCCAAAGGTTTATTTTGCATTAAAATAAAGGAAAACATTGAGAACTGTAATTATTTATAGATCTTTAATCTCTTGGTTGGAAGAGATTATTATAATCACTGTGTATGTGTGTGTGTGTGTGTGTGTGTGTGTGCCCACAGAGACATATCATGCTGTAACTCAATGAATACTTGAGATATCACCATGAAATTACATGGACATATACATATAGCTAATGCAGATCAGATGCAAAGATCTATTTGAGTAAAGGTCAAAGGTCACAATTAAGTAAAACTTCAAAATCACATTATTGGTTATAACTCAAGAACGACGGGTCACAGAACTTTTATATTGGTACCAAATGATGTGGAATGAAGATTTCTACAATTGTTTCTACAATTCTACAACAGTTTTTGAGATCTCTGGAGATTAAAGGTGACATGTCGCAAAATTAACTTCTGTAACACTTTGTGTGTCAAGCATAGACATATCATGTTATAACTTAATCAATACTGGATATATTATAATATTACATGCACTGACGCATATATACATATAATGAAATTATCAATATTGCAAAAGGTCAAAGGTCAAGGTTGCATTCAGCAGAAAAGTCAAAATCACATCATTGGCTCAATTCAAGAATGTGTTGTCATAGAAACTTGAGATTGGCACAAAATAGGGGCGAGATTAGGCATTCTCTGAATACTTGTGTTTTTTTATTGCCCAGTACTTGTGGAAAATAAAAAAGGGCTTTTTAAATAAAAATGGACTGGATCTCCTGTGTCATTTTTGTAAATCCATCTGATGGTCCAGACTAGATCTGGTTTTGGACCCCAGCCTGCATGTTTTTGAGCATCCAGCACAAACCAAAGCACGCCCCCTCCTCATCAAAGTCTGTGCGTAGAGTTTGAATTAGTGAAGGGTATTAAGGAGTGCGACTATCTATGATCAAACGCAGCAGGAATGCAGTCCACTGTCAGACCTTTACAACAGTGATAAATGAGTGGCATTTGGTCAAGGTGGAAGGTGATCAAAGGCGTGGCAGAGGTCTGGGCTGTTTATGGGGGCGGGGGGGTAGTGGTCAGCCAAGCCCCCTCCCACCAATCACACAGGAATTCACTTTTCCACAAGGACACGTGTGTTGTGCAAACGAATGTCCTGAACTAATGCAAACAGTTCTGTTCAGACGCCTGTGAATGAAGGCAGGGAGCACAAGGCTTTCACTTACCAGGGTCATTTAGAACTCAGTGTAACCCCACCCCACCACCCCTTCCCCAAAGGAGGTGAGGGTATTGTTTTTGGTTCAGGCTTTTTCTCCGTCCGTCCATTTTACGCAAAACTACTGGAAACCAATTTCCATTTGATTTTTCAGGAAACGTGTGATGTGGTCCAGAAGAGATACCATTACATTTTAGTGAATGTAGGTCAAAGGTCAAGGTCACAAGAATGTGTTTTCACATTGATCCTAGATTGGGCAAATCAGGAATTTCCTCTTCATTCAGTTTATTTATATTTAGCTTCTTTTTACTCTCACTGTTGATGAGCATCGACACCAAAATGCTGATCTACCAATTCTGCATCTTATGTGTATAGATTTTCACCTATTGTTGACCCAAGAGGCCAGGGGTCATTGGGTCAATACCTAAAAAACTAAAATGCACTATAAAGGAAAGATAAAAATGTCCACATGTTACTATTGAAGAGACAGAACTGATGGTTGATGCATGAGAAATAAAGTGACCTGGAGAACTGCCTGAGGATTAAAGTGACGTCTGTTTCACCAGATATCCGTAAAATAGTGACCAGTAGGAAATGTCACTTTTCACACTATTTGAGAACTTATTGTGTATTTTTACTGGATGTGTCTGGACATAATTCAGGGTTACTGTAAACATGTCTGCTCTGTTGTTTCTGATCCGAATTTGGCAGCCCATGGCCGAGTGGATTCAGCGTTTTTGCTCCGATTTGGTTCCGACAGTTCAATGGATTGTTATGGGTTAGAGTCTTGCACTCCCATGTTACCCAATGCACAGCAGTGCAGTGTGGGACAAATTTTGAAAGCTCATTATCGGAGCGGTGATAAGCTGCAGTCCTGCGAAGTAAAAACATGTTTAAAATAAAAGCTATAAATTATTCATTTTGACTATCATATATACGTGAGACGGGGGAGGTCCCGGAGGAGGTCCCGGAGGAGGTCCCGGAGGAGGTCCCGGGGGAGGATCCTACCAGCACTGAGCTGTCAACCCTGGCCCACCCAGTTGAATACCCCGGACGAACCCTGCCGACCCAACCTGTTTACTCTAACGGTTTCACTCCCACTTGAAGTCTCTATTCAAAGTTCTTTTTAACTTTTACTTCAGATACTTGTCTAGTATCAGTCTCGCGTCAGTATTTTAGGCTTAGATGGAGTTTACCACTGGCTTTGGGCTGACATTTACACTCACCGCTGAATCCTGTAGGACGTGTGGGTGGGAGTGGGACTGTGTTCCACTCAGACCTCTATAATGGGTTTATTTTATGTCACTCATCACAGTCATATAAAGTCTTAAATATCACGCACGTTATGTTTGAAACTCATGTTACTCACATTTCTGTTCCCATGATGTCTGGCCTGTTTGAAAGAAGTGTTTTAATTTTCTCAATAATATGTTTGAGTGACAACATGTGTTCTAGAGAATATTGGAATTTCAGCACCAGGTGCTGTCCACTGACGTCATTTGTTTTTGCCTGTTGAGCGTCCACAGCTGCACCTCACTGATGCGCTTATTCACCCTCATATCCAGATAAGAACTTAGATCGCTTGAAATGTTTCTTTTCTGAAAAATTTGCTTTCTGATTTTTAAAAAGTATATATATATATATATATATATATATATATATATATATATATATATATAATTTTCATTCTCTAGTTCAAACAATCTCATGGGCCAGTTGTTTTTGCATGCAATTGCCACAAATTACCAAACTATGCTCTAAAGGTTAAATGTGGGTCTTGAAGGGTTAAATGTGAGTTTTTAAGGGTTAAATGTGGGTCTTGAAGGGTTAAGTGCGGGTCTTGAAGGGTTAAATGCGGGTCTTGAAGGAATAAATGTGAGTCTTGAAGGAATAAATGTGAGTCTTTAAGGGTTAAATGTGGGTCTTTAAGGGTTAAATGTGGGTCTTTAAGGGTTAAATGTGGGTCTTTAAGGAATAAATGTGAGTCTTTAAGGGTTAAATGTGGGTCTTGAAGGGTTAAATGTGGGTCTTTAAGGGTTAAATGTGAGTCTTGAAGGGTTAAATGTGGGTCTTTAAGGGTTAAATGTGGGTCTTTAAGGGTTAAATGTGGGTCTTTAAGGGTTAAATGTGGGTCTTTAAGGGTTAAATGTGGGTCTTTAAAGCTTAAATGTGGGTCTTTAAAGCTTAAATGTGGGTCTTTAAGGGTTAAATGTGTTGTGGTTGTAAAGGTCATTTTCTCATAGAAGATCAGTTACAAAATTAGCGTCTTATGCTAATTAGCATGTGTGTTGTTCGGTTTTGGAAGTAAAGCTAAATGACAAAGACTTGGATAGATTTCAGGGGAATAAAACGATATGTGAAATGTTATTGGAGCCTGACGGTACAGAGTGATATGCAGCCGCTGCTATAGAAGCCGATTAAATGAAAGCACATGGTCATAGTGAAAGTGGATATTCAGTCCACGCCTGGAAGGTAGTGGGACGTTGACTTTGGCAGGAAAATGAGCTGGAAAACACATTTTTGACTCAATTGGTTAATTGATGGAAACCTGATTAGGGACATATCCAGAGTAGAGACGCTTAAGTGTGGAAGAAAAGCTCCAGAAAGGCCCGAATTCCCAGCATTCTGTGCTCAGCCTCTGGAGAACACAATGGCAGATTTAACACCAAGTGGAAAAAAAAAGCAGACGCACAGAAGACAAAGAAGAAGAAGATGAAGATGATGAAGAAGATGAAGAAGACAACTGCCCTTTGGTTCTGTTCAGAATAGGACTTTTTGATTCATTTTTATTTGATTATCAGCAACTTTACACAAAAACTACTGGAGTGATTTCCATGAAATTTTCAGGAAAGGCGTGAGGTGGTCCAGAATAGATCCCATTACATTTTGGTGAATGTAGGTCAAAGGTCAAGGTCACCAAAAATATGTTTTCACAATGATAAGAGATAGGGCAAATCAGGTCACATGTATGTGTGTTGGGGGGGGGGCTCTTCTTTTCCATGGTCCACTGCATCATTTCCAACAGTTTGTGGTAAAACGTGTGGATGTTCAGCACATGGTCGACACATGCTAACCTTCTGTTCCTGTTTCTGTTCTGCCTTATTTCTTCTAAGTGTCTGAGTCCTGTCTCTACTGGGTTCAAATCCATTTCAGAATACACATAAGCAGCCCAGACCCCTGGAGGCCAAAATTCTGCTCCAAGATCCATCTGGTTTAAGCCACAAATATTTAGATCATTTTTCAACTGGAGGAAAACACACGCAAACATATGGACGCTTTCAGTTTTCAACAGTGAAATCACCAAAACTCCACTTAGGTGATGTTTATATGCTGAAAACCTATTGTTGGAACTGTTTCTATTTCACTGGAACTGTTGGAACCGTTTCTCCTCCACATCAGTACATTCTTTTCTTTCATCTTATCATCAGTGTGTTTCTATAAACAGCTTCATTAACTGAACAGCAGTTTATATTAAACACAAGTTGAAGTTGACGGTCCTGTAACGTTAACATGTTTTTCCTTCTTTATTCTTCTTTATTTTTCTTCTACTGCACATAAAACTGATCCAAGTGCTGAAACTCCACCAAAACGTTCTAGTTCTGGGTCATTAAAACTAAACAATGAGCTTAAAGACATTACAAACCTCTGTAAAAAGAGTAGGTTGGCAGTTTAATCTCCTGAGACCCATGAAAATCTGAGTTTGTATTTTTTTACATTAAATAATTATCCTGGTTGTAAACTGTATAATGTGACCATTTTCTCAGGTGCATTTAAACAAATATTTATGTATTTTTTTATAATTTTATAATATCCAAGTGCATTGGAAAGTATTTTTTTAAGAAAAAGTGTCAAACTTTTGTTTATATATAAAGTTATTGATCAGAGCAGCTTTTGTATGCAACAGGTTTAAAAAGTGCAGTTTGTGTTAGTGTGGTGCAGTTGAAGGTTGAGTGGCTGTAAATGGAGGGTAAATGTTTTTAAATGAGCCTTAACAGTCGCCTCTAAAACAACAACATACAGTTAAAAGAAGAAAGAGTGGAGGATGTGCCATAGGGGTCAAAGGTCAGCCCAGTGTGACATGGACTCTGTTTGTTCAGTGGGTCACCACCTGGACATAAACCTAAACCTGGATCTAAACCTAAATCTGAACCAGATCTATGTTACAAACCATAGGCATTTATAAAACAGCTCACAAAGGTGTGTGTGTGTGGGCAGATAAAAAAGTGTGTGATGACAGGAAAACACACTCGACTATTGACCTTCCCAACATGGAGGAACAAAATGACAGGAAGTGAAGAGTAAAAAAAGTCAGTTTTTAGAGAGAACACAATGACACGCACTAGCAGTATATACGTTTTTACTTCTTCCTACTCCTTTTCAAACATGTTTAATTTTAATCTATTTCATATGACTGATAGTGTCCCAATCTTGTGATTCATTTGATTAAATTTCTATTAAGTTTCTATTCATCTAGGTATTTATTTATATATTTATTTTCCTGGTCTGGCCCACTTGAGCCCACATTGGTCTGAATGTGTTGCCTGAACTACAGTTTGATCCACTGGTCCACATGCTACATATAAAGCTAACATGTTAGCATGCTAGCAGATGTACAGCAGATGCAGGGGGGTTGGAATGAGGACACATAATATTACACTGCTTTTTATTCGATCCACTTCTAAAACCTGCAGAAAACAGGAGAATACACACATAACACATTTGGTTTAAGTTGTGTAGAGGTGATTTATGAGGAATATTTCAGACGGCAGACCTTCATGTGGCGTCCACATGGACCAGCAGGTGATGGCGCCATCTTTAATCTGGTTTGGGTTTTTGGGCAATAAATTATATTATTTTTCAATCATCTGGTTTTATATTTATGTGTATTCTTTGGCCTTGGATGGAGAAACAGTAGCATCAAGTAGAGTTTAACTGCTACAAAACTTTATGCTTTAAAATATAAAGAACTACAAATATCAGTAAAATTACAAATATGTGTAATACATGTTTTATTGATATTTAATCCGCCAAGGAGGTTATGTTTTTCCCAGCGTTTATCTGTCAAGATAACTTGAAAACTTATGGACGGATTTTGATGATATTTTCAGGGTAGGTTGGTAATGATTAGATTTTGGTGGTGATCCGGGGTGGGGGTGGGGGTGGTCTATATCTTGGCGGAGGTCTGCACTCTCAAAGTGCTTTTCTAGTTGTTATTGTCTTACTAATATGTTATTTTATATTGATATTTGTTATTTTACTCACATTTATTGTTGCTTTACTGATATTTTTTGTTGTTTGTAGTCCAGTATCTGTACCTATAGTCCAGGACCTATAGTCCAGTACCTATAGTCCAGTATATGTAGTCCAGTATCTGTAGTCCAGTATCTGTAGTCCAGTCCAGAGCACAGGTTGAGGTCAGTGCAGGAACAGGAAGTGAACAGATTGTAGTTTTGTTCTTTAAAGACACTAGAGGGAGACAGAGGAAAGAAACTGAACAACAGCTGATTTTCACCTTCAACTGGAAATAAATACATCTGACCTTCAGTGTGTTTGTCTCATTTTCCTTTAAATATATGATCAGATTAAAATCAGACTGAATCACCTCCAGAACTGATTTATAGACAATAGATCTGAACTAATCTGAGTGAAAATCATTTTTCGTCATTTTTGCCTTAATTCTAGATGTTTTTTTTGCTTGATTTTATATATATATATATATATTTATTTTTATTTTTTTTTTAATTCATTTATTTATTTTTTGCTTAATATATATCTTTTTTTACTTTATTCAAGAAACTTATACAAATATATTAGAACAATGGCTGAGTTGCCAGGAAAACGCTTCCACACACTTATTAAACTCTGGGGACTGTAGGGAAACACTTAATTTAAACAGGGGGGGGGGGTATCCCTTTAATAAGCTGTAAATCATAATCAGCCAAATGTGCATGGTCTGTAAAATGGACTGGTTTCACCTTTTATGTCTCTCAGACAGGTCAGTCACATCAAACATGTGTCCCATCATCCTCTTTCCCTTTAAAAACTGTCTCTGGATACTTTTCAGTTTGCCGTTGCCATGGTAACAGACTGTTCCAGACAGGTTGTCAATGGAAAAATGTAACATGAGGAATGAAAAGTCTGTTCTGTATAACGATAACATGACAGTTAATTAGTGAAGGTGTTAAATCCACAGTGAGACAAATATTTTTCAGTTGGATCTGTTCATGTTTATGTGGTTTATATTTCTTTAGTTTTAATTTACTTTTTATATTTACTGTGGTCATGGTAACGGTTGATGGAAAACATGTTTGCAGATTTAAGGGCTTTCACTCTGGAGGCAGAAACACTTACTGCAGCTGAAAATAGTTTCTGTAGACACTGCAGAAAAGAATATCCCACACAGATAAAGTGACTGGAATTTGAAATATCTATCTTGGAAAAGTAGTTTTTTTGGATTTATTTATTTATTTAAAGTTAATCGTAAGATTATTTGACGTTTTGTACGAATTTTCAACTTGATCTAACCCCCAAAAAGTGGTGCCAAGTACTGGGTTACCATTTATGACATAAGAAATTACAAGCTGGCTCCAAAATGGCATCATGACCTTTGACATTGAATGACTTTGAAAGGTCAAACCCATAGTCTCTTTGAGAGGGGGCGGGGTTTATTGTGCCTGGAACCACTTGTTTATACTTGATCTTGTTCAGTGTTAACCGTATGTTAATGCAGTTTATATTTTGTCTCTAAGAAAAAAAATGAGCTCAGCTAAACACAAAGGAGCCAAATGGTCAGAACAGATTCTATTTGACTTCATGCAGAAGTTGTTGAAGTTTCCTCCTGATCTCAGAGTTCAGGCCTGTCAAAGCTAATGTGGCTAAAAGCCTTTTAGCTCTTATTAGATCACTGTGTGCACTATTTCACCACTAATCCAATTGTCCTCCAATGGACACCTGTGTGCACACACACACTTACACACAGTGTAGAAACACACACACACACACACACACACTTTCACACAGTGTAGAAACACACACACACACACACACACACACAGTGTAGAAACACACACACACACACACACACACAGTGTAGAAACACACACACACACACACACACTTACACACAGTGTAGAAACACACACACACACACACACAGTGTAGAAACACACACACACAGTGAAGAAACACACACACACTTACACACAGTGTAGAAACACACACACACACACAGTGTAGAAACACACACACACACTTACACACAATCTAGTACATACACACATGCAGTGTAGAAACACACACACACTTACACAGTGTAGAAACACACACACACTTACACACAGTGAAGAAACACACACACACTTACACACAGTGTAGAAACACACACACACACACAGTGTAGAAACACACACACACACTTACACACAATCTAGTACATACACACATGCAGTGTAGAAACACACACACACTTACACAGTGTAGAAACACACACACACTTACACACAGTGTAGAAACACACACACACTTACACACAGTGTAGAAACACACACACACTTACACACAGTGTAGAAACACACACACACACACAATTACATACACACAGTGTAGAAACACACACCGTGTAGCACACACACGGTGTAGTACACACATTTACACACAGTGTAGTACACACACAGTGTAGTACACACACAGTGTAGTACACACACAGTGTAGTACACACAGATCTAACAGTGGGATGAGTCAGAGCAGATGATTTCATCCTCAGATGTTCAGAAGGATGATGTCAGACTGTAGATGAGTGGAGCTGCAGATACATACACTACTGGAGCTGAGGATGGTTTTGTAGGCCACCACAACGGGGGGGGGGGCTCTGCTTTACCTTCGGGCTTCACATATGCATAAAACTTACACTTTTGAAGTAATGTAAAAAAAATAAATCTCAGTTTGGTTTTAACTCTTCTTAATAATAATAATAATAATAATATAATATTCATGTGGAATAGTACCTGTTATACAGAGATCATATATAGCGAATAGTTTGGGGGTTGAAGTGAATAAGTTTGTACTTCTTCCAACTTCTTTTGAAGTATGACAAAAAAAAATAACTCCAAGGCACTCTCTTATAAGTGAAAATTTAAAAAGCCTTTTTTAAATTGGCTTGGTTACATAAAAAAAACATTAAAATCCTATAAAAAACCCCAACGGGTAAACATAAACATACTTCTTTTGGAGTATGTTTAATTTCATAATTTGACTATTTATATATGTGATGGATGCAGCCGCATCCACACCATAAGTCTGTAACCCTCTGCACCTACACTTTATATTTTTTGCATTTATTCAGTTACATTAGCTTTCTATAGGTGTAACTGCATTTCTATTACTGGATACCTGAATTTTTCCCTTGAGAGATTATTGAAGTTTTATCTATCTATCTATCTATCTATCTATCTATCTATCTAGAGGGACGATGTAGGAGAGGAGAGGCTGTAAATTCACATGTTAAATAATGATGCTTACGTTAATAATGGATGCGTTAAATTCTTGTTCAGATATATTTTATAAAGAGCATTATTTAATTATTACAAACAAAATATAAATTAAATTAATATTACAGATAAAAACATCTTTCTATTTCTGACTCTTCTTCCTTTGTCCCCAGACTATTGTTATTTTTTAACCCTGACTCTCCTCCCAGTTAGACTTCCTCCTGAGGGGTTTCCCAGTATCTCTCCCAGTTTCATCCTTTACCTTCTTATCTTTTTTTTTTTTTTATCCCAGAAAGAATCTGTTTGATGCCCTCCCCTCTGCTCCTCCTTCTTCCTCGTCACTCTTTTCTTCTGCCTTTCCCTGGTGATCTCATTTCCAGGATGTGTGTGTGTGTGTGTGTGTGTGTGTGTGTGTGTGTAGTGTCACGTGCGTTTCCCATCAGTAGTGGCTGCTGGGGGGGGGCACAACAGGACACACCCTGATGTGACTTCATGCATCCAGCTCTTTCTCTCTCTCTCATGGATGTTGTGGTGACATCATGTTAGATGTGTGTGAACTGAATACAGGATGAAAGGGCGGAAACTCTGACACAGATTGTGTGTGTGTGTCTGTGTGTGTGTGTGTGAGTGAAATGATGACCTCTTCCTCTTTGCAGTATTTTATTTTAAACTGTATTCATTATATTTATTGTCTCCTGGGTTTTTAAATACAATAAAATTAAATATATACATCAATCATTTATGACTTGATTCTGTCTTTAGAACTGGAATAAATACAACCAGTTGTATGTTATTATTTTTATATAACATTTTATATTTTGTTACTAATGATTAAATTAATGCTAGAAGTTGTATGTGTGAAATATCAGTATATTAATATATATCAATATATATAAAATATCAATATATTAATGTTTAGCAGTGGCAGCATTAGCATCAGCAGCATTAGCAGCTTTAGCTGTAGCAGCATTAGAATCAGTGGCAGTATTAGCATCAGCAGCATTAGCAGTAGCAGCATTAGCGGTAGCAGCATTAGCGGTAGCAGCATTAGCAGTAGCAGCATTAGCAGTAGCAGCATTAGCATCAGCAGCATTAGCAGCTTTAGCTGTAGCAGCATTAGAATCAGTGGCAGTATTAGCATCAGCAGCATTAGCATCAGCAGATTCTGCTACTCAAATGTTGGCAGGTATGGCAGAATAGACAATTTTTAAATCTACATCATCGCTGAATGCATGTGCATTATTGACTCAAACCAAAGCCACTGCAGTGCAAATAATTCAAAACTGCCGCCATAAACAACAGTTCAACACTAAATAAAATTGGCTGCAACATGAAGCTAGTCTGAAATAAGGACAATAAATGATAGTTCATATCATTCAACTGACAGAACACACAACTGACCCCCAGGGAAAATGACTCTAAACAAGCAGCAGATTAACTATCAGACACTGTAAAGCTCACAGACATTTAACCAGGTAACCTCTACCACAGTCACTGTAAACAAACACCAATAACTTTTTTTAAAAGGCATGATCCATTTTGTCATGACCATCATGGGTTACTTATCCCACAACAGTTATCTGTCAGGCCCTGTCAGGTTTTCGTACATGTAGCCCAAGCATCGTACATGCAGGTCTTGTGTTCTTGTCTTTGGCTGAAACAACTTCAGATGCTAACATGTAAAACTCTCCAGCGATTTCGTGGTATTTAACTTTCTGTACATGGCCACATACAACGAACACCATAGATGTTTATGGGTGCTTTTTTTTCTCTGGTGTAGACACTGGGCTTCTCTATTAAACAACTGTAGATCTGCCCACTTCTGGTGATCTACTCCCACTCAGTGATCACATAGGGATCTGGTAACTGGACCCTGTTACTCAAAGTGAGCTTTTTAATGTAGCCCGCTCTGTCATTCTGATCCAGTAATGATCCACTAAAATACGCCATAGTCTATTGAGTCAAAAATGCGCACGCAAGACGATGACGTCACTTGCCCACAGTTCAGTAACGAGTGAGTTTGCGCATGTATGATTCTGCAGGCACAGCGTTGCCACCTATCGGGCTGGATGTGGAACAGTCGATTATCACAGCACTGGCAGATGGACAGACCCCCCCCAGATTATAAATAGTTCACTAACGATTCGGACACCCCTACAAAATGGTGTGGTCCCTATATAGTGGTTAAGGAGTAGAGGTGGTAAAAGTACTTTACCACCTCTACTGTACCACCTCTACTGTACTTAAGCAGAAGTGCAGGTACTTATGTGAAAAGTTGAAGTACTGATTCACCTCCTCTACTTAAGTAAAAGTACAATTTCTCATTTGGAATAAAGTACAAAAGTAAAACAATTTTTTTTCCATGAATGCAATAATATTTATTTAAGTATTTAAGTTTCAAAAGTATCCAAAATAAAGCCTTTAAAAGTGAGTTAGTGTTTAGAAATTGTGTTTGATCAGGTCACTGTACTCAGTTTTGTGGGTGTGGACAGGACATTTAGGATTTTTTTTAAAGTCACAATTGAGATAAAACATCGTCATGAGATTAAAACAAAAAGTCACAAAAATGACAATTTAAAAAATGCAGAATTTTAAGAGGAAAAAGTCAAAATTGTGATATTAAAAAGTCAAAATTATCAGGTAAAAAGTCAAAATTGTGAGAGAATAAATTTCAAAGTGATCCAGAATCCAGGATCTCTTCCAGATCACCACCAAAATGTCATTTGTTTGTTGTGACACTCCCAACACATATTGAAAATGTCATCAAAATCCATCCAGAACTTTTTGAGTTATGGAGTTATCTTGCCGCCCCCCAGCCACCAACAAAATCTAATCATTTCCAGATCTCATTACCAACCTACCCTGTAAATTTAATCAAGATCTGGGAAGACAGAAAGGTGGAAATTACACATGATATATATTTTTTTAAGTTAATAAGAGAAGTATTGTCATGGTAACAGAAGGGTGGGGCCAGGCCCAGTGCTTCACACTGTAACGTTTCTGACTGCTTCATGTTTTTACAACTGGAGCCAAAATATTTTGTGTCACACACACGCCTGAGCTGGACTCCCTGCTGAGACACACACACACACACACACACACACACACTCATTCTTGCATCCCCTCCCTCCTCCTCCCTCCCCCACCCTGCGGTACAACACAAAGACCTGAGGACCCTCCCCCTTCCTCACTCTGCTCTCTCATTGGCTGTGGCCTGTAGATGCTGGCAGTGTGTTGGACCAATCAGCCGTTTCCATGGTGATGTCATGGAGGCAGAGCTGATGCTGTTGCTGATGCTGTTGCCCGGTGCCTGTATCCCTGCATCCAGACGGGGTTAACCACCGTAGTTACGGGTCCAGAACCACCAGCACCATCACCAGAGACCACCAGCACCGAAGGGGGTGAGTCTAACACAGACGCAAACACACACACAAAAACATACACACATTTTAACAGGGTTACTAAAGGTCGTCTGGGTTCATGTTCATTGCATAAGAGCATAATGTGTGTGTGAAGGTTTAGGTGTGATGATGGGGCGACAGTGAGGACAGGGATGATGCGGTAGTTCCTGCTGACAAGAGGAGGATGATGGGAGGGGGGGGGGGGTTTAGTGGAAAGAACTCGATGTACCCAGAAATGTATGCATGGTGTGTAAAATGTGTCATTATTTATTGATTATCCCCCGTATGTGCAGAAGTACCATGTGGAAAACAGCAATGTTCATCTAGAAAGGGTGTGTGTGAGGAGGAAAGTGAAGAAGGACTCTGCAGAAAATCACATTTACATCACACTTTAGACATGTTCCATACCAACACTGCAAAAATTCAACTCTGACCAAAGGGAATTTGTCTCATTTCAAGTTCAAATATGTCATCACACTTAAAATAAGACATGGTCAATCAGGTAAATACAGAAAAATATATGATTTACACTGGTAAAAATGCAAATAGAGAGGATAATATTATAAAAAGGATGATAAATCACTTAGTAAAGGATAAAAAAAAAGAAAAATGAATTTACACTGCAAAAATGTAACTCTTACCAAGTGTATTTTTGTCATTTCTTGTCCAAATATCTTATCACACTTAAAATAAGACATTAGCAATCAAGTAAATATAGAACTAGAAAAGCACTCCGAGCGTAGACCTCCACCCCCATTTGGTGGGGAGGGGGGTCCACTTGATAAAAATTTTATGAAGTGTTGGGGGTGTCACAAGGAAGAAATTATTAGATTTTGGTGATGATCCAGAAGAGACCCTGGATCCTGGATCACTTTGAAATTTTAGATTTCAATAAATGGAAAATACATTTCAAAGTGATTCAGAACCCAGGATCTCTTCTGGATCACTACCAAAATCTAATCATTTGTTCCTTGCGACACCCCCAACACGTCTTGAAATTTATCAACATCCGTCCATAACTTTTTGAGTTATCTTGCCAACTAACAGACAAACTCCAGCAAAAACATAACCTCCTTGGCAGAAGTAATAAAAGATGACATCAATAGTAACCATCCTTTCTCACAGTTACAACATCAGAGTATGAGCTCTATTAAAGGGATAGTTCACTATTTTTCACATGAATCTATATGGGATCAGTGTCTTTACTCTGGTTCACCCACAGTGACTTACCCCCAGCAGTGCCCGGTGAGTCCAGTTCTGGTCAGGTTTTGGTCAAAGTGAAAGTAGTCCCGGCAGGTTTCCTGGGGTCAACAAAATAAAACACTTCTTTTCAAAACAGTATGTGTTCGAGTTAGTGATTTATTTGCATCACAAAACTGTCACAGAACAAAAACTCACACCTCGTAATTGCCTGGAGCTACCGTCTCTCAATGCGAGTTGTCACTGCTAACAGCTGTGCGCCTTTAACTACTTTCACCAGTTGTCCAGCAGTGTTTGTGGCTGCTATGTGAGGGCTGAAAATTAAACTCATAAAAAATAATGACTTGTTATATCCCCAGGTAAACAAATGATTTCCCTACAGCCTGACTGCCGCTGAGGCTGCTTGTGTAGCCCCAAATGTTTCAAATGTCTGTGTTCAGCCCTGGCTACAATGCATCTATTTTGTATCTTCGTCACATTCTAGTTCTAGAACAGTGACCAAAGTGAATATTCATTGACAATAGCAATAGATTAATGAAGATTTGAAGACATTTGAAGCGCAGCTTCATTATTATCTTATTGTGTTATGGTACGGCCACACTGAACATGAATTTACGCATGTATGCCTGTGATGGGCCGTGCAATGCTCGAGTCTGGAAGCTGGATAAACGTATAAACATATAAACATAGAAAAACAAAATCTGTTCCACCAATTCAGTCTCTCCTCAACCTGCAGAAGCGCCTGCAGGATGGGGTATTCCACCACCTTCGCTTGAAAAGTTCAATATTTTCAACTCGAGGGTTTACCTGTATTTGCAGCAAAACGTGCTGCTCTCCAAAACAGAGCAGCAACATGTCCAACACGTCGAATCTACATCGAAACGTGTTTCTCCTTTGACTTTGTATGTATTCTTGATGCGTGAATGTGGAACTTTACGTTCAGTGTGGCCATTCCATTATCGTTCTACTTCCCACATTCAACAATGTCAGGCCTATTTCAATGTAACATTTGTATTTGTTTGTGTATTGCTCTTATATTAATGATATTTGATATTGATTAATAGACTATTAAATACTTGAATAACATTCATTAGACAAGCTTGGAAATTCATGTATTTTATTGATTACGTACGTCAGCACAGCTGTTTGCGTTTCGATAGTCATGTGTTGGAGCCACTTTTGCACAAGTCCACCACAAACGTTCCCTTCAGCAGGAACGAAGAACATGGATTTACTGGGACACAAACTCACAATGAAAAACAGGCGTGGAATGGAACTGTCAGCACAATTTCCAATCATGCCGCCAGCGATCCCCATGAGTGTCTGTGTGTGTCCATGATGCCCCTCCTTAAATGGAGAGTTTCCTTCCATTCCTGCAGGAAGCAGAGTATCGATCCACAGCCTGGTTGGTTCTTCCACAGGACAGGACGCTCATGTGTGCTTTACGACATGTAGCCTTTGATGACTGTGTCATGTGTGTGTCAGGTGTGTGTGTGTGTGTGTCCCACTGGGAGGCGTGTCCAGTCATGTCAGAGCAGGTGATTGAGAGGTGTGTGCTTGTGTGGGTCACAGGAGTCTGATTAAGTCTGAAGAGTTTCACAACAGGATGTGCACGAATAGAATGATAAGATAGAATGATAAATAGAATGAACCCCCCCTCTGGTTTTGGACATCAGGGTCCGTTAGGGTCCATTGATTTTGCTGCCCGCGTGCGCCCAGGCCCAGGATCCAACCTCAGGCGGGAGACCCTCTGACTTGGGTGTTCATTAGACTCCTGTGTTTTAAGATGGGTTGGGTGGGTTAACAGTTAAATGAAAGTTGTACATCGACGTAATTTCAGTGATATTTCTTTTTGGTGCATGTCTGGACTCTTTGGGGTTATAAGGAACATTGGATCTGCTGATGAATTCAGTTTGGACGTGAACATGTGAGGCTCGGAGCAGGTGGTGGAAGCTCTGCTGTTCACTCTGGGTTTAATTTAGCCTGATTCAGTCAGTGCACAGTTGGAACATTATATAGTTCTATAGTCAGAAATATTAACATACAGTAATAACTCAATTTACAAAAGACCCAACTAAGCAATAATCCAATTTATGAAATTATTTTACATAAAATTTTCGTCTCTGAATACAAAAAAAATTCAAGTAATGAAACAAAACCCCCGAAACTTAAATACAGTACTGTACATACATATGTACGTACTGTACACTTGTATGTAGCATCCTATTTGCTATTTGATAGAGTTGCTCTCCCATTGGCTATCTCTCAACACCTGCTGGCCTCCCATTGGCTGGGAGGGAGATGCCCATGATGTATTTCAGGTGCCTTCAGCCCTCATTCATCCCAGAGTTCTTACCGTGGTCAGTGTGGAAGCACCTTTTTCCAGTGTGCTCATTTCAACTTTATTATTCATTATTCATCATGGGCCCAAAGAAAGTGATTCCCAGTCTGTCAACAAACACTGCCGAAGGTGAAAGTGGACCCAAACAGGCAAAAAGCAGTGGAAACAATTAAAATAACTATAATGGTATATAAATGATTTGCATGTCTTGTTCATTTTAATGGTTTAATAAATTGTTTTCTTTTAACACATTTTATACAAAATATGTATACTTGCATGTGGTGTGTATATATACATATATATATATATACACACACACACACACACACCAAAAGGGACGCAAGTTTTTTGTTATGGCTTGGGGGAAATCTGAGCTGTCCCCTTGAGTTCTCATCTGAGACAAAAGAAGCTTTAATAGAGTTGTATTCACTGAGGCACTTGTTTTCAGCTAAACACACACGGGAGTGATTCAAGCACGTGTCCAAAGTATCACCAGTGTGGGCACGTTCGCCATGATTTGGGAGTGGCAGATAACAGGAGTGGTAAATCCCTTTGTTTTGGGGGGTATAAAAGCAAATTGTCAGTTAAAATTCCTCCACTTTCAAAATGCTTCAGCCGACTGAAAATCTTAGGGAACGCGTTTTTGCATCCGAGGGTCATTCCAGATCGCCGCGTTCACGCTCGGATCCTGATGCCAGACACATTGGTGACATTGCAAAATGCTCTGGACTCTGATCCGAGCGATGCATCGCAGACCTCAGGCTGTGATTGATGCACATGGTGCTCATACCAGATATTAATGTTCACACTATCCAGAACTCTCACATTTCCTTAGAAAATTGTCAGAAATTTCACCTATTAACCTCATACCTTTATGTACCATTTACTTGAAGCACACTCCTGTATAAAGCTATAAAAAATATATACTTGCTTTTCTTTTGTTGTTCAGTATATATTGGTTGAGTTCCACAAGTAACACTGGGTATGTGTGGGTTAAAAAGTGTAGGAGGTGTGTGGATCCGAAGGCCGCAGTTACCGTTCTGAGCCTGGAGGAGAAGTCCACATGTCCACGTCCATCTGAGCGTAGAGCAGGTGTCCAGCAGGTGCTGAAGCGTCTGTTGTGGTGCGTCCAGGTTTTTCTACTTCTTCAGAGCGTCCCCTTCCTCATGTGTCATCTGCAGATTTACTGCTGCGCCTGCTCTGATTTACTGCATCAGAAAAAGAAAAGGCTCCAGGCTGATCAGAGGTGCAGAACTGACTCTAGCACACATTCAGCCTTTACACTGGAAAATTACTCAACTACTGTTTCACTTGTGTCATTGGGAGATTTATTTACTACCTTACCCAAGGAGGTAATGTTTTACTGGCTTTCATTGGTTTGTTGGTTGGTGTGTGTACAAGATAACTCAAAAACTTATGGACAGATTTTGATCTGGAAATGATTAGATTTTGGTGTGTGTGTGTGTGGGGGGGGGGACTTTTTGGCTTAATTCTAGGTGTTTTTTTTAATTCAAGGTTTCTTTTTTTAGCTAAAAGTTTTTTTATTATTACATTTTTGTTTGTTTCAAGATTATTATTATTTTTAGAAATGAGAAATACACTTGGTCAGACTTGGGGTGGGCGGAGCTTGGACAAATCTGCAGTTTCCCATTTTTAATTGTAATTGTGTGTGTCTGCAGAGACATATCATGCATTAACTCAATCACTACTTGAGATATCACCATGAAATTAAATGGGCATATACATATACCTAATGCACATCAGGTGCAATGATCCATTTGAGTAAAGGTCAAAGGTCAAGGTCACAATCAACTGAAAGGTTAAAAAATAAATAAATCACATTATTGGTTCTGACTCAAGAATGGAGGGTCACAGAACTTTCAGATTGGTACCAAATGATGCAGAATGAAGATTTCTACAATTCTCATAAAACGACCAATAGTTTTTGAGATCTCTGGAGGTCAAAGGTGACATGTGGCAAAAATTACTTCTCTAACACTGAGTCAAGCATAGACATATCACGCTATAACTTAGTCAATACTGGATATATTATCATAATATTACACACACTGACACATACAAAATTATAAATATTGCAAAAGGTCAAAGGTTTAGCATAAAGATCAAAATCACATTATTGTCTCTAATTCAAGAATGGGTTGTTGTACAGTAGAAACTTGAGTTTGGCACAAAATAGGGACAAGGTTAGGCATTCTCTGAATACTAGTTTATCCAGTGAGTCTCAGATTCATCATGACCTTTAATACGCCTCTCCTTGTGTGTGTGTGTGTGTGTTTGTGTTTGTCTCAGAGTGAGCTCTTCAGTATCCGTGGACAGTTTCCAAACGCAGTGAGGAGAACATGACTCTGGCAGGTAAATGCAGACGCAGCACAAACAACTACAGCTCACCTTTACATTAGAGTGTGTGTGTGTGTGTGTGTGTGTGTGTGTGTGTGTGTGTGTGTGTGTGTGTGTGTGTGTGTCATGTATTATCTGAACCATGAATCTGGTCATGATCATGTTCGTTATTAAAGTATAATGACAGTGATTTGTCCTCATGTTGAAAAAAGGTGAATTACATCATCAGTCTTTGGATGTTTTAGCTAACGCAATGTCATGTGTGTGCATGTGCGCGCGTGTGTCCTCAGCCTACAAAGAGAAGGTCAAAGAGCTCCCCCTGGTGTCTCTGTTCTGTTCCTGCCTCAACCCACAGATCGCAGAAAAACCTACGTACAAGGCAGAAGGTAAAACAAATCCCACAAGTACAAATGTTTATACTGAATCAGGACAAATGGAGTCGTTCTGATGAATGTAGGGTTTTGTAAAGTAGAGGTGAAAAGACAGAATGTAGGTCAACACAACCCACACGATCAGTTCAAATCATTTAGATAAATTGAATGTGCCTCATCCAACCCTGACTGTCAATACTCGCTTTTCCTTTCACCCTCAAATATCGCAAATATAACTCAACACAAAAAGACCATGAATCACTGAATTCTATTTATTTCATTTTATTTATTTCATTTTTATTTATTTCATTTTTATTTGATCTTATTCTATTCTGTTTTTATTGCATGCCATTTGGTTTATCTTGTTTGCCATTTTGTTATCTTTTACACGGGGGTTGCACTGAAAATTTCACTGACATGAAGATGCTCAGTGATCAATAAAGACATCTTGAATCTTGAATCTGTTTAAAGATAACTGGGAGTAATGTGATAATTGATCAAATGAGATACAATGTGTTATCATACACTTTGAAATAAATCAAATAATGGACTGAAACATGTGAACCAGGGTTTTTCCATTAGCGCATTCCATGAGTATGTTATGACATCAGACGTACACTCCATGTCATCTTCAAAACATACAGGCACGTCCAAACTATTCCACACAGGGCTGGTGTGGCTGCGGGTTTTTGTTCCAACCAAGCAGCAGCACACTAGACTGGACTCAGTTAATCAACTGATCTCAGTCTTCAAAGTCTATTGGTCAAACTGTGAACTCTTGGTTGGTTGGAACAAAAACCTGGATTAATCCATCATCCTGATTAATCCCGTTACAAATTTTAATGCAATTCAATGGAACAGTTGTTTCCAGTTGTTTTGTTTAGACTGTTGATGGTGCTGAATAAATATTTTTGCATATCATTTGGATATTTTATTAATTTTTTAAAAAAATTCTGTATTTTAAATACATTTAGAATTTTTCATCTTTACTTCTTGTAAATTTCAGTGGATTTTTAGAATCTTTATATTTTTTTCCTCAGCATTTAAAACTAAAAAACCCACCAAAATGGAACACTTGACCGACAAAGTGTTTTGATGTTTTTTCACTGCAGCACTTCCTTCTTAAAATACCATATTAACACGAAGCATACATTAGTTGGGAATTCTGCTAGCACTAGGCTAATGCATCACGTAGCTTGTTCAGATCAGGTATATTCAAACCAAAATGAAACACAATTAAAATAGATTAAAATGTAATATTTAATCATGATTAATCAATATTAATCCAAAGCAACTGATTGATCCGATTAAAAATTGTAATAATTTGTCAGTGTTTGTGAGTGTGAGTGTGCTCTGGTGTGTGGATCATCTGAGCGTGCTCCTGGTCCCACAGATGCCGTGGACCTGGGCTGGTGCGTCATTAAGGATGTGGAGGTCATCGAGCTGAACAAACGGGCATCAGGCCAAGCCTTCGAGGTTATCCTTAAACCTCCGTCCTTTGACGGCGTTCCAGAACTGAACACGTCCATGCCACAGCGGCGCGACCCCTCCCTGGAGGAGATCCAGAAGAAACTGGAGGCTGCTGAAGAAAGGAGAAAGGTGAGGAGGGGGTGGGATTCAACCTGGCTGGTTTTGAAGTGTTTGAGGTGTCGTCATATGTGACAACAGGCTTTTGTGGATTATTTGTCTGCTGAAAAGAAAAAAGGCTGGACATGGAAGAGGGGAGAGGAGGAGGAAGAGGAGGAGGAAGATGAAAAGAGGGAGATGAAAGCACAAGGGCAATCATCAAAGGACGGACACAATGGTTCATATTCATCAAGTAAAGAGGGCTGAGGGAGTGGGGCTTAGGGGAGGGGGCTTCATCTATCAATCACTATGTGTTTAATAATTACCTTTTCTCCTTTTTTGGATTGGATGGGCTTGGACATAAATCAGCGTGGCATCTGAGTGGCACAAAAAAGGGATGAATAGCTTTTTGTTATTCTCTTTTTGATAGCTTGTTATTCGGGTCTCGTTTCTTAACTTGGTGGTCACAAGTGGTGTAAATTATACAAACATGTGTAAACAAAACTATAAATCTAAAGACAGTATTTAACTGGGTGTAGGTCAGTGTGTTTCCCACCTCGGCCTTCAGCGGTGCTCTGTCTGAACGACTCCACCCCTCAGCTTCACTTACAGCTTTGGACACATCATCAGTGATGGACACATGGTCAAGACACCCTCACCTGGGCTGCCCAACCGGGGGTAATCAGACCCCAGTTTGTGTCCAAGCAGTGCGCTCTCCCATTGGTCTCTCCTATTGGCAGCTGTGGCTCAGTTGCTAGCAGGGGCAGATCTAGCCATTTTGGGGCCCTAGGTGAAATATAAACATGGGGCCCCTCATTCTGTAAAAACACACACACATACACCAAGTAACAGTGAGAAAGAGAGAGAGACACACAAAACAATAGCGATATTCCTAAAATTTCAACAAAGTATATTTGCGCTTTTAACGCGTTTCCATTAATAGTTGTTCTAGGCAGGAGCGTCATAACTCTTGCGAGATCCTGCGAGATTTCACTGCTGGAAAATGAACTCCCAAAACCTGCTGCGTCTAGGTGTCGTCATGGTTACAACGACTGAGGTTGCCCTGTCAGTTTTTAACAGGAGACGCAGACTACGGCCAATGGTTCATAGACGAAGTCCTTATGTGAGGGGAAAGGGCATGAATCGCAGATTTCTGGGAGAGGATAGTGAATGATGAATTCACTGACGAACTGTGGATCCTAAATTTCAGAATGACTCGAACCACATTCAATGAGTTGTGCGACGCTGTTGAGCCTCTTGTTGCATCCAACTTTTCATGCCTTCAGGAGCCAGTGCCTACTCAAAAACATGTTGCTATCACAACCCGTTTCGAGTACCAGGTATTAGGAGAGACATTTGGTGTAAGGAAACGTTCTGTGACGTATAATTGCAGAAAAAGGTATTTCTATTGCTCTTTTGCGGTATATTAGAATATCGAAACATCTGAAAAACCACTACATGAAAGCGTAAAATCTTTTTCTCAATATCCGAGTGTTTTTTTTTTGTTTTGTTTTTTTCGAAAGTCAGGCATTCCGATTACCAGTTGTTTATAGCACTATTTACATTTGGGAATTTCCAAGGGTAAATATAGCACAACAACCTGTAGCCCCCCCATCCAGAGACAAACTGAATCAAGTGATTATTAAGTTTTTTATTATGATTACTGCGTGTTTTTTTATTACTTATAATTATTAAGATTAGGATTATTGGGATCTTTAACAGCATATGTTGTCATTTGTGTTTAACATTCTTGTCATTGTAACCTTTAGTAAAACAGCATTTGCGTTTGACCCTGTAGTGTCAGGAGGCGGAGCTACTGAAGCACCTGGCAGAGAAGAGGGAGCATGAGCGGGAGGTGATCCAGAAAGCCTTTGAGGAGAACAACAACTTCATAAAGAACGCCAAGGAGAAGCTGGAGCAGAAGATGGAGGCCAACAAGGAGAACAGGGAGGCTCTGCTGGCCGCCATGTTGGAACGGCTGCAGGAGAAGGTACCACGCATAGACACACACACACCCATTAAGTTTGTTATCATTTCTACGTTAACTCTGTTTAGTCTGGACTAGGGATGGTGAAATTCATACAAAATCTTGGCGATCACTGAGCCTCATTAACCGGTTGAAGTCGGTCACCGAGAAAAGAAAACACTTGCTTTGTCGGCTCACACACACACACACACACACACACACACATACAGTCATTATGCACCGTGGCGCATTCACTTAGCTTTTTAAACACACACACACAGTGAGGTCGAGCAATGTTATGTTAAAAGCTCATTTTAAACCATCACACAAAGAAAACATATGTTCCAGTAAATTCTGCTGCTAAATATGGTGTAAAAAAACCTTAGCGATGTCCACCAGCCTGCGTGAGTTCTGCACAAACTCCTTTAGCCTTAGACCACCCGTCATGTCATTTTAAGTAGGTCTGTCGGATGGATAACAACTCATCCATGGTTGTCATGGTGACAACGTGGTGTCCCAGTCTCTAGCTGCTAGCTCTAGAAGTTCTATTACCTCACATCAGCTTTGTGTTTTATTTATGCTTTGAGTAAACATTCTAAACTGGTGTGAAATGGTCGCACCACATAGATTAATTGAGCTCTGCATTTGCTATTAATAAATTCCGTCTTGTATTGATAATTTTCAAATTCATAATTTTTAAAGATATGCTATGGACAGATCACAAAGCTTCGTCTTTATAACCTACACTACAATGCAAAAGAGTTTGTGCAGTGGAATGACTGATCTTAGCTGGGGTTTTTTTGTTTTAAATCGGTGAAAGAAAATTATGACCAGACAACGTTGATGCGGTCAAATGGTCATCCCTCGTCTAAACCATTAAATCACTGACGGTAAATTCTGCTTTTTTAAACTGGAGCCTTTAACGGTCCCCTCTAAATGATTTTTTTTCAAATATCAATCTATGTACGAGTAACATTTTGTTACATATTTAATCCGTCAGGTCTCAGCACTCAAATATTATTTTTGAGCAAACTAAAACATAACAAACATGTCTAAAAAAAATAGTGAATTCCTTTTCTAAATGGCCACAGTTCTTCCTCCTTCCTCATTAACCACCAGATACCCAGTAAATAATTTATGCCCTCTGGAGGGGCCGAAAGTTTGGCAACTTTCCTTAAAAAATCCTGTCCATTTCAAAGGATAATCCATTTAAAAATTACAAGACAAATACAAATATAAAAAAAAAATGCATCTGAAAAAAACTGTGTTATGCAGTTTAAAATTCAGACATGTTTTTAATATAAAAATGCTAAAACGTTCACTCTCACTCATCTCAGGAGGTTCATGACAGCCATAGTGTCACTAAAGGCCTCTAGTGAATGAACTCCTCCCCCTGGTGGATTATTTGTGTATTTAATTGTGTGCTTCACAATGATCAAGTAAAGGCAGTGGTCTCAAATGGTGAGGCAGGCCTCCCCTGGGGGGTGTCAGAGGACTTCGGGGGGGGGGGGGGGTATGATGTGAAAAAAAGACACCTGAATTATACAACAAAAACAAGAAATTGTAAACATGTGGTTAGCTAACTACAGTACATGTAAAGGGAAAAAAAAGAATCACACGGCAAGTGAGAGAGGACAGTCTGGGGCGAGCAACAAACAGAGGAAGTCTAAGCCTTTTTAGTTATAATCTTAATTTTATGATCATTTTATGCATTGGTCTTGATGATGCCCCACCCTCTATTATTTACAGAGGTGTTAGCCAACCACTTTATACATCATTTGATAGGAAACTGAATGAATTTGGATGTTTTAAAACCAGAGTTGGGTAATCCCAGCTCCAAAGAGTAAAAGTCCTGCCTTGTATTTGTTCCAACCACACAAGTCCTCATCCAGGTAGATAGATCTTTAGTGGACTCACCTGGATGAGGTCAACAGGAAGGACCAATACATGCAGGACATGTAGGAAAACTACTGGCTGTGTTTGTGTGCGTGTGGGTGACTGGTTAATGAGGCTCAGTGACCTGCCATGATTTTTTTTTTTTTTTTTATTTCGCCATCCCTAGTCCATAGGTAATGCTTATCCCATGCAAATAGGGCATTAGAGTATTTAATCATGCACTGGAAACTAATGACACACCACTTTACCATCATTTATCATCATAAAAACAACATTTGCTCACTTATGTCTCTTGAAACCGCAACACCCACCACCACAAAATCTCCCTGATTCTGCGACTCAAATGTTGGAACATATAGCGTATATAGTGCAGTTGCTTTTGAGTTCTTTTAGAGGAGGGTCGCTATCCCACAATTTGAACACCCCCGATATAGAGGGATTCTAAACTCATGCATCTGATGTGATATGTTTGGTGTTAAAGGCTTAAAACCTTCACAGACTTGATGAAGTTTTGCAGCATTTCCTGTTTCAACCATTTCCCCTTTGTCCGTCCCCTCCTCATTGACAAATAAATCCAAATGAGTGCAATGTTTGTGCTTTTGTTTCAGGACAAACACGCAGAAGAAGTGAGGAAGAACAAGGAACTGAAGGAGGAAGCCTGTCGGTAGACGAGTGGAGCTAACGAACCACCAAGAAACACAAAGAGTGGGACTGGGAGGGATTTGTTTTCTTCTCTTTTCTTTTAGAGTTGTTAAAAAAAACAAAAACAAAATTAAACCAGTGCAGGCAAAAAAAAAAAATAACTCAAAACCTACCCAAATAAAGGTAACATTTTCATATTTGATGTATGCTGTAAGAAATGCAGAGCAAACTGTTCAAAGTTTAGCCAAGAAACGTGTCTTTTTCTAAGGAAAGTGGGTGGGTGTGGGCGGGTGTGGGTGGGGGGACAATAACACCAATATTTCATAGTGTTTGTGCATCAAGAGGAGACTAATAATTGTAAATTACAGCCATCTGATTTCAGCAAATTCTTCATTATGAAAGCAGGAAGTGAAAAACAGATTAATTTGTTCTAATTCACTGACGGGATCGAAGTATAAATTCTCTAGATCAGTGGACTCAAACTCACTTTCCCAGGGGTCATTGGGGGTCTAGTCTGGGTCAGGCAATTCATTTACTTCTAAAAATGAATTCCTGCTCCTTAAAAACCTTAACATAGCTTTGGATTCACATCATTTATATTTTGCAGTTCTATATGCATATGTTGAAACTGGTCCGATTTCATAATGATAAAGAATCCTTTAAAAAATATAGAATTAATAAATCCTGGATCCAGACCCTGAAAATGCACCGTTATTACAAAACGTACAACAGATGTAATAAAATAATGGTAAAACTCAGTAAAAAAAACTCGGTAAACTAAGATGTCAAGTCCCCATAATATCATCCAGTGGTCCTGAACTGATCCCTGGGCTGTGAGTTTGAAACCCATGCTCTGGATGGTAGAAACTTTTGAATGTGTTTGAATAAAAGTAGAAACAAAAGTAGTTTAGAAACTGAAATCAGAAGCTCCTATAAAAAAATAAAATAAAATAAAAAAAAAAACCTTTGTTTTCCACAATATTTCTTCAGGACTCAAACATCTGTGCTGGTTTCCTCTAACAAAAATAAAAGTGTATTTCCCAGGGTTCTCTGTTCTTCAGGACTACCTGGGGACATCTCGAGTGTTTGGTTCTGGTTTAATAACGGCTTATGAATATGAAATGAAGAGTTAAGCTTTTGTTTCTCTGACTGTAGGGAGACGAGCCAAAAAAAAAAAAAAAAAAAAAGAATAAAGCTTGAAAAATGAGGAGCTGTTGTATATTTGACATTTCCAGGCTGTGTGTGAACCGTAGCGTAGTCCTAGACAGGGCCGTTTCTTGCTTCGTGGGGGTCCGAAGCAAGATGCTGTTTGGGGGCCCCTTCGTTTGTTAGACAAAATTAAATATGAATAACACTTTATAATACCGACAACACCAGTGATGCGTGGGCTGACCCCAAGTGAGTATAGTTACGGGTCATTGAAAAATATTTTTAATGATATTCGGATGCGGTCAGTCGGGTTGTTTTGTGATAAACATTGAAATAACCTGGTAAATACGCTTTATTAACTAAATGAACTGAAGAGTGGAAGCTCTGGAAACATACAAACTAAAAAGTGAGGTTTGGGATGTTTTAAAGATGATGAGCCGCTCCCAGTGTTTTCGTTTCCGTAGAAACCAGATTCAAATGTCTGTGTGTTCCAGGTTGTCAACCCCTGGTTTAGATGCTGTGCGTTGATAACTTTTGAATGATGAAGCAGGACAAAAATATTTTTTAACATATTAACTTACAAGCAATGACATTGGATTTTAACACAGAAATAAATGCAGGTATGCGAGTAAAGTCATGTGATGTTCATAAAACGCCATTGACTACTTTTTAAAATTGCGGGTCGGGTCCATCCTTTTCAAAACTATTCCTGGCGGTCCGAGTTAAAAAAAAAGCGGTCGGTTGCAGGTCATTTATACATTGACCCGTGCATCACAGCTACACACACTTCCACTATGTATTAACCATTTGACACCATGTATAAATGGTTTGTTCATTATGTATTAACCATTTCTTACCTATTTGTTAATGTTTATTCATGTATTGCTTATACACAATCATAAAGCATTTGTTCACACGACTACAAATTGTTCATAGAAAAGAAGAACAAACACTGTTTCTGATAAATTGTGTATGAACAAACAAACAAACGGGTAACAAATGATTAATACATAGTGAATTGCATGTAGGTATTATAAAGTGTTACCAAAATATATATAACAGAAGGCAAATAAGCTTCTATACATCAATAACTAACACTAAAACATTTTCAGTGTTTATAAAAAATGTTAATTCTAAAAACTAGGGCTGTTAAATGATTAAAATTTTTAATCAGATGAATCACAGGGTCAGTTTGCATTAATTCATTCAGTTTATGTCAGTCGACTGTTTTGTCTGTTTTTTGTCATCATTGTTGGGGGCGGGGTAGTTGCACTCAAATTTCTAATAAAATACGCAAAATACAGTAAGAAACCAAAAAAATGTGAATATACAAAACATGCTAAAACCCACTAAAGTTGATAAAACAATATATAAAACAATGTAAAAAAAGAATGAAAAATCCAATATATTAAAATAACCCTCTAAAATACAGAAGAAAAACACCAAAAATGTAATAAAATATGCAAAAATATGAATATATATATATATATGCAATTAACATGTTTATTCAATACCGTCAACCGTTTCAACAAAACAATTGTAAACAACTGTTCCACTTAATTATATTAAATCAAATCCAATTAACTCGAGTCAATGTGTTAATTCTGACAGCTCTACTTTAAATAAGAAAATACACCAACTGTTGAGATAACTTTTTGGAAGTCATTTTTTTGTTTAACATTCTTGCTAACAGGAATGCTAGGTGGGTCGCTGTCAATCACTCCTATCATACTTTTCAACGTCCTGTGACAGTACAGTTCAACAAATATGACCCAATAATGTTACAAAAACAGTTAATTATCACAGTTTATTTTATTTCTATGTTATGTTTAACGTATATAATGGATGTAATAAACACAAAACATAGCTAGAAATAAAAACGGGGCATTTGACATTTCCTCCCAAGAGGCTGAACATGCAGCTTTGAAGGTCCTAAGTATGGATGGTGTAAGATAACTGTCAATAGATTTGTGTCCACAGGTTGGACATTCATGTGTATTTGTCAAAAATGACAAGTACGACATACAGCTAGCCTACGATGTTTCTTTTCTCAACAAGTAATACCTGTGGAAGCTGTGATGACGTATTTTGACAGTTATGTCACTTGTGGAAAGTCGTACTTGTCATTTTTGACAAATACACATGAGTGTCATATCATACCGAAGCATTTGTCTAGTTCGCCTATAGCAAGAGACGGCCCTGGTGGTAGATCAGTGACATGCGTTTTGTTAGAAGTAGAGCACTGATTGCACTGTTTTTTCATTAAGCACAATCCAAAAGCACAGGCCGACAAGACAGGAAAGCCAACATCATCATTGACAGAAACTTTACAAAGAGGCTAAGATAAACAAGCATTAGGTCAAGAAATTTGGGATGAGCTTAGAAAAAAAAGAAAAAGGGAGGGTGGGGGAGGGGAGGGGAGGGGGGAGCTTTAACCAACAGTGTCTCTTTGCTTTGGCATGTGTCACTGTGCTCTGGTCCTAAGTTTATGAGTTCCAAGAGAATTTAAGCTTAAAACAGGAAAAAAATAAATAAATAAAAAGGAAAGGCTGAATCTGCTTGAGTTTGTTGAGTCATACTGACTTTATTGAAGCGTCTCAAATGTTTGCACTGTACCTGGGGAGTCGTACGTACGTGGGGTTTGTACCTGCTCTATCTGTGTGTTGCTGTGTATCTTCAAGGCTGGATTGATTGTAATTGTTTGGCATGGTCAGTAAAAACAAGCTTGACTGAAAATTAATGTGGCTCTGCTCATATTTTCTGCCTTTTTTTTGAGTGAAAACCACACACTGAAAAAAGTTAAACATTGAATCAAGTTAAAAAGTTCTTCAATAAGTCACACATAAAAACATCCAATTGAGTGAATCAAACTGAGTTAAATTAAAATAACCCTAACCCTATGCAATTCAATTTGGTTCACTTAACGAGATCTTTTTATGTGTGACAATAAAAAGTCAAAATCATGAGATTAAAAAAATCTAAATCACAAGATAAAAAGTCAAAATTGAAGAAGAATATTTAAGATGATTTAATGTTTTACTTTTTCAGTGCAGATAATGAAGGTTGGTTCTATCACACTTACAAAACAATTTTTCTCAAATGTACAGTATTATATGATAGTGTACACACAAACTTATAGTATTATTTTCTATAACAGACAAAATCAAGTATTTCCACCCGCACTTACTGTAGAACCTTTCTTTTTAAACACTATAGTGTTTTAGCCCTTTGTTTAATCTGATGTAGTGTAGAATTTTATCCAGCAGATGTCACCACATTTCATTAGATCAAACTCTTTGAAACATTGAATCAGTCTGAAGCATTCGTGTTGAAATGGTTCAGTGTTTCAGAAAGCCTCAGTTTCTCCATCACCATCTGCTTAGCTAACTACTAAATGTAGCAGTGAGCTAACTGTTAGATTTAGCAGTTAGCTAGCTGTTAGCTTTAGCAGTTAGCTGTAGTAGTTAGCCAACTGCTAGCTTCGCCTTATTGTTTTTTTTATGTCACGAACACATTTTTTCCAGTAATAAAGTTCCATCACTTACCGTCAGTGTGATGTTTCTTCTTTTATCTGCTCCTAACTCTTCCTTTATCATTACCATTTCAGGAAGACAATGGGTTGTGTGCGCGCTCTGAACAGTGTTGCCAGATAAGGTTGAGAAATTTCCGCCTAATCACCTTTCGAGGGAAAAAAAACGCCTAACATCTTTCACACGAAAGCATTTTATAATTGAATAAACGTACATTTAAATGCATTTACAGTCGGCTAATATATGCAATATAGGTTAATAAATACAAACTGTATTTACAAAATTGTAAATAACATGAAACACTTGCAAAACAATTATAATAATAATAATTTTAAAAATTTTTTTGAAGAATTAGTATTAACTTTGGTCCCAGATGTTAATTTTGCATTTTTCTAAATTAATTGCAATTTGACACCAGTTCCATGAACAAAACACACAGTAAGGAAAAATAAGAAAAGAAAATGGTTGAAATTTTCTGAATATTTAAACTAAACCATCCATTCAGAATGTGTCAACACTGACATTTAAAGGTAGGGTAGGAGATATTGGAAAACCGTTCCTGCAAGCTATATTTTGAAAGTATACACACCCATGCCTCTCCAGCCCATCCCTCGAAACCACCCGAACGTGCTGCTGTCTGGAGCGATCATGGAAGTTCACGAGCATTCACCAGAATTCAGTGTCAATTATCCTAAATAACAAAACAATAAGCAACATTTATCAGTTTGTGTCACATGAAGCTTAAATAAAATGTTTAGAAGCATGAAATAAACACCATGGGAAAACTAAAGGATAAGGACAATAGTTTATGGTGTTACACCAGCAGTTTACACACACTGTTGGTAACTTAACAAAACCTTCTGGAACATTCTGTTTGGTCAATATCTGACATTTTCTCACTGACGGTGTGAGTACGATACCCATAAGCCATTAGTATGTCTAAATATTATATAATCATCACTGTATCATCTTACCTATCAAGTACAAACATACTCACCTTAGCATCAGTTTTGAGCCCCTTTTCCTTTTTCAGTTGACGCCAGTGCTGGAAAGTCATAGCGATTACCACCCTTGTCCTGTTCTGTTCTTCGCTCAGCTTCCTCATGGCCATAGCTTTTTCAAACACAGTTTTTACTTTGGTTTTGCTGCTGGTTGTCTTTTCCTTCATAACTGTTTATGTGAACACGTAGAAGGGTTAGGGTTAGGGGATGAGAGGGTGGACTGATATTTGATGTACGTATCAGCAATTCAATCATTGTACTGATAATCAGTGTTTTAGGTTTTATTTGTATTTTATTCTGCATTTTACCAGTATATTAGTAATGTATTCCATCTGTTTTTTTCTCTCACCTATACTGCATGTTCTGTTTCTCCTATAGTGTTAATGTTAACATCGTCAAGTTTTGTGCATCAATTAATTGTTGTTGGTGATTATTTGTCGTTTAATTTTATCACCAGGGGGAACTGCCGATGCAAATTAGCCATTTGGCTACAATTGGGTACATTTCCAGAAATGCCCATTAATGGTCATTGTCCCTCTATACCAAATTAAATTAGATTAAATCATCAGCTCATGTTAAAAGAAAAAAAACCCTGAATATTTTATGAGTGCAGCAAAGAAAAAAAAACAGTTCAACATACAGGAGCAGTTTTATTTATTAAGATCATAAAGTAAGTAGTTTATTGGACTACAGATGCTTCAACGCACACAGCACATGCACGCACGCACACGGGAAACAAGAACTGGATGCTTTTATTTCATCCAGAAAGAGTTTTGGTTCTCAGATGAGTTATGGACCTCAAACCACACTTGAGTAAGAAACACCACCAACAATATTACATCTCATTTTTACACACACACACACACACACACACACTTTAGACTCATTGTTTTTGTGTACAATGAAAAATGGGAAGATCCTCTAAAAACTAAACATACACACATTAGAACATAGAACACAGAACATAGAACACACAGGACAAATAGAAACAAAAAAATCTGCATATTTCAGTTAATAACTTCAAAGTAAATAAATAAATATTGCACATGGTCATAATTTGGCTCCTCTTTCACTTAAACAGAAAACATTTGAAGACAAACCAGACAGTAAACATGAGACAGAGTCCATGAACAACAGGAAACACACATCTGTAGGTTTAACACATTAACACAAAAAAAATAAAATAAGTTTAATTCAATGATTCAAAATAGATATTATATTTTGGGAAAGTAGGTAAAAGGTAACAAAAAAAATATGATTGGATATGAATCTTCCCATTTACTTATAATAGGTGAAGTACATGTGAGGGGCTTGTTTTTCCTGGGGGCGGGGCTTGTTGTACATGGGGGTGGGGCTTACAGTGCATGGGGCGGGGCTTACAGTGCTTGCTCCAACCGGTTTTGTTCATGTTTTTACATCACGTTTTCATATTATTGTTCACATTGGAACAAAAGAAAAATATTTGGGACAAAGACTTAAGTTTCAAAATAACTTGTATAGTCTGAACAAAAATAAATCTGACATTGAAGTGGATTAGTTTAATTTTTAGTCCAAATATGATTTATAGACAATGGAACTGCTTCAACTGGAAGAGGTTGATAGAAGTTGAGTGTGTGTGTGTGTGTGTGTTTGCAATTCAAGATTTTTATTTGACTAATTAAAACTGCATTAATCTGTCCATTTTTTTCTTTATTTGAGTGCATTTGGTTTTTTTTATTTTGCTTTATTCATTTAAGATGTGTTTTTACTGAATTCAAGCAACTGGAAAAATTGAAAATAATTTTAGTCAGATTTCTTGAATCAGATTAGTTCCAGATCTATCGTCTATAAACCACTTTTATCTGACTGAAAAGTTGTAGGTGATTCTGTCTGATCTGATCACATATTTGGACTAAAAACTTAGACAAATACACTTGGTCAGATTTAACTTGTTTTACAGTGTAACGTTTCGTTTACTAAACATAAGTTAAATCAGACCCTGTCACCCCCCACCTCAGACCCCCAGTGGGTCCTGGTCCACAGGCCTGTGTGTCCTCAGTGTTAGTGTCCTGGTTACAGTGTGGACGTTCTGCTCCCCCCACTCAGCCCCTCCTTCTACTTTGCGTACTTCAGAGCCAGCTGTATTTGAAACAATGACACAAATATATTAAATATAACAGACAGATATAATACATAATATATAATACAAATATGTCATTTTCAGTAATTTTACACAAAAACTACTGGACCAGTTTCCATTAAATTTCCAGTAAAGGTCTGAGGTGGACCAGATCAGATCCCATTACATTTTGCTGAATGAAGGTCAAAGGTCAAAGTCACCAAAAATGTGTTTTCACAATAATCAGAGACTGAATTTCCTTTTCATTCCTCTATACTCAGGTTTACATTTAGCTCCTTTTTGCTCTCACTGTCGATGTATGCCGACATCAGAACCTCGAAGCACAATTTTGAAAACTAGGTCAAAGGTCACAATAAAAATTTTGATATAACTTTTTAACTCTTCATCTTACAGATTTCCAATCAATACCAAATGCTGGTCTTTCCATTCTGCATTATGTGTTTGTAAATTTTGATCTCTTAATGATGCAAGAGGTCAGGGGTCACTGGGCTAATACCTAAAAAAGAGACTATAACTGGAAAAACCAGTGGAGTTAGAGACTTCATTACTATTATTGACAGAGAGGAAATCTGGCATAGGCTTTACAATGGCATCATGACCTTTGACCCTGAGTGACCTTGAAAGGTCAAACTCATATTCTCATGTTTTGAGAGGGACATGTCCATAAAGAGCTAAAATGTTGGGTGGGATTTGTTATGCCCTGTAATTAACACAAGATATTATTTCTTGAATGAAAATTACAAATCTGCCAAGTGGAAATTATTTTGATAAGATTTCACAAAAGAAGATTTTAAAGATCTATTGCCTACTGGCAGATTTTTATTACATTTTTTTTGCTTGAATTAATCTAAATAAAACTCTTCTAGTGGAAACGGGTAAATGATCTTGGTCAGATTAGATCAAATCTATTGTCTATAAATCAGTTCTATTTGAATTAAACATTCCTCTGTAGGTGATTCTGTCTGATTTTAATCTGATCACATATTTGGACTAAAAATTAGACAAACACACTAGTCATTTTTTGTATCTTACCTTGTGAGCGTTGTCAGCGAACAGCTGAGCTCTGTGCAGCAGCTCCACAGTTTTATCCTCAGCTCGGCTCAGTTTGTCCCCACGTTCCCCCAGAGACACGTTCATCCTCTGGACCACGTTGGCCACTGCACCTCCTGACAGGCGCTGTCCTGGTGCACCTGTTCAGGGACACAGTGGGCGTGTCTGCCTTATACACACCTTTGGAGTGTGTGAACACAACCATACAGTCGCACTTTGACCTCTGACCCCCCTGCAGTATTTTCACATCAAACACCCACTGTTTATTTTATGAGACTGTGAGTATTTTAATGTGTTTTTGAAATACTTGATATAATACTTGAATATATATATATATATATATATATATATATATATATATATATATATATATTCCTTTTTTATTGTATTATTTGTAATTAATTAAGAATTTAGAATTAATTAATTAAATCTTATATTTTTCTATTTTTATTTTTTGAAAGAAAAATTAAGATGCTTTTACATTTCTAATATTTATTTTTATTTTATTATTATTTTGTATTCATTTATATAATATTTTTCTCTTTACACCCACTACCCAATGGTTACTTTACCTACAAGTGATGATTAAAAAAACTTGAATTTTTATGTAAAGCACATGTCATTGTAATTGATTGATTGTCCCCAGCAGCACGTGTCCCAGGTCAAATGAGGCTGCTGAAGTGGGCTTGGTGCCGTGCTGCAGCGTGGCACCCGTCCCATCCCTGACACCCATCCCACCAGTGACACCCATCCTGTCAGTGGGTTCAATGGTGCTGCGCTCCGTCCAAAAGACCGCTATTGTCTTTTGGACTGTCCCAAATAAACAAGGCTGGCGTCATGTGACTGTGCTCCACAGAGCGGTCTGTGTGTGGGTGGAAGGTGTCCACAACAGCCCACTGACACCGACACGGCTCCAGGGAGACAAATGATGAGAGTCCATGGAAGGACTGGGCTCCAGGACTTAAAAATACTAAAATGACCTGGACTTAAAAACATTCACTTCTCACAGCGAGGTTATAATTATTAACAAAAAACAAATGACAAAAACTACAATTGAAAAAAAAGTGTTTACAAATGAATTAAAAATATAGATTTAACATTTTAAGAGTTTATATTTAATATTTTAAACCTGTGTATTTTACATTTTATATATGTGAATTCAACATTTTAAAAGTTTAGATTTAACATTTTAAACATGTGGTTCAGGAAGTCTTTTCAGCAGTAGACTCATTTTAATGTGCAGTGTTTTTATCAGTTTTCACATTTTATTTATTGATTTTTCAGTGTTTTTATAAGTTTTCACATTTTATTTTACTGATTTTTCAGTGTTTTTATCAGTTTTCACATTTTAATTTACTGATTTTTCAGTGTTTTTATCAGTTTTTACATTTTAATTTACTGATTTTTCAGTGTTTTTATCAGTTTTTACATTTTAATATACATATTTTACCAGTGTTTTCTTTCTCAGTACCGTGGCCTCCTTACCTCGACCCTGGGAGCGGTTTCGGTTTGGAACCATCATGTTCTTCATGCGGTTCAGGAAGGCTTTGCAGCGGTAGATTGCCAGATTCATGACCCCAGCATCTGACAAACACAAACAAAAGGGCATTACAACCATTTAGGATTTAAGTGAGAAGATACAGTCGAAAGAAGAATAAAAATCAGCAGGAATTAAACGACCAATACAACAACAAAAAAATTTATATATATATATATATATATATATATATATATATATATATATATATATATATATATATATATATATATATATATATATATATATATATATATATATATATATCCACTGCATAAACTCTAATCCATATATCTTTGTGGGTTCTTCAGGTCCTTCAATGGCTGTTCACTGCTCCTATTGTGTTAAATGATAATACTAATGCTAACTGATATCTAGAGGAATAATAACATGAGTTAACTTTTAACCTTAAGAAAAACTGTATTTTTATTGCATTTTAGTATATTCTTTGTCAACTTTACTCTATTTTTAGTGCATTTAACTATTCTTAGTACATTTCACTATATTTTTAGTGCATTTTAAGGTATTTTTAGTGCATTTAATCTTATTCTGTGTGCATTTCCTCCACTTTAGTGCATTTCATCTATAGTTTATAGCAGAGGTGTTCAACCCTAGTCCTCAGGACCCACTGTCCGACATGGTTTGCATGTCACTCTGCTCCAACACACCTGATTCACAGCAGTAGCTCATTATCAGGCTTCAGAAGTGCTTGATAATGAGCTGATCATTTGAATCAGATGTGTTGGAGCAGGGTTGCACCTAAAGCATGGTCTATGGCTCCCCCTGTCCTGTACCTGCAGTCAGCTTGGACTGGCAGTTGATGAACTCTGTCTGTCTGGGGGGGACATAGCTCTTCCGTCGGGTGTGCAGGGATCTGGATCTGGGTTGTGTGGTCCCGGGGCTGACAGGGTCCAGGTCTGGGGGGTTTGCTCTTCCCTTCCTGCTCACTTTGCCCGGTTTAACACCCGCCTTCCCCTCCCAGTAGGTCTGACAGGCGTGGTACAACATCTGGACAAAGACACACTTCTCTGCCGCAGAACTGGCAACCCACTGGTCCACAGTGTTGTCGAAGACCAGGTCAAACTCTGGACTGTCCTGGAAAACACACAAACGTTCACATCTGCTGAAGCATCACACGTCAGTTTAGCTGTAATTGGTCGAGTTTACCTTCATGTCAATAAAAGGTGGTAAAATACTGCTATTCTGTACTTATGTAGAAGTACAGCTACTTGAGTGAAAAAATACTCTGGTAAAAGTAATAGTACTGATTCAACTCCTTCGCTGAAATAAAAGTTTAAAAAGTACAACTTCTTAATTATAATGAAGTAAAAGTAAAACAGTTTTTTTGCCATGGATGAAATGATATTTATTTATTTAGGAACATTTATAAAAGTTTCAAAAGTATCCAAAAATAAAACTGTGTTGGACCAGGTCACAGTACTCAGTTTTGTGAGTATGAACAGAACATTGAGAAAAAATGGGGAGAAAAAAGCAAGAACAAGTCAAAATTATGAGATAAGAAATGCATAATTATGAAAAAGACTCAATTAGATAAAATTGCACAATTAAGATAAAAAGTCCCAAACAGGCGATAATAGGCATATATAGAAAAATATATAAAGTAAAAAATTTACTCCACTGATTTACTTATTTTGCTTGTGAGGAAAAAAAAAATCATAATGGAGGAAAAAGTCATAATTATGAGATTTTAAAAAGTCATACATTTTAGATTCTTAAAAATGCTAATGGGATAAGTCAAAACAGTGAGATATAACATCATAAATATTAGATAAAACCTTTTTGGGGTTAATGCCGTTGACCTGTCGGAGCTGCTCCACCGTCCACTGGGAGCGTCTGCTGAAGGAGGACGAGCCCTCGAACTGTTTGACCTTTGTGATGTGGAGCTGAGGAGGCTTTGAGTTGGTCACTGGAAACAGAAAAGACACTCCTGGATTCAACCAGGATGAGAAACTCCAACCCTGCAATAATATACTGAGCTGCACACGTTCATATAAGAGAGGGTCACGTCTGCAGAGGCAGATTTAAATAGTAGTACATTGGAAAGTACATCTAGCACTGTGCTAATAGTACATTGCAAAGTATTTTGTCCTTAGGATGAAATGTAAAAAGTGAGGATGCATGACAGACACCCAGACAATCTGGTTTTAGAGCCGTCTGTCCAGAAAAAAAAAATCCAGATATATGGTCACCAGACATGTGGTGCTATGATAATAATAATAATTAAAAAATAATAATAATAAGAGCAGGAAAAATAGAGCGTTTTTCTGACCCCCCCCAAAGTGGGCCTCATAAAATCTTTCAACCTCCCTCACATCACTGTTGGGTCAAAGGTCACTTGTGAAACACTTCCACTCAAGTCAGTGAGCCCGAGTGGCCGTGGCCCATAGACTCCCATTCATTCTGAGCAGGAGCAAATATGCAGTGTGTGTGTGTGTGTGTATGTGTATGTGTGTGTGTGTGTGTGTGTGTGTGTGACGTGCAAATGCTCGGACACAGCTCGCTACCATGTATGTGTGAGTGGTGCGAGTCGTCCCTGGCATATTCCATCCCCTGGCGATCACAGCAGACTCAGTAGGCCTTGCACTGACATGGTCCACAGCGAAGGCCTAAATAATAGCTTCATCATTTGTAGCAGAGCTGTGGTTTCACAGTTTGTGCAGACTGGTTCTATAAGTAGTTTCTAGTTAAAATGGATGTGATTTTTTTTTTTTCTTTTTAAGGTATTGATTTAAATACCATTTTGAATGTACTGATTTGGTATCAAATGAAATCCTTTCGATACCCAGTCCTACCCTTCTGTTTCAGTAGCACCTGAACTTTATTCCACCAAGACCTGAAATGACTTTGCCACATTCTTTACAGACAAAATCCAAAATATTAGACTAGCAGTTGGTTCAGGATATAAACTGTGTCCACCCAAAACCTGACACCATGACACAGTTGAACAGTACCTGACAGTTGGAACGGTACCTGACAGTTGGAACGGTACCTGACAGTTGGAACGGTACCTGACAGTTGGAACGGTACCTGACAGTTGGAACAGTACCTGACAGTTGGAACAGTACCTGACAGTTAAACAGTACCTGACAGTTAAACAGTACCTGACAGTTAAACAGTACCTGACAGACAGATGAATGTGCTGTAGCCTCCTTTAGCAGTGGACAGGAAGGACATCCTCTTCCTCTTCCTCCTCTCCACTTCCACTGCCACCAGCATCCGTTCATTCTGAGGGATGAACAGCTCTTTGTTGATGGCAGACTGAATGTTCATTGTTCTGAGACAAGACCTACACAGGTGATGGATGACAGATGTAGACACAGGATCACTGTCTGTCTGTACTTTATTTTAATAATAATAATAATAATAATAATAATAATAATAATAATAATAAACTATTGGACCTGTTTATTTAACCTCTTATTGCCTGAATATAAGCACAGTATATAAAAAAACTAAATGTTAAATTAAGTGGAGATAAGTAGACTATAGTACATATGATAGAGAGATTTTTTGGTATGTTGCATATGTGTGACAGTAGGCATTAATGAGTTATTTAGAACTTGAAGAATTCAGATTTCTTTTTTCTCAGAAGAATAAAAAAAATTAACTTTAGGACCTGTTTTTTTTTTTCACAACGATGTTTGTAAATTCTGTTTTTTTATTTGTATTAATATTTATTATGTGCACATAAAGAAATGATAAACATAGTAAAAATTGTTAGTTTAAATACTACTACTACTACTACTAATAATAATAATAAGCTATTGGGCCTGTTTTATTTCATTTTATTTATTTATTTTGGGGGGTGTTCTCCAGTGGTTCTAATCCTCTTCTGTACACAAAACTATTTAAACAACCGTCACAATAATATTTTAACTATGGTCTGACAGTTTTTCAGTCACACACACACACATTTGTTCCAAACTAAAACCAGAGGTGGAAATAAGTAGAAGTACTTCTTTACTGTACATAAGTACTTTTTTTTTTAAATTTAGGTATCCATACTATGTACTAATTTTTCTGGCAACTTTTTACTTTAACTCCCTATATTTGTTCATAAATATCTGTACTTTATACTCTGTACATTTATATAAATATCTGTAGTTTATACTCTTTATATTCTCAGAATAGACTCATTACTTTTTCAAGTTAAACAGATGTGACAGTATGAAAAATAAGACGTCATTCAGAGGGAAAATCAGTGTCTTTGTCTTAAAAATTATGCTTTTTTTTAATCTCACATTTATAACTTATCTCAATTGTGACACCCCCCCCAACACACACACACACAAACATTTTTCCTCCATTTTCTGCCCATACCCACTAAAACTGATTAACTGTCACCTGGTCAAACACATTATCTACACACTAACTCACTTTTTAAAGGTTTTATTTTAGATACATTTGAAATGGTTCTGATTTTTCCTGGTAAAAAAAATACATATACTTTTTACTTTTGTACTTTATTACGATTAAGTTTTTTTTACTTAAGGAGTTGAATCAGTATTTCTACTTTTATTAGATAATGTTTTCACAAAAGTAGTTGTACTTCTAATACATATGAGTACTTTGACCACCTCTGTGTCTTCCTTGTCGTCCCTGCTGTCTTCTGAGTGTCTTCCTTAGCGTCCCTGCTGTCTTCTGAGTGTCTTCCTTAGCGTCCCTGCTGTCTTCTGAGTGTCTTCCTTAGCGTCCCTGCTGTCCTCTGTCTTCTGCTTTGGTGTTAGCTGTAGTTTTTAGTATCCGGTTAGTATGTGATGGTTTGTGTCAGTCATTCATTTATAGCCTGGACAGCGTGGTACAAACAAACAAAGGTCTGTCCCATTAGAAGAGGAGGAGCTGCACCCACTGTAAAAAATTAAATCTGAAAAGGCCTGACATTGAACCACAACTAATATATACACACTGTACAATGTATATATAAAAAAAAAATACCTGAAAAGGCCTGGAACTGAACAAGAACTGACATGTACACTACTAAAAAAAATAGTGAAGCAGTCTATTTGTCTAATTTCTAGTCCAAATGTCTCATTACATTTGAAATCAGTGTGTCTTCAGTGTCCATTGCACCCTCTGGTGTCCATTTTATGTACTGTACATGTAGAGCCTCATCAGCTGCTGTTGTGCTTCTTTTTGTTGTTCAGCAGTTTATTAATGACACTAGTGTTCATTTGTTGGTAGGTAGTTAGATCGGTGGGAGTCAGGTAGGTAAATATGTAGGTAGTAGGCAACAGGTAAGCAGGGTAGATAGTTATGTAGTAATTGGGTAGATAAACAGTAGTTAGGTAGTAAGTAGTTAGGTAGTAGGTAGATAGTAGTTAAGTAGTAGGGAGGTAATAGGTATTGTTCTGTCCCAGTCTAGGTGTAGACTAGGACACACCATAAAAGTGTTCGGTCTGACCTCCCAACTCCAAATTACAAAAGCCAGTACCAAAAATCACAATTCAATATATTTATTTTAACAATTTAAAAATAGTAGAGTACTCAAAACAACAACCAAAAAGCATTTTCCAAAATACAAACTCTTATCTCCTAAACTAGTTGTCAAAATAAAATGCCAACTAAAACTCCCCAGACCAAAAACAGGAGAAAACATATCAAAAAGAGGAACTCACTTCTATAGAAAACTACTACTACTTAAACTACTATGTACAACTAACTACTAAAACTAATGCACACAAATACATATTCCAATCCAAAAAACACACAGAACAAAGACTGGAAGGTGGAAACTTCCATGTCGCACTGCATCGTTTACTTCCTTGAATTCTGCAACACTTGTGACATCATCAACGCCATCCCAGCGTGGTGACATCAGCAGACGGACAGTGGGGGAAGCAGAGGACATGCAGCTGACCAGTGGGGTCAGGGGTCAAACTGGGCTTTTTTGGTCAATGGTTGACCTGCTAATTTTAGTAGCAAAGCAGCTGTAGAGATCTAAAAACAAGGGTCTGAGGGTGATGACTGGTCTGTGTACGCACAGAGGGAGAGAAAGAATACCATGTGACTTGTCGACTCGTGCTACAGGAGTTGACGTGTCGACTAGTTGATGTACTATGCAGTACACAAACACACAGAGGATCCTGCTGTCCTGAGTGTGAACCCAACAAACAGCGGTTCAGCAAATGTAGTTGTGAAGGTGTGGAGGTGGATGAGTTTGTCAGACGAGACGGTGTAGAAGGACACAGATCCAGCAGGATAGTCCACATACACGGACACTGTACCAGAGGACGAGGACATAGGGAGGCGAGTGTATTTGTTGTTATGACACACGCTGTATCCACCTGTGTAACAGCCCAGACTCCAGGACTGATGGTTCCACCCAAACCTACTGTCAAAACGCTCTCCTTTCCTTCCGACTCCTCCGTAGGTCACTGCTATATAAACCCACCCACTCCACTCCACCTCCCAGTAACTGCGACCAGTCAGACCAGTTGAACTCATCAGCTGAGGCTCATCCTCAAATCTGTCCTGATGATCAGGATATGACTGAAGCTCCTTCACATGTTCCACCTTCTGGTTGTTTTCAGAAAGTTTCAGTTTTCTATTCATTGTGTTTGGATCCAGGGTGAGTTCACAGGAATCTGATAGAGACAAGAAAACACTATAAACTTATTGATCAGTGATCAACACATTGATGTCTAATCACACGACTGGGGTTAATTGTTATTGATGGATGGATCATACGTGCGTCTGACTCTGGACTTAGATATGATTGTAAACAGACTATCGGCTATTGATAAGTATTGACCAACTATTGACAATAATAGATCTAAGGACTGAAATGGAGTTTATTAGAAATCTCAGTTTACATCTGCAGCAAAATAATGTCATTATTGTTCCACTTCCAGACACTAGGTGGTGCTACACACCCTTGAGCGTTGGCATAGCAGAACAGGCCGTAAACAAAGGTGTCACATTTGAAGCAGACATAGGCCTAGAACACATCAACGTTTGAGTGAATCTGTTTAAGTTTGTCATCTTTTCGGCCTTGCCAGGTGGTACCAGAAATTTGGGTAACCCAGAACAATATCTTCTGAGAAAAGTCTCCACAGTGAAAAGATCGGGCAACAGTGTCATTGCGTTGTCATCACCAAAATATGTGGATCAAGGATTGGTCTCTACAGTTGCCTTAAGTCCACAAATGGAATATAATTTCTCTACCGAGAGGGCATTCTCCTTTTGAGCAACCCCTGATGATGATGATAACACTCAGAAAATATGAACCACAACCATGAAGATATGGACCACAACAATGCAGCAGCTCAGTCATCTCAAATTTCCCACAAAATACGCAAAAAAATCCAAAGAAACACCAAAAGTGCTGAGGGGAGAAAAAAAACATGCTAAAATCCACAAAATTTTAATGAGCTAATGAAAATCACACTTACACTTCCTCAGACCTGGTGTCAACCATCGGACTCCAGCAGGATCCAACCTGAAAGAAGGAAGAGCATCAGAACAGCTGGAAACATTGACCATTCTGATCCACTGAAGCGGTTTTCACAACAGTCGTAGCCGGGTCCATATATCTGTGATGTGTCATCAACACAAAGCATTGCTTCACCACCAAGCTGTGGCCTCATTCTCTATTCTAGTTTATAGTAGCATTGTCTTCTACTTCCTTGTGTGATTGTTGAAATTAGTGCTTAAAGAATACATCATTGTGGCGGACGTTAGTGTCACATTTGCCCCTCCCATGTTTCTCACTGCCCTGTGAGAACGCAAACCCGGAGGTTCCATAGGAACTATATAGTTCTAAGAACTATTTAGTTACTAGAACTACTCTGTAGGAAAGCGCCAATTGTTTTGACTTTGTTTGCTCGTGACCTTGGACAGGTCTTACTTGGAAAACAGATTTCTGACCTCAATGGGACTTCTTGGTTACATAAAGGTAAAATTTAAATAAAAAATTATGTAACATTTTCTTTGATCATGGGCAGTTCTGACAGGGTGTTCCCATTAGATCTACCTGCTATGGAAGCATTGGCTCACTTCATACCTGACAGTGTCCAGAGTCCAATGTGGATCCTCCACCAGAGCCCACAGCTCCTGTCGTGAGGCTCCTGGGTGGTTGTAGCTCAGGTCTAACTGTCTGAGATGGGACGGGTTGGACTTCAGAGCTGAGACCAGAGAAGAAAATCCTTCTTCTGTGATCAGACATCCTGACAGTCTGCAACACAAAACACCACATTCATCATTTAAGGATGGAGATCAGTGGGAGCATGTCTAGGAGGTATCCAAAAGAGATGCCTGATCTCTTAGGGTAAGGACTCTCCACTGATCCAGAGAGGGCAGACCAACTTTTTTCAGTCAAGAACCACTGCCTTGAATTTGTAGAATTTGATCCTAATCCCACTCACATCCCAATTGGCAGCAAACCACTGCAATACATGCTGAAGCTACATGTTCAATGAGGCCAACAATGACAAAATGGTCTGCAAAAAAATCCTGTGGCCCCCAAACTGGAACCCCTCTGGCCTTTAGATGCACTTAGAAATTCTGACCATCAAGATTATGAACAGAACCAGTGACAAATGGCAGCTATGCCAAAGTTCAACATGCACCTGGAACTGGTCTGACTTACTGAGTAACTACAAACTAAGCTCCTCCTAGCTCATACAGGGACTGGACATGACAGTTTTTTAATTCTGACCTGAGAGTGTCCACTCTACATCCTGGACTCTTCAGTCCATTCGACAGTATCTTCACTCCTGAATCCATCAAGTTATTGTTGTTCAGATCCAGATGTGTGAGACTAGATGACTGGGATCTGAGAATGGAGGACAGTGCTTCACAACTTCTCTCTGACAGGTTACAGTCACTGAGTCTGAACAAAACAAAAAATACAAGTATAAAGTTATTGATCTTGTTGAAATGACAGGAACATATTTGAGATCTTTGGTCAAATTGTCCTCACACAGCTCTGTTGGAAGCTTTGACCACTGGCATCAGCCTCAGAAGAACCTCTTCTGAACCACAGTATTCCTTCAAGTCAAAAACATCCAGATCTTTATCTGATGACAGTAAGATGAAGACCAGAGCTGACCACTGAGCAGGAGACAGTTCCTCTGTGGAGAGACGTCCTGATCTCAGGTACAGTTGGATCTGATCCACTAGAGTTTGATCGTCCAGTTCATTCAGACAGTGGAACAGGTTGATGCTTTTCTCTACAGACAGTTTCTCACCGAGCTTTGTTTTGATGTATTCAACTGTTTTCCGGTTGGTTTCCGAGCTACTTCCTGTCTGCTTCATCAGACCTTGTAGGAGTCTGTGATTGGTTGGCAGTGACAGACCCAGGAGGAAGCGCAGGAATAGGTCCAAGTGTCCATTTGGACTCTCCAAGGCCTGGTCCACAGCACTTTGGTAGAACTGGGCAGATTCATCCCACAGGAGTTTAGAACGATCAGGTGTTTTTTCTCCTGACAGCAGATCCACTCCAGTGTTGGTGAAGGTCTGATGGACATGAAGAGCAGCCACAAACTCGTGGACACTCAGATGGATGAAGCTGAACCTCTTGTCCTGGTACAGTCCTCTCTCCTCTATAAAGACCTCTGTGAACACTCCTGAGTACACAGAGGCTGAGCTGATATCGATGCCACACTCTGTCAGGTCAGATTCATAGAAGATCAAGTTTCCTTTCTTCAGTTGCTTAAAGGCCAGTTTTCCCAGAGACTCAAACATTTCCATTGTCTCTGCACTCCAGGGTGACTCTGCATCAGATCTTCCATCATACTTGATGTTCTTCAGTTTGGCCTGAACCACCAGGAAGTGGATGTACATCTCTGTCAGTGTCTTGGGCAGTTGTCTTCTGTCTGTCGTCTTCAACACGTCCTCCAGAACCTTCGCAGTAATCCAGCAGAAGACTGGGATGTGACACATGATGTGGACGCTTCGGGATGTCCTGATGTGGGAGATGACGGCGGTGGTCTGTTCTTCATCTGTGAACCTCTTCCTGAAGTACTCGTCCTTTTGTGGGTCTGTGAACCCTCTGACCTCTGTCACCATGTCAACCCACTGAGCAGGGATCTGATTGGCTGCTGCAGGTCGTGTTGTTATCCAGATGCGAGCAGAGGGAAGCAGGTTCCCCCTGATGAGGTTCACCAGCAGCACATCCACTGAGGCCGACACTGTCACATCAGTCAGACTCCGAGTGTTGTTGAAGTCCAGAGGAGGTCGACACTCATCCAGACCGTCTAAAATGAAGACCACCTGGAAGTCTTCAAAAATCCAGATTCCTGCTTCTTTGGTTTCAGTGAAGAAGTGATGAACCAGTTCCACCAAACTGAACTTCTTCTGCTTCAGCACATTCAGCTCTCTGAAGGTGAATGGAAACAGGAAGTGGATGTCCTGGTGGGTTTTGTCTTGAGACCAGTCCAGACTCAATTTCTGTGTTAAGACAGTTTTCCCGATGCCGGCCACGCCCTTTGTCAACATTATTCTGATTGGCTGATGTCTGTCAGCTGGTGTTTTAAAGATGTCTTCACATGTGATGGTTGTTTGTGATCTGTGTGGGTTCCTGGATGCTCTTTCAAGCTGTCTGACCTCATGGTCCTGGTTGACCTCCGTCGTTCCTCCCTCTGTGATGTAGAGCTCTGTGTAGATCTGGTTCAGAAGGGTTTTGGGGTTTCCTGCTTTAGCGATGCCCTCAAACACACACTCACACTTCTGCTGAAGGTTGTGTTTCAGGTCACACTGAACTCCAGAGCGACTTCCTGAATGAAAATGCAGATAAAACCATCAGACTCACACTAAATCCAAGGTCTATTCCTAATTCAGCTCTTACCCCAAACCCTTGAAAATGAGTTATGAGGTATAGGAGTTATGACATTCACAGGTTTGTCCTGAAGTGAAACAATAAAGAAAATATTAATGGAAAAAAAACAGTAAAATTAAGAAGTCCGTTACATATATTAATCACAGAAAAAGCAACAATTACAATCAATTTAACATATAAGCACATATAAATTAACACATTAACATAGTTTGAGAAGGAACAGAAATAAGCCAAAGCTGATCTACCCCTTACTTTACAACTTTACTTTAAACCTTGCCCTTTTCTTACTTTATTTTACCGTTTTCCTCCATCTTACCGATGATTCAAACAGAATTCTGTAAAATTCTTTCTACTCGTCCATCTGTAGTGTGGTCCTGGTTTTGTTTGAGTTTCAAGGCCTATACAACAACGACAACAACGACAACTCCATCATAACACCTCCATCTAATTGAGAATAAGGACAACACTGCCCCTTCACATGAATGCGTAAAACAGAGGGGTAGAGGTAGGGGGGGGGGGGATGAATTCAGTCTAAATATTTTCATGTGCTCAATCTGAACACAATCATCTTACTGCGGTGCAGACGCTCAGCCAGCTCCTCCTGCTTCAGCCTCCTCAGGAAGTTCAGTGTGATCCTCAGAAAAGCCTCTGAGCTCCTCCTCTGCTCCTCATCCTCATCCTTCAGACTCTCTAAGCATTCTGGGTAATCTGTACTCAGAACCTTCTGGAACTTCTTCAGTTCATTCTTGACAAAAGTGCAGATGTTCTCCTCCAGCAGCTGCAACACAAAACATAATCAAAGACCCAAAGTCCAACACGCACCAAAGCTCAGGTCCATGTTGGACACAGTGACGTCCACTGGTCTGAAACCAGCAGATGATTGGATGGAACAGATGGACCAGTAGATGTTGAACACGTACACACCTGAAATATGGAATCCAGCTGAGTCTGATCCTGTAGACCAATGGGAACCTCTGAGTTCTGCTGCTCTACTCTGTGGATCAACCATCAACAATGACCTCACATCATGTCTGTCCACACTGACGTAGGTCGTTAGCAGTGATGCACAGTCGATGTATAAACGACACACAACCGACTGCTTTTTTAACTAACCCGACCACAAGAAACATATTTAAAAAGGACAGACCTGACCCGCTTCTGGACCCACATTTTTAAAGTAGTCAATGGTCTTTATGAACATCACATGACCTTCCTCACATACCTGCATTTATTTCAGTGTTAAGTCCAATATCATTGCTTGTAAATTAATATGTTGACAAAATATTTTTGTCCTGCTTCATTCAAATACTATCAATTAGCAGCATCTAAACCAGGGGTCAACAACCTGTGACACCCACAGAGACATTTGAACCCCGTTTCCATGGAAACAAAAGCACTGGGAGCTGCTCATCTTTAAAAATCTTAGTGAATGTGTCCCAAACCTTATTTTCTGTCCTGCTCCCTCCATACCGTAGGATACTTCTGCTGTTGTATGTTTTTCAATTCAGTATTTATGCGCTATAGTACAGTTATATTTGTGTAATTTCAGGGTCAATGGAAAAGCGAATTATGTCAGGGGGAAATGTCAGCTTGATTCACCACTCGAGTGTCCATTTATGTTAAGCTCATGAAACCTTTAGAAGATAAATGATTAAGAGTCTGAGCTGAAAATCAAAATCAAACTAAAGTCAGTATTTAATAGTTATGTAATAAACAGTCGACAAACTTACGTCTCTACAGAAAAGCACAGTGGGTTCTCCTTGGAACAGTCACTCCTGAAGGACACACAGCTGGGTCCAGGATCAGGTCCAGCTCCAGGTCCAGAGGACTCTAGTCTCTGATGGATCCTGGTCAGTAAATATGATTTAAACAGTTATCTGTGTTCAACACATGTTTGGCCTGGGCGATAAAATAAATATGTTCCTTTACTACAATGACCAATGTCGATAAATTGGGCGTTTTAATTAAAGACAAAAACTAGAAAAGGACTCAGAGTGTAGACTCCTCTAAGTCAGGACATCTGCTGTATGAAACACTTGCTTCAGAGGAGAGGCTGTTTAATGAAGAGTTTACACATTTACAGAAAACTTACATCTCTGCACAAAAACACAGTGGGTTCTCCTTGGAACAGTCACTGCTGCAGGACACGCAGGTGGGTCCAGGATCAGGTCTGTGAATGTTAATAAAAAATAATACTTTATTTGTATAGCACCTTTCATATAGTTGTAGCTTCACATTGGTAAAAAATTGTGAGTAATAAAATACACTTTTCATCAAAAGGCTTAAAACAGGAGCTGTTGGCTAACATAACTTACTTGTGTCAAACTCAAATAGTGATTTCTTCCAAATGCACGTAGGTAGGTAAGGCTTTAGAAACCGTTTGTCATATTGATTGTACCTGGGGCATGCATTGTATGAAATCCCAATCTAACTAGCACCTAATAATGACGCATGATAATCACTTCACTGTTTATAGGCTAGCTAACATGCTAACATGCTTGCGGAAAGTCGGATGAAATTAACATTAGGCTGGACCAGGGGTGGTCAACCCGCGGCTCTGGAAAGGCATGCAATTCTTTCATCCTGCAGATCCTAAACACAATTTAGATTTTTTAAATCTCATAATTATAATTTTTTTTAAAATTTCCATTTATGACTTTAGAATTTTTCCTAAGTGTCCTGTCCATACCCATTAAACTAAAGTACCATGACCTAATAAAACATCATCTATACACTAACTCACATATATATATTTAATATCCCCTAAAAACTGTGTAGTTGTGCCCCTGGGTTGGGGTTTGGTGTCTGTGGTGGACAGAGATGGGAGTCTCACCTCTGAGCTTTGGGTGGTCTGTTAAGTCCATGTTCTGGGGGCGTCCTTTCGGTGGTCTTTGGGGGAGGTGCTCGTGTGTCCTCACGCTGATCCATTGTGATGAATCTTAGTGACATTTCCCATGTGGTCAGTGTGTTTTACATGTTAACTAGTCTTTGTCACTTGGTGAACATCTTGAAAGGAAAACAAGGCTTGGGTTTTATAACTACAGATCTGTTTGAGAGACCAGTATGTAAACCCCCCCCCAGGTTTAGAAAAAAGGTTCTGAGCTAAAATGACAAGAACAATGTTTAATGGCACATTTATATTAATTAGCCAAATAACTAGTAGTGCCTGGTAAAACAAACTCCAGCCCTTACAAAGCTTTTAGCTCTTAATGGTCAAAATGTGAGACTGTGCATTTGACCTTTCAATGTCACAGGTCATAAGGCCATTTTGAAGTCCATACCAGGTTTCCCATCTGTTAATACAACTCTGGTCATGTTCACAGTTAAAGGTCAGTTTCTTGATTCAAATCCAAGGCAAGTTGATCTATTTGTTTTGATTGTTCACTGGTTTGCGTTCAAAAAGGGAAAACTCAAAGTAAAAGTAGAAAGTGATTTGTCATATAATTGTACAGTGAAATGTGTCCTCTGCATTTAACCCATCCTTTCTTTGATGCTGTTTGAGCACCTGTAAGGAGCAGTGGCCAGCCATGGGCGGCACCCGGGGACCCATCTCCAGAGTCAAAGTCAGCGTAAGGGTCAGAATCAACTGGCTGGAAGATTTTTACCCTATCATGTTTTTTGGTGATGGGGGAAACCCATCCAGACATTCGGAGAGAAACACATAAACTTCACACAGAAAGGCCAGCACAGTGCAGGAACTCAATTGGTCCAGAAACAGAAGTCACAATACTGCAAATATTCAGTTATTGGTCATTACAGTTTATGCAGGAATACAAATGTCCCTTTGTCGTCATCGGCTGTAATGGTGGAGCAGCAGCTCATTTTCTTCTGCTGCCGAGTCCATATCAGAAGTGGTCACTTGGTCACGTAAATATGAACGGCTCATAAACCAATGAAACATAATTATTGCATTAGTTAAGGCATTTCAGAAACATCCCACAAGCAGGCAGACATACATAAGACAGTGGCATTATTGACAGCTTAAAAAGGTGCCCCATCTGTGATTGGTGCAGATGGCCGTGTGACTGTGATGACGTGATTTCAACTGGAGGGCAGGAAGTAACCACAGAGAATGCAGCTGTGGAGGAAACAGTTGAAGAGAGTGTTCATTGTACAGATTTAGATCCAGTGTCAAAACAGCGGGTGGGTCCACAACCTCAGTACCAAAAAATCATTTGGTCCTTGCCTGGATGAGCATTTTATTTATTTATATATATACATATATATTACTAGCTACTAATGTAAATAAATATCCAATGCATCTTGATGTGTCTAGGTAAACCATATTACAACAGTGTAAATGAGCATTTAACCACAACCTAACGATATATAGCACAGCCACAAAAGTTAGCTTTGAAACATACCTCTGACGAAGTGGTCACTGCAGACACAGGTGTCAGCATTAGCATTAGCAGACTGCTCCTCTCGACTGCAAATGCAGATTTAAAATACACTTTTTATGGTGTTCTTCTGTGAGCTTTTTCCATTTCTCACCTTTGTGAATTCTTTGGTACCCTTAAAACAAAAAGCATTTCCTTCTCTCTATTAGAACCATTGGTGCAGCTCTAAACTACACTAAACAGACATTTTCCCAAAAGAAAACCTCACTCAGCTTCATTTCCTGCCCTCTATCTGAAAATGGAGGAGCAATGTGATGTCACATGAAATCACCCTACCCTACACATGTTAATGACCTTTGACCTACATTCACTAACATTTAATGGGATCTCTTTTTGACTACCTCACACCTTTACTGAAAAAGTAATTGAAATTAGTCCAGTAGTTTGAGTAACATTACTGACAACCAGCCCAAAAAACTGACCCAGAAACATTAGCCCTTCCTAGTTTGAACCAGTTATAAAAACTGGTGAAAGTGGATGGAGAACCAACTGACTGAAGGCAACGCACCTGTAGAAGAGTTAAAGTAGAGAAAACGCACCTGTAGAAGAGTTAAAGTAGAGAAAACGCACCTGTAAAAGAGTTAAAGTAGAGAAAACACACCTGTAGAAGAGTTAAAGTAGAGAAAACGCACCTGTAGAAGAGTTAAAGTAGAGAAAACACACCTATAGAAGAGTTAAAGTAGAGAAAACACACCTGTAAAAGAGTTAAAGTAGAGAAAACGCACCTGTAGAAGAGTTAAAGTAGAGAAAACACACCTGTAGAAGAGTTAAAGTAGAGAAAACGCACCTGTAGAAGAGTTAAAGTAGAGAAAACACACCTGTAGAAGAGTTAAAGTAGAGAAAACACACCTGTAGAAGACTCCCAGAGTTTGAGCTGAACAACTCAACTTCACCTGGTCACACAGGTTCAACCAGCACCAGTGGGAGAAACTTAGATGGACTGTCAGTGGGAGGAGCTTAGACTGTCCGTGGGAGGAGCTTAGACTGTCCGTGGGAGGAGCTTAGACTGTCCGTGGGAGGAGCTTAGACTGTCAGTGGGAGGAGAACACACTGAGACCCAACAGAACTGGAACCTGCCTAATACTGGAAAAATGTCCCTTCATAAACAAGTTTTAAAACAATACAATATATTTTCACTTGAATTAAGCAAAAAAATCTATATATTTCAAGACATTTTGTGCTTAATTTAAGATTTACTTATTTTTGGGATTTTTTGCTGGACTCAAGATGCATTTCAAACGTCTCCATCGACTGTCATTGATTGAACTCCATGGATTTTACTTTTGAATCAGTGTTAAAGGGTTAAGGGTGTCATCTGATTAATCTTCTATGGATCTGTACAAATGTGGTGTGGTTTCCATGGTAACACTCCAGTGAACATAATCCAGTAAAGTATTCAGGTCCAAAGCACACATCAGATCTACAGAGACACAGAAACTGTAGGAAGATTTAAAGGACAACCTCACATCTATGGTGGTTATTTTCAGCAGTTGTTTTTTTTTAAACATTCAACACTTATTCAATTTTCCCAAAATTTCCAAATGTTGCCAGTTGAGAAAAAAACCTAAAACATTTAAGGGGTGGTTTGAATCAGTTTGGGGGGTGTTTCAGCATTAATGCTTGAATATAAAGCCTGTTTTTCCTGTGAATATTGGACCGAGTAATAAAGTCACATGTCAGACAATCTTTCATAAACAATAGCTTTATTTATAGGAATGTTCTTAGTGTTTTCTTTGAATTCATGAGTAAATTAAAAGGATAAAGTTTCATATCAGTCACAGAATGGAACAAACAGCAGAAGGCACCGAGGGGTGAAGTGGAAACTCCAGTGTGTTTGTTAAAGCACTCAACACTTCTGAAAAACACTACGATAATCATATCAGTGTGATGGAAGTGTTACTAACACCTGGAAAAATCCTCTCTTTTCACCAGTTAACACGACACGACTAAAGATATATCAGCCGGCCGATATTTATGTTTTCTTTTTATATCGGTTTGTTGCACTGGCTGAACGAACCCATACTGATTTTTTTTTTTCTGTCAAATGAAAAATAATGGCAAAAAAAACTCTTTGATTACAATTACAAAAAAAATAGTGACAAACAAATAAATATGAACAAACTTTTTTCTTCCCTCTTCTTTTTGTTTTATTATCCTCTCCTTTTTTGTCTCACCCCCCCTTTAATTTCTCTTTTTTCACTTCTCAGTAAATCATGGCAGAGAAAAAAGGAGCAATGCAACGAACCAATACTGATAATAAAATAAAAAAAAAAACCAAAACATAAATACAGTCATACCTCAACTTACTAAAGACCCAGCTAATGAATAATCCAAGTTACGAAAAAACCTTTGTCAATTTTTCGCCTCTTAATACGAAAGAAAATTCAATTTACGAACCGAAACTGAAACTCCCGAGATGCAAGTACGCACTGTATGTAGCAATCCATTGGCTATGAGTCAGCTACCCATGATGCTTTTGGTGACCTTTGACCCTCACTCATCACAGAGTTACTGCTGTTTGGTGAGTTTTTCCCAGTGTCCTCATTGAAACTTTATTACAGTACGTATTCATTATTCATCATGAGCCCAAAGAAAGTGATTCCTGGTGTGAATGAAAAGAAGAAGTGGGCTGCGTTATCAATAGAAGTGAAATGGGAGATGATAAAAAAAAAGCAGGAGGCAGCCATCATTCCATTAGAACCAATAAAAGACATGCTAGACACATTTCATCAACTTTCCCAATTCGTGGAAAAAAAAAACATCCCGAAAAAATGTTTACAAGTCATGCTATCATCCATTTTAGGAAGATTATGAAAAGTTGTCAGAGGCAATCGTCTTTGGATCGATATTTCACCAAACGTCCGTCAACAAACATTGTTGAAGGTGAAAGTGACAATTAAAACAACCACAATGGTATGGAAATGATTGGCATGTCTGGTTCATTTTAATGGTTTAATGTTTAATGTTCAGTCAGTGTAAAATGTGACTATTTATGAAAAACTCACAGTAAGAAACCAATAATGGAATGAATTAATTTCGTAAGTTGAGGTACCACTGTATGTATCACATATGGGTCAGCTGATACATATATCGCTCTATCATTACACAACATATATAGAATTTTGCATAAGAACATGATTAATTGCACATATACACCTACTGTAACACACACACACACACACACACACACATATAGACAGACAGACACACACACACACACACACACATATAGACAGACACACACACACACACACACATCCTTCTCTGTTTCAGCAGGAGCCAAACTCTTCGATCCACTTGTCGTACTTCTCCAGATCGGCCGCAGACACAGACTTGGAGACTTTTTTTAAGGCGGACTCAAAGTCTTCCATGGTGGTGGGCATGTGCATCTCATCCCTGGAAATGTTCCGGATCTCTTCAGGTGTGAGGCCCTCGATCCTTCGCCTCATGGCCATCAGAGACGCATCCCTGCAGCGGCAAAAAAGGGTTCAGTCGAACTAACCATGTGATCAGAGGTGGAAGTAACTAAGTAGAAGTACTTCCTTTACTGTACTTGCTATTTTCAGAATAGAGAGAGAGAATAGAGAGAGTTTGCCAGAGTTTTTGGCCATTTTCACTCAACTTTAAATTTGTCCTTCAAGGTTCTGATGTCAATGCACATTAACAGTGAGAGCAAATGTTAAGCTGAGTATACAGGAATGAAAAAGAAAGTCATGATTTGACCCATGTCTGATCATTGAGTAAACAAATTTACCTTTGACCTACATTCACCTATATTTAATGGGGGGATGTATTTCTGGACCACCTCACACTTTTACTGAAACAGATTCTTTAGTTTTTCTGTAATGTTGGTGACAAACAAACAGACGAACAAAACCAAGAATAGGTATTCAGAGAATGCCTAATCTCGCCCCTATTTTGTGCCAATCTCAAGTTTCTCTGACAACCTGTTCTTGAATTAGAGCCAATAATGTGATTCTGACCTTTTGCAAAATTGATCATTTCGTTTTCATGTATATATGCATCAGTGCGTGTAATATTATGATAATATATCCAGGATTGATTAAGTTATAGCATGATATGTCTATGCTTGACACACATAAACAGTGTTACAGAAGTTAATTTTGTGACATTTCACCTTTGACCTCCAGAGATCTCACAAACTATTGTTCGTAGGTGATAACACCAATTGTGAGAATTGTAGAAATCTTCATTCTGCATCGTTTGGTACCAATCTGAAAGTTCTGAGTTGAGTTAATAATGTGATTTTGACCTTCACTCAAATATTCATTGAGTTATAGCATGGTATGTCTGCACACACACACACAAATGTAGGGTGAGATTAACAATACCCCTTGCCTTCAGGGTAAGAAATAAAGCTCTGAGTATCTGACCTGCACACGTTTGTAATGTCTGCTCCAGAATAACCCTCCATCTGCTCTGCGATCTTGTCCATGTCCACGTCCTCGGCCAGTTCCAGTTCTTTCAGGTTGATCCTGAGCAGCTCCACTCGACCTTTGGCTGAAGAAAAACAACATCAACACTAAGCTCAGAGGTTTAAAGCTCAAACATACGTTAGGCTACATTTAGACACTAACCCTCTGTGGCCTGAAGTTCCTATTTATAATTCATCCTTTAGACCAGGGGTCCCCAATCCTGGACCTCGAGAGCTGCTATCCTGCATGTTTTAGATGTATCGCTCAACTAACATACCTGATTCAAATGATCAGCCTATCATCCAGCTCCACAGAAGACTGATAACGACCGTCAGGTGTGTTGAAAGAGGACAGCGGACCTCGAGGACCAGGATTGGGCACCCCTACTTTAGACAAATGATGGACCCATGTGGATTGTTCGGGGCTGATACCAATACTGATTTTTTTTGTTTTTTTTTGTTTTTTAACATTAGCTTTAGCTAATGACCGATACATGCCACTGATATTTTTAAGGCGATATGGATCTTTTTTCTCTGTTAATTGAAAACAAATGTCAGAAAATCTTCTTTAATTTGAATTAGAAAATAAACATTGTGAGTTAAACAAATAAATATGAACATACATCTTTTTCTTTTTTCCACCCCTCCTTTTTTCCTTTACCTTTTTCTTTCCCCTTTTCACTTTTTCTCTCCTTTCTTGATGTTACAGTTCAACCACATATGTCTCTTTCCCTTTTTAAAGTACAGATATCAATACTGTTTAGGAAATAGTACGGTTTTAAAAGTATGGATTTGGGATCAGTATGATATGAAACCCTTCGATACCCAACCCTAATATGGGCCTTAACCATCACCTTCTACCTGAGGTGTGACTCATCATCATCATCTCTGAAATCAATCCATCACTGCAGTTATTTCAGACAATTGTCAATATATTGATATATTTTTATAGCACAGCTTCCATGAGTGTCTCTATTCACCTTCACATGTAACACAAATGTCATATTTCATCGTTATTTACATCCTTCCAGTGATGTGTGCTCTTTAAAAACAGCATTTTGTTTCTCTTCTAGTGTGATTTCTTTGCAAGTTTTTTTTCCTCATAATTTTCCACTCTGTCAAACCTATATTACAAACTTTAAACATAGAATCCCATGTGAGTTTTGGAAGTAGTTGGATCTGTCAGAGCTTGATCTACAGCCTGACAGGTACAGAAGCCCCCAGGATTAGTTGGATGTTGTTGCTGTACATGGAATACAGTATTAACAATGTACGGAATGTGGAGGTCAAAGGTCAGAGGGGTCTGATGGCTCATTAGGGTCTCTCTGAGGGTTAATCTGAACACTGTTCCACATTAATGAGGCTGCAGCTGTACAAAGGACTTAGGTTTAGTCAGATCAGTTCAGATTTGGACTGTACTTGAAGGCAGGGGGATGTAGATCCTCTTCTCCAGTCGTCTCCTCAGAGCCTCGTCGATATCCCAGGGGAAGTTCGTGGCAGCCAAAACCATCACCATCTTTGAGGGGTCATCATTTTCTGATGCTCCTCCAACACCTACACCAGACACAATGTGGAGGTGAATTTAGAAAATAGAAAAATGTCTCAGGACCCTGAAGGACGCTGGTTCGAATCCAGCACCAGACCTTTCTGTGTGGAGTTTGCATGTTGTCCCCGTGTCTGCGTAGGTTTTCTCCAGGTACTCCAGTTTCCTCCCACATGCACTGATAGGTTAATTGGTTAATCTAAATCACCCATAGGTGTGAATGTGAGAGTGATTGTTTGTCTATATATGTTCACTGCATTGTGGACTGAATTTAACCGACCGCTCTGTTTACTGGAACTCCAAATCTAGTGTTTTTAAAAATGGCGGTCACACATTGATAACACAATGATACGGACACCTCCACTATCAGTGTCTACACTGGTTACATTTCACCTTTTAGTTATCACTTGAAACCTTAGCGGAGGTAATGCCAAAAATCTAGTAACAGGTGCCATAGTACTGGGTCCTTTTTTGGAACGGAAACCCACCAAAGCAAACTGAGTGGAGTAGAGTCAACCTGATACTAGTGGAAACACGGCATTAGATGTGCATGTACAGGTGTTGAATGTCTCAATAGAAGTGGACATATAAGCCTTCAATCAGTGATCAATAGGAACCAGACACTCATCTGTAACCATTTAGACATGACAAACTATTAAAATATAGACCATTAGAAGGAAAAGCACAATTTAAATATAAAAAAAAATAAATAAAAAAATTAAACCTACCTTCCTCAAAATTAAACACACTTTGTAGACATTGACACAAGGTTGTTGTTTTTTTTGTTTTTTTTTTACAAATCTGACCAGTAGTTTGGTTAGAAAATATGTTTGAAGAAATTGCTAACAACAACAGCAGATGCAGCTGGTGACCACTCAGCTGGTAAATTAATAAACATCAAAGCGTACAGAACATGATGACATCATACCGTCCATCTGCACCAGTAGCTCTGCTTTGACTCGTCGACTGGCCTCGTGTTCCTCAGAAGTTCCTCTGCGGCTGCACATGGAGTCTATTTCATCTATGAATATGGTAGTAGGAGCATAAAAACGAGCCTGTAGAAAAAGACGTACAATGAGTCCATGCATTTACTCTCCCAGTTGACTGTGTTCTTGACTTTTAGGAGTCAAAGTGCATTTTAGCTGAATTTGAAAACTTTTGATTTTACTCTCATATCTCTCAGCAAAAAAGTCCTTATCTTGACTTATTTTGTGTAACTTTTTCAGCATAATCATCACTATTAAAGTATATGATCAGTAAATTGAATGTAGGAAAATATCAGATTTTCACAGAAAAATACAGAGGATAATATGGTAATAAATCACTGGAAAAAAAAGTAATTTGGGAACTTTCACAAAAGTTCCATTGGGTCTTTATGGGAGAAGGAAAAGGAGCAGAAAAAGAAGTGTGAAAGTACCATTTCAAAGAGAAGGCGGACCAGTTTCTCAGACTCTCCTCTATATTTGGAGGTGAGAGTTGAAGAGGAAACGTTGAAAAATGTGGTTCTGCATTCTGTCGCGACGGCTTTAGCCAGGAGCGTTTTCCCTGTTCCTGGAGGTCCCACCATGAGCACGCCCTGCACCAACCAACAGCACACAAGTTACTGGACTGGACCACAAACGACACACAATGACATGTTTACGGAGGACGGACGGTTACCTTCCATGGTCTTCTAATGCCTTTGAAGAATGCTGGCATCCACATGGGTAGCACCACTGCTTCTTTCAACAGCTTTTTAGCGTCTTCCAAATCTGCAATGTCATCCCTACGGAATACAGAAACAAAGATTCCATTCAACATCTGAGTAAAAAGCTGCTCAGTTACCTGTCAAAGTTATCACAACAGCCATAGACACAAGAGATGGACTGATACTAGATCGACCAGCCCAGATATATTTTGTTTTGTATTGGTATCGGCCTGTTGTATTGGCTGATATGCAATTTTTTTCTCAGTCATAAGGAAAAAAATTAAAAAGAAGAGAAAGAGAAAAAAAAATTTAAGCAAAAAAGGAAGGGGGGGCAAAAAAGAAAGAGGAAAAAAGAAATGGGAGGGGAGGCAAAAAAGGAAAAAAGGAAAGAAAGAAAAAGGAGGGGCAAAAAAGAAAAAAATAAATGGAAAAAGGAGAAAAGAACAAAAGGAGGGGGGGGTCATTCATAGAACACAGACTCCACCAAGACAGATCAGAGACAAATATGCCGCCCCCCAACTGATCACCACCAAACTTCTATCACTTATTCCTTGTGCCAGTATCAATAGTTCCTGAAAATTTCAGCTAAATCCATCCATAACTTTTTAAGTTATGTTGTGAACTAACTAATAGACAAACAAACACACCAGAAAAAACAGAACTCTGGCGTTCCTTGGCAGAGCAAAAAAGGAAAAGGTAAGTAACAAAAAAGGGGAAGAAAATTAAAGACGAAAAAAATAAAGAAATTAATAAAGAAATAAAATATTGAAGGAACTACATGTATTTCATATCAACAAATTAACTACTGGTTTAACGTGGCGTATAATGCCTTGAAAATAATATTTAAAAACACACTGAATATATAAAAAAAGAAAACACAGACCGTGTGGCTTGTCTTGTTTTACAGCTTTTATTTCACCATCTCTACATTCTAACATTAGTCACATGAAACTAAACTAAACTCTACAGTGTGTTTTTATGTCACTCACTAATTCACTAACGGTGTGAGACAGTCCAGAACAGATTCCATTCAATTTTAGGGAAAATATGTCAAAGGTCAAGGTCACCAAAAATGTGTTCTGACAATGATCAGAAATATGGCACATCAGGAATTTCCTTTTCATTCCTGTAGTCTGAGTTTTACTTATAGTTTGTTTTTGCTCTCACTGTTTATGTGCATTGACATCAGAACCTTGAAGGACAAATTTGAAGACTCTAGGTCAAAGGTCAAAGTCACAATGAAATTTTGGATCTAACTTTTGAACTATTCATCTTAGAGACTTCCAAACCTTCAATTTTGCATCATGTATGTAGAAATTTTGACCTGTTGTTGACCCAAGAGGTCAAAGGTCATTGGGTCAATACCTAAAAAACTAAAATCGACTATAACAGAAAAAACAAGAGGTGACAGACTGTGGCTGTGTCCTAAATCACTCCCTACCCCTTCTATAGTGCACCATATAGAGACCACGCCACTTTTTAGGGGTGTCTGAAACTTTAGTGAATGAATGATACACACTTACCATTTAACATTTGGATTCTGAGATATAATGTCCCTCTCCAAAGCTTCCACCAGGTCTTTGTCGTACCCTGTCCCATCAAACTTCTTCACCTCTTTCTCTTGGACTTCTGCTTTGTTCTGGAAAACACAAACACACAGATGAGGCTTTTACAGGGTTTCTGTGGATATCAGCAAGTCTAACTTAATGCTGCAGATATATATATATATATATATATATATATATATATATATATATATATAAAAAATGTTCCTCTCGCCCCACGTGGGCGGTGTCTCCTTCAGGCTCGGGTCCTCTACCAGAGGCCTGGGAGCCTGAGGGTTCTGCGCAGGGCCACATCATTTATATGTTACTAGTGGTGACCTTTATTTATATTTAACCCTTGTGGGGATCTGAATTTTGGTCCCCATGTTGTTACTGTGTAAACATATCAATGTCCCCATAAAGATAGGAACACACACACACACACACAGCTTTTATAATAATATAGATGTGGTGTGTGCGTTTCCACAAACTGGACTGACTGGCTGGGTGAGGCTGAGTGACTGCAGGTCAATAAACATCATGTGTATTTTGTTGAATCAACAGAACAGATAGTTTAGTCACAGTGTGGGTGCTTTAACGTTACAACAGGCCGCTCCACATCATACTCACCTTATCCTCTTTACTTTTGCTGGACGCCTCCTTTGGCTCCTTCTTGTCTTTTCCTTTAGAGGGTCTGCCTTTGTCCCCGTTGGCTCCACGGGGTGAGTGCCTCTGCTGGGCCCTCACTGCCATGCTCAGACGGTTGTTGGGAGGTTTACTCTCTTTATATGGATTAGCCGGTCGCCTGACTGGACAAGGGGAATGTCTGTGACGCAGGAAAGAGAAAATTAACCTGTTGGTGAAAACTAGGACTGTGTACTGTCAAGAATCTGGACATACGATCAGAGCTGTAAGAAAATAAACTTTACGATATTTCATTTCATGATACTGCATCGATAAAACCCCCCACCAATTTTTGGATCTCGCCCAACATTGGGTGGGAGAGATTATTGTAATCGCTATGTGTGTGTGTGTGTGTGTGTGTGTGTGTGTGTGTGTGTGTGTGTGTCCGCAGAGACATATCATGCTATAACTCAATGAATAGTTGAGATATCACCATGAAATTACAGACATATACCTAATGTGCATCAGATGCAATGATCCATTTGACTAAAGGTCAAAGGTCACAATCACATTATTGGCTCTTAATTCCAGAATGGGTTGTCATAGAAACTTGACATTGGCACCAAATAGGAGTGTTCTTATTAGGCATTCTCTGAATACTGGTTGCTTCTGCTTTTCCTGTTTTCTTTCTTGTTTCCTTTACAGTTTTCTTTTTTCACTTTTTTCTTTTCCATTTGTCTTTTTTTCATTCCCCTTTCTTGTCCCTGCTCTTTTGTTTCCCTCCCTTTTTAAATGTTTTTCTTTAATTTTACCCCTTTTTTCTTTTCTTTTTTCCTTTTGTTTAATTTTACCCCTCTGTCCTGTTTTTGCCCCCTCCCACTTTTCTATTTTTCCTTCACTTGTCAGTAAATCAGTAAAACAGAACATACTGGCCAACACAACAGGCCAAAATGGGTACAAGAAAAAAAAACCATAAATATCGGCCCAATAAATGTGTCTATCAATACTTGTGATGTCTGTGCAGCTGCAGTTAAATCAAACCATGGAATGAATTTGTAATTTGATCTGGATCTGCACTCAAATACCAAGTATAGACACAGTATTTTCACATTAGTAATGTCATTCAGTCCATTCACAGTTCTTTCCTGGAATTAAATAACAGTGGTGACACTGCAGTTCATTTGAAAGGCCTAATGTGAGTATTAGACTGCTGTATTTAGTGTGAGGAGGGGGGAAAAGAACAAAGAGGCAGTGTGAGGTTTAAAAACTACCTTTCTAGAGAGCAGACTAAACAAAAAAGGCTCACATCAGGGACTCCAGTCGACTAATCTCCATCATATGACAACATCAGGACTATTGTTCACAACCTGTTTATGTAAATGATGCAGTGTAGATGTAAAAAGTATGGTTTAGAATTCAGCAAAGTCAGGAAAACAGATGAAAATGTAGATTGCTCTGTTAATCTGGGACTTTTTTGGGACTTTTCTAGTCAACACCCAAAAAAACCTAAAAGAATCCATAAAACATCCACATATAAACCATGACGTTTAACCCATAAAGACCCAGTGTGACTTCTGCAGCACATCCCAAATTAATTCTTCTTTCTTTTTAACTGGGGCTGTCAAAATTAACAAATTAACACAGATTCATTCATCATCGTAATTAATCTGATTATAACTTTTAACACAATTCAATGAAAATCGCTTATGTATCTTTAAAAGGGTCATTCCACTGAAAACCACTTTTCCACGCTCCTTTTTGGAATGCGAATTTTGATGGGTCACCCGAGGTACCAACACATGCTGCGTTTGAAAGTACATTAATTTCATGGTGATATCTCAAGTATTCATAGAGTTATAGCATGATATGTGTGCAGACACACACACAGTCATTACAATAATCTCTCCCAACCAATGTTGGTTGAGATTAATAATGAAACCCTGATCATACTTTACCTGGGCTCCACATGCACCGGCCTGGATTCATAGTCATCATGGTTCATGGGTTTAGAAGGTGTTGTGTCCAACTGAAAGTTCTCCAGAGTGGACATGATATCCTGTACTTGTCGATTCTCTTCACTAATTTCCTGCCACAACTGAAAACAAATACAAGTACACACACACACACACGAAAAACATCAACCCAAAGTGAAGATGTGTGTTTATGTTGAATGTTTCAAATATTCTGGTCTTAAAGCCTTTTCTACCTGCTGCCATCTCTGCTGGAAGCTGCTGTCCCGCACTGTGTACACATACTTTTTAATTTGTTCTAGCAGACCATGGTAAAGGACGCTGGCAGAGCTGTAATTTCCCAATAAGGCATATTCACGGGCCAGTTTCACATTCTCGCTGATCTCTCGCAGACTCATCGTTCTGTGGGAATAGAAAACAGAGCAGTGACCATTAGGTCTTCAGTCAAAGTCATCAGAAACACTGGTTCTTAAATCCAGTCCTAAAACCTGTATGTATCATGTGACAAAACAGACAGAAAAGAAAACAGTGAATAAACAAAGCACGGTGTTTGTCAATTCAATGACATAGATGCTGATGAAGATATTTGGGGTTTTATATATATATAAAAAAAACATATTAAATGGCTAGATATCAGGTCTGAAATTAAAATACTATGAGTTATTTTTGTTGGTGTCATATTTGTCCAAACAAATGGTTCTTTTGTTGGCTCTGGCATTAAATTGAACAACAAACAAGGACTGGGACTTGAGGGGTTTTTGTGACTGTATTTTCTGTGGATTTTACTCTTATTTTAGTGTGGCTTAGTGTATTGTATTGTATTATATTTATTAGTACATTTTTGTGTCAGTTTAATGCATTTTAGTGTATTGTAGTATATTTATTAGTACATTTCAGTGTATTTTCAGTACATTTTCATGCAGTTTAGTATATTGTACTATGTTTGTTCATACATTTTTGTATATTTTCAGTTCATTTTATGCTACAGTTGCAGAAAAACTTGCGAGACCATTCAAAAGAATCGCCCTAAATCCTGTGTGTATCATGTGATGAAAACAGTCAGAAAAGAAAACTTTGAATGAATAAAGCACTGTTTTTGTCAGTACAATGACATAGATACTGATGGAAGAACTGAAGTGATCTGGGTTTTTACCCAGAAAACATATTAAGTGGATAGATATCAACTCTGAAATTACACTACTATCAGCTATTTTGTGAAAACAAGTGGACCTTTAGTTGGACCAGGCATTTAAATCAACAACAGACTGAAGAAAACAGGGGCTGATCTAATATTTTTTTCATGTGTCAAAGCGGTCAGTTATTATGGGATGGCAGTGGACATAAGTCATGCATTGTCCCCTTTTTCTACCATTTTACACTATATTTAGATCTGATGTCTGTTTTTTACACCACATTTATCCATTAACTTTGTGTTCATACCATTAACATGTAACATGGAGCCAACAGATAGTCCCATTTTTCAGTCATTTTTCCAAATAAAACAGTGTGTGTTTCTGTCGTTAGTTTTTTTAGTCTATTTTTCTACATAAAAGTCTGTGTTCCTGCCGTTAGTTTTTTAGTCTTTTTTTATTGTTATTTTTTTTAACATAAAACAGTGTGTGTTCCTGTTGTTGTTGGTTTATTTAGTCTATTTTTACATAAAACAGTGTGTGTTCCTGCTGTTGTTGGTTTATTTAGTCTATTTTTACATAAAACAGTGTGTGTTCCTGCTGTTGTTGGGTTTTTTTTTTCGGTACCGGAGCCTCGCCCTGCTTCTAAACAAACACCCACTACCGTTTCACAAACACTACGGGGGGATAACGTCTGAAGTTGGAGTTAGAGCAGAAAAAAGTGACGGGTCTAATATCATATGTCTGTTAACTGCCGGTTTCAAAGGCCGGTGTAAACGTTACCGGGAATTCTTCAGCCCGGTGACTGGTTTCCTGGAGCGCGTGCACAAACAAGTTCATACAAAGTACTTCTACACACATGCGCGCCAGCGGCTGTTCTGAGCTTTAAAAGTGTGCACATCATCACTTCAAGGGTTTACTCAACTTTTCAGATGACCATTAGCAGTCCTCTCCGCGGCCGTTGAGTGGGTTTCCGCTGTGGCCGTTCAAAGTACTCCACCGACACGACCAACTGAAATCTACAGACTGCAGCTCGAGCGCGTCACAACCGGAACAATATGACGGAGACACGCGACTGCGCACGTTCATACCGTCACACAAACACCGTTCACATTTGTCCCCTGGCTATATTCAGTTCATATCATTGTGTGATTGTATTTTTCATATTTTCAATGTATACTGAATAGCAATAAATAGAAGAAGAAAAAAATAAATAAAATACATTTATAAAAAAAATAAAATAAAAAACGCCGTTCAGACCTGAACACTGGGCAGACTTCCGGTCGTAATTTCAGAATAAAAAGGAAGCGTTTGTAGACCTCATATTACAACACGGTGTTGCTGTGGGGTCATAACATAGGTGGTCAAAGTACTAACATTCTGTACTTAAGTAGAAATACAGCTACTGGTATGCAAAAATGCTCTGGTAAAAGTAGAAGTACTAATTTAACTCATTGACTGAAGTAAACGTAAAAAAGTACAACTTCTTATATGTAATAAAGTAAAAAAACAAGAACTTGATATTTATGAGACAAAAAGTCAAAACTATGATATAATCAGTCACAATTTCTCATTTATGACTTATTTTTCATACTGTCACACCTGTCTAGTTTGAAAAGAAGTCTATTCTGAGTACAGATATTTATACAAAAATGTAGGGAGTAAAAGTAAAAAGTATCCAGAAAAATAAATACTCAAGTAAAGTACAGATACCTAAAAAAAATGCACTTAAGTACAGTAAAGGAGTACTTCTAGTTACTTCCACCTCTGGGTCAAAAAATATTTTTTATAAACTGCTCCCTCACGCTTCATTATTTTTATAACCTTGTGGTTGTCGTGGATTCATATAGTCAATATGATCCATATAATTATACCCATTGAAGTAATTATTTAAAAAGCGTATTAGTTTCTGTGGTGTAGTGGTTATCATATTCGCCTCATGTACATCAATGTGTTCTTTAATTTGAACTGTAGGAGGCGATAGTTTCATTCAATAGACCAATTTAACAATGGGTGTATCATACAAATTCAACTTCTCTTCTATGCCTTTTCAGAAGCTGATGTAGGAACCTTGTTAATAATTGACTTTACACCACCTTTATTTACATTTTTACTAGTATTGTCAAAATTAACACAGATTAATTCATCATCCTGATTAATCTGATTAAAATGTTAATGCAATTGAATGGAACAGTTGTATTGTTTAAACTGTTGAATGAATATGATAACCTGTTTTGTATGTTTTGGATAATTTATGCATATTTTGGATTATTTTTCTGCATTTTAGAAGAGTTTTTGAATATGTTTTGGATTTTTCAGCACTTTTTGTGTTAAGTTTTTTGTTTTTGTTTTTTTTGGAGGGGGGGGGGGGTGATTTTAGTTTGTTTTTCTCCACATGTTTTGTGTTTCTTAGTGTATTTTGTGGGAAACTTGAGTACAACCCCCCCAGACAGAAAAGTCCATGTCATCGCATACCACGGCTCAATGAAAGCTAAACACCAGCTGTAACTATCGTTAGATAACTCTGTGGCTACGGGAGAGGATATTAGCCCGGTCATTGTATACCATTATCGGCACAGGCATGTTATATGGGCTGTTTTTTTATACCATTATCGGCACAGGCATGTTATATAGGCTGTTATCTTGATAAAACAACTACATTACCAGCGCGAAAAATAGCCATTTTTGTAACGTTAGCTAACTGAAACAATAGCTAGCTTGTCAGCACCAGCTGCTATTGACAAAATATCGTAAAATAAAAAAATATATGTTATGCAACAATGAGCTACATAATCCATAAAATGGTTATAAACTAAGATAATACAATGATTTTCGTAAGTTTTATATCTCCATTAACAAAGAAAATACTTTCTTGCTCCCAAGGGTGGTGTCGGAGAATCTCAATATTGAGGGCTAGACAGCCTTCAAACTTGCCCCTCAATTTAAACGTTCTTAGAATTGGGACAGCACTTACACTACATGGGAGCACCCATTTTGAAGTTGAGGGTTAAGGGAGGAATTGGAATTGGCCCACAGTATACCTACACCCAGCATTGAACGTTTCCATCCATAGGCGATGACGAGCTGTGAAGCCGCCATATTGGAGTGGTGATACGTTCCATTCAGTGCAATATATTTGACAGGACAAACACACAATCTGCACATTTTATTAACAATACTCCACTAAACAATTCAGCCGTACTCTCCATCCTGCTTTATGGCTCAGAAACATGGCCCCTGAACGACAATCTGGCCACAAGAATCGATGGCTTTGACAGCAGGGCTCTTAGAACCATCGAGAACATCAGGTGGCCCCAGCGTGTTTCCAATGAAGTGCTTAGAGCCTGCACATGCCAGCCCCGAGCATCTTCCTTGGTTGCACAACGCCGCACCCTCTGGCTCGGCCATGTCCTCCGACTACCTCCAGAACATCCGACACGAGCCATTCTCCAGTTTGACCCAAAGGCAGCAGGCTGGAGACGACCTCGAGGGAAGCCACGCACCTGATGGCTTGACGTTGTTGCAGGCGACCTCCAACAACACGGTGTCGCTGTGGAGGATGCAGAGCAGCTGGCTCTAGATCACCAGCAATGGAAAAATCTGGTACACCTGGTCGGCTCAACGCACTTGGACAGTATAAACTGGCCCTCGCTGGAGCAAAAGAAAAAAGAAGAACTCCACTGAAACTGAAAACAGATTTCCACGTGTGTTATATCATACGTGTAAGTATGATTAAGGACATATGTTAGGGACTCACTTGTGTCCTGTGCTGACCTGTGACCCCCCCCCCTCACCTGTCTGATGGGTGGACCTGCCCCCCCTCCTTCATCTACAAACGGACATGCATCTATAGCCTGTCTGTCCATAGGAGTGGATCTGTCCTTCACTGTGGTTCTCCAAAAGATTTCTCCACTGGTTTTGGAGTTTTTTCTTGCAGAGAAGGGGGGTCAACAACATTGTTGTGATTTGGTGCTTTATAAATAAAATTTAATTGAATTTCTGACTTATGTGGAAATTCAGGTTACATCTCCATCATAGGAACAGACATGGTTCGTAACCTGAGAACCTCTTGTATCATCTTTCTTGTTTTCTTTTCCCCCCTTTTTTGGTATTGGCCCTAAAATAATCCATACAAGAACAAACAGGAACAAAAAAGGAAATATTGTAAATCTTTATTTTATTCTGCAAAAGTGTACAGAGGGGCTTTTTTCAGCCACTGTCACAGATGTGTATTTATTTCCCATTCATTCAGCTTATTGCTTTCACTTACAAACTGCCAACACCAATCAGAGAAATCGCCATTTTAAATAAAAAGAAGAAAACATAATAATAATAATAATAACGTCCTGAAGGGGAGTGACGTCTCATGTTTTTCATTCTCTGTCATCAGGCGAGTGTTTTCTGAAACCAATTTGACATTGACTTGATCAGACTTTGGAAAATTGTACATGGCAGATCCAGGTGTAAACATGGCTACAGTGGTCAAAATTAAGATTAAATTAAAAACCTCAAATAAAAAAGCAACATTAAATATCTACTCAGAAATATCACTATTACCGCTACTGTTGCTTCCTTTACTCCAAAAATAACATGATTAAAAAAACAAACATATTTACATGGCGTTTCAGTCAGCACAGCATAAAGAAAATGCTATCTAAGCTAGCTACTGTGTTTGCTACGTACGCGTCTACAGCTGCACAGGCTTTAAAATCCTTTTTTTTTTTTTGTCGTTTTTGTTTTGTCTTTTTGGGTTTGCGAATGCACAGGTTTTAAATGCTCTTCATATTGTCACAGTATAAACTTCACTGAACTGTCACATAACCTGGCAGGTTAAAGCTTCACAATTGGTTAAAGTAAAATTGATGTGGCAGTGGTGACAAACTACCAGACAGTTCATACACTGGAAAAAATATAGAAATCTGACCCAGTGGATTTGTTTAATTTCTGGTCTAAATATGTGATCAGACAGAATCACTGACAGAGGACCTTTTCAGTCACATGTCAAGATTTATTTAATTTTTTTTTTTTTTTTTTTGGGGGGGGGGGGGGGGGGGGGGGGGGTAGATCTTGAAAATCAGAAATTTAACCCAGATCATTTTAATTTATTCCTTTGTTAGATTTTTTTTAAATTAATTGAATATCTTCCCCTGCTTAATTCAAGCAAAATATCTTGAATGAAGCAAAAATAACAATAAAAAAATCTTGAATGAAGCAAAAATAAAAAATCTTGAATTCAGTGAAAAACATAGCATGAATAAAGCACAAAACATTTGAATTAAGCCTCAAAAAAGGCTTGAATTAAGCATAAAAAAATAATATATAAAACTTCATTGAATTAAGCGAAAACAATTATTAAATTGGGCAAAAAAGAATCTTGAATTAACAAAAAAATTTAAACTATATCTTGAATTAACCCCCAAAACATCTTGAATTAAGCTAAAATAATATAATAAAATAAAATCTTGAATTAAGGGAAAAACAGCATGAATAAAGGACCAAAATACTGAATTAAGCATACAAAAATATATTGAATTAAGCAAACACAATGATTGAATTGGGGGGAAAAATGTTGAATTAAGCAAAAAACCAAATTATCTTGAATTAATCCCAAAACATCTTGAATGAAAGGGGGCGGGGTTTGATGAAATTTAAAAATAAAAATCCTCCAGTGGAAGCAGGTAAAATGATCTTGGTCAGATTTCTATTTTCTATGAATCAGTTCTTCAATCTGACTGAAAAGTTCCTCTGCAGCTGATGGTGTGTGTGATTTGAAGACTAGAAATGAGACAAATCTATGTGGTGTGTTCAGTATTTTTACAGTGTAATAGGCAGGTTCTGCTCCAGCACCGTCCCAGAGTCGAACAGTGCATTAGTCGTGTTGTTCAAAGCTTGTTCTGTGTGAAATGGTGCCGTTTGTACCAAATCTAGGTCTTGTGTGGGCAGTGACTCCACCCGCTGCGTCCCAGCGAGTGAACCTGAGGTAGTACAGCCAAATTCAAATACACTTTAGTAAGGATGGTGTAAAAGAAAATATAATGCCTGAAAGCATGAGTGCATTTCCTTCTGTCCAAAACCTCCAAAATCGTTTCACACGCTCAAGTCAAAACTAGCATCCTCTATCAAATTATACACAACAAAATGATTCTGACAAAGCTTTTCTAAGTCATTCTGCAAAAGTCCTGGGTCCTGAGAAAGAACAAGAGTCCTAGTTCCACTGTACACATTAAAAAAAAGGAAAACATTTGAATCCTATCCTTCACAATATACAGAAGCAGTAAAGTTATAGTTAGACTGGAAAAATATAAACCTGACCAAGTGGATTAGTCTCATTTTTAGTTCAAATATGTGATCAGATTAAAATCAGACAGAATCACCTACAGAGGAACGTTTCAGTCAGATACAAGAACTGGTTTATAGACAATAGATCTGAACTAATCTGGTCAAGATCAGTTTAACTGCTTCATTGGTCTTTTTTCCCACTTAATTCAAGATTATTATTTAAATTTTTTTTTTTTTTTTTTGCTTAATTCAAGATCTATTTATTTTTTAACTGGGAGTTCTTTTTTTTTATTCACAAAGTTTTTTTTTTCTTTTTTGAAATTATTATTATTATTAATCACACATTATTATGCTGTGTAAAAAAATAAATAAATCCATGACTTTTCCAAAACCTTCTGGGACTTTTTACTTTTCCAGGCCTGGAATTTGTATTTTTCAAATTCCCAAACTTCCCCAGATTTTTTCAAAACGTATGAACCTTCTATCACATATGTGTGAGACAGGTGAGGTCCTGTGAGGACCTTCAGAACCGACCGGCCACAAGGTTAAATCCCCACCTGGTTTCACATCCTCTTCAAAGTTCTGTTCAACTTTCCCTTCATGTACTTGTTGACTATCATTCTTGTTTTTAGCCTCAGATGGAGTTCACCACCCGCTGCTGCATTACTTAACGACCCCACTCCCAGAAGACTGGACCCCGGTGCAGGGGCCGTTACTGACCTCACACCGCAGTGAAACATAGGTATACTCAGTAGCTGTGCTATTCTAAATATTAAACAGTGAATATTAAGTGGGTCTCAGCTTATCATCTGAACCCACTTTTACCCTCACTATGGTCACAGGGGTCACTGGGGGTCTAATCCAGCTACAGTGGGTGAAGGTGGGGTACACCCTGTATGAGTCTCCAGTTCATCTCAGGGCTGAACATATATAGACAAACAATCACTGTCACATTCACACCTATGGGTGATTTAGATTAACCAGTTAACCTATCAGTGCATGTGTTTGGATAGTGGGAGGAGCCAGAGTACCTGGAGAAAACCCACGCAGACATGGGTAGAACATGCAAACTCCACACAGAAAGGTCTGGTGTGGGAATCGAACCAGGGACCTTCTGTGTGTGAGGCATAAATGCTAATCACTGCACCATGGTGACGCCCTGTTAAGTGGGTATACGGCAATTTTAGGTAGGTACACGGCATATACCTGCGTATCACACAAACTACACCACTGCCAACCCCCCCCCCCGACCAGCACTGATCTCCCATATGAGTTCAGTTGACGGACAATAAGTTGGCATAAATTATCCAGACAGTTCAGGTGATGGAAATGCATCACAGTGGCAGAAAACTTGAATCCATATATACAGTACGACAGCTCAGTCTGTGTGAAATAATAATGTCTGAGGAGACACAGTGATGTGACAGCAACGACATGAACTGAGACTTGAATTAAACAAATCTTTGAGGCAATGAATCTGACTTCAATATTTTTTTGTACTAGAATTATTCCAGTTCCTTGAAGAATCATTTCAGCTCTAGTCTGAGCGTGGATAAGGGTGGACGCCATGTTTTTAGGTGTACGTACCCTTTGTACTGTTGGTGATTCTGTCTGATTTTTCATTGGGATGAGATATTTGGACTAGAAATGAGACTGAAACACTCTATCAGATTTGGATTTTTTCCCCCAGTATTGGAAAGGCTTACTTACAAAAATACTCATGATAGCCAAGCTGATATTGTTGCATTTTGAATATTGGGAGCAAAGGTCAAACTTACCAAAGATTATGTCATTGGAAAAATATTGTGAAAGTATAAAAACAATGTGTATATACAAAAATATACATCCTAACAAGACATTCCTTACAGAGGCTTTTTTTGTTGTTGCTTTTTCCCCTATTTTAAAAACTTTTCAAGTATTTTCTTATTTAAGTAGTTTTTTTTTCTACTAAAAGGCAGTTTCTTCAGTCCATAACAAACATTTTTGTTCTTTTTTGTCTCTTCCATTAAAAAAAATCCTAAACTGTAATGCAGTTCCTTTGGTCCACAATCAAGATTAAAAACGGTCTTTTTTTTTTTTTCCTTTTTAAAGCTGGAAAATTCCAATTCTGTTGATTCAGATTGAGTTTTTTTGAGCCTCCACAACTGTGACATTGCATTAATTTAAAAAAGAAGAAGAAAACCAAAGGCCTCAGCTTGGGAGTGTTGGGTGTGGGGCTTCCTTAGTAAACGCGGGGAATGATCCGGTAGCGAACCGTCCGGCAGTACTCGTCCCACGCCGAGCCGTACTTTCTTCTGCAGTTGCTCATGTCACGAGAGTCTCTGTGCACGAGCAGGATGATGAAGTAGATCATGTAGTACCAGGGCAGGAGGTGGCTGAAGCCTGAGGAGGAGGAAGCATTTTAACGACACAGGCTCCAAGGAAACATGACTTCTGCATCTATCACCAGATTTCATTTCACAATACTGTAGCAATATTTTAAAGTACGGTATCAATATTTTTTAGGTATTTATTAGGTTATTAGGTCGGTCAAAATTAATGCATTAATGTGGATTAATTTATCATCGTGATTCATCTCATTGAAATGTTTAACACAATTAAATGGAACAGTTTATTTACAGTTGTTTTGTTGAAAGTGATAAAATATCCAAAACAAAGCCTTCTCGAGTAAACAAAATCCCTCATTGCTAGGACGATGTTGAAAAATGGCCTCTGATTTACGATGCGTGAATTTGTGTCACACAAGCATTTTTAATAAGCTTTCAGATAAATATAAAAACTGAAATTTGACCCAAGTGACTGATTTTGTGCTGGAGGGTCACATTTGTATCTATCTCTGAAATGGCAGCCACACTTCTGTCAGTCTGCCCCAGGGCAACTGTGACTACATATGTAGTTTACCACCACCAGAGGGAGCATGTGAGAGTGAATGGATCATGGATGGATCAATAATGTGGAGCGCTTTAGGGTGCCTTGAAAAGCGCTATGTAAATCTAATCCATATTATTATTATTATTCTGCACATTTACCTTTTGTATTTTCCATAGTATTAATAGTTTGTATTTAGCTTCGTATTTTTCATGCGTTTTTTTTTTTTTTTTTACATCAACACTTCCGTACAGTAGGCAAAGTAAGATTTTCATTGTACAGAGAAACCAGGTTCTTTACTGTGCACACGACAATAAACGCTTTGAATCTGTCGATCTTGAATAAAAACACTCAGGAATAATATGTTGACTAAAGTAGTTATGATTGATGCATGAAAGGGTTAAAACTGGTTGAGGAACAAATTTAAAAAAAAAGGCTGTGAACCACTGGTGTGTAGAGCATGTGTGACGTGACCATGGGTCGTACTCACCACAGGGTAGAGACCAGGCCAGAGCCATGATCAGGTCTCCCAGATAATTAGGGTGACGGACCACACCCCACCAGCCAGACACCAGCAGACTCTTTCCTGTTGCCGTGGGGATGGTTTTCAGGTCTGTTTTTTTTAACAAAGAGAGATGGAAAATAGAGAAATGGAAGAAAATAATAAGTGTGGATGAAACGCAAGAATGTACCAGTGTTCAGATAATCTTCACACCACATCACCGCACACCAAACATGTCCAAAGTATTCCACAAAGGGCCGGTGTGGCTACAGGTTTTTGTTCCAACCAACCAAGAGTACACAGTTTGACCAATCAACTCTCTGAAGACTGAGATCACTTGATTAATTGAATTATTTGATTGAAAAATATTGATGGCAGGGGAAAAAAAAAAGAGCACAATTGTTGATGCAACAGACCGATACGATACAAGAAACAAGGGGAAATGTTGGCCATCAATCTGAAATGATGATTAGAAAAGCCTGGAAAACTTACAGGACAACGTGGGATCTGATGGGTTTCTCCTGAACGCATTCTTCTCAGAGTTGGATTTCCTGAAGATGTAGAAGCCGACGACTGGAAGACAAATATTAAAAGACCTTTAAACATCTACCTTCAAACTACTGACATCTCTAAAAACACAGACTGAATGATGAAGACCCACTTAAGAATAAGTTCATCACTGGAAAAAAATCAAAATCGGACCAAGTATATTTGTCTAATTTTAGTCGGGCGGCTGAAACGAGCAATATAATGTTTTTGCCACTAGATGGGAGTGTTTGGTTACTACCTGCAGAGCCGTCCCTATGATCAGATTTAAAATACAACATCACAGGTAGCCGGTAAAACCCCCTAAATTGGCTGCATTGCCGTAATAGCCGCAGGGTGCAAAACATGTGACAAAAGTAGCTGCTTATAGTCCGGAAAATACGGTATTCTTTTTTTTCCACTTGTTTTGAAAGACATTTTCCCCAGTGATCTCAGCAGTGATTCTAAACATGTCTCCTACTCACGTTTGAGTGTAATGAGAAGTGCGACCACCAGGGGACTCAGAGGGTTTGGATGGCTGACCAGGTAATAGGCCTGCAGGGTGTAAGTGAAGGGAACCCAAACCAGATCACCAAAGGCCAACATGAAGCCAAACCCATCGTGCATCAGGTCCATGGTGGTCAGGATGGCTTCCTGAAGGAGGAGGGTCCAAAAAAATAAAACAGTCAGGAAAACTTGGACTGCATTATTTTATAAGTCAATTCTATTTTTCAGCACTTTTCACAGATAAAATCACAAAGTGCTTTCCAGTTTAGCATAACATATTAATAAAAACCTGATATAAAAGAAATAAAATGTGAGAGAGACAAAACTATAATAGTTTAGTTTAATCTTTATTTGACAGGGACAATGCACAACATACAATTGAGCCAGATTATAGCTACAAGGCTAATTGTCATCTGTGGTCTCTGGACAGGAATTAATGGAAAGTAAGTAAAAAAACAAACAAACATGAGAATTAATAACATGTTCTGGGTAGGATTATGTGCAGATAAATATCTACTTGCTGTTGCAGTGCCAAGTCAATGACTAAAAATGACCACCGCTGCCCTGCCTTTAGCCATTTCTTAAGATCTAATTCAAAAGTAGTGAACGTGGCACTCTGCCTGATACTAACAGAATAAAACAAAATAAAAACACAATATAAACAAGTCAATCGGGACTAAACGCCCGCCTAAAAAGATATGTTTTGAGCTCATTCCTAAAGGTGTCATTTGAATATACTTTATAGGCGAGATACAAGATGTTTTCCTGGAGCTTGTTTTTTTTTTACTATATTGCTTAAAATCCCCTTCACACCATGATTACAACCAATTGATTAAATGAAGATGAAGAAAAAAAACCCAAAAAGTCCCCCGTGGAACAGACAGGACTGAAAAACCAACAATTATTTTGAAAGACTGAATGAGGTGTAACCGGCAAAAATCAAAATCTTACCCAGTGTACTTTGCTTTTTTTAACACCAAAAATCTCATGACACTTAAAATCAGATAAAATCACCGAAAGAGGAACTTGTAAATGAGATATACAGAACTTATTTTTAGACCATAGATCTGGAAATTATTATTTCGAGAAATCTACCAAGAAAGTTTTCACTTGTTCTATTGGCCGTGGGTTTGTTTTTCTTTGCTTAATTCAAGCAACAAAAAAAAAAGGCAATGAAAAAAGTGAAAATTATATTTGTAATATTTCTTTTCATATTCATGGTCTAAAAATAATATCTTTATATCTGATTGAAAAGTTCCTCTGTATGTGATTCTGTCTGATTTTAAGGTTGATTGAACGAGAAATGAAACAAATACACTTGATAAGATTTAGATTTTTAAAATGTATGGACCAGAGCTTGAAATGGAACTGGACAAAGTGTTGCTGTGCAGTGAGTGTGAATCCTCAGGAACAAATGTTGTGATTGTCAGTATTGTAGAGGTGTGGCTTCAGAGGTAATGTCTGTTTAGACTTTTGAATTGTGTATTTTCAAAATGTAGTTTACTCAGACAGTTTTTGTAAGATCTCGTACCCCACCTTTAAGCATGTGTTCAAAGCTCTGGCAGTGGTTTGTTTTGCAGTGAATGTACCTCGTTCCAGAGTCCGTCCACCACATAGAGCAACTGGAAGATGTTGACCAGGATCATAGCGTAGGACGGAGCATCCAGACCCTGTACTTTCATCTCTGCTAGGGCCATCGCAAAGTTGATCAGACACTGAAGAAAGGGAGAAATTATATTTAATACTTACAGAAATGTTTCATTGTGTATGTGTGTGTGATTTTGTACCACAACTAAAATGGACAAACATACAAAAACACACAGATACAGTCTGCTCTTTAAGTTAAGTCTACACACTGGAAAAATGCTACTCTAAAAACATGTTTAAAAAGATATAATACAAGATAGTTTTACTTCAATTAAGCAGAAAAACACATGTCGATGGAACAAGTGAAAATGATCTTTGTAAGATTAAAAAAAATTCTGATTAGTCCAGATCTATTGTCTATAAATCAGTTCTTCTATCTGACTTAAAAGTTTCCTCTGTAGGTGATTCTGTGTGATTTTAAGTCTGAGATATTTGGATTCCAAATGAGACAAATACACTGGGTCAGATTTAGACTTTTTCCAGTGTAATAATCTATAAAAAGTAATTCACATTTTCTTCTGGAAAATATGTGAAGAAAAATACTATTACATTATGGTGATAAATAATGGCAACTTTGTATTTTTTTTGTCTTTGTCTTAGTGTAAAAAATAACATTAAATTATGAAAACATTTACAAACTGTCCTTTAATTCAATTCAGTTTTATTTGTAGAGCCACAAATCATAACAAGGTTGTCTCAAAGGGCTTCACAGTTAGTTTGAAAAAACAATCAATGAAATACAAAGAAACAATAAAATTAAATCATTTGAACAAATATCAACAAACTGAAATGTCTAAAAAAAATTTTTTTTTTAAAAAATAAAAAAAAAAATCAACAAATTTGAACCATTTTCTGCTTCTGTGACTAAGTGTAGAACTGATCCACAACAAAACACATGGACTAATGACAAATTGAGGCAGAATAATGTTAAAGTTGCATTTATTTTTCTTAAGAAATTTTAGTTTTTCAGGTTATTTCCATATTTTTTTCTTTAGATAGTTTATAAAAGTTTGTATTTTCATAATTTAATGGGTGTTTCTTGCACCATCAAACCATTATCATTATTTATGTTATTATCTTACTGGTCTGGCCCACTGGAGATCAAATGTGACCCCTGAAAGTTTTATACACACACACACACCAGTGCAGTAATTGAAAGTGCGGCCACTAGAGGGCGCAGTAAGGTTGTGAAATAACTGCCACTCCCTGAGCAGAGGTAAAGGCTTATTTACAACAGGACTTTTACATGTGCTCATTCACTAACCCTAGTGACTTCCATTCATTAATTCTGACTAAATGTGTTTTTTTTTCTCTACTCACCCAGCCAATCAAACCAGGACGCATCTCACAGAAAAATTTCAGATCAAAGTTTTTGACGCGAGGGTTCAGTTCACGTCCTTTGAAGAAGTCATAAACCACATTCCCTTGATGGAGAAAGAAACAGAAGGAAAAAAGAATGAGCAGCTGCCACACTGGAGAAAATACCCTTCTAAAAATAAATCAAAGGAAAAAAATGATCACACGATACTTCAATAAAACAAGTGAAAATTATTATGGTAAGATTTTCAAGATCTATTGTCTATCATCTATGGCAGGTCACTTTTTTCTGTATTTACCCTTTCATATGTGATTTATCACAGTTTATTACAATATTATACTCCATATTTTACAGGTTTTTCCAGCGAAAATCCTCTAGTTTCTTGCTAAATTGACTGTTCATGTGTATGTTCATAAAAGCGCAGAGCAAATTCAAAGGCTATTAAATCCAATCAGAAAAAACTCAAGAAAAATGACTTTGGATAAAATTATTTAGCATTTTTCCAGAGAAAATCAGGTATTTTGTACGTAAATTTACTGATCAAAAAGAAACATTAGAAGAAAAAAAATCAATCTTAGCAAATGTGTTTTTCCCTCATTCATTGTCAAAACATCTCATCACACTTAAAATAAAATATAATCACCTACAGAGGAACTTTTCAGTCAGACAGAAGAACTGATTTATAGACAACAGGTCTGGAACTAATCTGACCAAGATCATTTTCACTGGTTCCATTGAAAAAAAACTAATTATAATTTTTTGCTTCATTAAAGATTTTTTTTTCTTGAATTAAGCATATTTATATATATATATATATATATATATATATATATATATATATATATATATATATATATATATATATATATATATGGAAATAACATGTTTCAACACCTTTAACAGTTTCAACAAAGCTGTAAACAACTTCCGTTTGATTGTGTTAAATTTTTTAATCAGATTCATCATGATGGTAGATTAATCTGTATTAATGCGTTCATTTCGACAGACATGGTGCAGCTTTCCTCTTACCAGAGTTCCCTCCCAAAGCCAGCTGGTCAACGGACACGGAGCGAGAGCGTATGTACAGGTAGACACTGAGCAGGACGGAAATGAGGAGGGTGGCCACAGAGAGCTGCAGGAAGTTGCTGTGAATATAGGTGAGATCGATACCCTGATAGACTGCTGCTGCCGCCACCAAAGCGCTCACCACTATGGCAAAGAAACCTGCACAGAGACAATGACCCCGCAAAAACACACAGATCAACCCAGAGATGAAAACCAGACAATCAACTGAAAAGTAAATCAGCAGCGGTGGCAGCATGTAGTGATATTTTCTTTTCCCATTATATGTGTGTCACCCATTATGTGGATGCCAAATTTAGTGAGATTTAAAGCATGTTGAGGGGGTCAAATGGCAGTTATATGGGCAAAAGCAGGAAAATATTAAATATTTGGAGCCAATAGTGATTTTTTTTCTCTGTCAAATGAAAACAAGTGTCAGAAAATATTTGACTACAATTAGAAAATATAAATTGTGACAGTTAAACTAATAAATATTACCAAATGTCACCCTTCTCTGTTTGTTCTTTTTTCTCCACCCTTCCCTTTTAAAATGTATTCTTTTCCCTTTTTTCCTTCTTTTTCCACTTTGTTTTTCTGCCATTTTTTGCTTTCTCCCTCCCTTTTCTCTTCTTTTTCTTTCACTTCAATCATGGCAGGGGGAAAAGGAGCAATGATACAATACAAGAAAAATATTCCAATTATATCTGCCTAGGATTAATTTAAATAGAATCCAAAACTATTAATGATATGAAGATTTATCCTGTGATAATGACAGTGACTTGACAGCGTGTCCAAATCATAATTTTGTTTGTAAAATGCTTATCACACAGAACATTAAGCTCATAATATCTCAGATTTTACATACTATATTATCATGCATATAGAAATAAAATATAAATGAGCTGAAGCTTGAGAGCAGTTACAGACTGTAATGTAATTTAATCAACATGATCGCAGACAAACCATTGGTTCTGTACTTCAGACGCTCTCCAGTCCTCAGTGGCATGCCTTCACTCAGCTGCAGAGACAGAAATACCACAGTTCATGGTCAATACTTGAACATTGGCAAACTGATTTTCACCGTGAAGGCACAAAAGTCTGGTAAACATGACATATTTACTATAATAAATTATTTTTGGCAACACCTGTTTAAAGTCGACATTTATCAATCGAGTGAGGAGAAAGTTAGCTTTAGTTCATGTAAAAGCTTCACCTGAGCAGAGAACAAGAGTTCCTTTTTTCCTATGGAGCATCTCATCAAGCGTTACCCCTGACCGTTAATCCAATTTCTAACCATCTGCCAAAGCTCACATACACACAGGGTCATGTGCCTGTTCATGTGTGTGTTTCTAGTACCAGTAAAAAACACCCAGATCCTTCAGGCTTCCATTTTCTACAGCTAATATGTACACAGCTCAGTAGTAGCTTTTCCATTGATTGACTATAACATGGACAAAAAAAATTTACCTCATGGAAAAATGACAATTTCACCACAACTCTTGTTTTTCAATTAAAAGTGTTCTCTGACCACTGACTTTTAACTTGTTGTCTGTAATGTGCTTTTACTGTGATTCATTGTCTTTCTTAGGTGTTAGGTTATGTTTTCTGTTGCCTGCCTAAGAACGACGGATGCAAAATACCACGATTGTTATAATGTGGCATATTTACATCTGTTCTCTATTGCATAGATGTTCATAATGTGCACTGTCCCTATTAAATAATGGATCTGTGCAGGACTATGACGTGTGTTGAGTCTAAAGCCACTTTTCTGTCTTCCACAGATACTTCCGCTTCCCAGTGCTGTGTGCTCACATGCAGACGAAGATAAAGGTCTATGGGGCAAACTTTCACCTTTCGCCACTAATGCAAAATCGATTACAGAACCAAAATTCTGCGCTTCACAAGGGTGGAGTGCACAATTACCAAACGGTTCTCAGTTTTCCTGAGTACTCTTGCACCCCTAGTAAATCAACACCATATTTACGTTCATTGCCATTGTTTTTTATCAATTGACTTCTTGTTTCATCTCACAATAATATATAAACAACTCATTGCATTTGCGTTTTAATGAAAAAAAAAAAAAAAAAAAAAAAACCACTACGCATGTCCGTTTTTTTTCTCCAGCATTTAGTAAATATCCATACAGTTTTGCGCAATTGTCCAATGGAAAAGCCACTACTGTGTCCAGTTCACCCATTACCTGACTCACCTTCCCAACAGGTAGGATATAGAGCAGGGCTTGGAATAAGATCCAAAGGACAACGATCCCAAAGGCCTGGGGGTCCCAGAGGGTCTCCAGTTGGGGCAGAGGAGGGGGGAAGTTCACCAGGCTGGGGTCCTCCATGTTCACCTGGAGCAGCAGGAAGAGGACCCAGGCCGGGAGGAAGAGCAACCAAAAGTACGCTCCTGATGGCAACCACAAAAGAAGCAACGGTTACTCAGGTTACATTCAATGTCCAGTTATTTTGGACCTTTCACAGCTTCCTGGCATCGTATAAAATACTTAAAGGGGGTATATCATGCAATATGCACTATTTAATGTCTTTACAATACAAATATGTGTGAGGAGGCCCTTAAATTATGAAAAAAAAAATCCACTTTCCATTTCTCCTGATCCATCTCTTATTGGAAGGCGATGAAAACGCTCTGCTTTGGATTTTCTAGGTACGTCACATGCATAGATTTGTTTGAATAACCCACCCCACTGGCTCAGGCAACCCCACATACTGGTCACAGCGACCTCTGCACAGAGATTCACCATTATTTTCTATCAGTAGCGGCGAGACACAGAAGGAGTATGTCGACAAATGCTAAATACATTTGCTGCACAGAAGGACACATGTCTCTACATCAGCTTCCAGCGTCAGAAGATGAAGTACTGAAGTGGATTGAATTTATTTTTGATGGAAATGTACAAGCTATAGTGCTGAAGAAGGTCTGTTGGTGTATGCTGATCATTTTGAAAAGGGCTGTTTCTCCAGGTTGAAGAGGCTGCTGTATCTGTTCATCAATGTGGTATTTTGACTAAAGGTCAAAAGGTCACCGAGACACCAGGGAACTGTGTTCACTTGTGGAAAATGGGCATAATATGTCACCTTTTAATGATCATTAAAGACACAAACTGTCTGAAAATATGCAGAGAGATAAAAAAATATTGTTGTTTTGCAGTTGCTCCATGTACCTATCTTTCCTCCAAAATCCAAAGCGGTGGTGACAGTTGTAGCTGAAGCAGGAGCCACTTTTCCCTCTTTATCCTCAGTTTTGGTCTCCACTGCTTTATCGTCCTTCCTGCGGCGCAGATTGTAACGGGTCTGGTTCCTCTCTGGTTCTGCTTCCACCTTGGCCTCAGGCTTCTAAGAAACAAAAATAACAATTTGAATGATGACACCAAACATCTTGAAAGGTTGGGAAATAAGCTGGATACAAATCATTGAATTCACATTACAGCTGAGATTTGTGTTTAGCTTCAACCTTGCGTGAAATGAGGAAAATCTGCAATAATTATAACTTAAACATAAAATGAAGCCATGTTTGTGTCATATTTTGTTATGATCATTTTCAAGCCCTGACCTTCAATGAAGCTTTTGTTACAGTAAACTTTAATCACTTAGGAACCAAGTATAAGCTGACGGAATGCCAGGCATTGCTCTTGTGAAGAAATGTACCATTTGAAAAGTCCCTTCCTTGGAAATTGACCAACACTTTCGTTAAGCTACAAAAACATTCCTATAAAGGATTAATGGTTAAGGGATATGATCACATGGACTAGCAGAGTGAATTTAAAGCAGGCTGGTATCCAATGCACCATACTTCTCAGGAACGTATTTTACATAAAATAAGTAACCCGCCAGATTGTGAGATTTAACTTCACATCCTCCTTCATATAGTACAGATATCTACAAATGTGAACATACAGGAACCTGCAAAGACCAGACCAGGCCATTCCAAAAGCAACCACGCAAAGAGGAGGCACATGTCAGAGCACCATGTGACTGGTTAAACCAAGTACAATCTTGTGAGGGGAGCCTCTCTCAGCTGGAAAACACACACGGCCCCCCAACGTGCATGCATCATGACATTCCATCAGCTCTGACTTACCTCAAAGCCCATTCACAGCTAGAGAGTGAGCAGCGCCTGGAACATCAGTCAGTTTTTATAACGGAGAAAAACTTATTACAGGGTTCCCACTCCAAAGTCACACTGAAAATTCCCTGACTTTACCCTTGACCAATAAGTACAAATTCCATGACCTTTCATAGAAACAAATGTCCAATTTAAGGATTGAGCAAAGAGCAGAAAAGGACATTTTAACCGGTCAAACCAGTCCGAGTGTCCTCCCAACATACATGAATCAGCCAATAGTAGTATAAATTCACCACAGTTAATTCTTTTAGCACATGGTTTAAGTTTATACATGAGAAACCCACTGAGTTACTCTGCACTATTAGCTATTTAACCCATAAAGACACAGTGCTGCTTTTGTGACAGTTTCCAAATGAATTTTGCTCTATTTTTAACCTTTCCTAAGTGATTTATCAGTATTTACTCTAATATTTTGTTCTGTATTTTGCATTTTTCTGTGAAAATCCAGTATTTTCTTGTATTACATTCACTGATCATGTAACTTTTCATTAAAGCTCAGGTTAAAGTTAAGCACTGTACATCCAAAACTGAGAAAACTGAAGAAATAAAATTTTCAGCAAAATGTATCATGAAGTGAACATAAAATAAGTGTTTCCATCCACTGTTATCGATCCAACAACATGAGTTTTACTGGTGAATCAATGTTAATCATGGTGTTACCACTCTAACTACAGAGCCTCTGAACATCCAAGTGGGTCAAATTTGATGACCATGAAGAGATGAACAACTGTATATTACACCATTTATTGGCATGGCCTCATAGGATAAGTGGTTCAGACGTTATTAAACCTTTGTAGACCAGTAGATGGTGTTGGTCATCAGTGGCTCATTGGGTCTTTATGGGTTAATAACGGCTACATTGTTTTGAATTAATACACTATTATATGTTCAAATACATAAACTCTAGGTCAAAAATATGTTGGGGATTTTTACAGCTGGAGTTTTTGCAAAGATAATAACACATACAAACAACACACAGATACATGCTACACATTTGGTTTGGGGCTGCAGTTACAAAATCCACTGATATCACTCGACTACAAAAGGATGAAATTCACTGACTTTACTTGATATTCCAGAAATTCCATGAGTCGTGGGAACCCTGTTATTGTAACTCATGAGGGATTCAGAAGGAAAAGCACACATCTGTACAGAGACAGAAGGTGTTCGCCCCAAACTGTAAGTTCAGAGTTAATTTGAAACACATTTGACAGTCTGGGTTCACGTTTCCCTTAATTAGTTTAGAAAGTTTTCATTTTCAGGAAATAATGTCACTTAACAATGAGAGAAGTGTCTACAGCTTTTTTTAATGAAACATTCAACTTACCTCATTGACTGTGTTTGCAGTGTTATTCTCCTCTTTCTTTTCATGCTTATTGTTGCTATTGTTCTCTGCTTCCTTTGTCTGCTTTTTTAACAATGGAGGGTGATGGAGATGGAAAGGGACAAAAAAGGGAATGTGAGGTATAGACAGAGGGATCATGAGGGTGTTATGGTCAAAGTCCATAATGACAGAGACACAAAGTCACACATTTCTAAACAATGACAAGGAGCTGATGATTGAGTGTCTAAATAAATGTCTTCCAGTCCAAACGTTCCCTTTCTGCGCTGCAGACTGTTGGTGCTGCAGCCTAAACACTCATACATGACAGAGATGCCACTGTCCTTTTATCCATGCTCACGGTGCCTTCCTGTGTTTAAAGGATTATATGATTTTGACTCGCATAAACCATCATGTGTGCCAAAATTAGAGACACAGACTGGAAGAAAACTCCAAGTTATACTCTTTTAACATTAACCATTGCATTATGTTAAGGGTCAGTTTGACATTTCAGTTTTTGATTTGACCAAAGAACAGGTTATCCTTTATTTTTCTTCATGGAATTGTGTGACTTTTCCTCATCTAAGGTCATGAACTTGTGTGTGAAATCTGGACACTTTGATGTGTAGTGTAGTGTTTGTAAACAAAAATGATGTTACGGATCATTTTGACCCAGACACTTTAATGTTGGTAAACAGTTGCTCAGATCTAAAATAAACACATCTCTTTGATGTGCTTTGTTTTGATTGGCTAATTATTTATATTTTGATTTCCTTTGAAGAGCCGTTCAGACCCAGGTGTGTAGAGGAGGAACTTTCTCTCCCTCGTCTGTCACTTTTCTCATGCCATCTCTTTGACAAACACCAAAAATGAGCTCCAGAAAGTTTATTCTTGAAAACGCTTTATCACAGATTGTGAACTGGGAAAGTGATGAAGAGGAAGAGACTTCAGAGACAGAGGACAATGTTATTGATGATCCAGATTTTCCTATGATGAGGATGAATCACAGGCGTCTGCTGTTGTCTCTCCATCAGATGAAAAAGTGTTTGTGAAGATAAAAGTTTGATGAAGTAGTTCTTAAATTTAGTTTTATAATTTAAAAATGTATTGTATGTATCTTTTCTAAATGTTTATATCATCTAAAATAAAGTTGTTATTGGGTTTAACCAGTTTTTTTTGTTGTTTTTTTTAACTGTTTTGAGTGGATTTAAAGGGAACGGGACAAAATGACCCACAACATAATCAATGTAATTTTTCTTCAACATAATACAAGGGTTAAAATGCCTTTATTATCATGGCATGATCATATGCAGACCTGAAAAGGCTTTGAAGACGAAACACGTAGAAGTGCTTTTTATGACAAGATGAGAGAAAATAAATGCTCACCTATGATGTGACTGTTGCGAACACATACATTGCGATGTTGATGCTCAAACAATATATTGTGCAGCTCTAATATGCATTTAATATGTATATTCAACAGGTTTAACAAGACAAATTCAAACAAAACACCTGTAAACAACTGTTCCATTTAATTGCCTTAAAATATTTAATCAGATTAATCATGATGATGGACTGATCTGCATTAATACGTTAATGTTGACAGCCCTAATAAATATATATATATATTTTTTTTTTTTTTTAAATAAGTGTTTTTAAGGTCTATGATAATGTCATGATAATAAAGGTACTTTAATCTTTAAAGAGAGGCACTTGGAGTTTTCTACAAGTCAGTTTTTCTGCATTATACATCCCTTTCTCCAAAGAACACCTACAAGAAATTCACTTATGTGGTCCTAGAAGCATTCCTTCCAATTCATTTTGTTAACCTTTTTTCAGTATGTGTGCTAAAATAATTGGTCAGTTATGTCATATATAGCAGAGGTCTCAAACATGTGGTCCGGGGGCCAAATGTGGCCAGCGGGATGAACATGTAAAGTCCACAGTGAAGGCTGTGGAAATCATTTTAGTTCAGATTCCACATACATACCAATATAATCTCAAATTAAAGAATTTCAAAATTACCCACAAATATAATGACTGTATTTTCTTCTCAGTTTGTTGTGGGGGGAAAAATTACACTATGCCTATAAATAATGACAACTTCAATTTTTTTCTTTGTTTTAGTGCAAAAAAATAACACTGAAGAATGAAAAAAAATTACATTTTCAAACTATCTTGTAACAATAAAATGCAAATAACCTGAACAATCTGAAATGTCTAAAGGAACTTAAGCACAATTTTAAACATTTTCCGCTTCTATTACTAAGTGTTTGGTGTTTTTGTAGATCTGATCCATAATGTACATGTGAAAATAATCATTTGAGGCAGAATATTGTTCAATTTACACTTATTTTTATTTAAAAAAATATGTTTTTTCAGTATATTCTTAAATAGTTTATACAAGTAAGTAATTTAATAATTTAATGAAGAGTTTTGCATTAAAACAAAAGATAAAAATGAGGAGTTTATTAAACTATTATTTTACTGGTCTGGCCCACTGGAGATCCAATCAGGTGGAATGTGGCTCCTGAAACAAAATGAGTTTTGAGACCCCTGCTCTATAGCATGTGAGAACCTAAGGACAAATTTGACAGATTTTACATTTGAACTGAACAGACCTGGAAAGAAAACAGTGACTATGAAGGAGGTAATTAAATTAAAAAACAAAAAAACAAAAACACAAAGGCATTTGTGTAGCTCAGTATTTTCAGATACTGTGTACAGGCCTGCATGTGTTTTGTGTGACGGGCATCCAAACCACACTCACTGGAGAGCTCACATCTGCCTCTGGTGTCTCCTTGGCCTTTGTGTCCTTGCGGGAGGACGTCGAGGTCTCTGTTATCGCTGCTGCAGCTAGGACCGCTGCTGTGCGGGAAGACGAGCGCCGTGCAGTCCTGGCTGGGGAGCGCGAGCGTGAGCGGCTGCGACGGCGTGCTGGCGATCGAGAACGGGAGCGAGTTTGGAGGTGGAAATTGGTGACGCTCTGAGGGAGAGAACACAGGAAAGGCGCCGTTAATGACAATCACTAGATGCTTTTCTGTTGACCATCAAACAGTGGGGGTTCTATAACTTGCACACAAAGATTTTTCTAACGACAATTTGAGCTGAACTGTCGGATTTCAATCAAAAGTTTTTGCACTGGCAAGAGGTGGTTTTTCAGGCGTAGAGCAATTGGTATATCATGCAAACATGCAATGAAAAGACCTTTGTCTGCAACTAGAGTCACATGAATAACAAAAAAAGGACATAACAACAAGTGAAGGAGCAGAGTTTTAAAGCCAACATGGTGTGGACACATTAGGAAACCACATTATTTTAGAATTTAGTACAGCAGTGTTTCCCCCCAGTTAGTTTAACTGTCACCATTTTTATTTTCTAACTGTAAACAAAGAAGTTTTTCTGACATTTGTTTTCATTTGACAGAGAAAAAAACCTGCATCACCTCCACATATTAGTGGCCCGTATTGGCCATTGGCTAAGACTGATAGAAAAGAAAATCGGTATTGGCTCAAAAAGATCCATATCCTCCAGCAATGCATTTTTTTCCTCCACAGAGGACAATTTTTTTTACACTTTAATATAAAAAAGCTGTTCATTGCAAAGGTAATTTCATTAAAAATAAATAAATTAAAAAGAATTTTAGAAATATATATAGCTGAAAAAGCTTTAAAATATTATGCAGTTCCAATCAAGACAATTGGACAATAGCAACAAAAGTGTCCGATTTGAAGCAGACGTAGCAGAAGGAAGACAACAACACCCAGAGAAGATATGGACGACGATGTAGCAGCTCAGTATAATTCATACGTATTGTTAAAATCTGATTTATTACGCAAAACGTACATTTTACCATACTGTGTTTCTGGTCACTTCTGGAAGGGGGCGTGTCCCAGACAGTCTTAAGATGCATTTCCATTAGTATCGCTTCTACTCGCTTTGGTGCATTTTCCCTATGAAAAAGGACCCAGTCCATTGGTATTCGGTCCTAGATTCTTAGTATCTACTCCGCTGAGGTTCCAAATGATACTATAGTGTGACGTGTAAACAGTGTAGACACTGACTGGTGGAGTTGTCGCTGCGTCATTGCGTTATCAATGTGTGACAACCATTAAAAAAAAAAAAGAAACTAGATTGGGAGTTATAATGAACAGCGGTCAGTTAAATTCAGTCCAATGCAATGATGTTATTCCTTTGGTGGATGACGAACAAAATCAGCATGAGCTTGATGATGCCTTGTAGGTACGATAGTATCTGTATGGATATACTCTCAAGGAACAGTACATGGTCCCCGATAGGGATGTTAAGAGATGACCGTTTGACCAATGGTTGACCGCAATAATGTTGTCTGGTCATAATTTTCGGTCATTGTTTAAACAAAAAAACAGCCTGGAGTCATTCCACTGCACAAACTCTTTTAAATTGTAGTGTAGGTTATAAAGAGGAAGCTTTGTGATCTGTCCATAGCATATCTTTAAAAATGATGAATTTGAACATTATCGATACAAGACGGAATGTATTAATAGCAAATGCAGAGCTCAATTAATCTATGTGGTACAACCATTTTCACACCACTTTTGCTCAAAATGTAAACAAAACACAAAGTTGATGTGAGGTAATAGAACTTCTAGAGCTAGTAGCTACAGACTGGCACAGCAAGTTGTCACCATGACAACCCGACAGCGCGGTGGATGAGTTGTGTTATCCATCTGACAGGTCTACTTAAAATGACATGATGGGTGTTTATGCAGAACTGACGCAGGCTGGCGGACATCGCTAAGGTTTTTTAACACCATATTTAGCAGCGGAATTTACTGGAACATCTAATGTTTTCTCTATGTGTGATGATTTAAATTGATCTTTTAACATAACATCGCTCAACCTCACAGTGTGACTTGTGTTTGCAAAGTGAAGTGACTGAAGCATGCCACGGAGCGTAAATGGCTGTGTGTGTGTGTGTGTGTGTGTGTGTGTGTGTGTGTGTGTGAGCCGGCAAAGCATTCTTTCTCAGTGATGGACCGGTTAATGAGGCTCAGTGATCAGCCAAGATTTTTTAGAAATTACGCCATCCCTAGTCCCCGAGTAGAATCAAGTAGAGACTATATCATGTTGTAGAAACACGGCTTTAGTTGCGCTAAAGTTGGGTGGCGTTTACATGCATTATCTGACTTGCTTACTCCAACTTCTCTAAGTCCAGTTCAATTCGATTCTATTCAGATTAAGTTGTTTACATGGCTTTTAAAACTCCAACTGTAATTGGAGTAACTCAATAATTCACATTTCTCCAAGTACATGTAAACGTACCCATTGTTAAACTGCAGAATGCCTCTCAGCCTCTCATCTTACCTTTATGTCTTGCTCTTTCAGCTCCAGCTCAGTACCGTCTTTGTAGATGACAGTGTAAAGCTGACTTCTGGAATCAAAGCCCAGAACCTTGACCTCGTAGTACAGATTGCTGCCTGGCCATCGGCCCATCACCGTTTCATCCTTGTGATACTTCATTCCAGGCATCTTTAATGTCCTGAGAGAACACAGAAGGAGAGGTGAGAACAGAAGCAAGTCGAACTACAAAAGTACTCAGAGCGAAAACCTCCCCCTTTGAATGAAGAGAGGTCAGTTAGGTTAAAATAACATTCAAATTATATTTGAATGTCAAAACTCAAAGTCAAAGCCCTACTCTCATCTAATTGACACCTGACACCAGGGATTTTTCATCATAGATTAGTTTGATTTAATTCTTAGCCCCCCCCCCTAATTTAGTTACTTTTTCTCTAATTTAGTTTTAATTTTTAGAACAGATTTGCTCGGTTTTATTATTTTTCACTAAATGGTTAGTTTTAGTTTAGTTTTCATATTAGTTTATATTTTTCATGTCTTTTAAAGACATTTATGCCCTCTCAAATTTTTGTAACAGGCACAGTGTTTGTTTACCTGCTTTGCTAGTTTCAACTACTTCCTGTAGCCTTCGTCAGAAGCGTCACATAATGTTGCTATGCCTCGCTTGTTAAAATAATCTAACTACAAAAATATATATATATTTTTTTTAACATTTTTTAATTTTTCAGGTTTTACCTTCCTCACTGTCATGTTCAAATAAATCCCATACAAGACTCTGCTGCCTTTTAACAACACTGACAAAGATGAAAACGAAGGGAATTTCAACCATACACAATATAGTTTCAGTTAGGTTTAATATTTTTGTTTACATAGTTTTTATTTATTTCAATTAATGAAAATGTGTTGGCTTTTTTAAACTCTAGGGTTTGTCGTTTTGTGAGTTTTTATTTAGGATAATACCTTTGCCTGATACACACACTGCACACAGCTATCCACCAATCACAATCCTTAAACAGTTTGTCGAAGCGGACCACACCCACTGCACATGGACCGAGTCGCTGGTAACAACATTCGAAAACAAGCAATGGACAAGAGAAAAATCACTGAAAACGAAGACCTAGTGCCAAAAACAAAAGCACTGTCAGTTACGTGCAATTATTTTAGTTACAGAATGACGAAAATGAAACTCGTGTTCTCTGTCAACAGGGTCTTACAACCTTTGCCACGAGATGAAACAATTAATTTGTTTGTCCATTTATGTCGGCGCCACACAGCCTCCTCAGGAGTTTTACATAACGCAGGGTTTTGAAAAAATTTGTTATATCACTTTTTTCCCCCCAATATCGCGCAGTCCTATAATGGATAGGGGTGTGTATTGGCAAAAATCTGGTGATACTTTACAAATCACAATATAAGACATCACGATATATAATGATACAACAGCAAGGCAATTTTTGTTCCTTTTTTAAAAAGAGTATTTCCTGGATGAATTGAATTACACCAGAAATATACACAAACACTAAATACATTTTATTTGATCAGACCAGGTTTTAATGCTATATCACAAACATGTAAATGTTCAGTGATGTTTTACAGGTGTTACAGTTTAAGACCCAATGACAAACCGATATTAAGCTGTAACAGTATATGTATTTGTACCAAACCATTGAAAACAGACGTTCAGTTCGGTACAGTCCTATACCAAACAAATACAGTCAGTTTGCATGCCACTGTATGTGCCATTATGGCTCTTTAATATTCACAAGGATACCTCTATGTGATTGGAGTCGTGAAGGGAAGACTCTTTAATATTTATGAGACTCATTTGTGATTCATGCTCTTGTGACCATGTGCATATCATGCGGTGGTGATGGTAGAAAAATTATTTGAGGTCGAACAACAGAGTTTACTGGTACTTCCTCATACATGTCCATGATGCGGGAATGAGGCCTCTCTGATTGGCTCAGACTGAGTGAAGGAACACTCCCCCCTCCCCTCTCGCTCCCATGTGTGCTTACCATCCCAGAGTAACATCCAGCTAGGTTTTGTGCTGTCTGTCACTTGTTTTGAAAACGTGCAGGAAAAAAAAAGATTCTGCTTTATTTCCATAGAGAGCACATTAAACAGATTGCTCCGCCATTTTTTTCCAAGTTTGTGCAGCAACTGTGGTGCAGTCTTCTCTTGTAGGTGCTAATGCTAATGCTACTTCAGATTTGCTGCAATGGGGGAGGGGTGACACCAATGTCCCTGTGACGTGTAGTGGACAGGCTTTTTCTGAGTCATTTCTCTGTGTTGTTTTCTATGAATGGGAAATACAGCCAGTGGAGGTGACACAGCAAACGCAGCAAGTGTTGGTAACTCGGGGTGACCCATCAGATTCCAAAAGGAGTGTGGAAAAGTAGTTTTCAGCGGGATGACACCTTTAGAAAACTTTTTTTTTTACCTTTTAAAAGAAATTCATTATTTTTTTATTTCAACATTTGGTTAATCATTTAAGAATATACCATTTAAATTACTAGTATCAAGCAGCACTTTGAATTATTTACGGTTTCCATTTTTATATTGACATTTTTTTACCGTTCTGTGGAAGAAAATGGTTTTATAGTCACCCATAATAATGAATCATGTTCAGTTTAATGTAAATCTAACTTGCCATTGCTCCAACTTTCAACATTGTTCTTGAGTGCCAACAACAGTGGCATCTAACGTCTCAATGGGCTCATTGTTATTCACTCGATGTTGGCATCTTCATACTTGACATGAACTCTGCTGTCGGCATGTGGAATTTAGTTTACAATATGAACTGCTTTCTTTAAGACAACAAGTCTTTCCAACTCCAAACACGCCTTAACTAATGAAGCAACTGTTGCTGCATTAAATGAATAATGATCTGCAATTATCGTAAAAAACTTACTTAAACAGACTCAGAAAGCCAATCAACGGCACATTTTAGAACTAAAACGATTCAACATTTTACAGAGTGAATGAATGGTTAGAACTAGGCCTGGGACCATATGCTTTTATTCTGATTCGATTCTTTTCTAATTTTTTTGGGGTCCTGCAATTCTTTGATATTCCCAATTTTTCCACTTGCTTTTTTAACACCAGACCATGTAAAAAAGCTGAATGATGATGCCCACAGATCATATCAGGCCATACCCCCCCCCCCAAAAAAAAAATGTATTCAGCAGTAATATATTTGAACCAGACTTCGGGAAGTAAACTGCTCCATTTATCTGCCCACAACACAAATAGGAGCTTTTAAATTAACATACTTCATAATAAAGTGAACTTAAACTCTCATTTCAAAGCTTGGACTGCATGTAAAAGAGGCAAACAAATGTACTATACAAACTATTTTCTCCAGCATTTATTTATCTTATTTAGCTGTTCCTGCTCTGCATTTACCTCAGGATGGTGTCTTGCTAAGTGCGCAGTAATGTTTGTGGTGGTTACGCAGTATGCCACGTGCGCGTTACACAGTTTACAAATAGCTTTCCACATGTCCAGCTCTGCTCTTCCCTTCAAAGCAAAAAATCCAAAATGTGTCCACACTTTTGACTTAAAATGTGATGGTGGGGGTTTTATCTCTGCACATTTTTGCCTGTTGTCCGCCCTTCAAGTTTTTCTGGGAACGGACATTACGTCATAGATGGTGGAAGAAAAACATTTGCCCTCTGCTGGAGACAAGCGCTAATTTTTCACCCCACCCGGCTTAAAATGAACCGTATAAATATTGGGGTGGGGGGGGTTTAGAACAAAAAAAATATTTTTAAAAATTGTAAAACAAACATGATACATATGTGAATCCATTTTTCCCCCCACCTCTAGTTAAAACAGTTCTATTACTCCTCATAATACTTTCCAAACTGTTTACATAAGAAAACAGAGTGCAATACAGCAACACAGTAAACAAAGATTGGAATGCTTTGGAGCTGGCACCAGATTTGAAAAACGAGAGCTGACTAAAAACAGTACCAGGCACAGATGAGTTATGAGCTGTTCTGGTGCTTCCTCCAGGCACTACATCCTCAAAAAACATGAACTGGAAATGTGTTTAACCCGAGGACAACATGATAGTCTGCTGCACCCACAAAGCAGACAAAAACTCCTGGGGCAGTGACTGAACAGTGTGCGCACACACACATACACACACACAGAAATAAATAAATCAAGTGCACAGGCTTTACTGATTTAACACTTGCTGATGTGTGAAACTAACATCGGAGTAAAGCAGAGGAGGCTGAAGTCATCCTTCTACAGAAAAAAATAGGCCTGTTTTTGTCTAACGTGCTGTATTTGTTGTAAACAACCATGTGTGGAATTAAACATTGAACACGAATCTCTTTACCATTTTGTAATTATATAAATGTGATAACAGGTAGAATTAATTTACATTTGCAAAGACTTTAGAATTAGGGAAAAGCCTACTGTAGTGTGTGTGCTCCTGTACACAATGAGGTGGGCCCGGCAAGGTCAGCATTACGGAACATTAGTGAGCAGGGAGGCTCAGTGTCTAGAAAACTACCACAGGACTGCAGAACTGCTGACAGGTCTGTCCCTGCGAGGTTTACCAAAGCCGCTGATCTGAAAGAGTCAGCCCCCATTCAAGTTGCAGTCAACCGGCAAGTCAAAGTTTACAGGTGACAGCAAACTGTTGGGTTTACAAACTATAATGTCGTATTAATACATTACTATATTTATAAAAATGAGAAGTGGGCTAGAATATCCAAAATAATTTTTACAACTTTGCTTTAAAGAGAACATGTGGCAGTAATACAGGAAACACTGACATAAATCCACTTAAGACATCAGGCTCTCCTCTCAGAAACACCAGTCTAACCCTGGTTCTCTAGTTTGACGGTTTCAGGCACATACTGTAATGACAGCTTCCTGTCAGCAGCCTCACTAATTAAAATTCCTGTGGTCCAGCGAGCACCGTACCGGAGTAAATGACAGACAACACGTTGAATAATTGTACCAGAATAAACACTAATATGCTACTGCTGTTCAATCAAAGTTAATATAAGCCTCTGGAATCTTCAGTAAAACTTAAAACAACAGTATCTTCATAGATTTACAGCACTGGTCTATTGAGAAGCTGGCAACAGCACATGCACTAAACACCTTGTTCCCATAGCTGGTTATTTTCTATAGCAAAACACAAAAATCCAAAACATCTGAGTAGAAAACCACCTGATGGTGACACACCCAGAGTCCGTCCCTGTGCTGCTGTCCTGGCCGACCTGCCGAGTCCCATACGGGATGTAAAAGTCAGGGCTGAAGCGTGACTGATGAGAGTTTCCCATCAGATCTCAGGCTGGCTGGGCTGATGTGATGAAAGGATACGGGCCGGGGGTGGGGTTTTTAAATACAAGGCTCACTCACATCCCCCCTTTGTGTTATAAAGTACCATGTAGCTCCACCTGGTATGCAGCCCCGTTGACATGAAAAGTACCAACTCCCACCAAGTAGGAGAGGAGCTGTCATGTTAAGGAAGCTAAAGTCATGTGTATGTTGTAGAAATGTGAGATGGGGGTGGGATTTAGTATGTTTTCTTCTCCCCACTCCTTTTTGAGCATTACACATTTATTTTGCCATTACGTCTTGACTGCCTTTATTTATTACTTTCTCTGTTCCTTGTACAAAAGATATGTTTAGGCTTTTTTTTCTTCTGCTCAAAACAAATAAATGAATGAATGAGAAAAATATATACATCTTGATAATGTATCTATTGTTTTTTAGATTTCACATTCAGAGTTTATGTTCTAGTGCAATATCTTTAGTTTATATATATATATATATATATATATATATATATATATATATATATATATATATATATATATATATATATATATACATACACACACACATGTATAGGGTTCATACACACTTTAACCAATACTTTTCAGCAAATTTCCATAACTACATACTCCTAAAAATGCAAGCTGATTTAAAAAATACGAATGAAAAGTTAAAGTGTTGTGTTAAAGTTTACCCTCAGAGGTTTAACAATAAAATTAATGTCAATGTGTGGTTCAACATTAAATTAACATTTATGTACACGTCCCAGTGAAGCCACACATTGTTAAATCCACACTTTCCTGGCATTTATATTTAATTTGGGTCAGATTTTAGTCCATACACACTTCACCACATGTGGCATGCTACATCCCAAGAACTGTTTGAGATAAAAACATTACTTTTTATCTCAAAACAATATTTTAACTTTCCATGGGCTTTTTTTCTTCTGGGAGAAATAGACTTCCACAGTTTTCCATGCCAAAAGAGGAATAAAAACAGTCAGGATAAATATCTTGGCTAAGGTTGTCATAATTCATGCATGAAAGGGTTAAAGTAAAGGAACTCGGGGATTCAGTGCATTATTACAGCCACGAATACGAGTTTGGAGACACTTTTTCTTTTAATAAATAAATAAAAGTATGCTGTAACAGCATCGGTGCATTACTAGGAGCTGTTTCTTTAACGAAATGCATCCAACGTTAGCTTTGAAAGCTTCGAGAAAAGCGACCGAAAGTAAAGGAGGGAAAACGTCATCCATTCAAATAGTGTTGGAAAAGAAACCAACAGCATCCGCCAAACAATCTACAGCAGACACAGACAAAGTGCTTCAAATGAGATGAACTGAGGTTTTTTAGTGGCACTAACATTATCCCAACATTAGACGGTGGTATATGTGGGTTACGGACCACCACAGGACCGACTGGGAAAAAGGCTATAGCGTATGTCACAATAAAAGAAAGATTATCTCTGACTGGGATGGCTGCGTCTAATTTCTGGTGCGGATGCGCATTACTAATCTGCTACGAAGAATTTGGCACTGTATGTGTATCTAACCCTTAATGCAATAATTTAAGACAATTTAACATGGCGAAGAGAAGTGATATGTTACATATAGTTAAGATATCAACACGCTTTAACATTTTCTATGTGCATAGACATTAATGAGTACACATTCCAGACAGTAGTCGGAGCCCTCTGCACCGTTAGCTTCGGCTAAGCCCCAACTTACCAACAAAGGCAAACATAAACCACTTAGTTTCTGCATATTAAAATACCCATACCGTATAAATGCACTTACCTCAATAACATTCGAATTGTTACAATCGTTTAAACTGCCAAAATAATCCCAGACAAGACGCGAAATTAATAAATGTGTCTTTATATTTTAATAACGGACTTTGCTAGCGTTGACGTAGAGCTCGTTCTCCCTCCCTCTCAGACCAAAAACCACCAGTGACTGGGAAGGCGCGAAGGCTCCTGATTGGTCAAGACAGCGTTCAGTTCAAACTACTCTGCGTTTTGATTGGCTGACCGTGGATTTTAAATATATAGGGATTGGTTTAGACGGAGTCACCACTACTTTGTTTACTGGTGTCAAATGCCCGTCGACAAAATGGTAGAGAAAGAAAAACTAAATTCACAGAATAAAGAAACCTGTCAAATGATGGATTTATAGTCAAAATAAATGGATCATTTCTGGAGATATATATATATATATATATATATATATATATATATATATATATATATATATATATATATATATATATATATATATATGTGTGTGTGTGTGTGTGTGTGTGTGTGTGTGTATTCCTGTCTTTATGGGGGCATTGATATTTACACAGTCACACCATGGGGACCTCTGACACTATAGGGACAAAACTTCAAGTTTTTTAATGGTAGCAAAGGAGTAGCAAGCAAGTTTAAAATAGCCTGGGATTTTTATAGTTTTAGTTTATTATATTATAGTTTTATTTAGTTTCTCTTTTTTCCTGTAATTCAGTTACTTTTATTTAGTTTTTAGAGTACATTTTCTAGTTTTTTATTCATTTTCCTTCCTCACCAACATATTCAAAGAAATACCCCAATACATAAATAAATACATAAATTAATGAATAAGTAGATAAATACATAAGTTAATTAATAAACATATAAATGAATTAATTACTTAATCAATAAAAAAGTGCAGAAAGAGAACTTTAGTTTCAATAAAAAATATGAAAATGAAGAGAATTTTACTCATATTTTTTACATTATATATTTTAGTTAATTTTATAAGCACACGATGCAGATTCACTTAGTCATTTTTTTAATTATAGTTTTTATTCATTTCAGTTAAAGATAATGTTTTTTCCATTCTAGTTTTTGTCATTTCATTAGTTTCCATGAATAATAATCTTAGTAGGAAGAAGAATAAAGTCATTTAATTGTACTTTTTATGCACTTTTAGCATTGAACAACAACTAATAGATAATACAGTAACTGAATTATAACAACAGAATGATCATAATAATACAGTCATACAAACAGAGTCAACGATTCAACTATTATTTTATCCAATCATTTCATCATGTATACTAAGTTTAACTAAGTATTTCATCTTAGTTTTTTGTAAAACAATAGTAAAAGACTGTTATTCTTTCCAGGATGTGCATTAATTACAACATGAGGTGAAAGTGATTGCATCAAACACTGTTAAAACTGTGAGCCAATGTTTTTTACGGTTAATGAAAACTAATGAAATGATGCAAATAAACTGAAAAATACTTAACTGAAATTCATAAAATCTATAATTAAAAGGAACAACAAAAAAAGATTAGTAACTGAAACTTTATTATCTGCTTATAAAAATAACTAAAATGTACAAAATATGAACATTCTTTTACTGAAATTAAAGTTGGGAAAAAGCAACTGAAAAAAGATATGAACAAACTTAACAAATACAAAAAGCATTTTGAAAAAAGTATGGGGTTTGATTTATGTTTTATTTAAAAAAATATTTAATTAATATTTTTTATTTTTGGGGGGGGGTTCTTGACAGTAAGGGGAAAAAAGTAAAATTTTAAAAACAACAGAACATAATAAATAAATTAATTACAAAAATTTGAAACAAATAAAACTATAAATAAATAATACAAAAATCATTTTTGAAAAAAGTATGGGGATATATATTTTGAATTTTTTGGGATTTCTTTGAATATCACAGCAAAGAAAATAAAATATATTAACAAATGTAAACGAATACAAGGAATATTTAGAAAAAAGTATGGAATTTGTGTTTGTTGCATTTATTTTAATTGGGGATTTAAGCGAGGAAAATAAAAAAAAACTATGGGAAAAAACTTATTATGAAAATGAAACTAAAATTAAGCATCTATAGGAAAAGAAAACTAAATAAAAACTATCAAATCTGCTGTAAAACTAAAACTAGGAGAATTAGAGTAAAAAATAAGTCTGAACTAAATAAAATAAAGTTATCATGAAAAATCCTAAACTATTCTAACTTCATTATGAAATAAAAGCTTCAGCAGTTTGTATTTGATTTATAAAAGGAAACCAACACAGAGGTGGACCTGCTGACACTATCCACACCTGACAAACAAAAATAAATAAAACATGCAGGAGGGAAACAAAAGTGATTTGAAAATTCAAACTCTCCAATCCACCGACACTGATGTTCTTCCTCCTCCTCCTCCTCTTCCTCCTCTGTGCAGCTCAGGGCTCTGCTCCACTCAAACAAAACCTCAAATGAACTGCAGATGCATCTGGAGGCTCCGCCCACAGGAAGTGTCAGAGCATGTGCTGCTGCTGCTGCTGCTGCTGCTTTGCCTCCCTACATTTGTTCATAAATATATGTACTTTATACTCCTTACATTTATATAAATATATGTACTTTATACTCTTTACATTTATATAAATATCTGTACTTTATACTCTTTACATCCCCAGAATAGACTCATTATTTTTTCAAACTAAACAGAAGTGACAGTAAAAAAAAAAAAAAGAAGTCATTTCAGAGGGTAAATTAGTGGGGGAGAGGAACAGGGACTTTAAAGACTAGAATTAGGACTTTTATCTCATCATTTTGACACTTTTTTCCCTCATAATTCTCTGCAGAACATCTTCTGGAGATGAGTCTGACTGTTGTAGGAACTGTGTGAAAAAACAAATCAGACACTCCTTCAGTCATGAAAGAGGTCCAGACTGGTCCACACTGGTCCACTTGGGTTTCATCCATCATCTTGCTGTGGTTCTTTGTTCTCAGCAGCAGAAAAACTATTCCTTTTTTCTCATACAGATTGTCATATGATACTTAAACTGTGTGGACCTGGTGGACCTGTGTAGACCTGGTGGACCTGTGTAGACCTGGTGGACCTGTGTAGACCTGGTGGACCTGTGTGGACCTGGTGGACCTGTGTGGAACTCTGTCGACCTGGTGGACCTGTGAAAACCTGGTAGACCTGTGTAGATCTGGTGGACCTCTGTGGACCTGGTGGACCTCTGTAGACCAGTGTGGACCTGGTGGACCTGTGTGGACCTCTGTCGACCTGGTGGACCTGTGAAAACCTGGTAGACCTGTGTAGATCTGGTGGACCTGGTGGACCTCTGTAGACCAGTGTGGACCTCCATAGACCTGTGTGGACCTGGTGGACCAGTGTTAACCTCTGTGGACCAATGTGGACCTCCATAGACCTGTGTGGACCTGCTGGACCAGTGTTAACCTCTGTGGACCAATGTGGACCTCCATAGACCTGTGTGGACCTGGTGGACCAGTGTTAACCTCTGTGGACCAATGTGGACCTCCATAGACCTGTGTGGACCTGGTGGACCAGTGTTAACCTCTGTGGACCAATGTGGACCTCCATAGACCTGTGTGGACCTGGTGGACCAGTGTGGACCTCCTTCGTGACCACTGGTTTGTTGTGTCTCCCAGTTCCTGGTCAGATCTTTCTCCAGCAGACGTTCCACTGGTGAAGACACCTTGAGTGGACATGTTGTGACGTGTGAAAAGCTGAACATATCATCTCTATAAAGTCGACTAAACACTCATTAATGAGAAACAACCTGTTAGTTTTTGTATTGCAACTTTTATTGAATTTGCTCAAACAAAACAATATGTTAGCATGTAAGAAAAGACTAATTAACATGAGAACAGTTATGGTACAATGCAGATGATAAAAGAAGAAGAAGCAGAAGAAGCCTGGAAAGTTTTCCATCTAAAACTGACGCTGCCTTCAAATTCAACTCTGAAAAAGTTTCTTTCAAATTCACATTTTTGCATTTGGACGTTTCCTGGGCTGAAACACTGGTCAAATACGGACACAGAAAAACGTTTCCATCAGTAAAATCTGATACAAACGTGAACACATGTGACTGCGGAGCACAAACAAAAACCATCTGACATTTAAAAGGCGTACGAGGGAGAACAACGACAGGCCTCGTTTTTAGGATTTTTAAACATTTATTTAGAACGCGGAGAACGTCTGTGGTTCTCAGTGTCTCTGAGATTTGATTGTACTTCTGAGTAACTTCGCAAAACCGCATACGAAAAAAACTAAGAGCAAAAAAAACATGGGAAACAGAACCATTTACATCGTCAAGAATTTGTTCTTAATGACTTGGCTGGTTAAATAAAGGTTAAAAAAAAAAGAAAAAAGAACTGAACATTGTAAAAAATAAAATAAAATAAAAATCTGAAAGGCTGGATTAGTCTAATGTTTAGTCCAAATATGTGATCAGATTAAAATCAGACAGAATCACCTACAGAAGAAGTTTTTAGTCAAATAGAAAAACTGATTTATAGACAATAGATCTGAACTAATCTGATTAAACTAAGGTCCGTTGAAGTGGTTCCATTGGCAGATTTTCTGTCAAAAAAAATCATGATTTCAGAAAAAAAAAAAAAAAATCTGCCAATGGATCAAATGAAAATTATATTGGTAAGATTTCTTGAAATCTATTATCTATAAATCAGCTCTCTCTCTTTTTTTTTTTCTTTTTTTGCTTAATTCAAGTTTTTTTTTTGTTTTAATTCTAGATAGAAAGATTAAATCAAGCTCCTCCCCTCACCTTAATTCAAACAAAAACATGTCCAATTCAGGGGGGGGTTGAATTAAACAACAACAAAAAAACTAATAAAGCAAAAAAGAGGACATTTTGAAATAAGCAAAAAATAAATTAAATTGTAAATTAAACAAAGTTGTTGGATTTTTTTTTGCTTATTTCAAGTAAAAGTAAATATAGAAATTTAAAAAAGCTGCCAATGGAAATCAGGTTAGTTCAATCAGATTAGTTCAGATCTGTTGTCTATAGATCAGTTCTTCTATCTGACTGAAAACTTCCTCTGTAGGTGATTCTGTCTGATTTTAATCTGATCACATATTTGAACTAAAAATGAGACTAATCCACTTAAGGTCAGATTTAAAATTTTTTTTTTTACTGTGACGTCAGTTCAAATCAACACAAGGAGAAAAAAACCTACAAACATGATCATGTTCAGCCACTATGGATAATTATTATTATTATTATTATTATTATTATTATTATTATTATTATTATTATTACTCGTCATCTTTACATCTTTGACGTGTTTAAATGCAACTTGGGAACAAGGCACAAACCACATAAAGTTGACACAGATCTGATCCAAACCTGTAAAAGAAGTGAAGCCACAGAATAATGACAGACCGATACCAGGCCCATATTTACAGTTTTTCTTCTTTTTCTATCAGTGTCGCTCTGGCCGATATGCTCTTTTTGTCCTGATGTGATTTACTGACAGATAAAGGAAGAAGAGGAAAATAAAATAAAAAAAGGAAGAAAAATGAGAAGTAAAACACTGTTCATATTAGTTTAACTGTCACTATTTGGATTTTCTAATTTTAAAGAAGATTTACTGAAATTTTCTTAGCATTTAACAGAGAAAAAAATCTGTATCTGTTTCGAATATTGGCTTAAAAATATGAGTCAACGACTAAAACTGATGGAGAAGAAAGAAAAAGGTTTTGAGCCCCAAAAAAGACAGTGTGTGTGTGTTTGGTTTACTGAGGAGGCTGAGAAAAACTGATGCTGTTAACTATAGAAGGTGGAACTGTTGTGTGGAACTGTTGTGTGGAACTGTTGTGTGGGTTCTAAAGTGCACTGGATGTTTTGTGGAAAAGTGAAACCAGCTGATGCTTCAAACATGCACCTTCACAGGTTTAGTTTCAGTAAAAACATACGACAGAAAATAACTACAATAAAAACAGGTTCAAACAGTACTTGAAAAGTTTTCCCACTTTTTTGTAACAAAACGTGACCATCGGAGCCCTTTAACATGTTTAGACCCACATGAAAGGATTCAAGGGTCAAAGGGAAACTCCACTGTTTTACACACATGTTGATCTTGGGTCAGATTTAACACACGTTCTAATCAAAGTTCAAGGTAGCTGATGTTAGCTAATAGTAGCTGATGTTAGCTAATAGTAGCTGATGTTAGCTAACGGTAGCTGAAGCTAGCTAATTGTAGTATATATTACCTAATAGTAGCTGAAACTAGCTAACTGTAGTAGATATCAGCTAGCAGTAGCTGATATTAACTAATGTTAGCAAATATTAGCTAATGTTAGCAGATATTAGCTAACAGTAGCTGATGTCAGCAGATATGAGCTGATGTTAGCTAATGTAAGATGTCAGTAGATATTAAGAATGTCAGCTAACAGTAGCTGATGCTAGCAGATGTTAGCAGATTTTAGCTGATATTAGCAGATGTTAAATGTTAGCTAACAGTAGCTGATGTTAGCTAATGTTAGCTGATATTAGCAGATGTTAAATGTTAGCTAACAGTAGCTGATGTTAGCTAATGTTAGTTAATGTTAGCTAACATCTATGATGTTTGGCAACAATGTAAACCATTAAAATGAGTTGATTTGACAGTGTTTGAGAATAGATAGAATGCATTTATTTAATAAGGAACCTTTTATGTTATATTCAAGACAAAACAAAAATAAAACTAAATTTGAGAAAATGGCTTTTATAAACTGTTTTGACTTTTCTCTCTGTCCTCCGGTGACTTTTTTTTCCATCTTTCTTTCCATCTCATTCATTCTGTGTAGAAACTCAGTCCAGTTTCTGCGTCTCTTCTACTTGTGTTTTCAGTTTCCTCTTCAGTGGAGTGTCCCTTTAACTCACACTCTCATCCTTTTCCATCTGAATTCTCTTACATGGAACCACCTTCCAACCCAGCGTGAAGTCAAATGTCTGTCATATAAATCCACCTTAGTCCTGCAGAACCGTCTACTAGTTCCAACTGAAGACGTTCTGTTCTTAACACCAAGCTGTTGTTTCTGAATTTTACAGCAAACATCACATGTCATTTACCTTGAAATTCACCATTAAAGCACCAGTTACAGTATTTCAGTTTTCACACATCAACATCATCATCATCTTCATCATCATCATCATCATCATCATCTCTCTTCAGTTGATTGTACTTTAGCTTTCGGTGAAACAAAGTCACTCTGAACACAAACAAACTAATGGTTTTTTTTAAAGAGAAAAGTAAAAGTTCCCTTAGTAAAGTTAAACTTGAGGGAAAATACAGCAACAAGAAAAAAAAAGGCAAATAAAAAGTGAAAGAGTGAGAAAGCACTGGTGAAAGTATGAATGGCACATTCAGCTCCTCATGGACTCCATCTCTTATGCATTTGGGTTTCATCCCCTGCACCATTTGAAATTTCATAAATGCAGTAAAATAAAGTAAAATTTAAAAAAAGGATTAAAAACAGTTCAGCTCAAATGTGGCTTAAGTTACAGTATCCTTGGACTTTTAGAGATAGAAAAGAATCCAAAACCAAACGGTTTAGAAACAGTGGGATTTTACATGAAAACACATCATACTTTAGCTGCGAAAAAACGGAGACGAACGGCCTGATGGGACGGAGGGGCGGGTGGGGTGGGGTGGGGGGCAGAGATGCTACACTTATTGCTTGTAATAAAACTTGTGACAGTTAATGCAGTTTCATGTCTGAGTCGATCAAAGACGACACAAACCCAGACCAACAAGGATAAAAAACTCTGAGAGTTTAAGAAAAAGAAAAAATGACAACGTTATGAGAATAAACGTCCAATAAATACTGAGGAGAAAGTGGAAATTTGACATGAATGAAGACAATATTTTGAGAAAATTTTGTACTGGGAAAAAAAATAGTGTTAGTAAAATTTTTAGTCCAAATATGTGATTAGATTTAAATCAGAATTATTAAAATCACCTACAGAGGAACTGATTTATGAACCATTTAGACAACGGCAGATTTAAAAAATGTTTTGCCTCATATGTAATTATTTTATTAAGTTATATTAGAAAGTCTTGAATTAAGTGAAAAAAAATCTTAAATAAGTACAAAAAATATATCTTGAATTAAGTCCAAGGGGGAAAAAAATCAGAATATTTTGTCATTTTATCCCCAAACGATTACCAATAAAACGACCACAACCTTATCAGATGAGGTGCACTAAATATTTAGAAATATTTGTTATGAGAAAAAAATAGAATTTTGAGAAAAAAGTCAAAAATTTGCACAAAATTCAGCCTTTTTCCTCAGAATAATTACACAAAAAAATATATACTGGACCTTAATTTCTATTTTGTCCAGTGGCCCTAATCGTCCTCCATATTAATCAAAACAGTTCTTAATGCATTTTATTATTATTTTTTATATCAGAGTTTTTTACCCCCGGAGTCTTGAATCTTCATAGGACAGAAATGAAAAATGTACAGGATGGATTTTGTTTTTAATCTACACTTTTGATAAGTGTGACATGTATTATTCTTTTTTATTTCTTTATTTTTTGGTATATGGAGCTACAAACACCGACACAACTGACAGGCATTTGAACTCATCATCTTGTTCCACCTGTCGATCAAATCAATCAGAACAGAAAAAAAAAACAGAAAAGCGTCAGAACGTTGGCCTGGTTATGGTTTTGTGAAAGAACAGACAGAACAACGTCCTGTTGATTAAAAGACGAGATTATTGAGCTACGTGTTACGGCCGTAAACACACACGCTTTCCATAGATACGTTGTTTTTTTGTTTTTTTTTCTAAATAGTGTTTTCTCTCTTTTGTACATATTCAGGTTAAAATAGTATTTGAGGAAGACGAGCTTTACAGTGTCCTGCAGAGGTGGACTCCACCACACGCTGTCCATACGCACACACACACACGCACACACACACACACGCACACACACACACGCACGCACACACGCACGCACGCACGCACGCACGCACGCACGCACGCACGCACGCTACCCCTATGGCATTATGGGAAAAAAAAAGTTCTCCATCTATCCCCAGCTTCTTCAAACTCTGACTAAAAACGTGCTCAGAAGCCGATGGTTAACCCTTTAACCCCTGGTGTGTGTTCTGTTTAAAGTTGGGACTTTGAAAGGAACAGTTGTTTCAAATAGTTTGGTTGAAACTGTTGAATAAATGTGTAAACTGCATATATATATATATATATATATATATATATATATATATATATATATATATATGACCCAAGTGACTGGTTTTGTTCTGATGGTCACACAAATGTATTTTTCTGTGAATTCTAGCATCATTTTTCAACTGATTTAAAGTGTTTTGATCCTGATTAATCACAATGAATCTAAATAAATCCTGTCTTTGAACTTATCATTAGACAGCCCTACTTTAAATACTCAGAAAAATTAAAAAAACATTTTTGTTTTTTGTAACAGAATTTTGTTGGTGGAACTGATGTATGGAGATAAACAGGTGTCAAAAAGCAACTGATTTACAAAATGTAACCTAATAATTTTTTGTTTATTCAATTTTGTTCATTTCTTTTTGATGACTTTGGCTGTTTTTGTTCGTTTGCTTATTTTATTCTTTTTTTTTTGACCGTGGAATTGCTAAAGTGTCAGGAGTTAAAAGGTTAATACAGGATGTTTGGAGATTTTCTCATGTGTTTTCTTGGTTTTTATACGACAGAGAGAGAAAAACCAGCTTTGGCGTCCCTGACTGACCGTGCATTGTCCTCCAGGACGCCACGAAGAAGAAGAAGAAGAAGAAGGAGGAGAAGAAGAAGAAGCGAGGGGGCAGGGCTGGGGGTTCAGCTTTGCTTGATTAACTGAGTGAGTCACAGGTGTGGAGCGTTCCGACCCCCCAGCCCCCTCCACCAGCCATACGTCCTATTGGACTGACTGCTGCTGAAGCTCCGCCCACAAACATGGCGTTGTCCTCCTCAGTATTTGCTTTGATCATCATCACCATCGCTGTATTTGTGTGTTTTTTTTTCCCTTTTCCCCGCTGCTGTACTGTCAGGTAGGTTGTCTGTGGGGGTGGGGGGTGTGGGGTTGGGGGTCACGTAGATCCAGATGAGGCAGATCCTCTACGCTGTGCTGGACTTGCCCAGTTCCTCCCTGATCGCTGAGGACGAAGACAAGAAAACAGAAGCTGAGTCTGTGCACTTTGGGAAAATCTATATAAATATGAGTGTAATTGTGGTGGTTTTGTCACTGGCGTCTGGTTACAGTCATATCCTGGACATGTGTTTGAACATTCCTGGTCCAATACTTCAGTGTTTTAATAACATTCTAGTGTTTGACAGTTGCTCAAAGACGACAACTTTTTACTTGACATATCTGCAGGACCTCCTGAAATAGTCTTTTACAGATGTCCACTGACTCGTTGGGATGTGAAACATCTGAACAGCACGGTGGTTGAGCGGTTAGTGCTCATGCCTCACAGCAAGAAGACCCGGGTTCATTCCGGGACCGTGCGAGCCTTTCTGTGTGGAGTTTATATGTTTCTCTCCCTGTGTCTGGATGGGGTTCCTCTGGGTGCTCCAATTTCCCTCATCACCCAAAAACATGTTTGTCAGGGTCAAATCCTCCAGCCAGATGATTCTGACCATTAGCCTAGCACTAGCATAGCATGTTTTGTAGATGTTTTTGTGTGTCTTAATGTATTTTATGGGAATAACATGACAGTCAACCAATATAAAGTGCTTTACACACTCTGCCAGATGGTGTTTTCTTTTCACCGAAGCAATTCCAGATTAAAATTCCACATTAACAATAATATTAATAATAATAATAATAACAATAAACTTTATTTATACAGCACCTTTCATACAAAAACTGTAGCCCAAAGTGCTTCACATTGATTAAAAAGTAAGCTAGCACTGCTAGCACTAGGATAATGCTAGCACTAGGCTAATGCTAACACTAGGCTAATGCTAGCACTAGGCTAATGCTAGCAATAGGCTAATGCTAACACTAGGCTAATGCTAGCACTAGGCTAATGCTAGCACTAGGCTATTGTGTCGCCCATTTTGCAAGAAACAGGTTGAGTGCAGATGTATTAACTTTGTTTCTATATATAGATATAAGTTAAAAATTTATATTTTATCATGATTAATTAAAATGAATCCAAAGCAACCCTGATAATTCCATTAATAAATAAGAATAATTCAGATTACAAATGAATATTTAATCACGATTAAACAAAATGAAACCACAACAAATCTGTGCTAATATTTATTTATGCTTGTGTTTTGTGTCTCACTTTTTGTATGTCTGAAAGACTTAATAAAACAAAAGAAAAAAGTAAAACAGATGAACATGGATTTTCTTATGATTGAAGTGTGTGTGTGTGTGTTTTATGCAGAATACCATCGATAAGCTCTTCTTTTAGCTTGGACAGCTCCTTCCTCATCTCATCCAGAATATCCTAAATGGTATAAAAACACACACATTTTAAACTCTACCATCACATCAGTTTTCACACTGTTGAGCCACATGGTGTAATAATGCTGCATTATGAAATAAGCATCCAAAATCTAATATATTTTTCTTTTAATTTTGTAAAACTGTCCCAAAAATTTTTTATACATTTTGTCACATGACGTAATAAACTCTTACATTTTGAGAAGATTATTACAAAATGCACTTGCAACTTTATTATTTTCTTAAAAATATAATAACATGGTGCATTGTGTTCAATTCTAATGCACAGTTTATTAGTTTGTTAACTGTATTTTATTGGACTTTATTTGGACAAAGCTAGTGTTATTATCACTGTATTAGCCTAGTAGCAGTACTTAGCATTTACTATCAATACACTATTCAAAGGTTGGATTAACACAGAATATACTGGAAATTACAGACTTTTTGTTTTTATTGCTTTTACATTTGTTAAAATTAACACATTATATATATATATATATATATATATATATATATATATATATATATATATATATATATATATATATATATAATTTATTTATTTTTTATTTTTTCCTATTTCTTCATATGTTTTGGATTTTGGATATTTATTACAAAATGTGTCTCAACATGTCTTCCATGTAGGTGTCATGTGACTTTGCAGCGGGAACCCCATGAACCCCATGAACCCCATGAACCCCATGAACCCCATGAACCCCATGAACCCCAGCGTTTCCTGTGGATTTGTCTTCAGTGGAGTAAAGATCCTGCCCACTGTAGTTAATCCCCACAGAGGGAATCCCTGTCAGATTAGTTCTAAACACACACTTACACACAGAGAGAGTGTAAAGAGCAATTAGCATCAAAGGAGGGGGGTTGGGGGTTGGGGGGGTACTGTAGCTCCTTGGGGTTTTGCTGCAGTGCTGGTTCTTTCAGGGTCTGATATGGACTGAGTCAGACTGAACTTATCTAACAGTGTCATTCACAAACGTCACAGGGAGGAGGGACGGGCTCATGCACACACCCACAATGCACTGCTACACTCGTATACTACTGCACTATTACACTACTGTACTACTACACTATTATACTACTACACTACTGCACTATTACACTACTGTACTACTACAGTATTACACTATTATACTACTACACTACTATACTATTATACTACTACACTACTACACTATTATACTACTGTACTACTACACTATTATACTACTGTACTACTACACTATTATACTACTACACTACTATACTATTATACTACTATACTACTACACTACTACACTATTATACTACTGTACTACTACACTATTATACTACTACACTACTGCACTATTACACTACTACACTACTGCACTATTACACTACTGTACTACTACACTATTATACTACTACACTACTACACTATTATACTGCTACACTACTGCACTATTATACTACTACAATACTACACTATTATACTACTATACTACTGCACTACTACATAACTACACAAGTACACTACTACACTATTATACTACTACACTACTACACTCACACTCTGTCTCACTAATCCTTCTGGATAAATGGTCCTAAATTCCCATAAACTCCTAAACCTTATGGAAAACCTTCCCAGAAGAGTAGAAGTTGTTAAAGGGTCAAAGGGTGAACCCACATCAGATTAAACCTTATGGATTAACTATGGGATGGAAATGTTCAGATGAGAGTTAAGGCAGAAGAGACCAGACTGTAGGAAATACAGTGTATGTGAAGTGTTGAACTCACCTGTTTCAATCTGTCGTAGTCTACAGGTTCTGTTGGCACACCATTGGCACTTAAGGATGCAGTCGGTGTAGGAGTGGACTTAGGTCTGAGGACAGAAAGGACAAAGAGACAGGAACTTAAACAGGAAATAAACAAGACCGAGGTGGAAATAAAACACCTTGACGTGGAGATCAACAATGACTGACGACCGTTTAACAGTGAAAACTTTCTGACGTATTTACGATGATATTTAGAAGAACAAAAGTGGTCACACATTCCACGTTGTTCCATCACATAGAACATGTGTATATATTAGGGATGCAGAAAGGTTTAATTTCAGACTAATATTGGATAAATGTAAGCATTAAAGCTGCAACAGGTAGATAAACAGTTGACAGAAAAGCTCGTTAGTGGCTTCATGCACTTTTGTTTTAAAGAAAATTTTTTGGTTTTGCAGACTGGAATGAACTTGTGAGTATTTAGCTGCTAATACACTTTTGTTTAAATGGGAAAAACACATACTTTACTGCTGCGTGTAATATTTGTTGAGTAGTGAACTGAAAATTTCTTTGCCACCAAAAGGAAAGACACTATTTTACTGCAAGAAATGTAAATACCAAACACTGAAATAGTGGTTAGTTGCAGCGCTAGCGAACATGTGCGTACATTTGAATACATGCCACCTGTCACCAACACATGCAGAAAAATCTAAAAAGTACTTTAGTGGTCTGGTCCCTCAGTAAAGGGAACGTGAGTTAGACAAAACTGATTAAAAACTCATTAAAAACTGAAAGGGAAAATAACTCCTGTCAAAACCACAGAAACTGAAAACAATGAACAGTATAAGACAAATGGTGACACTTCACACACCTAATAAGGTGGTAATTCTATGGTAATTTTGATGTCATTTCATGGTAATAATGCCTTTGTAACCACTTATTACAAGTAACGGATCACTAATAAGGTGGTAATTGTTAGTAGTAATTTTTCAGTGAAGCTCCATAAAGGTAAAGAGGAAAAAATGTCTACAAAGTACAGATGCTATGTAGCCACGTTGCTAATTGAGCTCAATAATTGTGTTTGTATTCTGCCTTAGAACACTGAAGCATCTGAAACTCATGGAAACATGTCTGTAAAATATACAGTTTGTGCTTAAACAAGGGAAAAGCAGACAGAGTAACCATGGTAACCAATAATGGTTAGCCAGCCTGTTCAAATTAGCTATTATATAACAACCTAGCAGACTTAGCTAGCAGTAGCAGGTATGTTAGCATACAGTAAAGCCAGTGTTAAAGACAGGTGGAACAACAGGCATATTTCATACAATTTAAGACAAATTACATCAAAATGACCAGAGAATTAACACCTTATCAGTTTATTTTGATCAATTCAAGACTTTTCTTTTACTGAAGGAAGGAATGTGAAAATTATCCTAAATGTAATTTTTTACGGATGAAGCGCGATGGCAATGGATCATTGCGACTTTGTCTGGATGAGCCAAAAATGATCTTGGTCACATTACTTCAGTCAGATTTTCTAGATAAATCAGTTCTTCTAAAACTGAAAAGTTTTAGTTCTGTCCTATTTGAATCTGATCACATGTTTGAACTACAAATGAGACGAACACACGTGGTCACATTTACAAATTCAAAAACTCACACATGAAACTGAAAACTCCTTAAAAAAATCTAATTAAATTCTACTGTGTGTGAAAGAACAGGAGAGGCCACAGTGATCCTCCCTCAGGCGTGTGTGTGAGGAGCCTTGAGGCGTGGAGTGGAAACCAGAGCGTTCTTAAATTTCATGAAAGGAAGTGGAACAGGAAGGAGAAGGGAGAGAAAAGGAAGTGAGCTTAGCTGTGCTTAGGAAAAACATACAGCACATGGAAATGATTGTGTTTACATTTTCTATGGTATGTATGATTTTCTGTGTAAAACTTTTTACAGACATGAATTACAGTGTGTGAAGGTTTGTATCATAGGTGTGAGGGTTCAAATGTGTGGACAAACCACAATGTCAATGCTCAGTGGGTCTGATATTAAAGTGACTTTTAATAAAGAGGAGAGAGGAACGCCCGTCTGCTGTGAGCGTGCACACACACATACACACACACACACACACACACACACACACACACACACACACACACGCTAGGGTCTTATCTGACAGAACCTGCTGGATCTGTTCTGGCACTACTATGATAATACTGTGCCAAGACCAGCCTGGATGGGCGGAGTGTGTGTATAACAAAGTGTATATACATATATATATATATATATATATATATATACATACATACATACGTATATATATATATATATATATATGTATGTATACTGTATATATCTGTCTATATTGTTTGATGTCATCGATCAGTTGTTTTTTCCTTGTGGTTATTACCTCCACCAAGGAGGTATTAAATTTGAGTCTGTTTGTTTGTTTGTTTGTCTGTCAGCAGGATTATGCAAAAAGTTCTGATCGGATTTTGATACAATTTTCAGGATGTGTTGGGAATGTCACAAGGAACAAATGGTTAAATTTTGGTGGTGATCCGGAAGAGATCCTGGATGACTTTGAAATGTATTCTCCATTTACTGAAGAGCACATAGTAACAACACATCCTGAAAATGTCATCAAATTCCATCTACACAGTTACTGTTGTTGACAGATAGGAAACGACATGTAGGCACTAAAGTGGCAGAATGACCTTTGACCTTGAGTAACCTTGAAAGGTCATGCCTATAGTTTCACCTTGTGAGAGATAGTAAGAGATAAAATGTTTTGGGGGGGTGTTTTATTGTGCCTGTAACTACTTGGTTTTTATTATTATTTTTGGTGACATGTACTTTCTTTTGATTTTGTTTGTAAATATAAAAACTAGGGCAGCATGCAAAGTAAGAGCGACATGCAAAAAATAAAATAAAATAAAACAAAACAGGAAAACAGCCAGTAGATGATTATATAAATGTCTGAACCAGAGCGTCATTGCTTTAGAAAAGAAAGGACACAGTGTAGATGTAAAAGAGTAGATGTAAAACAGCTGCAGCTCCTGCACGTCGCTCACTTATCAAAAACACAAACACACAGAAAAACCCAGGATTCATTCCGAGCATGAAGGGTTCCTTCTCTGACAAAACCACTTCCACCACAGCAAACCTCCAGGAAGAAAGGGATAGTTTTAAAGGGTTGTCTTTGTCAAACTGCCCCGGGCCTTTGCTCTCTACCTGTTGGAGGAATCTGTGGCCATGGGATTTCTCCACGAAGACTCTCGTCTGTGTGAGCAGCAGAAACACTGACTTTACTAATTAAAGTTTTCCCTCTAGACCACTACAAACATCCTGGATTTTCTTCTCCTTCTTTTTTAATTAGTTTAGTTTTATTTCCAGCACATACAATCACCAGACACCAAAACACCAAACAATAAGGTCAACAAATGTTTTTGGCACTCGAAAAGGAGTGGAAAGAAGTTTAACTTTTTACAAACTAATAATCAAATCAACTCTGCTTCCTTTGCTTTAACACACTTTTTCTTTCTACTTTCTAATAACACAAAGCATCCAAACCATTTACATAAGGTACACTTTTTTAAAGAGACTTCACATAATCCGATTTGCACAATTAACTATTTTTTTTATATAATTTTTAACATTTATATGCACTTTAAATATAAATTATTTCTAAAAACAATAATAATAAATTTAAGAAAAATCTCAAATAAGTTAAATGTGACTGTTGTTATAAGTCTGTAACTTGCGCTGTCTCTTTAAGCTACTTTTATGCACCTTTAAATTTCCCCTCAGGGATGAATAAAGTGTTTTGATTTGAATTGAAAATATTTACTACAAACACAGTATATTAACAGGTGTGATCATTTCTTCAAATGATGACAATCTGCCATCGAGATTTATGTAGGTAAGACTTCTTGAAATAAGATTTTCAAGGTCAATTGTCTATAAATCACTTCTCTTTTTTTTGGAAAGTGGTAGATTTTTGCAGTTTAGTAAAATTAAATTAATTTTAATCGGTACAACCTTGTGTTAAAGATTAAAACTGAACCAATAATATATATTTTGATGACCTTTGAGAACAGTAAATTAACTCTGTAAAGCCCTATGAGATGACCTTGTGATGCTTTGGGACTCTACAAATAAAACTGAATTGAGTTGAACAGCAGCTAACAGCAGCTAACAGCAGCTAACAGCAGCTAACAGGAGCTAAGGGCTAACTGAGCAAAAACAGCTAAACTACATGAATGTACTCATGGTCCTCCCACAGACCCTCTGTGTTTCCAAGGTCAGTCAGTAAACTGTGTGTGTGATCAACATCCAGTCTGCACATGAATGCGACACAAGCTTTAGTGATGTTAGCCAGCGGTGCATCATGCTAAAGCTAGCTGATGCTAATGCTTGAATATTAATATGCTCCCTTTGGGTCTTTTCACTTTGTCTGAGTGTGACATGAACGGCAATAAATAAATAAAATAATGTGGCTAATGAATCTATTCCGACTGAAAACGAGATTAAATAATGAAATAAACGTGTTTTAAAAACAGACAGGTAAAGCACAATACCTTCCGATTACTGGAGATTTGCTACCGTTCATGGTGTTTGTTCTTTCCCATGGCTTCCTGGGCATGTCTGCAGGAAAAACAAACACATAAATAATGCTTCAGCTGTTCCAAATATTACAGAGTAATTATCACAAGTGTAACCATTAAAATAGTATATTCTCATGTAATAACACCATATCAGTTTCTCAGTGAAAATGGATTAATGCTAAGTAAGATTGTCATTAACCATGTTTGGTCGATGCATTTTAACACTGGAAAAAATACCCCTCTGAAAACTTTTTTTTTTTTTTAGCTTGAATGAAACAAGTAAAATATCTTGGGTGTCTTTAATTTCTATTCAAAGTTTCTTGAATTTAGCAATAATAAAAAAATTAAATAATTGAGTTACGCAAACAAAGAATGAAAGAAAAAACTATTGAATGAAGCAAAAAAAAATATCTTGAATTAAACAAAACAGATCTTAAAAATGTTATTTCAAGAAATTTTCAGTTGTTCCATTGGTACATTTCTTTTACTTAAATCAAAATGTATTTCGCTTAATTCAAGCAAAAAAAAACAACAAAAAAAAACCTGCCAGTGGAAGCAGGTAAAATGTCCTTGTTAGATTCCTTCAATCAGATTTGTCCAGATCTATTATTTATTTTTTCCAGTGCACCGCTGTTGTTTTATTTCTTGTGCAGGTTGTCGGGACACTCACCTGGTGTGCTACAGGCTGACACTTTAGGGGTTGTATTGATCTCGCCCTCATCCTGTTGATCAGACAAATAGGGTGCAAAGGTCAAATGTATCACAAAGATGAGGTCACACCATAGAGATTGTATTATAGAAAAAAAGAAGAGATTGTATTGTATTGTACTGTATTGTACTGTATTGTATTGAATCACATTGAACTGTACTCCACTGTACTATATTGCATTGTATTGTATTAAATATACATAAGACTAACCTGGTCATAGAATAAAATAAGAATAAAACTTGGGAAAAGGCTGGACATAACCTACCACAGTATCAATGTCTTTTTTATGTTGTTGCTGCAGTTTTTTTTTTACTTGTTTTATCTTTGTTTTTAATTTGATTTTTAAATTGTTACTTGTTTTTTGTTGTTTTTGATCTCATTTTGGAAAGCACCTTGTGCATCTTTTGGTGTTGTAAGGTACTATATAAATAAAATTTGATTGATTGATTGATTGATATGTGACATATATACAGGATAATGATAGACTGATATGATATAGTATGATATATCCCTTCTGTATAAAGGTATTTTTCACTCCTGTATATTATGCATAGTGTACATAGCATATAGTCTTTTTTTTCTTTTTCTCTATATCTGTGTTTGTGTACATATATTATTTATTATCTATATGTTTTTTCTCGTTGCTGTCCCTCTATTGCTGTATATCGCTGGCTACTGTGATGTTTGAATTTCCCTGATGTGAGATCAATAAAGTCTATCTTATCTTGTTTTATCTATACTGCCTGGCTGATATAGATATAGGTTGAAAGGAGATAGAAAAAACAAGAGAGAATCAAAAGAAAAAGGAAAAAAAGGAACAAATAAAAAAGGGTGAAAAAAATTAAGTAAAAAAAGATTAAAAAAAACCAACAAGAGAGAAATAGAAAAAAGGAAAGAAAATGGAAACATTTACAGAAAAATTAAGGAAAAAAGAAAAGAAAAAAGGAAAAAAGAGGGAACTATACAAAAGGGAGAAGGAAGAAAAAAGGAAAAAAGAAAAAAGGAGAAGTAACAAAAAAAAGAATAGAGAAAAAAGAACTGGAAAAAATAAAGTACAGAAAAAAATAATTAGTTCATATTTATATTAATATTTGACTATTACTATTTATATTGTATAATTGTAAATAAATATAATTTTCTGACATTTGTTTTCATTTGACATAGAATGACTGGAATGAAGTCGATAAGTCCAAAAGTGGGCGTATACCATCAGTGATTGACAAGTGAATGTAGGCGACATGTGGACGATCACAGATGTGCAGATACTCACTGATCTCTGGTCAGGTTCAGGTGATGAGCCCTTCTCTGCAATCCTTCTCCTGTTCAACACACAAACACAGGTTTTTAACCCTTTAACTCATGATGTGTCAGAATGAATGCTTTAGTTTCAAATTGCAGAAAAATTCACGGCTTTTTTTTTGTGTTATTTTACTGAGAATTTTGTTCATGGAACTGACGTACAGGTCTAAAAAAAAAAAAGCCCAAAGTAAAACTATTACTATTAAAAATGTTTGGTGCAAAACAAACAAACAAAACTTATAAAAACCAAAAATGAAAGCAGTCATTTTAAAGGTCAAAACAGACTAAATGCAGAGTCAGGTGTGTGTGTGTCGGTCGGGGTTTTACCTCCTAGCCAATAAGGCGCTCATCTCCTCCATGAGCCCGCCCCCTCCAGGCAAAGGGCCGTTGCCTCTGGCTTCTGTTTTGGCCCCCGCGGCCCCCCCAGCCCCTGACAGGGCCGCTGCTAGAGCTGCTGCTGGGTCATCACTCTGAGGAGACACAACACACACAAGAGTTACACAACAGTTATACACACACACACACACACACACACACACACACACACACACACACACTTGTTTCCATGTCGCATGAGGACCAGGTTTGTAAAAAAATACCTCCTTTTCATGTGTTTGTTTGATGCAGATCCACATGTTTCAAACACAAAAACATTTTTCTACAAATATTTCATGATAATATTGGAAACTGTAAAATTTTAAGGGTCTGTGATCATTTTTTTTCAGTACTGTATATCTTTAACGGATCCAAACAAATACATGACTGTAATAAAAGATTAGATTGTCCTGGTGTTTGTATATGTGTGTATGAAATGTTTGGATAGTTTTATTATATTGTGTAAAATAGACCTGCAGTGTTTCATACAAACCTCTACTGATATGAGCTGTGACAGACGGTGACTGTGTGTGTGTGTGTGTATTCCTATCTTTATGGGGACATTGATATGTTTACACAGTTACACCATGGGGACCTCTGACACTAGGAGGGCCAAAATTCAGGTCCCCATGAGGGTTAAATATAAATAAAGGTCCCCACTAGTAAAATAGAAATGATGTGGCCCTATAAATACATTAATTAGTTTTTTCTGGATGTCCCCATAAAGCATGGTGCCAACAGGAGCAAAGCACAACATGTTTTTTTGAAGGTTTGAAGATGCATTTACTTAAAAAAAATGAAATAAAAAAATAAAAAATATTGATATAAAATTTATTTTATTTATTTATTTTTAACTTAGTATTTTTACACTCACTACCCAATGGCTACTTAATTACAAACTTGGTCCTCATGACACATGTAAGTGTGTGTGTGTGTGTGTGTGTGTGTGTGTGTGTGTGTGTGTGTGTGTGTGTGTGTGTGTGTGTGTGATCAATATGTGCAACATCAACACAATGACGTGACGAGACCAGGAGCATGTGCACAACGACAGGAATAATATTAAAGAGGAATTAAGTGGTTCCATGGCAGATGAATTATTGAATTCACAATTAAGAGTGGAATAAACCAGTGACTTTTCAGAATTAAGTTTAATTCAGAATGATTATTTTCAAATGGAAGTAGGTGTTTACATGGTTCATATTGAAGCAGAATTAACCCCTGAACTCTCCTGGTGCCCCCCAGGGGAGGCCTGCCTTTCCCTTTGAAAACCCCCACCCCCTGGTAGACTCACCCTTGGCACTTTGCGCAGCTTGGCTCCAGCGAGGGCGGCAGCCAGACCCGAGAGAGGGCGGTCCTCTGCAGGAGAGAAGAGGTTGGCGGGGAGGGGAGGCGCTGGGGGAGGGGGTGGGGCTCCGGGAGGAGGAGGTGGCCCGGGTGGAGGAGGGGGAGTCCCACCTGGAGTCAGGGTTGGAGGCAGGGGCGGCGGCGGGGGTGGGGGAGGGTGGCCAGCTGGGGTGGTGGGGGTGGCGGCCGGGGTGGGGGCAGCGGAGGTCATAATGGAGCCGGGTGGCAAGGGTGGAGGTGGGGGAGGGGTGGGGGCGGTCAGCCCTGGTGTCTGTACGAGGTCTGACGAGGAGGGGAGGAGGGGTGACAAGACAAAGAAGCAAAAGAAAGTTAGTTTTGGGGAGAGAAACGACTTCAACATGGGCACCATCTAAACTTTAACAACTTTAACCTATAAAACCCAAAGAGTCACATGTGATACAAACCATCTACTGAAACTGTTTAACTCTTAAACACTCAAACCTACAAACTTTTAATTTACCATTAACATGATCAGTGGATTAAACATAGAACAATGGGGTGAAAACAAAACAAAAGATAATTTAATAAATGATGATAAATTAACCTTTAGTTCTTTCTTGGACAGTTTTATAGATTTTTATCTTTTTATTCACCAGTAAAATCCTGCAGTTGGACAATTTCAAACTTTAATCTCAGCTTTTCTGAACATCTACATGACCAGTAAATTAATGTGGGAAAATACCTGATTTTCATTAAAGAAATGCAAAATAAAGAGACCATTTACTGATCAATCAATTCAGGAAGATTAAAAAGAAAGAAAAAAATAATAATTTAAGAGGAACTGCAAAATTCACACTGGGTCTGTATGGGTTAATAATTGTTGATCCACTAATTCTATCAAAACATGTTGATAATTAGTGTAAAATACAGTTCTTCATTTCATGGTCATCACATATGACCATATTTGGATGTTCAAAGGTTCTGTCGTTACCATAGAAACACAGTTGTCCTCTACAGCTTTGATTGAGTGCATCACATAAGTGACAGAATGCTACGTACATGACAACAGTGGGTTTATATACATGCAGAGTTAGTACGTAGTAAAAGACTGAAGAAGAAGAAGAAGAAGGAAGTGTGGCATTCAACTTCCTGTTCTATACAACACTATTGAACTGTTGGAAAAAACACATTTAATCAAGTATTGCCCAATCTTAATACGGAGGACTAAAAGTGGCAACATTCAATAGATAAATACATAATTAAATATTTAACTAAATAAGTCATGAATTAATTAAAATTGACATTAACTACATAATCTGTGTATCATTCATTTTTCAAAATAAAACCAAATATAAGACAACGAAAAAACATCTCGTTTCTTCATTATTTGTTTCCAAAACCAAAATTAAAAAACGGAAAACGAAGCAATTTTTCAGTTTTCCTTTTTGTGTTTAAAGGAATAATAGAAAAAAAACAGATAATGGCAGTTTTCCGTTTTGTCCAATTTTGACCTGAAACAAGTTGAATAACCTGGAAATGACCTTTGACCCGCAGTGACATGGATGGAAACCTACATCCTACTAACCTAATACCCTAAGACCTGAAGATATGACCACAGAGAAAATTGGTGTCATATCATACCACGATGATCCTTAAGTCCGGTGGCCATGTTTGTTTGGGTTGTTAAGATTCATTTCCAGTTTACTCAACTGTTTTTTTCTATTCATTTAAACACAAAGAGGAAAACTTTTGTTCATCCAGAACAGTACAGGTACATTAATGGTATGAACGTCAGTGTATGTGATGATGCATTAACCTACAAAACCCATGAATATATTAAAACGGTGGAATGACTGTCCACCGTAGCTCCTACTGTCACAAATAGGCAACATACAATAAAATCTATTTACTGTATGTGCTATAATTAAATTAATTATCTCGACTTAATTTAGCATTTACTTTTTTTTTTAACCTTATATTTATTTTCAGGCATTAAAGGGTTAATCACCAGAATGCATGAAAGAATGAACCCATTAACTCCTGAGACTTTCCACAATCCAAAAAAAATTAAAAAATAAGCAACAAAATGAACAAAGACAGCCAAAGTGATCAATAAAAACAAAGACATGAATAGTAAACCAACAAAATAATAAGTAACACTTAGAGAATAAGACACAAAATGAACAAAAACTAAGAAAACATAATGCAATTTAAAAACACATGGAGATAAATAAACAAAATAAGCAACGAAATGAACAAAAACTAATGAATATTTACAAAATAATAAATAACTACAAAAATCACCACCACCCCCTAAAATTAAGTAAGTAAATAAATGAATAAATAACTAATATTGTAATTTGGTTCCATTAGTTTTGTCTTTTTGTTAATCAGTTTCTTTTTGACACCTGTTTATTTATATATTAACAAATGTCACTAAAACAGTTAAAAATACGGCTGCATTTTTATGATTATTTAAAATAAACCACCTATTCACAATGTGTCAGAGCTCACGCATCAGGGGTTAAGAGGTTACCGTGGTAATATTTTCTCTCACCAAAAGATTAAAAATTGTATGGATTAACTGAGAGCAAAAGTGGAAAAAAAAAACCCAAAGACAAACAGAGCATGCTCAGGAACCAGACATGTTTCAAATCCATCAGTGAAGAAGAGGTCAGTCAGTCAGATGTGGAAACAGAGAATACAGGAAGTTAATGGAAACACAGACAGAACAAAAACACCAAAGCAACTACTTTAAGGGGATAGTTCAGTATTTTTCACATTAATCTGAATGGGATCAGTGTCTTTACTCTGGTACTCTTACCCCCTGTGACACCAGCTCTGGTCAAAGCAAAAGTAGTTCCGACAGGTTTCCTAGGGTCAACAAAGTAAAACATGCTTCTTCTCAAAACAGTATGTGTTGGAATGACTGATTTATTTGGATAACAAAACTGTCACAACAAAAACTCACACCTTGTAATTGCTTGGAGCTACTTTCTGTCAATAGCGGATCAATGTGCGTTGTCACTGCTAACAGCTGTGCGCCTGCACATAGCAGCCACAAAAACACTGCTGGACAACTGATGAAAATAGTTTGCTAAGTTGCACAGCTGTTAGCAGTAACAATGTGCATTGATTATTTTGGTCATTCTAATTCATTTTACTGAATATTTTGGTCATTTTTGTTTATTTTACTGAATATTTTGGTCATTTTTGTTTATTTTACTGAAGATATTGGTCATTTTTGTTCATTTTACTGAAGATTTTGGTCATTTTTGTTCATTTTACTGAAGATTTTGGTCATTTTTGTTCATTTTACTGAATATTTTGGTCATTTTTGTGTATCTTTTTCTGTGCACCTTAGAAACCTACTTTAGTCAGTTGTACAGCAGTGTTTGCGGCACACAGCTGTTAGCAGTGACAGTAGCTCCAAGCAATTACGAGGTGTGTGTTTTTGTTCCGTGATGGTTTTGTTATCCAAATAAATCACTCATTCAAACACTTACACATACTGTTTTTAGAAGACACACGTTTTATTTTGTTGATCCCAGGAAACTTGCCGGCACTACTTTTTCTTTGACCAAAACCGGACCAGAACGGGGCTCACAGGACACTGTCAGGGGTAAGTCACTGTGGGTGCACCAGAATAAAGACACTGATCCCATACAGATTCATGTGAAAAATACTGAACTATCCTTTTAAGGTCACAAACTGCAGCCAGATATAAGATGTAATTTATATCTGATAACTAGTGCTGTCAAATGTTTTCAGATTTGTAATCAGATTAATCACAGGGTTACTGTGGATTAATTTGGATTAGTCATGATTAAATATTCATTTTTAATATATATTAATTGCGTTAAATTTCTCATGAGTGAACAGACTTAAGGTAGAAGGGAATATATCTGTACTTTTACGTGTTTGTCATAACCTATGTGACACAGTTTTCACTTCAGTGAAAAGAAAACTCCATCAACACACTTTCTGTTGGTCGACTGTTCTGTCTTGTTTGTTTTTTGTCTACTCAAATTTCCCACAAAATACACAAAAAATTTATTAAACTAAAATATTAAAATACCACATCAATGCAATGCTAGCACTGAGCTAATGGTAGTACTAAGCTAATGCTAGTACTAGGCTAATTCTAGTACTAGGCTAATGCATTGTCTAGTTTCGTCAAACACATGAAGAGCATAAATTTTCCTTTATTTCTTGAGTCTGAATATTTAATCATGATTAATTGAAATTAATCCAAAGCAACCATGTGATTAATGTGATTAAAACTTTTAATCATTTTACAGAAATTGGAGGGTGAGGGGGTGGGAATGTTACTTAAAATTGCACAAAATATGGTGAACATGGAAAAAAAAAAGAATTGGTCTGACTGTTCACCTCCCCGCCCCCAAGACCCCCCCCTCCTCCCACAGTTAGTATGTGAGTGTACAGCAGTATTAGAGAGAGGGGAGAGAGGTAGTGAAAGACAGAAGAGTCTGGACTGGAGGTCTTACCCTGGGGCTGACAGGAAGAGCCCCCGTTAGGTGGGTGGGGCTCTGGGCCTGGGGCTGCGTCTGCATCCCCCGCCCCCGACAGGCCCAGGCCCACAGGGAGGGACAGGTGGTCAGCAGAGGCAGCAGCGGTGGCGGCGGCAGCAGGGGGCGCTGTGGAGGGAGAGGGCACACCAGGAGCCTGGGATGAGGAGGGGGGAGACGAGACGGACGAGGGGTAGGGCAATGGAGGCGGAGTGGGAGGGGGAGGTGGGGTGGGACAGGCAATGCCGATAGGGGTGTGGCTGTGAGGGATGGTCACAGGTGAAGGCGCGGGGAACATCGGCGGACCGTTGGGGGACGGTGACGGAGGCTTCTGGGTGAGAGGGGAGGGGGCCGCAATGGGGATAAGGGGGCGCGGGCCGGCAGCCTTCCCCGGTGGACTGCTGATCATGACGGGGGGCGACGGGGGGAGGGGGGTGAAATTGCACGCGGACCACACCACGGATTTGGGTGGAGTAGGAGGGGTGGGGGCCGGAGCTGGAGCAGGGGGCGGAGCTTGAGGAAAGGCTTGCTGTCGCCTGGGGACGGTGGCGTAGTGAGGCAGGACCGGGTGGAAGGCGGAGCCAAGAGAGGTGGCAAAGCGTGAGGCAGAGTGTCTGAGTGGTGGGGTTGGGGGCGTGGTGGATGAGGGCGATGGCGTCCCAGGAGGCGGGTAAGTGGGCGTGGACGGAGATACAGGGTTGGAGGAGGACGTCCTGCTGAAGTCCTGAGGCGTGGGGGTGTAGAGGGTGCTTTCGAAGGCTAAAGCGCAAACGCCACGCCAATGGACAAACCCAGACAAGACAGGACAGGAAGGGGAGGAGCAACGGAAGGAAGGAAAGAAGGAAGGAAGTAAGGAAGGAAGCAGCCGTCGTGCACACAGGAGGGAGAGAGAGGAGGAGAAAGGAGGGAGGGGGGGAGGAAAAAAGAGAAGGGGGCAGATGAAGCAGGAAAAACCAGCACAGCTTTGAACCAAAGTGTTGTCAGGTAGTGTTTGTTTTCTTGGGCTGAGGTGATGCTATGCTGTTAGTGGACAGGTGTTAGCGCCACACACAAAGCTAACAAAGCTAACAAAGCTAACAATCTGCAGAGAAGATGAAGAAATGAACAGACTGAGGAGGAAAAGTCAGTTTGTCACGTAGCACACACTCATTAGCCTTTGTCACGTGGCGGACATTTCGAAAGGAAAACGAGGCTTGGGTGGGTAAACACAGAACAAGAGTGGGCGTGGCTTGACATTTAATTCATTCATGTGGACAAACAACTAGAGCAAAAAGGCTACAGGAACTTCATCCATGGACAGATTCACCAAAATAAAAGCTAAAAGTGAAAAGCTAAATGCTGGATTTCATGGTGGGATGCTTCGGTACACCATCCAGGTACTTGAAGTGCACTGCATTTTCCTACTGTTGCAAGTGTTACGCCCTCATATGAACCATGCCAAGTGCTGAAGTGTGTGATTTCGAACACACCCTGTATCTGTTCTGAAACCTGATTATTTTTTGTTTACCTACCCAGAATCCCCCCAAAAGTCCCATCATGTTCCCATGTGTCTACAACTGGGGTGTCCAATCCTGGTCCTTGAGAGCCACTATCCTGCATGTTTTAGATGTATCCCTCTTCCAACACACCTGATTCAAATGACACACCTCTCATGAAGCTCTGCAGAAGCCTGATAATGAGGTGGGTTGAAAGAGGGACACATCTAAAACATGCAGGATAGTGGCTCTCAAGGACCAGGATTGGACACCCCTGGTCTACAATATCTGCTGTATGAGTATGTTTTATCATATGTGCTACATTCTGTTTTTGTATTTCACAGAATCTTGTTTGCCACCTGTGATGGTCCCTCTTTCTGTCTATCTATCTAAATAGCAGTTAATGCTAATTGATGCTAACTAATAGTTAGTTGATTGTGCTAGCGCAACATTTACATTGTATGAACTATCAACATGTGTCAATGGTTTGACCCCACATTTTCACATTATTTTCAATGAAAAATAATCTTATAATTGGGTCAATACGGTAATAATTGACTGAAAGCACATGATTGGCCCTGATTTATGATCATGTGATTGGATTGGGGCATCCCTAGTTTTACTGATGGGTTAAACTATACCATCTTGAATAAGGTGTTTGTTGTTGTTTTAAAATCTACCTTCTTCTTACTACAGTGTTTACGGTGCTTCTCAGACAGAATTACAAATGCCACTTCTGGCAGAAGCAAAACCTCATTTAACTAATTGCTTTGATTGTGTTACTGTATGTACCATATGTCCATGCTGTGTGTGTGTGTGTGTGTGTGATGTAAAGTTGTTAATCCTACTGTACATTCACCTTCTGCTCCACTTCCTGTCTGCCCTAATGTCATCCTAAACTTCATCCTCTGCTCTGGATCACCCTTTAAAGCCTTTTAAACTTCTTCAGTCCAAAGCTTCCATGTCCAGACCAAATAGGCTCCACCCACTTTTTCATGTCATGGATTTTTTTTTTAAGGATTTTGTGTGAAAATCAGTCTGAGTGTGAAATAAAGTTATAACAAAATCAAATAAAGTGCAAACAACCTGTGAGTTCCCTCCAAAAATATTTTTTTTTACCACAGTTAAAAATGTGGAGACTGGGGTCACTGTTTTTATTGGAGGGGAGAAGGAGCGAGAGGGGGGGGGGGTAGAAAGAGAGAAGAGAGAACAGTCGAAGAGAAAGAGAGAGAGCGAGAGAGGGAGAGAGGGAGGGAGGGAGAGAGAAGGGGGGGGCAGAAGTAGAAAGAAAGAGATGGAGCAGGTGGAGTTTTAATTTTTAAGTGTTTTAACCTAAATATTAGACGGATATTTGATTTAATCTTTTAATTACTGCATCATTAGCCTTGGATTTTAGTACATTTTAACATATTCATTCATTCATCAGTTATTTATAGCTTTGGCTAAACACATGAACACAGATCCTCAGTATTTAATTTCCTTCTTTGTGACTAAATGATAATAAAATATCCATGACTGATAAGGATGTTTGTTTTAACACTAACCCAACAGTTCACTGTTGTGTATAGTGATAGTTGTGATAGTTCATGCTGCACTATCCTGACTCCTGCTCTACTAACTACATTTATGACTTCTTCACATCATTTTGGTTTTCATCACACCCACACACACTGGAAAAAAATACATCTGACCAAGTGGATTAGTTTAGTTTCTAACAACAATATGTGATCAGATTCAAATCAGACAGAATCACAGACAGAGGAACTTTTCAGTCAGATAGAAGAACTGATTTATAGACAATAGATCTGAAATAATCTGACCAAGATCATTTTCGCTGGTTCCATTGGCAGATTTTTTTCCACTTAATAGGTTGATTTCATGTGATGTCACATTGTTATATCATCAGAGCGCAATTTTTAGATGGAGGGCAGGAAGTGAAGGAGGTTAACGAAAATGTCTGAGTTTACGGCTGTGCCACTTGTTATAACCGAGAGAAGGAAAAGCTTCTTTTTGCTCTCACTGAACCTTTAAGGACAAATTTGAAGACTCTAGTTCAAAGGTCAAAGGTAACAATAAAGGTCAACATTTAATTCTGGTTATAACTTTTGAACTGTTCGTCTTACAGATTTCCAATCAGCACCAAATGCTGGTCTTTTAATTCTGCATCTATATAGAGTGTATAGAGTTTGACCTATTGTTGATCCAAGAGGTCAGGGGTCACAGGGTTAGGGTTTCAATACCTAAAAAATCAAATGGACTATAAATGGAAAAAACAGCGGAGACAAGAGACTTAGTTATTATTATGACGGATAAGAAACATGACATGAGCTTTAAAATGATGAAACAATGACCTTTGAACTTGAGTGACCTTGAAAGGTTAAAATTAAGGTCACATGATTTAAATGGCCAAAAACAGTGTTGATAAATAGTTACTATTGCTGACAGGTAGGACACTACATGTTGGCTGCAAAATGGCATCATGACCTTTGACCTTGTGTGACCTTAAAGGTAGAACCCATAGTTGGAAGCGAGGGGGCGGGGTTTATTGTGTCTGGCAACACTTGTTTGACCAGAAATGAGAAATCTTCCTTGGGAACATTTAGATTTTTTGCACTGACTTCAGTCCTGTTCTCCACTTGTCCATCACTGTCTGCTCCCTCCTTTCTTCTGCCACATCTCTATAACCCTCCCCCCTTCTATTCATTCATACCAAACTATGACCTTTTTCCATCCCACACCCCCTTCGTTTCTCAGCAGCTCTGGGCAGGTCATGTGACTAAGAACCCCCATCTTTGCTCTGCTGTTATGTAGTAATCAACACAACCAGAGCGCCTCGATTACACGGGGAGCTGGACACGTGCACACATTAAAGCGCACATGCACGCACAACAATAAAATAAAATACAAGCACAAGCTCCTCTACATAGAACCTACTGCACTTTTTTACTGCACACATTCTGACACATAGAAGCAGAAACAGCAGGAAGAATCTGATCCACAGAGAAAACCTTCACAATAAGGTTCATTAGTGATATTAATTCAAAGACGTGTGTGTGTGTGTGTGTGTGTGTAAAACAACCTAGGAACAAACCACTGTTGAGGTGATTAACACTAATGATAGGCTGATATATCATTTTTTCACCTTCTATCAGTATCAGCCTGTTGCTGATATGCTCTTTTTTCCTGATCGTATTTACTGACAGGTGAAGGAAAAAAAGAAGAGAGGAGGGAGAAAAAGAGAGAAAGAAAAATGAAGGAAAAAGGGAAAAAAAGAAGAGAGAAAGGAGGAAAAAGAGAGAAAGAATCAAAAAAGGAAAAAAGAAAAGGAATGAAAAGAAAAGAGGAAAAGGAAAAAAGAAAGAAAAAGAAGGAAATAAAACAAAAAAGAGAGAAAGAAGAATGAAAAATAGATATAAAAAAGAATTGAGAAAAAAGGAAAAACAAAGAAAAAGAGGGAACGACAACAGAAAGAGAGAAAAATGAAGAAAAGTAGAAAAAAGGAAAAAGAAAGAGGGGAAAAAGGAGAGAAAAGGAAAACAAAAAGAAAAGAGAAATGGGATGTAAAAAAGAAAGAAGAAAGAAAAAATAAGAAAAAAGGAAAGAGCAGGTGGACATTTCTTTTTTCACTGTCATTTTATTGGTCTGGTCCTTTTCAGATCATATTGGACTGAATGTGGAACTGAACTAAAATGAGTTTGATCCCCCTGTTCTAAAAGGTTATAAAACAAAACATTGCTCATTTGTGTTTTAAACAAATGAGTGATTGTACCTGCTGTGGATATTTTATCTGACAGTGGTTTATATCTTCTGAAGTGTGAGGATCTCTGTTGTCAAACTACCTTAGGTCATGTGACATTTGGTTTGATTCACATGTATGAGTGACTACTTCTATATGTGGACCCTTGGAAGTTTAAAAGGTTAAAACTGAACTTCATCAGATTAGTTTAATCAGATTAGTCCAGATCTATTGTCTATAAATCAGTTCTTCTATCTGACTGAAAGGTTCCTCTGTAGGTGATTCTGTCTGATTTTAATCTGATCACATGTTTGGACTTTTTTTTCAGTGTAACTATGATCTACTTCTTTTGTTCAGTGTCATTTTAATTCTTAATCATTTGTCCTGAAATGTGCAATCTGTAATAACGGTGCATTTTGTAATAAATGACAGAATGTGGTTCAACACTGTGTCTTATCTGATGTGAATTATAACGGTACATTATTATGGATGACATGTGAAGTAACTCCTCCTCTTCCTCCTCAGGCTTTCACACACATAAATACATTACACAAATAACACACACACTGGTCCCTGAGGTGCTCACCCGCGTTGATAATGTATTTTTAGCCTCTGAGTAACACCACCAAACTATGTGTGTATTTGTGTGTGTGTGTGTGTGTGTGTATGCTAATTTGTTGAACGTTGCAGTAGAGCGTGTCAGATAATGCAGCCTTTCCCCACTGACCCAGTCCTAGAACATGGAACACTTCTGTTCTTAGACAATCCTTCCTTTAAACCAGACCTGGGCAAAATAAGGCCCGGGGCCCACATGCGACCCCATAGCTGGCCCTAACTGGCCCACATGAGGTCACTGGCAAATTAGAAGCCAATGCAGCTTTTATTTCATAGAATCTGCTAAAAAAAAAATCACTATTTACGTAAACGTGGAGTAATGGGTCGATGGATAGCACTTCTCTGATTCGTAAAAATATTTGCATATCCCTGGAGAACGCCACAACTATAGCAGCAGACATGGTCGTTCACTTCTGGTTACAGCTGTGGTTTTTGGTTACGTAACGACTGGCGGAGTGAACTGATGACGTAGGTGAGTGTTAAAGGGTTGTCCCAATTCATAGGGGTTCCTTTTCAAGCCCTACCCCTTATAGTTCTGTTAGAAGGGGTAAGGAGTAGGGGTAGGGGTAAGGGAAGGGGGTGAAATTGGATCCAACCTATGTCCAGCTGTTGTCAATAAACCAGCTAAGGAATGAACTGGAGTTTATCAGAAATGTCAGTTTACATGCGCAAATGGATCCAATTATTGTTTCACTGCCCAGACACTAGTTGGCACTAAACTCCCTTTCATAATAGCATTCTTCTAGTTGGTGCCATTGAGGAAGAACAATAACTAAACAAAACTGTCAGGTTTGAAACAGACGTAGTAGAAGGAGTACAACAGCACCCAGAGAAGATATAGACCACAACCATGAAGATATAGGACCACAACCATGAAGATATAGACCACAACCATGAAGATATAGACCACAACCATGAAGATATAGACCACAACCATGAAGATATACGTAGACCACAACCATGAAGATATAGACCACAACCATGAAGATATGGACCACAACCATGAAGATATAGACCACAACCATGAAAATATAGACCACAACCATGAAAATATAGACCACAACCATGAAGATATAGACCACAGCCATAAAGATATGGACCACAACCATGAAGATATAGACCACAACCATGAAGATATGGACCACAACCATGAAGATATAGACCACAACCATGAAGATATAGACCACAACCATGAAGATATAGACCACAACCATGAAGATATAGACCACAACCATGAAGATATAGACCACAACCATGAAGATATGGACCACAACCATGAAGATATAGACCACAACCATGAAGATATAGACCACAACCATGAAGATATAGACCACAACCATGAAGATATAGACCACAACCATGAAGATATGGACCACAACCATGAAGATATAGACCACAACCATGAAGATATAGACCACAACCATGAAAATATAGACCACAACCATGAAGGATATTTACGTTCATCTCCATCTTTATGGAATGATTTCTCATGTCGTTTTGTGATAATAAATCAATTATTGTATTTGTGATTTAATGGAAAAACGGACATTGAGCACATGTGTTTTTTCAACATTTACTGAATATTGGTAAAGTTTTGCGCAGATATCCAATGGAAAAGCGACTAGTGACTGGACAGGGGAAGGAGACAGGAAGTGGTGCAGAGGTTTCCAGAATAAAGGCAGTGCAGCCACAGCTGTGTTTAGTTCAGCCACAGCAGAAGCACAGCTTTAACCTCCAGTGGAACAGTAACAGGCTGGACGTCCTCACATCAGCCATAGAAACCTGCTGGAACCTACTGTAATCATTTCACTATTACAACATACACTTCAATCACATATCAATCCTTTCTTGTGTGACTTATTAATTAATTTGCAGAAAATTAATTTATCAAAAGGCCCTTTTCTTATTATGTTTGGAATGATTTACAAGTAAATACACCTAAAATATGAATTTGGTTAAATATATTAATGATCATAGATATGCATTTCAACAGTAACAGCAGGCATTCCATAACTGGTGTATAAGAGAACAGAATATACAGAAATATGTCAAATATAACAGGTATACAAAACCATCCGTCCGTCCATCTATCCATCATGTCCCAATGAAACCACTTTTCTTATGAGTCCTCTGTCTCAGACTTTCGGATCAAGTCCAGTTTCAGTCTACTGTTTAGTCAGTCTTTGGTCCAGTCTACTGTTTAGTCAGTCTTTGGTCCAGTCTACTGTTTAGTCAGACTTTGGTCCAGTCTACTGTTAAGTCAGTCTTTGGTCTAGTCTACTGTTTAGTCAGTCTTTGGTCCAGTCTACTGTTTAGTCAGTCTTTGGTCCAGTCTACTGTTAAGTCAGTCTTTGGTTCAGTCTACTGTTTAGTCAGTCTTTGGTCCAGTCTACTGTTAAGTCAGTCTTTGGTCCAGTCTACTGTTTAGTCAGTCTTTGGTCCAGTCTACTGTTTAGTCAGTCTTTGGTCCAGTCTACTGTTAAGTCAGTCTTTGGTTCAGTCTACTGTTTAGTCAGTCTTTGGTCTAGTCTACTGTTTAGTCAGTTTTTCAGTTCTTTTTTGTATAAATGAGTATAGAATGAGCGTCAGTAGTTTTTTTACTCATATAAACGTGTCAGTCTTACATGAGCGTTGTCTTGTGCAGGACTTACCGGCGTTGGAGATGCGTCTCCCTCTCTCCCAGTCCTGCTGCTCTCTGTCCAGCTGCTCCTGCTGCTCCCTCTCCATCCGTTCTCTCTCCACCTTCTCCCTCTCCATCAGCTCACGGTCAGCGCGCTCCTGCTGCTCCTGGCGCTCGCGCTCCAAACGCTCACGTTCCGCCTGCGCCTCCCGCTCCTGACGTTCGCGCTCCTGTCGCTCCCGTTCGCGCTCCAACATCTCCCGCTCCAGGCGCTCGCGGTCCTGACGCTCCCGCTCCATCTCCTTCTGCCGCTGCATCTCCTGAAGCTGTCTGTGGAAGAGAGCACATCATCAGCAAAGAGTCAGTCAACAACCAGGCTTTACAGGGAGCTGTAGGGAGATCAAGAAGAAGAAAACAATCCACAGTGTTTGCCTTTAATGCCTACTGTCACAAATGTTCAAATACCAAAAAAACATCTATTGTATGTGCTATAGTAAAAGTTATTATCTCCACTTAATTTAGCATTTACTTTTTTCCTTACTGATATTTAAATTCAGACGTTAAAGGGTTAAGACACATTTATGAAGCGTTTACTAAAAAACCTTAACAACTAAAGGTTCAGTTTAACCCCTTAATGCCTATTAGGGCATTAACAGAAATATCGACTCGTTGACACGTTGACGCCTGTGACACAAGTCGACTTAAATTTGAAGGAGTCGACAAGTCACATGTTATTCTTTCTCTCCCTCAGTGCGTAAACACAGACCAGTCAGACCTGAACCAGAGGAGACATGGCTGCTGCAGGTAAAACTGCAAAATTTTTATTTTACATTGTGGTAAATGGAAAATAATTTTCCAAGTGATCCAGAATCCAGGATCTCTTCTGGATCATCACCAAAATGTACTAATTTGTTCCTTGCGACACTCCCAACATATCATGATATTTTCATTAAGATCCATCCATAACTTTTTGACTTATCTTTGCTAACTAACACACAAACTGTGGCTGAAACATGACCTCCTTTGCAGACCTCTCTTCATTCAGAGGGGCGGGGGGGTCTGCCTTGGCGGAGGTTTGTGCTCTCAGACTGTACAGCTGAGTGCATCACCGGATGTCGGCTGCTCAGCCTGGAGGAACTGTACGATCAGCGCTCCCTCCCTGAGGGTCATCAAGGAGCCCACACACCCCCATAACAGACGGTTCACCTTGTTGCTCTCAGGGAAAAGATACCAGTTTATAAAAGTGATCTTAACTAGACTTAAGAACAGTTTTTTTACCCCAGGCTGTGAGACTTTTAAATAAGTCTATGATATGAATGTATTTATTTCTATGATGTGGCTGCTTTGTATACTGACCTGGGTCTTTTAAACACAGTCTATTAAACAGTTTTTAATTTTTATTATATTACCAAGTTTTAGTATTGTTATTTATGAACTGTTTTTAACTCTGTGTTTTATGGAGCACCCCCCACCCCTCCCCCAACATAGGTTTTTTATGGTGCATGTACTTACACATCCCTATGACAATAAAACATTTTGAATCTTGAGTGTTTTTCTAATCGATTGCTGCTCTGTCACTTTACCACTTGTCACAGTGTGGAATGGTGCTCTATTTTTTGTTTATTTGTTTTGTTTTTCTTAGTTTTTCTTGCAGCTTTGCACTGTGATCTTTTCTTGTGTGTTCAGCTGTTCTTGGAACCTTCACTGGTCAATAACCAATAAATCTAATATAATCTATTTTTTGCTTGAATTAAAGTGAAAATGATCTTGTTCAGATCTATTGTCTATAAATCAGTTCTTCTATCTGACTGATTTTAATCTGTTCACATATTTGGACTAAAAATTAGACTAATACACTTGGCCATATTTTTTTTTTTTTAAAGTTTGTTCTTTCAGTCAAAATATGACCCCTCCCCCAAAAAATAAACAAAAAAACCAAAACAGTCCCAGTAGACCATTTTAAGTTTCGGGTTTAAAGGGTTAATGACAACAAATCACTGACCCACATTTGACCAGAAGGAGGATTTAGAAACTTCTATTCTTTTCACATTAGCCTCTTAGCAGTTAGCATTCTAACAATCAGCTTTTAAAAGCAAAAATAACATATGACATAAAAAAAAAAAAAAAACTCCAGTAAATTAATCTGGTGTCTTTATAGTTTCATTATATAAGCACGTGTCATTACATAACCTTTACTCCTGGGCACTACAGATATGCACTTATGCAACCACAGTCAGATTTACTCACATTTTGGGCAAATTAAAAACACACACATTAAGTCGAGGAATGTGCATGTGGTGGAAGAGCATGTGCTGAAAACTCCAGTGGATTACCAGCCATACATTTGTGTTTTGGTTTTTCTTTTTATCACATTTTCTCTTGTCATTAAGTGTGTTTGTGAGTTCAGTAGTAATGATATAACGTATCAGGCTGATATTTCCATTTTCTTCTTGTGCCACGTACGTTAAAACAATGTGCTCTTTTTTTCCCTGACATACTTTATTTTATTTTTTTTGCTTAACCCTTTAATGCCTACTGTCGTAAATATGCAACAATCTATTGTATGTGTTATAGTCAAATTAATGATTTCAGCTTAATTTAACATTTGCCTTTTTTTGGGCTGTCAAATGGTTAGAGTTTTTAAACAGATCAATTACAGGGTTGCTCGAGATGAATTTCAACCAATCATCAAAACACTGTATCTATCAACTGTTGTTATTTTAATTGTCTTTTAATGCATCTTAATCATTTAAATTTTCTTATATGTTTTATATAAAATACCTTGAATTGTCCTGTACATGAAATGTGCCATACAAATAAATTTGCCTTCGTTCTGTGTCAGGTTTTCTTTTTTTTTTACACTCAAATTTCCCACAAAATAACCAAAAATACAATAAGAAACATTTTTTAACACTAACACAAAAAAGTGATGACAAATCTAAAACATGTTCAAGAACTGTTCTAAAATACAGAAAAAAACCCCACCAAAAAAGTGATAAAATATCCAAAACATATGTAAACATATGCATTTTATATATATATATATATATATATATATATATATATATATATATATATATATATATATATATATATATATATATATATATATATATATATATAATTAACATGTTTATTCAACACCTTCAACAGTTTCAACAAAAAAGGGGAAAGAAGAAAAAAAAAGAAGAAATAATTAGAAAATGAGAAAAAAGACAACAAAAATAATAGATAATGAAAAAAAGAAGAAAAAAGAGCAGCATTTATTGTTTATTATCTTAACTGTAGGTATTTAAGTTTTCTAATTATAATTAATGACATTTTACTGACATTTGTTTTCATGTGACAGAGAAAAAAACAACCAGTATCAGCTCCAAATATGGGTTTAGACCAGTATGAGTGATGGTCTGAAGCTGATATGGATGGTGTTCAGGAGGCTGGAGTGTTTAAATATGTGTGTAATACTATGGGTGTCCACTAGGTGTCAGCAGAGGGCAGCACAGAGCAGAGCCAGGACAAGACAAACTGGGTCTGCTGGACACATCTGGGATGGCTATGTATGCTAACCACTTAACCCCTCAGTTTAAAGATAAGGGAAAAAACTATTACATGATAAAATAAGTGGAAATAATTAACCCATTAATGCCTTAATTAAAAAAAAATTTATATATATATATATCCTTTTTTATCTATATTAATTGTGTTTCATTTTTCATGAGGAAACAGACTCAAAAAATAAGTGAATATATCTTTCACATGATTTAGAAATTTTAATCTGGAAGTGCTTCAGTGAAAATACCTCACGTCAGTCGACTGTTCTTTCTTTTTTTGTTGTTGTACTCAAATTTTCCACAAAATACACCATGAAACACAAAAATGCTGAGAAAAAACGTTATGTTAAAATCCACAAAAAAAGCAATGGAAAAATCCAAAACGTATTCAAAAACTCTTCTCAACTGCAGAACCCCCCCCACCACCACCACCACACACACACACACACACCAAAAATGTGATAAAATATCCAAAACATGTGCAAAAATATGAATATATATGCAATTAACATGTTTATTCAACAACAGTTTCAACAAAACTACTGTAAACAACTGTTCCCTTTAATTGTGTTAAAAGATTTAATCACATTAATCATGATGATGGATTCATCTGCGTTAATTTGGACAGATTTAAAAAAAAATATGTAAGATTACAACAAATGTCTCAATTACCTTGTCTCAAAGTATTAGAATAACACAAGTAAGGTTAGTTCTGTGTAACAATCCTTCAGCCAGTTTGACTATTTAGAAGTAAATGTTAAAAAAACAAAAAACTGTTACTGACACCGTCCATCATCAGTGACGCTGAGGAACAATGTTCTTCTAGAGTTGATTTGTCCAAAAAAAAAAAAAAAAAAAAAACTGAAGCAGAAGAACAAGTCAAGATAATGTAAACATGCAGCAGGACAAAGCCAAGAACCAAAAGAGGAGAAGGTCCAGGGTAAGACGTGGACTCAGTCAGGAGTCCACCATAGACAGACAGACAGACAGCAGGACACTGACAGACGTGACTCCTGAGCAGCGTCAACAGCAGACAGAGCGCGACGCTAAACGTTAGCACAACAACCACTTCTGCAGCTCAGGTTGGAGTTGGCAGAGAAGCCTGAGGCTACACTGGCTCCACAACTATGACTGCTCGCTGCACCTTATCACACACAATGCTCGCTGCACTTTTTGCTCATTGCTTGCTGTACTTTTTTTATCTCTTATTGTTTTATTGTGAAAAGAAGAGTATGCGAAAAAAGTTGCCAGTTCCTTTTTGTATTTATTTATTTATTATCTTAGTATTTTAACTTTTATTATGTTTTATTGTGTTTTTATCTTAGTATTTTAACTTTTATTATGTTTTATTGTCTTTTTTATCTTAGTATTTTAACTTTTATTATGTTTTATTGTGTTTTTATCTTAGTATTTTAACTCTTATTATGTTTTATTGTCTTTTTATCTTAGTATTTGTGGCTTTTATTATGTTTTATTGTGTTTTTATCTTAGTATTTTAACTTTTGTTATGTTTTATCTTAGTATTTTAACTTTTATTATGTTTTATTGTGTTTTTATCTCAGTATTCGTGGCTTTTATTATGTTTTATTGTGTTTTTATCTATCTTAATGACTGTAGGCTACACTATTATCTGGCTCATCCACCATTCAGCTTCATCACTTCACTTTTAGACCCTTTTCATTTTTGGTTTGTTTGTCGTTAGCTGTAGTTTAGTGGGCGGAGCCACATTGCCCAGTTTCCTGCTTTTCATGCATCCAAGTCTGAAAGTAGACAGTGACATTTGAGTGTGGGATGAGTGACTTCACAGCTGTAATAACATATGTTGCTGGGTGTTGACTGGTGTGTTCTGCGTTAGCATGACACAAACCACTACAGTGGTAGACTATCTGCCCAACCTGAAAATGGGTTTTACCAATTCCACCAGCAGTAACAACTGACACCATTAGCATTATCATCCTCACAGATTCCAGTACACACTTCCAAAACAGCCCAAACTAATTATTATAATCTTTCTTTCTGCTCCTTTCAACTCATTTCATCCACTGACCTTTGACCTACATTCACCATAATTTAGTGGGACCTATTCTGGACCACCTCATACCTTCGCTGAAAATTTCCTGAAAATTTGTCCAGTAGTTTTTGTATAAAGTCGCTGATAAACAGACGAGCAAACCAAGTTTTGTTTTTGTCTTGTTTTTTTCACGAGTGAGGACAAAGTAGCATTGTTTTGTTTGTTGCATAAAAAATGAACTAAATGTAAAGGGGGGGGGGGGGGGGGGGGGGGGGGTCTGCCAGAACGGGCTGTGGGAGGTTGTAATGTTTCAGGTTCACACAAACGCACATAAGGTTGACAGGAAATGTTTGGATGTAACTGGAAAGGTTCAATTATCTTGTCACCTTCTATGATTTACTGTCTCATAAACGGTATTGGCTGTAAATTAGCCAGAGTAGCTTCCATAAATTACAGCAGCAGGAAAAGGCGACGGTGGGAACTTTCACTAAATGCCAACACGTACTCGCTCTCACTCAATCACAAGCACTGAACCAAATGCCACGGGCTGGACCACCGCCACCCGCCGCCGCTCGCTGGGTGAGTCAGTCATGGCTCTGAATGTTAGTTAATACAGTACTTCAGTGTGTTCCAGTGACACACACACCTCAGATAAACACTAGTCGTACATGTTTGAACCTGACGTCGCATCGGTGTCGCTCGCAGTCGGTCGGTTGGTTCCTGAGGGAAGCTTTGGGAAAATTCCTTCCCACGTTTCACAACCTTCCTCTGTAAAGGCCTAATGTTGAACCACATTAATCACAGGGTTGCATTGGATTCATTTTGATTAATAATGATCAAAACACTTTATATTGGTCAACTGTTCTGTGTTGGGGTTTCGTCCTCAGAAAAATCCACTAGGAAACAAAAAAATATATGGAGCAGAAAACTACAGAAAACAGGATGAAAAACATTAAAATTTACAAAACTAGGAAAGCACTCAGAGACTGCAGACTGCACCCCCCCCCTCCAATGATCACCACTAACCTTTTATCACTTGTCTCTTGTGTCAGTATCACCATTTCCTGAATATTTCAACCAAATCCATTTATAACCTTTTGACTTCTCTTGCTAAGTAATAAACTTAAATATAAATGCAGGTGAAAATATAACTCATGTCAAAATATAAAAATATAAACTAACACAAAAAAGCAATGCAAAATTATATCATCCCTAATATACTATGCTTTAGAATTGTTATTACATAATGCACCATATTACATTTTCAAGAAAATAAAAAAAAGTTGCATGTGTATTTTCTAATAATGTAGTTAAAATGTAATGACTTATTACACTGTGCAGCAAAATTTATGACAAAATGAGTTGGGGCAGTTTAGAATAGAATAAAATAAAATAAAATAAAATAAAATAAAATAAAATAAAATAAAATAAAATAAAATAAAATAAAATAAAATAAAATAAAATAAAATAAAATAGCATTTTATTGTCATTGCAAATACAATGAAATTTCATTTAGCAGCATCTCATCAGCACCATATCATAAAAGCAAGACAATAAAAGACAATATAATATAACCCAACATATATGAGCAGGTAAAAGACATGTACATACACACTATGGTTAAAAAAAGGAAATTATTTCATTATTACAAAATGAAATGAAAAAGTTATTACATTTTGGAAGTTTATTATAAAATGCACCATTATTACATAATGTGGCTCAACAGGCCCCTTAAAGAAAATGAGTTAGAGAGCTGTGCCTTAGAGGGTTCCAGTGAGCGGCATCCCTCATCTACATCAATATTCTCTGTGTGATCGCAAATTAGTCCCTGTGGGATCCTCGGCAACACGCAGTAACGGCACATCATCGTGATTAAGCATAGCACATGATGTAGTGATGTGATGGAAGGAACATTAGCCTAATCAGATGCATCAGGAGGATTCCTCATTTATACGAGATGAGAAAAGAAAGGCAGACCACAGCTGCACAGATGTGTCGACACTGGCCCACAACTAGGGCTGAGGTGTCAGGTACAACAAAACACAAACATTTTTGCTCTTAAAGGTGGGGTGGGACATGCTTTTTTGGAATTTTTTTTCCCATATTGCTTGAAAACCTCTTCACGATCCCATATCACACACTGAAATAGAATGTTTGCAAAAAAAAAAACAACAACTAAATGTTTTAGTCCAGTCCAGAGGAAAATGATCTGGCCAATCACTGTACTGATCATCTTTACAATGATTGATTTGCTGATAAGTCCATGAATATCAGTCCAACCCACCCCTTCCTCCCCCTTCTGTGTATTCACATAAACAGCTATGATGGAAAAGACGACAACCGGCAGCAAAACCAAAGTAAAAACTGTGTTTGAAAAAGCTACGGCCATGAGGAAGCTGAGCGGAGAACGGAACAGGACAAGGGTGGTAATCGCTACGACTTTCCAACGCTGGCGTATTTATTTAGGTTTGTGTAAAAGAATGGTTTGTCAATATAAAGATTTTCATGTAATTTGCCTTAGTGACTGTGTATTTTAAATGTATTTAATGTGTTGCCGGGGACGACTGATGGAAACTAGCTATTTAGCTATAATGTGCTCCAGTACATCTGTGTCTCTGTGAGCTTAATGTTCTCTATAAATTATCCGTCAAATAAAGGAGGACAAAAAATTGTGTTTTGTTGAAAGTGTTGACTAACATGTTACCACCCTGGAGAGGAGCTGTTTGACCTGCTGTCCTCAGGGAGGCGCTATAGGTGCATCACAACCAGGACAAACACACTTCATGATTTGCGTCGGAGGAAAGTACACATTTGAACTTTTTTTTTTTTTTACATTAAATAGTTGCCTTTTTTAGGAAACAGTACAATGCAACAGTTTTTTAATTAAAATGTTTAATTATTTGACAGCCCTAGTAAATAATGTAAAATTAAGTTAATCTTTTCATGGTCATCAGATATGACCCATTTGGATGTTTAGCGACTCCATAGTTACCATGGAAACACCATCATCTTCTACAACATATATTCACCAGTAAAACTATGGTACTTGTTTTTAAATTTGCTTATTGATATCGTTACTGAAAAAGTCACTTTTTCTTGTGGCTTCTGTTTTTGATACAAAACCCCTCAAATTTAATGAAGGCTTTTATGAACATCTACATGATCAGTGAATTACATATATATAAAATACCTGTTTTTAACAACAACAAAAAAGCAAAATTCAAAGGATAATAGTATAATAAATAGTGATAAATCACTTAGGAAAGAGAGAAAAAAAAGTGCCATAAAAGTAAGACTGGGTCTTTATGGGTTCAACAAATAAATGTGGATCAACTTTACAAATGCATTTAAAACACACACACCTGCAGAGTGTCAGAGCAGGAGCTGCTGATGCAACCTACAGGTAACATCCCATAATCACTGACTGAGAGCTCCGAGAACATGTGGAGAGCACATGCTAAAAAGAGCCTCAGCTGTTTTAACACTGATAATTACTGTTCCATAAGCATTCACAGCAGCGTGTTCAGATCAGGTTTAATTACTCCTGTAGAGTTAATACTGCAGAAGAAGAACCAGTTTATACCAGAACCCTCTACAATCAAAACCACTCAATATTTAATCAGATTTGCCTTTTGTTTAATACAGTGCATTATAGACCTGGAAGGCCAGCAGGCCTTGCTAACCCCTCACCAGGCTAAGCATTAAATGTATACATGTTACAACTAGTGATACTAACCATAATGTTATCTTAAATGTTAATAATGTAATGGCAAATGGACTGCTTTTCCACCTTCATGGTGTTCAAAACGCTTTACATTAGCCTCATTCACACACACACACCCACACAACAGTAGGTTTATAAGGTTCTACTGGGAGACTAAGTCAGGGTCCAATGTCTTTCCCAAGGACGACATGTGGACAGCCAGAGCCGGGATGTGACCCACCGACCCTTCAGTCATTGGACAACCCACTCTACTAATGTCCCAATGTTGGAGTCCCGTCCGGCTCTGGATATGGATGTAAATATCTGTATAATCAAGTTTTAAATGTACTCTTTGCACTTACTTAACAACTTTTCTATACTAATGCGAAAGGGCGTGTAGCTCCAGAGGGATGCACTTCTGCTGAAAGAGCTAATTCCAACAAAGGGATCTGAACCGACACACTGGGCATCATTTGTCCGATACTTTTCTCTGAGGGTTTTTAGCTCCAAACTCACCCTGAATGGACAATAAGGTTCTACATTTACATACAAACTGACTTTGCAGAAAATGTAATGGTCACATTTAAAAGTAAAATAAATTAACATTAATGCGGTCGCACTTGAAAACCCTCGGTCTGACTAATGAAAATCTACACTGTCACTGATGTCACATGTTTGAGGCTATGAATTAAAAGTGGAATTGGTACTTTGTGCAGTAGATGTATAAAGGAATCAAATATGTCACAAAGTGTAAAGGGTATCTGTTAACGTTATGACTGGATAGATGTGCATGAAGGTACTACAGTAAATATGCAGGTTTATAATGAACTGGGGAAAAACCTGCAGAATGATGAATGACTGAAGGATGGTGAATCTAAGTTAAGAGTGTGTAAATGTGGTTAAAGTATCATAGTGCAGACGTTTCCATCAGTATAGACAGGACATATGGCTGCAAAGGTCTGTGGACACAGTGACAGTGGATGGAAGCCAACTAGAGCACAGTGTTTGATGGCCTGGGTCCACAGACACTCAACTCTAGTGTCCATCTGTACACTCAGTATGTTCCAAACACAGTGTCGCCACAGTACGACGACACTACACATGCTCCACAGACTGGACTACAGAGCTGAAAGGACACAAACTGACCCACAGACTGGACACAAACTGACCCACAAATTGACCCACAGACTGGACACAAATTGACCCACAGACTGGACACAAACTGACCCACCGACTGGACACTAACTGACCCACCGACTGGACACAAATTGACCCACAGACTGGACACAAACTGACCCACAGACTGGACACAAACTGACCCACAGACTGGACACAAACTGACCCACAGACTGGACACAAACTGACCCACAGACTGGACACAAACTGACCCACCGACTGGACACAAACTGACCCACAGACTGGACACAAACTGACCCACAGACTGGACACAAACTGACCCACAGACTGGACACAAACTGACCCACAGACTGGACACTAACTGTTTTTTAATTTAAACAAATATATATAACTTCCATTTTAGTGGACCTTTTTATTTATTTATTTTTAAGTAAAGCTGTAAAACGTGTCCACTACAGAGATCAAAAATACATTGTCAAGTCTCATGACGATACGCAAAAATATGAATATATATGCAATTAACATGTTCATTCAACACCTTCAACAGACATGGACATGACTTTCACCCCTTGTCCTGAAGCAGCTTCCACTTCCACAGGATGCAAGGCTGCGAAATGCTTCCTGCCACTGTTTAAACTGGTGTCTCAATCACCTCCTGACAGGGGTTGCCAGGGAAACGGTTGCTAAGGCAGCGTGGGTGGCAGTACCGGCTGGAACCCTGCACACGCACACATGCACACATTCCCTTCCTTTTGGCAACAATTTACTATGTGACAGAGTTCAAGACAGTGAGAGGCAGGTCAGGGAGGATCTGCGCTGATACGATGGGTTGGGGGGGGGGCATCAAAAAGCTTATTATCACACTGCCAGAAGACACTCAAAAACACCATATACTATAGGATATTTCTAAGGGTTAGCAAAGGCATTTATTTAAGTATAATTACTCAATATAATGTGTAAAACAAATGCAGTTCTACAGCTTGGATTAAACCTATGAACCAGAAGACTTAAAACTAAAGAAACTAGACTAAATTACATCTTAGAAACAAGAAGAAATACTAGAAAATTTCTATGTTATGAGATGTATTTTTACTCAAAACTCAAAACTCAAAACAAACTCCACCTCCTGCACAAATGTGTAGTCTAAATGCACATCTCAATCTCAAAACGTACCCCACAAGGTCATAGGTCATGATGCCATTTTGGAGCCTATATGTAGGTTCCTATCTGTCAACAACAGTAACAAAGTTTATCTACACTGGTTTTTTTCTGTTATTATCCATTTTAGTTTCTTAGGTATTGAACACGTGAAAGACCAGCATTTAGGCACTCATTGGAAGTCTGTAAGATGAATAGTTCAAAAGTGCCTGTGTGCTCCTGGGTCCCACTCAGACGGTGCGCGCCATAACCGGCTCTAGGTTGGCCAGGAAGGGATCAGCTGATGCAGGTGGCCGGCAGCTCCGGCGGTGAGTTTTACAGAACCCTCCACCGGGACTTTGTCACTTCCTGGGGCTGTGGACTTTTCGTGCTAGCTCCGCCTTCTCTCCCCCGCCTTGGGAGGGATGGACCCCCCCTCTGTGACTTTCGACTGGGCAGACTGTCCTCAGTGTGCGCCAACCGTGTGGTAGGATATCTGTACAGATAGGAAGGATTTCCAGAACACCAGGCCCACGTACATGAAGGCAGCAAAACCAGTGATGAAAAACTACTCCTGTTTTTTTTTTATTTTCCCCAGTTCCCATTCATAAGAAAATGAACTGCAGAAAAAGACCCCTTTTGAAATCGGAAATGGGTTCATTCCTCGTTTTCCTTTCTCCGACTTTGATACGGGAGACGGTCTGTTACCTGTTTTCCACTTCCCGATTTGAAAACAGAAATCACACGGGCACCACATAGTTACACGGACCCACCCTCAGCACCAAGGGTTGTTTGAATGTGGAAGAGTTTGTCATCACCAACACCATGCGCTCGTCCTCATACTTTGGCAGCACATGCTCCAATCACACCACTGTCATCAAAACTGCACTTTGCATCAGTGACGTAAAGAAACTCCCAGAAAGCACTTGTCCTCTGCTGATCTCTATCGCTGGACTGACAGATATTTACCCTCTTGAACTTGTGGATGTCAAGTTCCTCGTTCATTTTGTGTCCATGCTGTGTGAAAGACGGCCCCCGGCAAATCACACCCAGTGTATGTCTATAGTAGGACCTGTTGGAAATGTGCAGTGAGGTTGAGTCGACTACAGTGATGCCTTGAACATGCTGTTTCCATGCTGGGCTGTGAGCTGCCATCCCCTCTTCTAACACACACACTCACACACACACACACACACACACACACACACACACACACACTGGGCTTTGACTGTCCTCTGTAATTTCCAATAATAATGGATGAGTGTGAACAGTGTGACGCTCTGTGTTAAAGACACTGGTAATAAATGGAAGAGAACGACTCCATGGATATTAGAGGCGACACACTTAATGGCTGGATTAAAAAGCTTCTGGAAAGACTAGAATTGTTCTGAGCTCACCATAGATCACCCACAGAGTTAGGTTGTGATCGCAATTTTCCCCATTAAGTTTGGTTGTGTGGTTCCTGCGATGTTCTGCAAAGTACTGACACTGGTGTGTGTGTGTGTGTGTGTGTGTGGGGGGGGGGTGAACCAGTCCAGTTCTAAGAGTTAATGTGGGAGATGAATATGTGTAGATGTTACTAAAATAATGTTATTGACGTGCCAGGACTGGGGTGTCTAATTAATTAGAACACCACAACACCATTGTAACTTTGACCAAAACCTTTTCCCCCTAAACGGTGACAAATGGAAGAGGACTCCAGTTAACAGCTGAACACACTCTTCAGTTTCAGCACAATTTCTGTCACTTTGTGTGGTTACCACTTTGGCACCAGTGATAAGTGAGTCAAATGTCAGAGGACACTCTGGTGACATGTGTTGGCCAGCTGGACTCACTGGCTCGCCTGATTGGCTCAGACAAACAGGAAATGTAGTCTGAATGGACAGGAGCCCAGATGGACCATATGGACCTGCTGTAGTGAGGAACCAGGACCAATGAAACACACACACACACACGCACACAAATACTCGTTTACATGTTTCATGAGGACCAAGTTTGTAATCAAGAAGCCATTGGGTAGTGAGTCGAAAGACATGCTTTTTAAAATAAAATTAAAAAAAATTATACAAATTTTAACATTAAATTATAAATAAATGAATAAAAATTAATGAATAAAAAAATTATAATTTAAGACATAAAATAAATTTTAAATACAAATTTATATATATATATATATATAAGATTAAATAAAAGCATTTTTAAAATACATACAAATAAATACTTTTTTAATAAACATCTTCAAAACTTTGAAAAATACATATTTGGTTTGCACTCGTTTCCCCCATGCTTTAAGGGGACTTCCGGAAAAAAAACTAATTAACATATTTATAGGACCACATTATTTGTATTTTACTAGTGGGGACTTTTATTTATATTCAACCCTTGTGGGGACCTTTTGTTCCCAATAGTGTCAGAGGTCCCCATGGTGTGACTGTGTAAACATATCAATGTCCCAATAAAGATATAAATACACAATACACACACACACACACTTTTAATATGTCCACCTGACACAAGAGCCCAATCTGGTTAACAGAAAATGGAGCAAGCGCTTATGTGTGTGTGTGTGTGTGTATTCACTGAATACCAGCAGACGATGTGTACATGTTCCTCTAACACACGTTTGCAGATGTTTTTCATCTCCTGAGTGTTCAAAACCAGATGCTAAACGCTAACACTAACATTGAGGTCCTTTTTACCCATCCTCACTTTCATTCACCATTGTGCAGCACATTTCCCTCCCTCTCTCTCTCTCTCTCTCTCTCCACTAACATGCATGCCCACCCTGAGACACTCACACTCTGTGGCTCCCACGCACTGAACAGCTATTTATAAAACTGCCTATTATTTACAGCTCATGTCTTTAATCTAAGGGTTCAGCCCTGTATTTATGAACAGGTGCTTTACACCACATCTATCTATCTATCTATCTATCTATCTATCTATCTATCTATCTATCTATCTATCTATCTATCTATCTATCTATCTATCTATCTATCTATCTATCTATCTATCTATCTATCTATCTATGTATCACAGACTAACGATGGCAGCTCAATTTTAAAAAAAAAGCACAAAACATCAATATGTTTGAAGATCATTTTTGCTTTTTCCCCATAAAACAGTGTTTTATTGCTTTTGTCTTCTGTGAAATCATTAAATCTTCCATCAGTGATGCTTGATGGGGGCTTACGTACAGAGTGACAGCTTCAATAAATGCACCTTTAACTGTTTTTGCCATCATTAACAGTTTGAGGAGTAAAGATGTGTGCAGGTACCTTTGTCTTTGTATGTCCAGCTCTTCTGGGGTGGGGCCATTCTGAACCTGGGGACCCTGTCTGGGCAGCGTGGGGCCTGTGAAGGGGGACACAAACACACTTAGACCTCAGCACACACACAGTCAAAGGAGCAGTGTTTCCATCGAACATTAAAGGAGTCATTCCATGGTTATTTCATTAATATTGGTGTGTTCTCCATTGTTATTGAATGCATTGTGTGTTTGACTCTCCTTAAGTTTTTACTTCTACAGAAATGGCGGGCAGATCTTTTTGACATTCGGTCCATGTTGCATCTCATCTCCACAAATCTGATGGATGTATTCAGCCCAGACAACAGCACTGAGGCTTCCAATAACAATATGAAGGTGAAGACCAAACCTACACTGGAAAAAATGTCCCTCGAAAAACACTGTATATTCTGGACAATAATCTGCTACTTTTTTCATCTGTTTTGCCAGGTCCTCTCGGCCATTGTGTTTCCATACAGAAAGGCCCTGTAAGAACCTTGCGATGCCATCATCAGTTGCGTCAGTTGCTATGGTAACCATTCTATCTTCTTCTTTCTTTTCTTCTTCTGCTTCGTCGTGTGACAAACTTCCCCCAGCAACTACTCTTGAGTTGTTTATCGCGCTCTGATGATGTCATTTGCGATAACCACTCTGCGCGACTTCCACCCAGCGACTCTACCAGTTCTGATAGGTGGCTCTGTCGGACCGGCCCGGTCACTGAAAACACACCCATACCGTGAAGTTCCTGTAAAATGGTTTGGAAGTTCCGATAATGGAAACACGTCTTATATGTTTTAGCCTTGCGATGAAGTGGTGACTCATACAGGGTATATCCTGCCTTTACTCATTGTAGCTGAATTAGCCCCCCAGTGACCCTAGTGAGGATAAAGCAGGTTCAGACAATGAAACAAATTAAGCAAAAAATTTAAATCTTGAATTGAGACAAAAATATCTGCCAGTAGAACCAGTGAAAATGATCTTGGTAAGATTTCTTGAAATAAGATTTTGAAGATCTAATGTCTATAAATACGTTTCTAAATCAGTTTTTCAATTGAACAAAAATTATTGAATTAAGAAAAAAAAAATCTGTTGATGGACCCAGGGAAATGATTTTAGTCAGATTTCTTTAAATCACATTAGTTCCAGATCTATCTATGTTTTTCAATCCGACTGAAAAGTTACTTTGTAGGTGATTCTGTCTGATTTTTCACCCAATGTTTCTATATAATCAGTGAATGAAATGATTAAATGTACAAAATACCTCATTTTCACTGGGAAAATGCAAAGTACAGGAGGATAATATTGTAATAAATGGTGATAAAGCCCTTAGGAAAGGGTAAATACAGAAAATAAATCATTTGTCAACTGCCATAGACAACAGATCTGTATGTTTTTTTTCCCCAGTGTAAAGAGTTCATAGACAAAAGCAGACAAAAGAATGAGGAAGTTCAGTCTGAGCTCTGAAAAGCACCTGAGGGACAGAAGATGAGCACTAAACCCTGTCTATAATAAGACCCAAACGACCAGAGGTACTAGGAAAAAAAGAAGTATCCAAACTGTGGGAAAAAAGGCTGTTGACAGAGATGGATGAATGACTTTTTACATAAATATTCTACTGATTTATCTTTAGGATCAGCTGATATAATCATTTAAAAAAAATCATATGGAAACAATTATCAGTTTATTGAGATTTATGTTTTCATCTTGTTCAGTCTTTTATGTAAAATAAAACATATATATTACAAAGCTGCAGCTGCAGAACTTCATACATGAAAGAGATTTTAAAAAATGTGACATTTACTGTGGAAATTATCCATGTTTTACTGAAACTAATAAAGGAGAGAAAAATTAAGGAAAAGAGACAGGAAAAAATAAGAGAAAAGGAAACTGTAGTGGATCTACAGAACCTGTTTTTGCATCAATATCCAGTGCAGTTGAATTATAAGGTCATAGAGTGATGGATTACAACTGAAAAAGTGACATTTTCTAAACTAGATAAAACTAGCCATTGGAAGCCATGTACGATGTTGTGACGTGATACCAAAATATCAAATATCACTTGATTTGAAGTCAATAGTTCCACAGATGTGAACAAAAGAGTGTTTTGTGATTTTAAACTTTATTGCGCCCCTTTGTGGCGGATCTAAAAAGGCACCAAATCAACCAAAATCCTAGCCTAGCCGCGCTACGCCCACCTAGCAGCAGCAAATGTGCTACCATAGCAGTGTAGTTATGCTCAGTGTAACTTTTGGCTAAATTTACAAGAAAACTGGCTGACCGTGTTTTCTTTTCAATGAAGCACTTCCAGATTACCCAGATTGTACAGATTATTCCAGATATCCCATTCATGTGAACTATACATTGGTCAGGGATCCTGCTAGCACTAGGCTAATGTGCCGCCCAAACACATTCAGTGCAGATATATTCACTTCTTTCTTGAGTCTGTTAGCTCATGCAAAATGAAAGGCAATTAATATAGACTAAAAATTAATATTTAATCATGATTAATCCATAGAAAACCTGTGATTAACCTGATAAAAACTGTAATCATTTGACAGCTGGAGGAATCACTGTATAATAAGTGTACATACATGAAGTTAGAGTCAGTGAAGGCCTCCTTTGGCAGCAAACGTAACGCCACAGTCCATGTGGGGCGCCGTCTGACCCGTTACCAGGCCTCAGTGCTACTACTATCACGCCGCCAGCCCCCCCATCGCCATCCCTGGAGCTCAGGAATAAAACCATAGCGGAGGCATTCCAGTTTCCTGCACGGCTTCACCTCAGCATCGTCCTCTGAGTGGAGCTGAAATGACGGGTGTGGTTCTGTGTGGAGCGTCTTCAAATAGATTATAATTGATAGAAACAAAGGCGGAGGGAGAGAGAGGAGAGTGTGGGAGGGACGGATGAACATCACAGAGAGACAGAGAGAGAGAGAGAGTGAGAGAGGCAGTGGACGAGCGAGCAGCCTTCAGGAAGTGTTCGGACCAGACCTGATGGGCTGGTCGACCAGTTTGTACTTCCTGGATTTAATCTATTATTCATAGGCTGGATACAGAGAAGGACACTGGCCTCAATATCATGACCAGTGTGTGTGTGTGTGTGTGTGTGTGTGTGTGTGTGTGTGTGTGTAGAGCTGTGGTGCCGCTAAAGCTGAGGTTTCATATACATGTTTTCAGCATCAATTATTTATTGTGATGACAGGAGGAGACGTCAAACTAGGTTGGGAACAGCAGAGACGGGCGATGAGTTCATGTAAAAAAAAGACATTAGAGCTGTCAAATCATTAACATTTTTTAACCATATTAATCATAGGGTTGTTTTGGATGAATTTCAATTAATCATGAATTAATCATGTCAGCTGTTTTGTCTCAGTTTTTTTTCCTTTCACAAAATACACTAATGTCCTGTTTGCATGGGATAAGTATTATCTGTGGATCACTGGTAATTCACAATTACCCCCGTACCTCTGTGTTAATGTGTGGCGCATTCAGACGGGATAAACAAAAGTCTGTAATTGTTGACCCATCTGATTCCGAAGGTAAGACCATCTGAATTCAAAAACATGCGAGATTCTATTTTGTCTGAATCCTGAGATATTACCACTTATGTGTTTTAGATGTTGACCTTTAGTGTGACCTTGACCTTTGACCTTCATTGCTCAAAATCTAATGGGTTTTTCCTTGACCCATTATCCGTCATTCCTGAAAGTTGAATCAAAATCAGAACTTTCTGCGTAATCCTGCTGACAGACAGACAAGCAAACAAACTGACTCGAATTTAATACGTCCTATGGTAGTATGAAAACGAAGTACACATAAGAATAAAGGTGGAAAATGCCATTGATAGAGATGAAGTCTGTAAATTTGCTCCACGCCTTCAAAATAAGAGCGGGGTCAGTACAGATGAAAACAGTCTCCAGATTACAATGGCAAACAGTCGACTGAATCTATAGAGACAACTTCAGATAGTTATAAATATTACTGTGTACATGTGGGTTAGCTTCACCATATCTTCCTTTTACCGCACGCTGCCACACAAGCCATCCAGTTGAACATTATTCGTGCCTTCTTTTTGGAATTCTTCTTGGAGTAGTTTTTGCTCATCTGGTAGAAAGTTCACGGGATAGGCCTACCACTGGCCCCCGAAATTATGATTAGCATAATTTCAGCCACTTCGTCTATTATTCACTCCAGAAAAAGACAAGAGGCGCACAATTGAAATCACAAACACAGAAGTTCGCATTCACACAGGACTTGATTTATTACTGGACGTCTATCTTTCGCCCCAAACACAGTAGGTAATTTGCAGCGGAATTATTACTGAGCAAAACACAGACATGGCGCATTGGCACGGGACTAAGAACTTAGACATTCTTACCAGTGGTCCATAGGGCACACTTATACCATGTGAATAGAGCATTAGAAAAAAATATACAAAACATAACATCAACAAAAAATTCACCAAAAAATAAACTAACACAAAAAAAAACTATGAAAATCTACAATATGTTCAAAACCTTTTGTAAAATACAGAAAAAAGTGATAAAATAGCCAAAATGTGCAAAATCCATTAATGTGGATTAATCCACCATTAACCTGAATAAAACAATTTAACACAATTAAATAGAAGAGTTGTTTACTAGGGCTGTCAAATGATTCAAATGTTTAATCATATTATTCTTTGGAGTAATTTGGATTAATCATGATCAAAACAATTTATTGATTATTTTGTCTCTGTTTTGTACTGAAATTTCTATTGGTTTCTAAAGGACAGAAGAAGTGAGTGGACAGATTTAAAGGACAGAAGACAACTGAGCTGTTATCCATATGTGTTTATATTAGCAAGGAGTTGTTACCTGTATATAATATATATGTATGTATATAGTGTGTATAGTGCATAAGTGTGAATAGTATATCAGTGTATATATAGTGTGTGTATAGTGTGTATATGTGTGTGTGTGTGTATAGTATATAAGTGTGTGTGTGTGTGTGTGTGTGTGTGTGTGTGTCCATCCAACACAGGGTTAGAGACAAACCAGCTAAAAATGTGCGCACAAGATATAAATAATATATGACAGTTAGATCTGTATGCTTACAGGTTCAGGAGTGGGTTCATTTTTAGAATGTGAGGAAAAATGAACCCAGTAACTCAACACACACACACACACACACACACACACACACAGTAAACTGTTTGGTAGATTCCAGTGGTCTTCACTGTCAAAGTCACACTGAGTCTGAGATGAATGTCCACAACTGGACGTCTGTAGACCACCACTCCAGCTCAGGTAGCACCACCACCAGCTGTCACATGATGCATATGATGTCATAGTGTCTGTTGTCGGGTAAACATGACAGTGTCAATAGGTGTTGAATGTGATTGGCTAGAGCACATATGTCAGACTCAACTGTATTTGGCCCGAAATATATTATATATATATATATATATATATATATATATATATATATATATATATATATATATATATATATATATATATATATATATATATATATTATATATATTATATATATATATATATATATATATATATATATATATATATATATATATATATATATATATATTTATTTATTTATTTTTTAATTTATAAATGATATTAAACACAATTAAAAGCAGACATTTTATTGTATGTACTAGTCAAATATCAAAATTATAATTCTTATATAAATGTATGTAAAAATACTGTGTAATTACAATTATGTGATTATAATGAGGATTAAGACTTGTTTTTTTTAATAGATTGTTGAATAGCACATACCAATACTAAAACTGTCTCGTAAAACCCTGCACCCCAGTGAGTCTCTTTACATTATGTTTGTCATCTATTTGGTCAAGAATTATTTCTAGAAACAACACTGCCAACTGTTTCTGGAAGTGACTCAGCCTTGGCCATCCTTTCCCAATTTTGGATTTGTCATTTTGGAACACAATTTTTTTGGATTAGTAAATATAAGATCAGCACTTTAAAAGTCTCATTTTGATTAAAGTCCACATTTAAAGTGCTATTTTAAGAAATGATGGAGTGGTTGTAATTCAGTCGTCGCTGTGTCTGCCTGAAGGCCCTTTGTCTGCTTTTTTCTGCTCTTTCCACACTCCTGCTGAGGACAGTTTCCAGCAGAAGAAGCAGAAATGGTTGGTAGAGGTCTAATTAGAAGAGTCCATCAATAACCATTATTTTAGAAAATGGGCTCGCTGGCACAAACAACACTACATTAGCTCCTCTATCTGACGTCCATCTTTCATCTATGTCTGTAGTCTGTCCACATCCTCACCCCTATTAACCTCACACATGACATCACTATCTGAAATAAATACTCAGTACGTTTACATACACAGTTTTCAAAGTCCTGTATACACGTTAAAACTATAAATGAATGGATGTGGAGTTTTAGAAGTTGGATTAATAAAATCAGATAATGTGGTTCTAATGGAAATGTAAACGCTGCCAACCTTAGCTCCACTACTGACTGGCCTGGACACGCCCCCTTCAGGAAGTGACAAGAGTCACCATGACAACATATACTTTATTGTACTCAGTTTGAAACACTGAGCTGCTGCATGGTTGTGGTTCATATCTTCATGGCATTGTTCATTATGTTACCCATTTTTCATTTTAGTCTTAGTCTTTTGTCAAAGTTCTTTCTTAGTCACTTTTAGTCTCTCACAGATCATTTTTGTTTGTCATATTTTAGTCGAATAAAAGTCTCAACATTTAGTCAGACATTAATGCAAGGTATTTTAGTCCAGTTTTAGTCAAAACATGTCAGTCTTTTTGGCTATTTATTTCAGGAACATTCTTGTATATTAATTCCAGTTGAGTTATGTTGTACAACAAACATATTGATTACATGTCTTGATTGAATTGACTTGAATGAATAAATCCTGAGTGCAACAAATAAAAAACATTATAAGAGTACAGCTACCATTATAGCTGAGCAAATGGGACAAAGTCATTTATAAATTGAGGTACCCCAAAATAAGGGTCAAAGGTTAATTTTGTAAGGTGAGGATAGGAAATTTATTTTAGGCCTTAATACACTTACAACCAAAAGTCATAATAATAAAAAAAAAAAGAATTTCCCTTAGAGTGTTACTTACAAAAAGAAAATATAAATTCCGACAGTTGAAATTATTTCCAGGTTATTGTGGTATTATTATTTGACCGGTTCAGCACACTGAAAAATAACACCATTTTAATTAATGATGTAAAAATAAAATAAAATAAAGAATTAATATCAGCTTAAAAAACAAAAAAACAACCTCCATATCGGTCGATCAGTAAATTTCATTCACAATTTATACAAGCAGGTTTATATTTCTATTATAAATGTTTGTTTTCCATTCTGAATGTAGGTCATCTGGTGTTTGCTAACTTTAACCCCTTAACATCGATGAGGGGGGGGGTTGCGGTTGCTGGGCAGATCTGCAACTATTCTAAGTACATGGTTTGAAAGTTGCGTCACCAGACATATTATGTGTCATCTGACTGTGGTTTCACCCCCCCACACACACCTCCCATATTCTGTCATTTCTAGTGTTGATGGATGCCTGGGTTATGTGTGAAGAATGGGTTTCATGTCCATGTGTCCCTCTGTCCTTCTAGACTTCCTGTCTGCTCCTCTGTCCCAAAATAACACTTCAACAGGCAGATGGAAAACAACTGCATCCACTGGCTATGGTTACATGAGTTTTTAAATTCAGAATTATTTATTCTGAATAAAATAATTCAGAATTAAAGCCATTTACTTCGTGTTGACATTGAAATGTTAAAGCTAAATAAAGGTTTCCATGGGAACGGGTGTATTCCGCTCTAGTTAATTGGGCTTTAATAGCTGGAGGTACAGAGGGTTCTGATTGGACAGAACACTTTCAGAACTGGGGGAACAGTGTCTACTGGAAGAAAACAATGGTGCCCACTTTTTGTTTTGCTTTTGTTTCAACTATCAACATCTTAGACCAGAAACTACATGTGACTTTTGAATCCGTGTATCATTTGTTAATTGTTTTTTTTCAAAATAAAACCAAAAATAAGACGACGAAACAACAAGTAATTTCTTCATTATTTGTTTCCAAAACCAAAATGAAAAAATAGATAGTGATATTTTTTCAATTTTCCTTTTTGTGTTTAAATGAATAATAATCCAGTTTTATCCAATTTTGACCTGAAGCCAATTGAGTGATGAGTTGTCGTCATGACGACGACAACTCCTTAATTTCTGTTTTTTCATTTTCGTTTTGGAAACAAATAATGAAGAAACAAGTTGTTTTTTTGTTGTCTTATTTTTGGCTTTATTTTTTTTAAATTAATGAATGAATGATACACAGGTTCTTTTGCATTTATTTTTGTGATAAATAAATACAACAGCTCGACCAACATATCACCATAATAATAATTTTCCATATAAGTCACATGAGTAATAAGTGTTATCACCTGCGACCAATAGGTTTTTAGATCTCTGGAGGTCAAAGGTGACATGTCGAAAGCATAGACATATCAAGCTATAACTTAATCAATACTGGATATATTATCATAATATCACACACACTGATGCATATATACATGTAATGAAATGATCAACATTACAAAAGGTCAAAGGTCAAGGTCACATTTAGCAGAAAGGTCAGAATCAAATTATTGGCGCTAATTCAAGAATGCGTTGTCATAGAAACTTGAGATTGACACAAAATAAGGGCGAGATGAAGCATTCTCTAAAAACTTGTTTTCAACTGGAATTAGGTTTTTACATGCTTTATCTTAAAGAGGATTTAACCTTTATTCTGAATAAAACAAGAATAAAAAGTCATGTAAACAAGCTCATAGACAAACAAAGTCACTACAGTCATGAATTTTCCATGACTGGGTGACTCATCATCAGCTCACCAAGCTAATGGCTAAACAAGCACCATGGAAGCAGAAGAATCAGCATAAAGAAGAAGCATTACTGCAGATGAATGCAGCTTCCTATGGCTTGTTCCTTTACATTATGAGAAGTTGAATGAAGCCAAAGTGGGATGAGCAGAGGAGGAAATGATGAGAATGAGCCCAGGAGGAGGCAGCCCAACACAAACCTGCCTCATCAGCTGCTCTGCTCAGATCATTCACAACAGGAAATGAATGCTCAATATGTGCTGAAAAGGCTCATTCTGTCAAAGGGGATTTTTATAAAAAGACAGCAGCGGATTATCCTGGACTGGGGGAGTTAGGAGTGTCTTACCCGTACTCAGTTCATCATAAGAGGGAGAAAAAAAAAAAAGATATTTAATTGAGACATTTTCTCAGATTTTTTTGTTTTTACGCTTGTCTCCATAAAAATGTAATTAAGGTCATTGGCATTAGAAATCATGGAAGAATGAATGTTGGTGATTGTTTTAACGTCTTCCCAGCCTTAAGTCCTGGTCCTGGGATGCAGATGACATTATTTTAATAACCTCTACAGTATATATTTATATACACTGTAAAACATGACCATAGAATTAAAGGGATAGTTCACTATTTTTCAAATTAATTTGTATGGGATCAGTGTCGACGAGACGAGACGAGACGAGACGAGACGAGACGAGACGAGACGAGACGAGACGAGACGAGACGAGACGAGACGAGACGAGACGAGACGAGACGAGACGAGACGAGACGAGACGAGACGAGACGAGACGAGACGAGACGAGACGAGACGAGACGAGACGAGACGAGACGAGACGAGACGAGACGAGACGAGACGAGACGAGACGAGACAAGACAAGACAAGACAAGATAAGATAAGATAAGATAAGATAAGATAAGATAAGATAAGATAAGATAAGATAAATAGTATATGTACACAAACAGATATTGAGAAAAAGACAAAAAAATGCTATGTACACTATACAAAAGTATGCGGGATTGAAAAGAATATATACAGAAGGAATAAAAACTATGTGGAGATGATAAATAAGAATAACAGTATAAATATATATATCTTAATTGTACAAAATATAAAAGAGGAATTATTGTCAAGTGGCGTCAATGTTATTTGTTTGGAGTGATGAATGTTGAACCGTCTGACAGCAGTCGTTCCTTTTTACACTGTGGGTGTAACAGTAAAAGAGTATGTGTTTGAATGAGTGATTCCTTTGCTTAACAAAACCGTCACATTTGTTATTCAAATAAATCACCACTAGGTAATATACAGTAACAATCTGTTACTGCCTTTTTGCTTTGTAGGGCAGTATAGTAAACTGAGGTCATCATCCCTCCTCCAGCCTGTTGCTACATGACAACTATAGCGCAGCTTCACCAATAGAAAAACACCACACCGCTCCTGCAGCCAATCAGGGAAAGTCTGTGTGGACGTCTTCCTTCTGCCACAACAGTGTTCAGTGCACAACAGGCTCATGGGACAGACGGGTTAAATGCTTGGATGTTTCATGTGCAGAAGCAGTCGTACACAGTAGGGCTGCTGCACCATGTTAGAAAATAATGCCATTTTTTTTGCCATTTTTTAACCCTGCGATATAGAAACACATTCAGGAGTTTATAACAGCTGTGTGGTGCCGACACAAATAGTCCAACAGTTTAGCGGTCGACACAGAATATACGTTTCAGTTGTAGCTGAAATAATTCCACATAACTGATGTTGCTTTTCTTTCTGGAACCAAGATTTCATTCATGTTGATTTTCCTCTTGTTTGTTGATCATTTTTCAGTCTTGTTAAAGTTAGGGTTAAGGCCAAACTCATTCTTAAATCTTGTGGGAAACCATCCCAGAAGAGTTGAAGCTGTTAAAGGGTCAAAGGGTCAAAGGGTCAAAGGGTGAACCCACATCAGATTAAACCCTATGGATTAACTATGGGATGGAAATGTTCAGATGAGAGTCAAGGCAGGAGGAGGTGGAAAGTAACGTAAGTAGAAGTACTTTGTTACTGTACTTAAGTAGATTATTTTAGGTATCTGTACTTTACTTGACTTTTTTTTTCCTTGAAACTTTTTACTTTTACTCCCTACATTTTTGTAAAAATATCTGTACTTTATACTCTTTATATTTATATAAATATCTGTACTTTATACTCTTTATATTTATATAAATATCTGTACTTTATACTCTTTACATTTATATAAATATATGTACTTCATACTCTTTACATTTATATAAATATCTGTACTTTATACTCTTTACATTTATATAAATATATGTACTTTATGCTCTTTATATTTATATAAATATCTGTACTTTATACTCTTTACATTTATATAAATATCTGTACTTTATACTCTTTATATTTATATAAATATATGTACTTTATACTCTTTACATTTATATAAATATATGTACTTCATACTCTTTACATTTATATAAATATCTGTACTTTATACTCTTTACATTTATATAAATATATGTACTTCATACTCTTTACATTTATATAAATATATGTACTTTATGCTCTTTATATTTATATAAATATCTGTACTTTATACTCTTTACATTTATATAAATATATGTACTTCATACTCTTTACATTTATATAAATATCTGTACTTTATACTCTTTACTTTCTCTATGAAAAATAAGTCACTTCAGAGGGAAAATCAGCGGAGGAGACAAACGTGGACTTTATATATTGTAGTTATATGATTATTATCTCACAATTTCATAATTTTATCTTAAACTTATGCTTTAAAAAAAACCAAGTCATACTTATTACTTTAAAAAAAATCTCATGATGACTTTTTATCTCAATTGTGACCCCCACCCACCCCCAACATTTCCTGCCCATATCCATAAAACCCAGTACTGTGACTCAATTAAACACATTATCTCCACACAGTAACTCACTTTAAATGATTTATTATACATACTTTTGAAACTTTTATGATTTTTCCTGGTTATTATTAGTTTAGTATTATAGCATTCATGGCAAAAAAATTATGCAGTTTTATTTTTTACTTTTGTACTTTATTACAATTGAGAAGTGGTACTTTTTTACTTTTACTTAAGTAGAGTTACATCAGTACTTCTACTTTTACCAGAGTATTATTTCACACTGGAAGCTGTACTTCTACTGTCGTACAGAATGTGAGTAATCTTGACCACCTCTGGGAGAGACTATAGTTTTAGAAACAGTGTATATCTACGCCACCGTCTGTCTCTAAAACTACAGTTAGCATTTTTGACTCGTACATTGACTTTTCATCACAACATGAACACGTCTCCACCCAAAAGTAAAAAAAAAAAACACTGGTTTAAAGCTCATGATGTAGGTATTGAGCATTGATGACATAAATGTGCTGCTGAAACATTCCCTTACACAAGTGTCCTGTCCAAACAGCTGAGTTAAAGTCAGGGAACATGTTCCTACTCACTCCTGAGGATGATCTGAGCGCGGCTGATCTTGTTCTGATCTGAAGGAAAACGGTAGATTCTTGATGCAGCGGGCATGGCTGTGGACACCTGAGCGTCAGGGCCCTGGAGGGGGTCCTCTACTGGCAGAAAATAACCAAACAAAGCTGGCGGTCCTGCGCCTGTCACCTGTTCTGAAGTCTAAACTCTTGTGTGCTGTCCACTCCAGTGGTCTGTCTGTCTGTCTGTCTGTCTGTTACTCTGGCGCTCAACCGTTCTACACTGAACACCATGAGCTCAGCAAGAAAAAAAGAAAAGTGGGTCAGGCGGACAGATGGTGGCTGAGGTGATGCAAGTGTGCTCCCGTTTGGATGGGGCATAAACACATACCAGACTGATATGGTCAGAGGGGGTTGGTGGGACCCGACACCCCCCCCCCACACACACACACACACACACACAGGTTAGAATAGTTTGGGAATTTTCACAATAGTTCAGTTTGATTTAGTTTGTACTTTTTTCTCTAATTCAGTTTTAATTAGTTTTAAGTAAGGCTTTTTTAATCACATTAATCATACTGTAGCGTTGCTTTGGATACATTTTAATTAATCAACATTGCCTTCAGTGAGTGCGTTTACATGCACTTAGGAATTAAAATTATTGCCTTACTCCAATTAAGAACTTAACTGGAGTTTTACAGAGAGAGAGAAATTTGAATTATTGTTCCACTACCAGATACTAGGTGGCACTACATGCCCTTCTGTATACACATTAATGACTAAACAAAAGTGGCAGGTGTGAAGCAGGAGGAGGAGGAGGAGGAGGAGGAGGAGGAGGAGGAGGAGGAGGAGGAGGAGGACAACACCTATAGAAGACATGGACATGTTTACACCATGCCTTCTTCTGCTACACACTAAAATCACCAGTGTTAATATAACAGAGTTCATTTTACATATGGTCTCTATTTAAAAAGTGTAGAATTTACACTGAACCTAGAGTTAATATTTTATACTAAACTACACTAATTAGTGTCAATCAAGTTTTACACTGTGTTGGAAGTATTCACATTCAAGTTAAGTGTTAAGAAATAATAATGTTATTTTTGCTCAGATTCTGTGTGAATGAAAAAACAAAAGCCTTAGTTTATTTCCAAAAACAACTTCTCACTCAGTTTGAGTGCAGAGGTTAGTGGGTGAAGTTTTTCAGAGTCCTTTTTTAACACTGAAATGTATCTTACTTTTATTTGTGTTGAATTTTGAGAGAATCAGTTAACTTTAATATTGAATATATGACACTGACGGTGTAAAACCTCTGTTAACTCCAATTACTTTCACCAACACTGGAAGTTGTGTTGTTAAATTTTACTCTGTCTGTTAGAATAACTCTGAAAGAATTAAAATAACTTGACACTGCATTTTTTTTTTTTACACTGGCAGGTTTACTGTGTAGTTCCTTTTATGGGATGGGCTGGAAACCCGTCTAGCTCCACTTCTGTCATCTTCCTCCTGCTCCTCCTCAAAGCTTTCATAAGAATGGGTGCCACATGGCTGATTGTTGGCAGTAAGTGGAAAAGACTCAAAATAAATGATGATCTCCAGTTAGTAACGTTTTCACATGTCTCTCTGGAGACAAATTGCTGCCAAGTTGAGCTGTAGGAGTCCAGACAAATAGACAAACAGCTTCTCTTCACAGAGTTATGGGCACATTTAGCAGAGCCACAACCACTTACCAACACAATCTGTTAACATCATGTCTTTATAATGGTTTTCCTTTAACCCAGGGGTGTCAAACTCATGCTAGTTCAAGGGCCACATTCAGCTACATGCTACATGCTACATGCTAAAACAGTAGCCGAGCTGCGCTAGACCCTCCTAGCGGCAGCAAATCTAATGTGCTTCAGTCATAGTCTAGTTACGGTCAGTGTAACTTTTGGTTAGATTTCCCTAAAACTGGCCGACCAATCACAATGAAGTATAGAGTAAGAGGGCGGGCCTAGCAAAGTGACATTGGAACGATTCAGAGAGAAACAAGAGGAAACAACTATAGAAGAAGAACAACAATGGGTGGAGATTTCCTTTTATCGAAGATGAGTGAAGAATGTGAGAATCTTCGGGGCAGAACAACAACTCTTCGGACCCGTCAGGGAATATTTTTCTGATAATAACGTGTGGTCAATACATTATCCTCTACTAATCTGATTAATTATGATAATGGATTAATGTGCATTAATTGCGACAGCCATAGTTTACGCATACATGTGTTTGTCTTTAGGGCTTCATCCACTCCCACTGACACTCCAGGTTAGGCCTTTGGTAATGCTACACAATAACAACAATAACAACAACAACAACAACAACAACACCACAGGTCAGGTTAGGACAGTACTGTTTGTCTAAAGCCTTTGTTCTAAACTGTTGGATTTAGAAGAGAGATACTGTACAGAGGGTGTGTGTGTGTGTGAGGGGGGGTGGTTGTAGTATTCCATTCAGTTATTACTAGAAGTGTGTGTGTGTGTGTGTGTGTGAGAGAGAGAGAGAGAGACAGACATACACACAGACAGACAGTGACCTGTGACCTGTCTCTGCTTCTCCTTATGATCTTCATCTGCTTCAACCTTTTTAGGACAAAAGCTCAACCCAGATAAACACAAAAGACTGTGTGTGTGTGTGTGTGTGTGTGTGTGTGTGTGTGTGTGTGTGTGTGTGTGTGTGTGTGTGAGCTCACAGTTTTCAGCACACGTCATCCTAAAAGAAGACGCTGTCATGACTCTGCACATAGTAATGGAATGAGGAGGGTTTGGCTGATGTAAGTGCAGATGAACAAAAATATATCAAACCGATGAACGCTTGGATGTGTGGGAGTATACACACACACACACACACACACACACACACACACACACACACACACACTTTCCACATGCCAGTGCTGAGCCAAAGTGGAAACTATTCTGTTCAATCACTCACTTACACATTCCACAAAGCCTTAGATGAGAGAGACACACACACACACACACACACACACACACACACACAGTTATAATAGTTTTGGATTTGTCATCATACGTTAGTTACTGGAGTTATATTTTTGCTGGCATTTGTCTGTTTGTCTTTATCTGTCTGTCTGTCTGTCTTTGTCTATGTACAACATAACCCAAAAAATTATGGGTGGTTTTGGCTGAAAATTTCAGGAAATTCTGGTGTAGGAACAAGAAACCAATGATTAGATTAGATGTGTGTGTGTGGCAGTTTTCTAGTTTTTAACTTTTTAATTTAGTTACTTACAGTTATTACAGCGGGTTTACTCATTTTTGTTAGTTATTGTTTCTTTCTAAATGTAGAGTTTTTGCATTAGTTTTAGTTTTTTTTTAGCATCTTCCTTGCCACCATATTCAAAGAAATCCCATTAATAAATAAATAAATATTTAAAAGTTAAATTTAAAAAAAATTTAAATTTTTATTAAATAATAATAATAAAATCATCATTATTGTCAAAATTAGTCCCATTCAGGAGTCTGATACTTTCTCCATACTTTGGTTGAAGTCAATTCTAGTTTTGGACATTTCACTAGTTTTTCTTAACGATAAAAGCTTGACGCACACGCAGCTCAGATCCATTCACCTGTCCATATGGGAGCCTCATGAAATAATTGTAAAGCTGCTTTTCCTGTGTCAACAACAAAGAAAGTGCAAACGTGAACAGCTTTCTTTACGCTCAGAGTCCTTTTCCAGCTGAAATCACCAGGAATCCTGTTACCATGGCGATCCAGGTCACAGCTTCACTTCAAAGACCAATATTTAAATGCTCACAATTGCAGATTCAAAGACGCATTAACAGCAGTGTGAATGTGCTTTATCTGCAACAACAAGCATCCAAGTAACGCTTCGTATGTGGAGCGTCTCTGCACTGTGCAAAGACTGGAGAAAAGAATCACAGGACGAGGGCACTGAGGTCAAAGGTCATAGGCTGACTAGTGCGCAGGGAGCCTGGCCTTCAGTTTGATATTTTATTAATTTCCGCCTCGCGCTACATATTTCCAATCATATTAATCGTGAGCATAGGATAATCCGTATTATTGTGTTAATTTTGACAGACCAACACCATAAAGGGAGTGATGGAGAGCTCAAGAAAATATACAAAAATACAGTAAAAAAAATCCAAAAAAGGGGAGAAAAAATATACAAAGCATGCTCAACCCCCCCCCCAAAAAAACAAGCGATGGAAAAATCCAGAAAATACTCAAAAACTCTTCTAAAATAAAGTAAAAACACATAAAAATTTGAGGAAATACCAAAAACAAATGAACAGTTTCAACAAAATAACTGTAAATAAACTGTGTTAAATTTTTTAATCAGATTAATCCATGTTGATGTGTTAATTTTGACAGACCAACACCACAAAATGAGGGATGGAGAGTGATCCTCACATCCAGAGGATTGTCAGGTCGGCAGATGACGGCGACTGGAAGTGGCGCCACCGAGAGCAGCTGTCAGGACAGAAATATGGTAGAAAAACAGTGGGGTGAAATGGGAAACCATGCTGGGGGGGGGGCAAGAAATGGGAACTGAAGGGAAGAGGAACCAGGCAAAAAATACTAATGTTCCAGGAAGAGCGATTAGGAAGTGAGAAAAGAGAAAGTAAAGAGGAAAAATGAGGAGGGAAGACAGAAGTGGCTGAGCTGGTTCAAAGTAGCTACGTTTACAACATGTTCTTCCATTCCAAATTATTTATTTGGAATAAAAAATAGTATTTTATTAAATATTAATAATTATTTTACTACTATTTTGATCAATACATGTCAATAACTGGTGTAAAATACAGGTCTTCATCTCATGGTTGTCAGATATGTTCATATTTGGATGTTGCTAGGCTCTATAGTTACCATGGAAACATCATCTTCTACAACATTGGTTCCCCAGTAAAACCAACATGGACACACTGGGTTTATGTTCAGTTAATGAGAAGTTTTAGTGAAAAAGTCATGTTTTCTTCAGTTTTTCCTCTACCTTTGATATAATAACCAACTTTAATCTGAGCCTTTGTGTTATGAATGCAGTTCTCTGTGTCCTGTATGGGTTTTATTTTTCTGAGTCTTATGTGGTTTCTGTCGTTGTTAGTTTCTGGGCTTTTATTTTGTTATGCGGTCCCTTGTCACTCATTCTGACTTTGCTTCCTGTCATCGGTGTTGTCCGGCCCCTCGTTAATTTTGTCCTCACGTGGAACACCTTCGAGTACATCTGCTGTCTTCCATGCAACCTATGAGCGTCTGCTTGTCCCCTGTCTGTCTGTGTTTTGGAAACGTTCTGTGTATGACCTCTGACCTGGATTCTGCCTTGCCCCCGTGGATAAGACGCCCTCCTGTCTCTCAGATTGACCTGTGTCTGTCTTACAGTAATGTGTTTTTGGATTACGACTGTGATTTATATGATTACCCGGTTATCAAACTTTACCTGTCTGACCCTGCTTCTCTTATTAGTGGCTGTTGTGTCCCCTGACGATATTATTATTGTTAACAATAAAGCCTTAAAACGTAGTCCGAGTCTGAGATTCTGCTTCTGAGTTCCGACACTGTTCAGTACCGGGATGGGAAAATGAAATACGAGAAAATACATGATTTATACAAAACACAGAGCATAATATTAGAAGCAATGATGATAAAATAGTTAAGAAAAGTCAAAAACAAAGTGGAAAAAATCCTCTGGAAACTGCCACAAAAGTATGACTGGGTCTTTATGGGTTAATATTCCACTCATTCTTTAACTGACATTGTTTAAAGACAAGTTTTTGGCATGAAACTGGATTTAAAAAACAGGCTCTGTGTTGATGACAGAGGGAATTGTAAATGCAAACAAGAATTAGTTCCACAATTAGAAAAGAAAACCTCTAGAGTTCTATTCATCTGTTACATGGTCAAATTTAAGACGATAAGATCCTGGCATGTGTTTGTCTGGAACTGTGATCAAATATTTTCATCTGTCACTTCAGTCTACCCACAAGCCCCTGCTGTACAAACAACACTACTAAGATGCATTTATAATCTACAATTGTTAATCAGATACTCATTTACATGTCTCATGAGGATCAAGTTTGTAATCAAGTAGACAATGGGTAGTGAGTGCAAGCATTTTTAACAAAATAAAAAATAATGAGGATAAAAATGTGAAAATTAAATTAAACTAAAAAAAGGAACAAAAAATGAACGAATAAACACAAATAATGATAATAATTAAAAAAATGAAATAAATAATACTAATATATCTTATAATATAATCAAATAAATAATCCAATAATTTTAAAAAACAAAAATAAATCCTTTTTTTCAGCACGCACAACTTCAAACCTTTGAAAAATACATATTTTAATTTGCACCTGTTTCCCTCATGCTTTATGGGGACTTCTGTAAAAAAAAAAAATCATGTATTTATAGGGCCACATCATTTCTATTTTACTAGTGGGGACCTTTATTTATATTTAACCCTCATGGGGACCTGAATTTTGGTCCCCATAGCGTCAGAGGTCTCGATGGTGTGACTGTTTAAACATATTAATGTCCCCATAAAGATAGGAATACAAGTACAGCACACACACACACACACACACACACACACACACACACACACACACTATATATCATTAACATAATGAGTCCTGTCCTGCTCAGGTTAATTAAGGAGTGGATTAGAGGTTTAGGGTCAGAGCAGGGCAAGGGGACACCAAACAGGTGCATGCTGGGTAATTGTGATGCTGCCGTCACATGAAAAACAAGGAAAGTGTCGTTAAACCCTCGTGTACTTTCACTGTGTCAGATAAAAAAAAACTTAAAGAACAGAAAAAGAGTACGAATGTGTGTCTGAGTTGCAGATTAAAGTGGACACACGCGAGTACAAACACACTGCAATGACCTCTGTGACCCCCCCCGTGACCCCCCCTCCTCTTATCCCTTCCAGAGGGTTGGGCTGGGGCAGACACAGCCGGAGGATGGATGGAGCGTGTTTCATCAAACCAAGGTCATATAGTTCCAGCCTGGGAATATTAATGGTAGATTTATGAATACTGTAGTGATGTCTGAGGAAAGATACGGATGGTTTTAGTTGGAATTAAAGTTTGATATCTGTTTCAAGATTCAACATGTGCATTTTTTTTTTTTTATTTGTTTAATTCTCGATAATGTTCAAGTACAGTGGATTCATATCTTGAATTCTTTGTAAATTGAATCGTATTTTACATGTAAAAGGCCTGGTTCATTCCAAGGCCCCCCAATACCACCCCCTAAACCCTTTAAAAATTATTAGACCACCCTTTGTTTTCTTCAGTTTCTTGTATAAAACATATAGAAATGAATAAAAACTAAATAAGCAATGTAAAATAAACAATAAAATAAATATATATACAGTTGTTTAAAAAAGTATTAAACCAAAATAGTTTTCTTCTGTTTGTTGTTCATTTTAACGGCTGGTCCAACTAAAGGTCCATTTGTTTGGACAAATAGAATGACATAAAAAAAATGTCATATAGTCCATAAAATATGGTACAAAGACGCACCTCAAAGACTTGAATTTTCTCCATAAACCACAGTGTGCTCCAGGGTGACTTATATAAATAGATTAATTGTGCTTGTGCTTAGTGACTTTCACTTTTTAGCTCATAAATGTCACTTTATTTCATAACTTAAACTTTTTATCTCATGATTTTGACTTTTTATTTTTTCATGATTTTGACTTTGCTTAATGCTCCTAATAGTGCAGCGGGAGTTATATATGAACACCCCTCCCCCCCAAAAAAAATAAACCATTCATTGCCAGTGCAGAAAAATCGGTAGTTGAATTTCAGAGTTAATATCTATCCATTTTACTTTTTTTTGTTTTTAATAAAAACCTAAATCTCTTCAGTTTTTCCATCAGTATCTGTGTCATTGTTCTGACAAAAACTGTGATTTGATTCAGGAGTTAGAACTGGATTGCATAATTGTTCTTTTTGATAACTTTTGATGGTCTATTAACTGTATATGCTACACTAAACTGTGGTTTCAGACATGTAATGTAATATTCAGTCTTATGCGTCTAAAGGACGTTTACATTACTGTGATTTTCTGTCATGAATCAGTCTTTACTAATGATCATTTGTGGTAAAACTGTTGGTAATAGTAGACCATTTAAAAAAACATTTTACTGTCAGACATGTGCCAACGGTTACCCCCCTGGGTTTCAGATGGTTTTCCCCTCCACCTCCTCGTACCACCACGTTATCTATGACTCATTGTTGAGCTGCATTTTGTAATAACGGTGCATTTTGTAATAAACTGCCCCAACGCCCTTTGTAATACATTATGTAATAAGTTATTACATTTTGAGAAGATTATGTGGTTTATGGCTTGAGAAGTGGTTTAAGGTTTGGCTGGTAATTAGACATATTAGACATGGACATATTTTGGAAATAGAAATGTTGCTGTTTGTTTAGCCTTTTGAGACAATTTCATATTTGTTTAAAATGAATCTCAGTGGATAAATGATGTCTGTAAACAAGCAGAAGACACCTAAAGGTAGTTAAAGGTAGAACTAATATTCATTGGTTCATTATTATTTTAAATTGTCCACAAGCCTGGATGTGTTGGTTGCATTTATTGTTGTTGTTGTTTATAACTATTCTTGATGTGGTTTTGGTATCCAATAAAAAAAAAAAAACCCTGGAATTTACAGAATATTCTCTGTTAATGTAACATTTGAATAATATACTGATAGTAATTGCTAAGTACTGATACTAGGCTAATACAGTGATACTAATAATAGGCCTAGCTTTTACAAATACTTTAAAGTAAAATAAAATACAATTAACAAACAAACTATGCTTTTCAATTATTATTACGTAATGCACCATGTTATTAAATTTTCTAGAGAATAAAAAAAGTTGCAAGTGTATTTTGTAATAATCTTCTCAAAATATAATAACTTATTACGTAATGCGGCAAAATTTATTACAAAATGCATTGAGGCAGTTTATTACAAAATGTGGCTCAACACTCGTGAACAACAGACGATCATTTACTGACAGAGATGGAACACAAACCTATGTGACGTGAAGAACGCTTGGCTAATCAGGAATATGAATAAAAGCAGGGTAAGAAATCACTAAGTTCTGTTTTTATAATCATGTAGGGTTAGTTCTAAAACTGTAAGGGCATGTTTTTGTCAAATATCCGAAAAAAGTAAGAGCTTCAGAGGTATTAGATGGTAGTAGATGATCTTCTGGCTCAGATTAAAATCTTAAGATTAAACTTTCTTTTTATCAGATCAAACTACGGCCCAATTCTACAACTAATCCTATAATCCAGTGGTTCTCAATCTTTTTCTGTCGGGGCTCCCCCCTTGAGAAGACAAAAAAACATCTCCAGGACCCCCTCAATAACTACACAATGGTGCAATTACAATTTTGACATGAAAGAAACATCCATTTTCTAATAGTACTTTTCCTTGAATGTATTGTGCAAATTAAAAATAACAGATATATGCTTGAACAATACAAAAACCTCAACACCACCACTACAATAAATACAATGAAAAATAAAAACAAATCAATGGCTGATGTTCCAGTGGTTATGTTTACATATTATTGAATTATGTAGGCAGGTAGAAATGAATAAAATAAATATAAACTGATAGATGAATGGATTAAATATGAGTTAAAAATTTACAAAATACAGGAAAAATGGACAAACAGAGAGATAAAAATAAGTAAGGAAAAAAGAAGCAGCAAAACTTATGAAAAAGGACAGAAAATTTATTAAAAAACCTGAACAAAAAAGGCAAGAAAATGGAAGACAGACAGACAGACAGACAATCATGGCTGAAACTATTAAACCACCCTTGTTTTCTTCAGTTTCTTGTTCATCATTTTAAATTAAAGCTCCATTTGTTTATATAATATAATGATACAAACAAAAATAGCTCATATTACTGTCATTCCTTTTAAAATTTTTTGAGCTTATTCTGTGGCCCTCTACAATTCATTTTGAATGGACGTTCCCAGCGTTCTGTGGGATGATTTTTTTTTCCGATAACCTCCCGCTGCGCCATTAATACCCGCTACCAATGGGAACGAGTTTTGTCACTTCAGATTCACGGTACCATATCACTCCGCCGGTAGTTCGGCCAGTTTGAAAGTAAATATTCAATTGTCTGTCTTTTCTCAAAATAAGCTGTAATAAGATATAATAAGGTGTAATAAGATATAATAAGGTGTAATAAGATATAATAAGGTGTAATAAGATATAATAAGGTGTAATAAGATATAATAAGCTGTAATAAGATATAATAAGGTGTAATAAGATATAATAAGTGGGATAATGTATTGCCCATGCGTGACTATCAGAAAAATATTTCCCGACGAGGCTGAACAGCAGATCGATCATTTACTGCTGGTCCAGTGTGATATAAACTGCATGTCTGTGGTTTATAGTTGACTGTCACAAAAAGACGAGCAAAGCCCATGGAACACATACAGTTCCAGCTGCTGATGACATGGGAACACTGGGTTAAACTAAAGTCTTAAAAGTGTTTATATCATATGAGTGATGATGGTGTAACAGGTCTGGAAGGGCCACTTCAATAGAGAATGTTTACACCACTACCCCCTTGTACTTCTATCTGAAGGGTAATGTTAAGTGTAAGGGGAAAGGGGGTGGGGCTAAGAGGTGACTTGGGATGGGGCCTATGTGGTCAGTGCCATCCCAGAGTTTGTAGGAAAGCAGAGGGGGGGGGGGGGAATCTTACCTGCGTCCTGGGAGTTGAGCACCTCCAGAGCGTGCATCATGGCACTAGCAAATACATTGGCGTCCTCTTTGCTGCCAAAGTTAAGGCCGTAGACCTGCCGGGCGTCACGCCACTGGTGGAAGGTCTGCGTGGCCTGGTTATACTTTAACCCCTTGGGAATGGCACAGTTTATTACCACCTGGAAAAGAACAGGAAAAAAACAAAAACAATACTGTTTAATAACTAGTACTTAAGCTCTTAACAGCCTTATGTTCTGGTAAATAGATGATATTATTTTAATAACACTTAAATATACACCTACCATTCTAACATTAGATACACACACAATATATATATATATATATATATATATATATATATATATATATATATATATATATATATATATATATATAGGGATCAGACAGTAGCATAATGGTGGAGCATCTCCTTGCCACACTCTGAGCACCTCATTGCTGTTTTCAAGCCTCCAGTGTCATGCTAGCAAACCTTCATGCGTGCCGTTAGCTCAAGATGTTTCAAGCATTTAAAAAGACACTTTCAGAACGAAATCTTCCATAAATTGACGTGAATTATGACTAAGCTAAAGTGGGGAGAGCCCTATGGTTGGACAGACAAACGGACAGACAGACGCAGAATAACCCATTATCATGTTTAATCTGATTAAGAATTTTAACACAATTGAATGGAAGATTGTTTACATTTGTTTTGTTGAAACTGTTGAATAAACATGTTAATTACACATATATTCATAGTTTTGCATATCTTTGGGATATTTTATTAAATATTTTGGTGGTTTTTTTCTGTATTTTAGAAAACTTTTTGAAAAAGTTTTAAAGTTTCATTGTTCTTTACATTAGTTAATTTTTGGATTTTAGGATGTTTTGTATTTTTTTTCCTCTGCATTTTGTGTTTTAGTGTATTTTCAATCTAAAGTGGATGAGATGAATAAGGCCTGGTGCAAATAAAGAGCTAGTCCCAACCATAACGTATTGTTATATTTTTTCCATGAAGATGTATTAAATTTTCTTTTATTTCATTTTTTTTATCTTCATCAGTGGTAGTGAATGTGACAGTTGAAACACTAGTCATGCAACATTTTGCACCAGGCCATAAAATTCTATCATAATAACGTAGAAATAAAAGAAATCAAACTAAAACACATTTTCTTTTTTGTTTTAGTGTAAAACAAAAAAAGTACAATAAAGACTAGCCTTTTACAATATTAATCCTGTTACTAAATGTGTGTATTTGTCGATCTACTGCCATCTATAAGTTGTAAAGCACATGTATAAATGTTAAACTAAAGCATAATATCATCAACACTCCACTTATTTTTCCAGGTTGTTCATATTTGTTCAGGTACAGTTTGTAGATGTAAACCTTTTTATTGCAGAATTTTGCTTTTTTCCACTTTGGACTTGACATTATTTTATATATTTTTATCCTATTATTTATAATATTTTTCTGTTGTGGCCTATTTTATAACACATCAGGCTGAGTGTGGTCCCTGAACTAAAATGAGTTTGACACCCCTGGTGTCACCTTCAAGTGACAGAAAAGAACATTTTACAAAAGCTTTGTGACAGCATGCTGTGAGGCCCCTCTGAGATTTATGGCTTGGCAGCACAAATACAGACATAAAAACCAGGAGTAAAAGTATTCCGCTCACAGTCTATCCATCATTCCCTGCTCGGATGTTCCTTCTGTTTACACACTACACAGCTGAAGATAAAGAAGTGACGCAATCACAGACAAGACACAACACTCTTATTACAGTCGTCTTATATGTAGGTTATTGTGCATTTACTCTCATCGTAAAGTGTCTTTATGATGCACTCTGTGTTTCAGGTGTTTTCAACACTAACATGAGCTGCACTTTAGTGTCCTGGGCATACGGCCAAAGCACAAACACCTCAGGGTAAACAGAAGCAGGTCTGAGTTTGGGATGGGTTTCCACTTGAGACTCCTCAATATGCAGCACTTTTAATTGGACTATTTTACTGGTACGTAGATAACATTATTTTAATAACAACTATATATACAGCTACCACATTAATGACATTATTTTAATAACAACTATATATACAGCTACCACATTAATGACATTATTTTAATAACAACTATATATACAGCTACCACATTAATGACATTATTTTAATAACAACTATATATATATATATACAGCTCCTACATTAATGACATTATTTTAATAATACATAAATATACAGCTACCACATTAATTACATTTTATTTTTTTTATTCAACTACATATACACAGGGTTGCTTTGGAGTAGGGTGGATTAATTATGATGAAAACATTATTTTGCTTGACTGCTTTGTGTCAGTGTTTTGTTTTTCCCACAAAACACACAAACATACACGAACAAACACACAAAACACACTAAAATCCACTAATTAATACATTTTTTTAATGAATTAACAAAAAAGTATTGGGGGGCGGGGCAAGAAAATGTGACCAAATATCCAAAAAATATAGTTTTATTTTTGAGGTTGGACTCTGCAGGGCTGGTGAACCAAACACCATTATGCAACTGTTGATCTGATAAAGCTGAACTTCACTGGAACACATGTAATTCAGTTTAATCTCCTAATCAGGGTGTCATCTCATGTCCAAACTAATAAGAAAATGAATTGTAAACATTCCCGAGCAGGCAGCCCATGGTCAGAGCTTATCTAACAGTTAGTGGAGATGGTAGAAACCTTCTGGTGAAACAGGGATTAAAGCGCGTCCATGAAAAAGGCCACATTAGCTCCAGCAGGCTTTGGTTCATAAACAGCTTCACTTCTGTGCTCCTCCTTTAACTATTACTGGGAAAACACATTTATTTTACTTTCACATTATTGTGAGCAGACTGTAAATCCCAATTTTTTACACAGCTATATGCAACATACCATACCCCATTTATAAAATCATGCTATAACTCAATGAATACTTGAGATATCACCATTAAAATGCATGGGCATTTACATATAGCTAATGTTCATTAGGTGCAATGATCATTTTGAGTAAAGGTCAAAGGTCACAATTAACTAAAAGCTCTGTTCTAGAGTCATAACTATTGTGATTTTGACATTTTAGTTAATTGTGTTATTGACCTTTGACCTTTACTCAAGTGGATCATTGCATCTGATGTGCATTAGCTATATGTATATGCCCATGTAATTTAATGGTGATATCTCAAGTATTTATTGAGTTATAGCATGATATGTCTCTGCGGACACACACACACACACACACACATATATATATATATATATATATATATATATATATGTGTGTGTGTGTGTGTGTGTCCGCAGAGACATATCATGCTATAACTCAATAAATACAGTACAATATATATATATATATATATATATATATATATATATATATATATATATATATATATATATATATATATATATATATATATATATATATTATATATATATAGACACAAGGTGTTTAAACCAATCTCACCCAACAAACACACAATCTGAACCAAAAATAATACCCCTCTCCCCTTTGGGGGGTGGGGTAATAAAAATAGTGAGTATAATATTGTAAAAACAAATGGTGATAAATTAGTTTTGAAATCCAGAAAAGAAAAAAAAAAAAAAAAAAGAAATCCAGAAAAATGTATTTAAGAACTGGCACAAAAAAGCACTGGATCTTTATGGGTATTTCAGTCCCGTCAAATGACATTTTAATCAGATTAATCATGATGATGGATTAATCTGCATTAATTTTGATGAGTTAAAAACAAACAGAAACCTGTGCCCAGTTAGTTATTTATGGAAAACAAGGTCCAGCACTAGCAGAGGCTAAATGTGTTTTCAACTGGGAGGTAATAATGTAGTGTCAGTTTGGGTGATTATGACAGCTCTGTGGCAGCTGGACGGGGTTGACTTAAGCACTCTTTTATGGTTGATGGACTGGGTAATAAAACAAGCAGTAAATGTGTGAAGGAACTGAGCCAGTGGAACTAGAGATGCTTATTGTTGATGGCAGCGAGTAAAACAAATCAGAGGAAATGTGTGTCTTATCATAATAGCACTAGTGCCGTAGTAAAGTGATACAAACACAAACACATCATCTACCCACAATCTAAAAAACACAAACTGGATGTTTTATGTAGATTGCAGACCACCAACATACTCTATAGTGTAGCTTTACTCACTGCTGGAAAACAGACTGAAAACACAACTGCAGAAACAGAAGCTGTTCAGTTAGTCATTAACCCTTTAACCCCTCACATGTTATTTCAATTACATTAGGATGAGAGAGAGAGAGAGAGAGAGAGAGAGAGAGAGAGAGAGAGAGAGAGAGTGAGAGAGAGAGAGAGAGAGAGAGAGATAGAGATAGAGATAGAGAGAGACAAAGAGAGAGATAGACAGAGAGATAGACAGAGAGAGAGAGAGAGACAGAGACAGAGAGAGAGACAGATAGACAGAGAGAGAGAGATAGAGAGATAGAGAGATAGACAAACACATACATACATAGACAGACAGACAGACAGACAGACAGACAGATGCAGAGCCAGTGTGTTCTGCTCAGACCGTCGTCATAAGGAGGATAATGTTTGTATCAAGCTGTGATCCATATGAGCTGAAGTCATCCCCTGGTTCTGGTTCAGCACCAGTGACTGTGTTCACATATGAGCTCCAGCGTGTGTTTGGAACAACAGTCCATCTGTCAGTTGGTGCGGACAGACAGACAGACAGACAGACAGACAGTGGAGGTTGATTCACTGAGAATACCCACCACCTCAGAGGCAGAAGTTGAGCAGAAGGTCAGCTGGTGCCCTCAGGTGTTCACTTCCATTTCAGTCTGTTTGAATCTCATCCCTGAGCTGTGGTGACCTTCCCCCACTGGTCACTTTACAAACACTGGTGTGTGTGTGTGTGTGTGTGTGTGTGTGTGTGTGATGGACTCAAATACATTTGTTTATGGAAAACCTCTGCCCCAGCATCACATGGAAGATGTTCAGTTTAATGAGTAGCAGAGGTGGAAGTAACTAAGTACAAGTACTTCCTTTATTGTATTTAACCACAGTTTTTACTTGAGTACTTATTTTTCTGGAAACCTTTTACTTTGACTCCCTACATTTTTATATAAATATTTGTACTTTATACTCTTTACATTCTCAGAATAGACTCAGTACTTTTTTTTAAACTAGACAAATGTGACAGTATGAAAAATTAGTCATAAATTAGTAAATCAGAAATTTTGACTTTTTATAATTTTGAATTTTTTTATCTCAGAATTTTTACATTTAATCTCATAATTTTGGCTTTAATCTCATAATTCATTTTTTTTTCACAGAATTTTGACTTTTTATCTCACTATTTAGATTTTTTCTTTCATAATTATGCTTTTTTAATCTCCTATTTATGACTTTTGTATTTTCCTAAATGTCATATATTTTTTATGTACCCACGGCCCAATAAAACACATCATCTACACAGTAACTCTCTTTTAAAGGCTTTATTTTTGGATATTTTTGAAATTCTTCTGGTTTTTTCCTGCTTAAATACATATTATTTCATTCACAGCAAAAAAAAAAAGCAGTTTTACTTTTTACTTTATTAGAATTGAGAAGTTGTACTTTTTTACTTTTACTTCAGTAAAGGTGTTGAATCAGTACTTCTACTTTTACCAGAGTATTTTTTCACAGTAGTAGCTGCGAGTACATTGACCATCTCTAGTGAGTTGTGTTCCTGCAGGACCACTCTGCCTCCTAAACCTGCTGACGACTTCACACAACTTTAACGGGAACACTTACACATTAGGCTGAACGAGTGCTGAAGCTAGCATCTATTATTTACAGGTTTTTGTCAGCCTTTAGAGCCAACGCTGACAAACCTGACGCTGAATAACTCGTAGCGTAGCTCTGGAGCACAAGATTCTCCGCCTGTGAAGTCATGCACTGACTTCACTGGACACATAAAACTCAATATTTGGGTAGACCATATTTGGTAACAGCGTGCATTTCACATCTAATAGTATTTAAAAGCGGTGTGCAGCATTGTTTTGGCCCACTGTGGTTGGAAGTTTAAACACGGACCTCCACATGGGTGGTAACTGGAACAGCACCATCTGGACCCAGTCTTTTCATGACGTTTTCACAAACATATTTACTGCAGAACAAGAGCACTGAACCCACAATGATCCCTATAATTATCCTGATTGGTAATAAAATGTCCAAGTCTAATTTACACAACTACACTATACTGCTAAAAGTATTTGCTCACCTGCCTTGAAATATAGAATATAACATGACTTAGACTGCTTTATTGACCATTAAAATTTAAATAAAATGGAAATTTGCCTTTGGTAGTGGCATAAAAATACACACAAAAAATATAGAAAGAAAATATTTTAAAATGTGTTAGGGTTATTTATTTATTTATTATTAGTTAGTTATTCAGAACATCTGATTTTATTCCTGATTAAATGTAAATTGTGTTTTTTAATCACATCTTAAAGGGCTCCTGTATATAAGCTAAGGACTGTTTATGGGGTGTCCAATTACAAACATATCTTGCAATCTTCTGTATGTAATAATTTTGTAATAGATTTATTGATTGATTGATTGATTGACATCCAATTCTTAGACATTGCAGGGAATTTATGTCTGTTGTGACAGTGATGATGGTGATATATATATATATATATATATATATATATATATATATATATATATATTCATAAATGTCTGGTGTGAAAATGAAATGAAATAAAGTTTTTAGATTTTGGATGTTTAGTTTAAATGTTTAGTCCTGGGCCCCCTCCTAATAAGCTTGCAATAGCTTCCATGCGTTGCCCTTTTGCAGTCTTTGCAAATAAATACCGTGATTGATTGATTGGTGTTTATAACAAAACGTGACCATTGTTATGTGTTTACCTGATGGTCTTGGATCTTGCGTCCCACTACACGGAAGGCGTTATTGCCCGTGTGGTGGTAGATGTGGACTCTGCTGAAGCCTGTGGAACCACCGGCAGGGACCCACTTCTTGTTGGCGTCATCGTACACCATGACAGCAGCTCGTGCCTGGCAGATGCTCTGTTCACTGCAGAGACAAGAGCAAAGGAAACCACAGCATTTAGCTTCTGTCAAACATTAGTATCTGAAGGGCAGAGACGCACCGGAAAATAACAACCAAGGGTTATTTTGGTGTTTTTAGGGGCTGCACGGGGGCCGCCATTAACACTTTAACCCCTAATGGGTCCACGGAGGGAGTTCTGAATGTAGGATTTATTTAAAATTAGATCTGTTATTATTATTTATTTTGTTATTTTTCCCTTTTAAAGGCTCCCACACCGTATAATTATATAATTATAGTACTTTGGATATGTTTGAGAGCACAGTTCATTTCCATTGTACCAAGTGAATGCTTCAATAAAAACTTCATAAAAAAAAAGGAGATCTGTCAACATTAGCACATTAACGTGGATTAATCTGTCATTGTTTTTGAAATCTTTATTTTGAACATGTAGAATATGAAATCAAAATAAAATCAAGCAACAAAATATCAATAATGACATACAAAGGGTTGATAAGTAAACAAAACAAAAGAAAAAAATATATACATACACACACACACTACATATTCATACACATAAATTGAAATACATTTAATTAAATATATTAAACATGCTTGAAAATGAGTAAGAAGTAAAAATGTATATATATACTTCTACCCACAAACTTTATTCCCTATAATCGTTATATAGCAATTATTATTTTATATAAATATCAATGTAATAATAACAAAAATAACAACATAACAAATCCTCATATACACCAATACAACACATATTCAGAAAATGCCTAATCTCACCCCTATTTTGTGCCAGTCTCAAGTCTTCTATGACAACCTGTTCTTAAATTACAGCCAATATTGTGATTTTCTGCTAATCACAACCTTGACCTTTGACCTGTTGCAATATTGATAATTTCATTATATGTATATATGTGTCAATCCATGTAATATTATGATAATATATCCAGTATTGATTAAGTTATAACGTGATATGTCTATGCTTGACACACACACAATGTTACAGAAGTTCATTTTGAGACATGTCACCTTTGACCTCCAGTGATCTCAAAACCTATTGGACGTAGGTGATAACACCAATTATGAGACTTGTAGAAATCTTCATTCCGCATCGTTTGGTACCAATCTGAAAGTTCTCTGACCCTCCGTTCTTGAGTTGTAAGCGATAATATGATGATTGATTTTTTTTTTTTTTTACTTAATTGTGAACTTGACCTTTGACCTTTACTGAAAGGGATCATTGCATCTGATAAGCATTAGCTATATGTATATGCCCATGTAATTTCATGGTGATATCTCAAGTATTCATTGAGTTATAGCATACTATATCTACAAACATTGGTTATTGTTTATAGTTGTTTTGTTAACTGCATATCTATGTATATTTTTGCATATATTTTGAACATTTTATCACCCCCCCCCCCATATTTTACAAGAGGTTTTGAATACATGTAGTTATTTAGTTGTTTTTTTCGGTTACGTTTAGTGAATTTTCAGCCAATATATGGGTCTATCATTAGTCTGAGGGGTGTTTCTATGCAGCCAATTTGCACTTGTTTGGCACATCCATGGTTTGTAAAACACTCAAATGTAGTGGTGACACCCGGTGACAGAGGAGGAAACAGGAGGAAAGTGAAGGCTTCGTACATGGCGTCGCAGAGGCAGAAAAGTGTAAACATGGGGAAAATGACAAGCTTAAATTGCACTGGGATGTGATATGAAATGGAGGAAACAGAGCAGAAAAAAAGTGTAAGATGAACCAGAGGGAGGACACTTCCACGTCCACTGAGACACACACCTCAGACATATCCATCCACACTAACACTCTGATTATTATCTGATTTATGCAGTTATCAGATTATTATTGAGCGGCGGGATTGATTCTGGGTTCAGTAGTTTTTGCATAAAGTTGCTGACAAACAAACAAACAAACAAAAATGAACCAAAACCAACACCCTCCCCTTTAGGGCCGGTGTTAAAATATTTCAGAACTTTCACAAAAGTAGCACTGGGTCTGTTTAGCTTATATCATAAATCTTTGCCTTAAGTATCATCATGTTTATTCATAAAGTCTATCTGAACAGTATTTGTAAAGTATGAACCAGTGGAGGAGAATTCATTCATTCACATGTTAGTGCAGCAGCCAAATGGACTCAGGTCCATATGGTGTTTTTACAACAGCAGCTGAATGGAGAAAAAAATACACCTACACTCACTGATAAATTGACATTAATATTTATAATAACTTTGGGTTTTTAACACATATCTCCAACTTACAGAAAACTGTGTTGTTCTGCTCATTAAGACACTAGTGGGTTTTCCACTGGATATATGTACAAAATATTTACTAAATGTTGAAAATTCAGAAGTGCTTAATGTCTGTTTTTCCATTAAATCTCAAATGCAATGATTACATTATTTATTATCACAAGATGACATGAGAAGTAAATAAGAAGTAAATGAATGTAAATATGTTTCATTTACACATATATCTTCAGAGCCGTCAAAATTAACAGGAATTAATCCATCACCATTATTAATCGGATTTATTTAATGTGTTTTGAAATTGTCATCACTTTTTTTTGTTACTTTTTGTGAGGATTTTAACATGTTTTTTTTCTCTGCCTTTTTTGGTTCTTTGTGTATTTAATCATCATCATTTAATCATGATTTATCCACAGCAACCCTGTGAGTAATCTGATTAAAATGTTTAATTATGTCAGCCCTAACTTTTTTGCTTAATTTATTTATTGTACTTATTTTTCTTAATTATATATATATATATATATATATATATATATATATATATATATATATATATATATATATATATATATATATATATATATATATATATATATATATATATATATATATATATATATATATATATATATATATATATATATATATTTTTTTTTTTTTTTTTTTTTTTTTTTTTTTCCTCCTCTATTCAAGATTTTTTGTGTACTTCAAGATATTTTTCCACTTAGTTCAACTATTGATAATTCAATATATATATATTTTGGCTTAATTCAAAAACTTTAAAAAAATTTATTTGCCAATTCAATTATTTTTTGCTTCATGCAAGATTTTTTGTGTTTGTTGTGTTCCATCCCTGCAGATCATCAGCTCATAGCTCTGTGATTCCCAACAGCCAATCATTCCGCTGTTCAAACATGATTACTTCCTGCATGTTTTGTTGATTGTGGTCAAATGCTTTGGTCAGATGAGATGTTCCACTGTGGAACAATCCCATATTCATGGAAGAGAAAAACCACATAAACTCCCCACTGGTGTTTTTTTAGGTGTAGTCCACACGCGCACACGTCTCCGCTCTTCATATTTGTGTGGTGAATGTGCAGTGGATCACACGCATGTGGTGTGTGGGTGATTCAGCTCAAGGCTCAGCAGCGCTCCACTGCTTTATTAACACTGGAGGTTTAAAATATTCTCAGTTTAAAAGACTGTACATTTAGAAAACAGTGTCCTGCGAGTCGAGTTCTGGTCTGGTTTTGGTCAAAGCAAAAGTAGTCCCAGCAGGTTTCCTGGGGTCAACAAAATAAAACGTTGTTTCTTCTCAAAACAATATGTGTTCAAATAAGTGATATTTACATAACAAAACAGTTGCGGAACAAAAACTCACACCTCGTAATTGCTTGGATCTACTTTCTCTCAATACTGATCAATGTGTGTTGTCACTGCTAACAGCTGCGCACCTGCACATAGCAGCTGTTTGCTAAGGCACACAGCTGTTAGCAGTGACAACGTGCATTGATCTCTATTGAGAGAAAGTAGCTCCAAGTAATTACGAGGTGTGAGTTTTTGCTCCGCAACTGTTTTTGTTATGTAAATATCACTTATTTGAACACATATTGTTTTGAGAAGAAACACGTTTTATTTTGTTGACCCCAGGAAACCTGCCTGGACTACTTTCACTTTGGCCAAAACCGGACTAGAACTCGACTCACAGGACACTGTCGGGGGTAAGTCACTGTGGGTGCACCAGAGTAAAAACACTGTTCCCATACAGATTCATATGAAAAACAGTGAACTATCCCTTTAAAATACTAAGTTTAAAAAATACTGAGCTTAAAAGATTCTAAATTCAAAAGACGTACTTTACAAATACTGTAAGTTTAAAAGACTACATTTAAAAGCCAGAGGAAGAAGTGTAGGGAGCAGGAACATGTGGACGTTATGAAAAACACACAAACCACAGATACTAGAACAGAATAGATGTTATTGTACACAAGTTACAAGAAATTACACACACACACACACACACACACACACACAGCTGCTGTTTCCTCATTGGTCCAGAAGTGTTTTGGCATTTAAAGGCTTCTTGTCTTTTGTTCTTGTCAGTGTAGAACAGATAGAACCAACTCCACACATACATTCATGTCAGCGTCATTAACGTTCCTGACTCACATGCTGTGGTTTGTCTTTACAGCTTCATTTCTATGATGGAACATGTTGACTGTGCTTGTTAAGTGTTTGACTGTTGTAATGCAGTCCTGTTGACCCTCCTCATCTTCTCATTAACCCTTCCACTGCACACATCACCCCCCACCCCCCGTTACAGTGCTGTTCATTTCCTGCACACCACAGTGCTTTGCTCATAAACTGAAGCATGAGTTCAGGTTTTTAAATTTACAAAATTAATACATTCATCCATCATCATGATTAATCTGATTCAAAATTTTTACATAATTCAATGGAACAGTTTTTTTGTTGAAAGTTGAAAGTGTTGTTTTGGATATTTTATTAAAAAAAATTGTTTTTTTCTGAATATGTTTTGGATTTTTCAGTGTTTTTTTTATGTTAGTTTATTTATCTTTTGGACGATTTTTTTAACATGTTTTGTATAATTTTTTTCTCTGTGTTTTTTGCGGTTCTTTTGCGTGTATTTTTAGGGAAATTTGAGTACGAACACACACTCGAGAACAGTTGACCAACATAAAGCATTGTGCACACACTACAGATTTCACCTTAAAATACCACATTAACGCAAAGCAAACATCAGTCGGGGATTCGGCCAGCACTAGGCTAATGCTAGCAGTACGCTAATGCTAGCACTAGGCTAATGTCTTGTCTAAATTGGACAAACGCGTTCAGTGTAGATATAGTCACGTCTTTCTTGAGTCTGTTTGCTCATGAAAAATGAAATACAATATATTATAAAAATAAATATTTAATAATGATGACTTGAAATGAATTCAAAGCAACTCTGTGATTAATATGATTTAAAAATCTTAATAATTTGATAGCCCTAGTTTCCAATTGCAGTGAAGGACACACAACCAGAGGAAACATCTGCATGCCTGACTAGAATAGGAATGGAGAATGGGATATGAGATGAGAATATTTTCAGCCCCTTCATTAATGTTAATGAGAGCCAGAGTTTAAAAAAAGGGGTTCTGACTTCAAAGAGGAACAGCAGCGCTCCAGGGGCTTCACCGCTGTGATGTCACATCCTGCCAGTATCTGAGAGGCGTGGGGGGAGGGGGGTTACAGAGCATGTAGGAGTACCAGTACCAGTTTCAGTAGAGGGAACACCAGTGGAAGGTGTCCAACCACCACAAAAATATGCTCAGGAACTGATGTCACACTAATATTAGACAGATATGAGGCTGATATTTATATATTTTTACATGTATCATGAAATCAGCCTGTTGAGTTGGCCAGTATGATTATTTACCCCCAATATGATTTATTGGCAGGTGAAGCAAAAAAGACGAATGAAAGAAGAGAAAAAAAAGAGGGGGGGGTCAAAAAAGGAAATAAAAACAGGAGGAAAAAATGGGTCAAAGAAAACAAAGAATGGAAAAAAAGGAAGGAGGGGGGGGGCAGGGGAGATTAAGAAAAAAAGGAAACAAAAAGGTGACGAGAGAAAAGAAAACAGAAGGGAAGAAAAGAACAGGAAAAGGTGAAGGAAAAAAGAAGAGAAGGGGGGGGGGGGGACAACAAACACAAGTTAGACTTCCAAAAAAAACCCTGTGTTTTGATGATGATTAATCCAAATTAACCCAAAGCAACACTGTGATTAATCTGATTAAAAATGTTAATCATTTGACAGACCTGGTCATGATGTGTCGTAGGTTATTCTGTTATTATTGGTTTGTTTTTGGAACCTGAACTAAAAATCACTTCCATGGCTTTGACTGTAGAATTTTTGCACTTCGCAAATTCATCCCAGGGCCGGACTGGAACCTTTGATGGGCCACATTTTGCCCCCAGGCCACATGTTTGACACCCCTGCACTAGAACAAGCTATAGTATTAATTTGTACAATCAGAACACTGTAATAAAAAGTGCTTGTTTTATGGTACTTTACTGGGCAGATTCAATCGTTTGCAGTCTCCATTATTAATTGTCATGTTTTAAGGTTAATTTCCTGTAACTCTGGGGTTTATTTTCTGGCACAGGTTCCTATGAAATCAATGAAACAGTAAACATGGAGCTCAATCAGCTGTTTTCTATTAAAGCTAAATTTCACTTCTTCCATTTCCTGTGTTTCCTAAGAGACAGACGATCTGAAGGAACGTATAATGCCCTCCTCCACACACACTTTACTCTGGGTTTTGGCTGTGATTAGAATAGATTCATTAGTGCACTACCTCACCGCAGTGGTATTTGTTCTTTCTGTGTCTGTCTATGTCTCTTTTTCTCTAAATTGACTCGGTTTGGCCTTTTTGGCTTAAACCATCTGATAATAAAGTGTAGTCTGAAAGGCCAGAGTCAGCTCTTTCCAAGCAGGAGGGGAAGATGATAAATCCACTGAAGCTGAAACTACACATGAGAGCAGAAGCGCACCAAATGTTAAGAGAAAAGGCTTTTTTCCCCTTAAAGCTTGGGTGTGGAGTCTGAGGGGAGTCCTTGGCTGTGAAAGTGGAGCAGACCGGAAGAAAAGGAGCAGACTGGGACTGAATGAGGACCTGAAGAGCAGCACAGCTGGACTCTGACGGAAGGAAGGAGTTTGTGGAAGGACCAACTCTAGAGAGCGACGCCCACTTCTGCATCCTCACTACAGATGACCCTCACTGTAATGTCAGGGTGGAACAATACATCCAGTAATTAATTAACTCTCAATATTCTGCAGGTTCACCGGCGCCCCCACACACCAGCGTTGGTACTTTGCAGATTATCTCAGGAACCACAAAACCAAACTTGATGGGAAAACTGCAATCCCAAGCTAATTCTGAACTATCTATGGCAATTGTAGCCTTTCCAGAAGGTTTTTTTTTTCTCCAATATGCTTATTAGATTTCTTACTTTATACATGTCACAGCAATGACAGTAAGTCAACCATTATACACAACATTCAAATAACAAAGACCAAAACTAAACAAAAACAAAAAGCAGCTCAAGTCGATTCAGTTATCAATGTTGATCCAGGCAATGGCCATTATATACCTATAGTAGACCATTATATACTTATAGTAGACCATTATATACTTATAGTAGACCATTATATATCTACAGTAGGCCATTATATACCTTTAGTAGACCATTATATACCTATAGTAGACCATCATATACCTTTAGTAGACCATTATATACCTATAGTAGACCATCATATACCTATAGTAGACCATTATATACCTATAGTAGACCATTATATACCTATAGTAGACCATTATATACCTATAGTAGACCATTACATAAATATAGTAGACCATTATATACCTATAGTAGACCATTACATAAATATAGTAGACCATTATATACCTTAATAGTTTTTCTACTTCTTGTAATCATGCATTTATTGTACCCTACCAGGGACTGCAGATGCATATTAGTCAGTGACAACAATCTGGTACAAAACATCAAATAGTAACATTTATGTATAAAATTGCACATGGTGTCCTAATAAAATAAAATTGAATTTATTTTTCTTTCATTTTTATAATGATTTTCCCCCCAATCCACAAACAGTGCAACCTACTGTCTACACAAGATTTACATTTGGAGCAGTTTGGTGAACTTTCTCTTTTACATTTATATAGATATTGGTGATAAAGGAAGGCCAGTGTACAGCATATGTCGTCCTCTTCCTTCACCTTCCACAAACTCATTTCCTCATGTGTCTCTTTCTGCCCCTTGTATCTCATTGTCTCCCTCTCAGTGTCATTAATAAGCCATCAGTTATGGGATGGTGCAGAGTAAGCAGTCTGATTCCAGCTCATATGGAAGTGATCAGGATCAGGCCATGGGGGGTGGGGGTGGGGGGGGGGGTGTCAGTGGAGGCCCCACAGACAGGAGAAAGTCCCTATTAAAGTTCTGCCTGCAGGTAGTACCACTGCTGTAAATTAAGAAGCTAGATTCCAAAGTGGGCTCCAGAGACCTACCACTAGGTTTGTTTGGGAGTTTCTACTATTAATTAACTAACTATATTTTTAAAAGTACAGAAACAGTCAAGACGAGATGCACCCATTCTGTAGTGTGTTTACAAGTTTGAAAATGGTCGCGAGTAATTTACGTTATGTGATCGGCTTTTTAATCGGCATATTTTTCCAATCACCGATCAGGCTATTTTTAGGCAATATCGGCCTATTATGATCGGCAGCCGATCGATTAGTGCAACACTAATTAAGAGCTAAAATGTTTGTGAGGGACGGAGTTCTAACAATTCACAAAGTATATTTTTCAGTTCATACAATTAAGAATTTTTTGTGTTCACAGATTCAGTCCTCACAGAATTCTATATGAAAGAAGAGCCAATAGAAACAAAGTGAGCGATCAGTGTTGTCATATCCATACTGAAGGGATGCTGATTTATTCCACTTCAACTCATTGAGTAATGTGTAGGAAAACATTCCACCCTAAAAGTAGTATGTTAAAACCTGGTCATGTGCCAGTTTATGTTCTTCTACAGCTCCTTTTTCTCTGAAACAAATCACTCTCCAAATAAAGAGCATATACATGATTACAGACACTAGAGAAGGGAATGCTGTTGACAGTGACCTGCTTTATTCTTACACAGGCTCCTGACAATGAAGTCTGTTGAAGGCTACGTTTATATGGAAACAGAAGATGCAAAAGTGGCGTCTCATCTTCAGTTTTTCATCTGTGTTTAGATTAGTGTTTTCAGCAGGAAATCCTTGTTTATACGAAGATGCAACAGTAGGTGAAATACAATTGGATATGCATGCCAGGTCGCTAGGTGGTACTGTGATACAATGCCGACCTGTCCTTTTCGGTAACTGTCCACCCGTCTCTGTTCAGCTAGGGTATATGTGTGTAATTTTTGTACAATAGCTGAAACGACTGCTGTACATTTACTAGAGCTGCTAGTGGAGGGTGACCATACGTCCAGATTTTGTCTGGACAGATGACTCTAAAACCAGACTGGGCGCACGTTTGTCACGCGTCCTCACTGTTTACATTTTGTTCTTAGGATGAAATGTAAAAAGTGAGGACGTGTGACAGGTCTCTGGTTTTAGAGCCATCTGTCCTGACAAAATCTGGACATATGGTCACCCTATGCTAGTGCAGCTTGAAGATCTGTGGGATCCAGGTTGTCTGGCATGTTTGTTGCTTTACCTCCTCAGTTACAGTTACAGTTACAGTTACAGAAAAAGCAGGGACAGCAGGGACAAAGCTGTTCCTGTATCGTGTGGTCCTGGACCTTGGGACTCCAATCAGTCGACCATTTGATGATCTGGTTGAGCGAGTTCTTTTTGCGTCGAGGAAGGTTTCCAAACCATGACACAAGTGAAAAAGATAAAACAGACTCAATAAAAGCACGATAAAAGAGTCTCATCATGGTCCTGTCGATGTGGAACCGGGACAACTCCCTCAAACAGAACAGTCGCTGGTGTCCCTTCCTGCTCACAGCTTTGCAGTTCTCTTTAACTGTCGCATGAATGTGACGTGAACATATGAGACTTAAAGACACATGCAACGTGAACATGTGCGTTTCATGCTGTTTACATGGAGACGTCTTCAATACGTCCCACTCTGGAAGGTGTCTTCACATTTGTGTGTATTCTTACCCTGACGGCGCAGGCACTGTGTAAATAAAAAGTACTTCTGATAAAATATGCTGTTGTATTTAACCACACCCGTCATTGTGTAAACGGCCCCTAATATCCAGTCCAACTGATGTATCCGTGTTCTCACATCTGTTTAATGTCCCTGGAATACAGAGGAGCAGTGCATGTGTGAATGTTACAAGCAAATAAACTAAAGGATGTAGAATGTTTGATGGATGTCAAAGGCAAAACTTCAAATGTCCAAGACAAAAACCACTGTTTCCAATGGCTCATGAATGAATGTATCTATTGTCTGAATGAAAAGTCACTATTTTTTAAATGACACCATCACCTAATTTCTATATTTGTAAATGTGCAATAACCAATGTAGGAGGAAACATGAAGTGAGAATGAAAATAAGTATTCAGAGAAGTATTTTTGTCATGCACCCTTAAATTAACAAACTTGTCATTTTGTCCTTTCCATCTGTGGACAAAATGAGACAACAGCTAAAAATAACCAATGAGCTGAGCAGAAAATACCAAGTCATCCTACAGCGTAATGTGCTGATCCACAGCCCCACAATGGACCCTCACTACAGCCCCTCCCTCTTTTTACAGGCATGGCAACTCATCACCATAGCAACAGTGGCATCTGGGTGAAGGTCTGCACCCCTTCATATAAACACAGATGTGACCACGGAAAGGAAAGGAGCCACGTTCATACAGGTGTTCACCTGAGTGCACGCTCCAACAGCTGTTCCTGTGCACGGAGGTTACCCACTGTCGACTCTGCTGATGCACAAACACATGAGACGGCAGCAGAAAATACCCTCCACTCACAAGTATGAGTCATCCACTCCAGCAGATGGAGAGAGAGAGATAGAAGGGGGAGAGAGAGAGAAGGAGGGGGGGCCATCAATGTGTGCCATGATAGTGCTAAAAACATCTGAAGTGTGACAAAGGAGTCACTAGAGAGTGTGTGTGTGTGTGTGTGTGTGTCTCTCAGGTAGAGGTTTTCTTAGAGTAATGTTTCCCAGCTTAGTTTCTGTGAGTAAAGGTCACTGTCTGGTCTGTAAATATCAGAGTTCACCCTCAGCTACACTTGTCATTTATTGTGGTGCAGTACTTCTACTTTTACAAGAGTATTTTTCTACACAAGTAGCTGTTTAGGTTGAGTACAGAAAGTCAGTATAGGTATAGAACCAGGGCAAACGTTAATGGCAGTAACCAGACCCATATCTATGGTGAATTTCGGTGCCTTTGTACGATACACCACACATATGCAACTGTTGTTTAACTGCGCCCTCTGTCCACTGTTAACGGCAGCGCACACACACACAGCAGATGCAGACAGGCTGCAGTACCAACAGGTCAAAGGTCAAAGTTGGAAAGTATGGTGAGATTTGACAAGAAAAGATCCACATGCTTCCATATGCACCAGGGGTCTAAAGACATTTACATGTAAAGGTTAATATCTGATGTGCTCGTAGCACAGTCTTAAAGGGGAATGGACACATCATACCCACACAAACAGTCAAAATAGACCAAAAAGACTTTTATTTCCTTTGTTATTAAAAAATTGAATTAATCCAAAATGGATGAAAATAACGATCATTGTAGTAAATGTCATAACGGTAAATTTTCGGTTTATCACCTCGGCCTCGTGTGTTTGATGGTCACCTGAAAGCTAAACATTTAATCCTAAGGTGAGAGGACCCAGCCCAGTTGTGAATAAACAGAGGAGTCATTTCTATCTAAACTGGGAACATGGCCAATAACAATCAGCTGAGAACAAAGTCAGATTTTTCAGCTGGAGATGGTTTCGATAAAGAACCTGTTCTGCAATCTGTACGTTATCAGCTGAGTATGCTGTTCCTTATCACAGCTAATTAAACTCAAAAGTGGGAAATGTTTTTTTTTTTTATGCTTCCGATAAGTAAACTTTGGGAAGTCAAACTTTTCAATTCTTCATTTTAAGCACTGAGGTTTTTATGTTTAAGTGTAACCAAGACCCACCTTTAACATTACAATACTTCTACTTTGTTCTTCCCTAATTGTTTCCTTGTCACCTAATGCAGGTCATTAAGGTGTAAAACATCATTGCTGTGTAATTACGTGGATCATCGACCGGCCAATTCAAGCACCAGGCTCTTTTAATGAGGACTTGGGACTGATTGACTGAATCCACTTGGATTCAATTACGCCTTGAGCGACTGACTCACAGAAAGCATTAGCTTAGATCCCCAGAGGAAGGATCCACAGGTGGCACCCCCGCTCTCATCTGCTTTAATGACTCTGGCCTTTTCATCGCCGTGGTAACCAGTCACCCCCCCACCCCCTCCTTCCTCCTCCTCCTAGAAGCCAGGGTGGGGATCCCCTCAACAAGCCCGTCTGATTAAATAAAAATGCACACTGTCAAATGGATTACAAACAGGTCACAAACAAACAAAACATGAGCTACACTCCACATTTGTCTGATGGCAGAAGATCAGGTCAATTTAAAGGGAAAAGGAATTAACATAAAAAAAAAAAAAGGAGCGACTCTTTAGCGAACTCCTTAAACAGCATACGGAAGCAGCATGTGCGAACACAAAAAAGCATCAAGTGAAAGACTTCAGATTATGGAGTTAATCTCAGTTTGTCAAAATTAATGCAAAATAATCCATTATGATTATTCGGACTAAAAATTATAATACAATTCAATAAAACAGTTGTTTTGTTGAAACTGTTAGTGTTGAATAATCATGTTAATTGCATATATATTCATATTTTCACATATGTTTTAGATATTTTATCACATTTTTTGATACAGGTGGATACTGTTGTTTTTTCTGTCAAATGAAAACCAATGTGACGAAATCATCTTTAATTACGAGGTCTGTCAAAATTAACGTATTAATCCATTTTAATATATAATCATGATTAACCTTGTTAATTATGATTAATCCAAATCAACCCTTCGATTAATCTGATTTTAAAACTGTAATCATTTGACAGCCTGAAAAATAATTACACTTTTTTTTAATACAAAGGTCCAAATTGTTTGTAAAAAGCATACCTGGATACAGGAGTGTAAATGTGAATGAATGAGTTAATGTGACACTCTGGGTCGTTCACACAAACAGCCCGGCGTCACTTTTCTCCCCTTTCATAAAAACATGCCTCAGGTCAGTGTGCAGGTGGAGCTGTAAACCCCACCCCTTTTCCCAGGAGCTTTTCCCATGGTTCATAGCAGTAACGTGGTGTTAACTGCAGACCTGTGAATGTTTTACGGGAATGCCACGACGTTCCCATTCACACACAGACAGGGAGCACATTGACAGAGGAGCAGGTCTGGACCAGGAGCAGCAGGAATCAGTGCTCGTTCCTCCTTCGTAACCACGCAAGAACAAAACAATGGAAGCTTTCACATCCATAAGTGTGTTTTAAAAACAGTCACAACAACAGTGGGTGAAAGGAAACAGGCCTTAGAGCTTCAATAAATAACTGGAACTCACTTTTCAATCAGCCTTTTGTCCCTTGTGGGTACTTGTGAATGACAAACTGCCTTCCTCACTACTACTAGTCTGTAAAATGTTCCTTTCATGTCGAACATCATTTCAGAAAAACACTGAAATGTATCGTGATTGAAGAATAAAGACTTTCTGGACAGACCCCGATTATATTTTACTTACTTATTTTAACACCAGCATTGGCCGATGACCGATACAGTAAGATTTTTGGAGCCGATACAGATTTTTTTTTCTCTATCAAATGAAAACAAATGTCAGAAAATCTCCTTTAATTGCTCTGGCCGTCAAAATGAATGCATTAATGCAGATTAATCCATCATCATGATTATTCTGACTCTAAAATCAATTAATAAATAAATAAATAAGCACATTCATTTAAAAAACAAAAGAAATTAATTAATAAATAAATGAAAGAAAGAAAATATATTTTTTTAAAAATTGACAAAAGTAAACATCTTCAAACCATGGTTCACTTTGCACCTGTTTCCCCCATGCTTTATGGGGACTTCCAGGAAAAAAAACATTTATAGGGCCAAATCATTTCTATTTTATTAGTGGGGATCTTTATTTATATTTAACCCTCATGGGGATCTGAATTTTGGTCCCCACAATGTAAGGGGTCCCGATGATGTGGCGGTATAAACATAACGTCCCCATAAAGATACACACCCACGTCCCCATAAAGATACACACCCACCCACACACACCTACTTTTCATTTGTGTTAGGACACAACCACTGCTCCAGAAGACACCAGTTCTATTGTTAATGTTAATCCAGATGGAAAAACATGTTGCTTATGTAATACAGTGAGTTCATGTGTGTTTGTCTACAGGGAGGTCAACAGGCAGCAACAGAACACAATCCCCACAGCTTGGACATACAGTAACTAGCTTAAGGACACTTCCCGGGTTAGAACACAGGTCGAGCAGTTGAAGGACGGTCCACAACGTTATGATTCATTCCACACTGTGTCATTTTCATCGACTGGGAAAAATGAGTGGCACTGCTTCAACCATTTAGATTTAAAATGTATTTAGAGGCACTAAATAAACACATTAGCAAAGTAAGTACTAAACCCCAATAAGGTAGAGGAACACATTTAAGCAGGAATTCATAGAGAAAGACTGTTGTTCTACCAACAAAACAAAAGCCTGACGTATCGACCATCAGCTGTTACGACTTATTTTCATGTTTGTTTTTTGCTAAAACGTGTATTTGAAGTATTCAACAGTTTCCAGTTTCCAATTTCCAGACGTAGCCACATTGTAAAAACAAATAATTCCCCAAATGTCAGCACTGTAAAACAAAAACATAACCATAAGAAGAATGCTCTAAAAATGACATTTTTACAAAACAACTTCTCAAACAGTAAAGGTCACAGACATCGGTCTGTTGGTAAAAGTTTCAGTCCATACTAACCAAATGCCGACAAATACACCCGGATTTAAACACAAAACCAGGATTTTTTCAGGTACAGAATCATCCCAGACTGATAAACAGTCTGATAAACACTTCCAACAGCAGACTGACATGAGGCTTTGACATCTCATTGATTACAAATGTGTGACAGTAGTCGCTTTTCCATTGGATATATGTGTAAAACTTTATGGATATGTACAAAAATCTCCATCCATTTTTCCCTTAAATAACAAATGTGATGATTGATTAGTTATTATCGCGACATGACAACATGAAGTCATTCCATAAACAGGGACACAAATGTAAATATGTTTTACAGATATATTCATTATTAATTATATATCTCCCATCTATCTCGTAGTAAATTGTAAATGCTGAGGTGTCCTGGTGTGTCTACACATACCACACCATATATTTGTGAAAACTCTTCTTCCCTTGTTCTAATATCCATCAACATCTAGTTTTTTAATTCACCAAACTGTAGTTGTGAAAAAAGGTCATTCCATTACAGTTTTTCCTAATATACCATTTGCTCTACATCTGAATAACAACCTCTGATCAGTGCAAAAACTTTTATTTGAAACTGAGGCTTTGGTCAAAATTGTTGTTTTTCCATTACGTTAACTTTTGTGTAGCAGTAATATTTGTGCAGTTTGGGGGTGAGTATTAAAGCTAATAAAGGTGTAGCTAATGGAAAATGTGTGGAAGGACAAGAACAGTGGTGAGGGTCGCTACGTACCGGTGGATTTCCATTTTGGAAGCCAGCACACATCTGTGACTAAAGATGAAGCTGGAGGCTTTGGACTGTGGACCAGAGGACTGGATCTGCATGGCTCCCCCTGGCAGCCCCCCCTCCCCTCCTCTCCAACCTCCTCCTGCCTCCCCCTCCTCCTGTCTTTGGGTCTCCTCTCTCTCTCTTTGGGGTTCTTTCGGTAGTCAAGCCTCTGTGTCGGTGCTGTTGGTCTCTACCACACTGGCTTCTCCATCCTTCTCCAAAGCACAGCCCCAGCCCACCCCCACCCCCACCCCCCGCCTACCAAAGCCCCCGAATCAGGCCGATTTCTTCCTTATTCATACGTGCAGTGTCAGCGAGTCAGCGGACGAGCGATCCCTTCCACGCAGTGGGCCAGCTGTGTGTTTCCCATGGCAGCGTGCACACACAACCACTTGATCCTGGCTTTGTGCCGCCGTGGCGACAGCAGGGGTATCCAGGCAACAGGCTCCCGTCCCTGCTCTCTCCCTCCTTTCGTGGCGGAGGCTGGTTCGGTGGGAAATCACCGTGGTGGTTATCCAGAGGGTCTTAGGAGGGGTGGGGCTGCAGACGGGGGTCCCTTCTCCTCACTTGTCCATCCGTGAGCTCATACCTTCGCTCTCTACTCTCCTCCCTCCTGTCCTCCCTCCCAACTCCCCTGCACTGCTTTTATCTGCGCGACTCTCCACGCGCTCTCTCTATTCCAAATTCACACCCACCTAACTCATCCCTGATGCTACACAGAGTTAACCCTTTATCATTCTGGAGTGACTTAGCTTCAAACAGCTGAAAAATCACTGTTCAATTTAAAGCTGCAGCTGGAGTAAATATTGGCTTTTTATGAAGGTAACACCCTTTAGTTTGGACTAAAACATTCACTTATGCTGTTTATTTACAAAAGTAAAAACCTGGAGACTGAAAAACACTAATAAATATATATTTTTTCCACTCTTGCCTTAATTTTTGTGTGTGTTTAAACCAGGGTGTATTTGGTAGGTATGGACTGAAACACATAATTTACCAACAGACCAATGTCTGTGAACTTTACTGTTCAAAGTTCATAACTTTATTTTTACTGAAATTTGTTGACTATTTTATTCAATTTGTTGACAATTTTGTTCATTTTTGCTAAAAAAAAAAAAAAAAAATCATTCTTTAATTGAATTTATTGATTATTTTGTTATTTTTTACTCATCTTGTTGACTACTTTATTCAAGTTTGCTAATTGAATTTCTTGGTTATTTTCTTCATTTTTCAATGGCAAAACACCATTTACTAACATACCAATATTTACAGTTTAAAGTTGAGAGCTTTATTTGTATAAAATGTCAATTTTAGAGCATTTTTTTCTGTAGTTATATTTATGCATTTCACAGAAGATAAATTTTTTTAATTATCTATTTTTCCAAAGTGGCCACATTTGGACATTTTTTGGGGGAAAAAAAACTGTTGAATGCTTTAAAAACTTATAATTTTACAAAAAATATATAAAAATAAATATTTCCCATACAAAATTACCATTATTGTCAATGGAAAATTAAGTCCAAACTAGTATTGTGTTCCAAAAATCCCATTGTGTTATATCCTGGTGCTCAGCTCATTGTCTATCCACCTGTCAACACTGATTATAAAAATAAAATTTGTACTGATTATAAATACATTTAAATATAAGTATAGTCACCACTGATTATAAATTTGAACTAATGTGGTGAAACATCCATAGGTGATTGATCAGATGACAGCCTTCAAAAGCCAAATTTCTCCTATTAGTCTTCAGTTTAAACCATCCTTTTGTGTATGTGGTGTTACTGTTGCACGTCTGAATGGTTTATACAGTATATTCAAAAATATGAGTTTGTTCACTTTCATTTGATGTCCATTAATATGGTAGCTGTATATATATAGGTGTTATTAAAATAATGTCATTAATATGGTAGCTGTATATATAGGTGTTATTAGAATAATGTTGTTAATATGGTAGCTGTATATATAGGTGTTATTAGAATAATGTTGTTAATATGGTAGCTGTATATATACATTATCTACATCGCAAAACAGGGATGTAAGGCAGGGAAGAGGTTAAAAGAGAACGATGGGCCAGAATTAGTGATGTTAGGTGGCATGGGAACATGGATTAGTGGAGCATTTCCTGGTCCTGACAGGAGGGATTCTCCCTTTTCGCAGTGCATCGACAACTAGGAGAAACCCTGCCAGGCTCTAGGATCAGTGTGTAGATGTGAAGCGTTTGTCAGCACAGCAGCGTACACAATAATTCCACTCCAGCACTGCGCTGCATTCACAGCCATTCTTTCCATTTCCACTGTCATCGATTGTTGTCGTGCTGCATAAAAGTACAAATATAGGCGTCATGCATCATGCAGGTTAAGTGAATCGATATTGAATTGCATGTTGTGTCACTCCATGAGAATTCCAAATCCAAAGCTTTCCTCTGATGTCTCTATCCAGTGAGTCATGTCAGGCAGCAGCTCCTATATATAGCAGATTTTCAGCCAAACATTGGGGCTTTCCCACTGCGCTCATATTTATTCTGCTTTAACCCTTCCTGGGTGTGATTGTTGCTATGCCAACTCTAATGGAAGGAAAGTCAAGATGCATCTGTCCGCCGTGGATGCAGTGTATCTAAAGGAGAAATGATAGAGTGATAGAGCAGCCACTCGATATTTGGAGGGTTTTCTTGTATCACTATCGGTCTGTTGCGTTGGCTGATTTGGCCTATTTTTCCCCTGAAATTATTGACTGATGGGCAAAGAGGGGGAAAGGGAAAAAGGAGAGAAAAAGGAAAAGAAAAAAATAAGAGAAAAGGGGTTAAAGAAAAAAAAAAAGGAAAAGGGGGAAAGAAAACAAAAATGAATTAAGAAAAGGAGAGAAAAAGAAGAACAATTTAGAAAAAGGAAAAAAATAAGCAAAGAAGGGGAGAAAAAAGAGAAAAAGGAAAGGAAAAAAGAAGAGAGAAAGGTGAAGGAACAGAAAAGGGAAGAAAAAAGGAAAAAAGTAAGAGGAAAGGGAGAAAGGGAACCATGCTTGTCCACATCATGTTTGGAAAAAAGTGTAGTGTCTTAATGCACGTTATCTGTGCTGCTGTTCATATCAGGTTAGCTAGCAGATGCTGCTCATGTCATTCAGGTTAGCTAGCAGATGCTGCTCATGTCATTCAGGTTAGCTAGCAGATGCTGCTCATGTCATTCAGGTTAGCTAGCAGATGCTGCTCATGTCATTCAGGTTAGCTAGCAGATGTTGCTCATGTCATTCAGGTTAGCTAGCAGATGCTGCTCATGTCATTCAGGTTAGCTAGCAGATGCTGCTCATGTCATTCAGGTTAGCTAGCAGATGCTGCTCATGTCATTCAGGTTAGCTAGCAGATGTTGCTCATGTCATTCAGGTTAGCTAGCGGATGCTGCTCATGTCATTCAGGTTAGCTAGCAGATGCTGCTCAAGTCATTCAGGTTAGCTAGCAGATGCTGCTCATGTCATTCAGATTAGCTAGCGGATGCCTCTTCAGATGCCGTGCATGACGCTTGTGTTTTTATTGTATTTTAAAGTAGACTTGCAGGTCACTGTGCCGTTTTTTTCATCTTCAGTGAAGTATTTCCACACATGCGGTGTGTGTCTGTCACTGTCTTTTGTTTTGTCGGACCCACCACCCCCTGTTTTACCTGCAGCAGCCATGACTCCTCTGGTTTAGATCTGACTGGTCTGTGTTTACGCGCCAAGGGAGAGAAAGAATAACATGAGAGTTGTCGACTCCTTCAAATTTAAGTCAACTAGTCGACGTTTCTGTTAATGCATTAGTGTATATATTTGATTTGATTTGATTTATTTCGAACATGTGCAAAGTGCAACAATAATCAATACCGTAATAATAATAATAACAATGACATGTCCGAAAAGGAGTAGGATGAAGCATAAGCTTATTTAATCCTAACCCTTCTTCACTTCCCCAACAACCTAAATTCATCTTGTAGTAATATAGTGCATAGTACAAAAATGATGATAAATAAAATAAAATCACAATAATAACAATACCAATAATCAATAACTGAAGTACTAAACATAGACATATATACAAAAAAACAAAAACAACTAAAAATAAATGAGCAGATAGGAAAGTAGGTAACAAATAGAGTTTTTTGTTGTTTATTGTTTTCTTTTTTTCCTCCCTTCCTTCTTCTTTTCCCTTTTTTCTTTCCTTTTTCTAAGTTGTCTGCATTTTGCTCTTATTTTTTATTTTATTTATTTTATTTTTCTATTCATTCACTTATTTTATTCATGTATTTATTTATTTATTTATTGTTTATATCTTTTAACCCCACAGAGGGACAGTCAACAGTGCTTGAGATCAGTGCATATTCCAATCTGGCAGCCATATACTAGACTATTTAGTGCATGTGTGTGACCATCATCGGTCCTCCCCGAAAGCTGAGCAGACATCCCCCATTAGAACTCTCCCTTACAAGCCAGTGAGTGCACTGCTGCACCTCAGAGATGTGCGGAGGAAACAAAGACTGGACGGACAGGACGAACGGGGACAGAAAACCAACAGACGGTGCTATTGTAATTAAAGACTGCAAGGTGATGTGTTATTCCCACCCACCAACTGTCCATCAATAAAAAAAATTAATAAATAAGTAGATCAGAAAAAGAGGAAAAACCAAACCAGCACAAAAGGAGAAACAAAAAAAACAAAACAAAACAAAAACAAAAAACAAACAAAAAATTAAACAATCGGCACAGAGCACCGCAACCGTGGATGTCCTGATAGTACAAAATAGAATGCAATGTAATAGAATAGGCCAGAAGAGGACACCAGTGCAGAAGAAAATGAGTTTAGTGTAGAGATTGTGGAGAGATTCTCAGCACATTCTGGCGAGTCCCATCATTCGTTGAAATGGGACTCAGTAGTAGCTGGCAATACCCGATCAAGCATGCAAGTGTGAAGGACCCCGAAGCCCAGAACAGCAATCGCGACAAGGCAGGGCCAAGCCAACAGGGCAACCCCCCCACCTCGAGCCACAGGACGCCACTCCCAGAGAGCCACCGGGGCCACTGTGAACGACACAAACCCGGAGAACAAGAGGGAGCAGCTACAGACCCCCCCCCAGCGCACCAAGACCGACCCAGGCGGCCCGGTGCACGACGAACCAACCGCCACCCCAACCCCAACCCCAACCCCAACCTCCACCAACATATTAACCAACACTTTTGTCATTTGTTTTCTGATGCATCTAATTAAAGTATGTAAGATTTAACACATTTAATGTCTGAAGAAGATACTTGCAAAAAGTAAAGCAGTGCAATAATAAATAGGTAAAGCTGTTTGCATGAAAAAAGACCTGCTAATGAATTCTACAATACTGTGTTCAAACCACACTATCATCTGCAAACGTGTGAGCTGGAAAACAAGCGTGTATCTAAAAATGCTCTTCTCCATGTATCATAAAGATGGATCTAAGTGTTGAAATAAACAGACGGGACTGTGCAGGATTCAGCCAACACAGGAAACAGCCGCTCCTGTGTTGGCTGAATCCTACACACTACCACGTAAACACAAGTGTCGACACACTTCGTCTCATGTACGGGGCTGTGAGCGAAGGCTGCACCACACTCTGAGCTTGGAACATCAAGGGTTGGAGGAGATTTACGCCTGTATTCAGCATATCAACATATTCACTGAAGCGTTGAGCTGCCATTGTGTTCAACTGAGCCTTTAACTCTATACATTACTGACACATGTACTGTACACCCACACACACACACACACACACACACACACAATAATCACTGCTACTGCCGACTGTTACTGCAGAAAGAAAAGACAAATATGTTGTTATGAACCAAAGAACTGCTCAAATGGACACGTAAGAACTCAACTAGACAATTAATGACAACCGATACTTAGGTTCTTTTCTTATATCGGTATCAGCCTGTTGATATGATTTACTGACAGGTGAAGGAAAAAGAGGAAAAACAGAAAAAGAAAGGGTAAGAAAACAGAAAAGGGAGGAAGAAGAGAGAAAACCAAAAAGGAGAGGTAAAGGAAGAAAAGAGGTGAAAAGAAAGTGGAAAAAGTGGGAAAACAAGAAAAAATTTGGAGAACAGAAAAAGGGAGAGAAAAAAGAAGACAAATAAGGGAAAAGACAACAAAAAGGGGAAAAAAGAAAAATAGAGAGAAAAAGGGATAAAACAAAAAAGGAGAAGAGGGAAGGAAACTGAAAAGGATGTCAAAATGTGAGACTATTGTGTTAGACCGTTCAAGGTCAAAGGTCATGAGGTCATTTTGGAGCCTACATGTACCAGTACTTAAGTAGTGCAGGAGTACTCATCACTCTGTTTGATAATGCCCAGACTTTAGTAAAGAGTGGACAACTAAATATTTTTTTACCGAACACTGATCAACTGCTGTATGTCTGCTATGCTAAGAGACTAGCGGTTTTTAAAGCATATAATATCAGCCGTTACTTTGCCACAAAGCACGCTAACTATGCTAGCAATCAGTCAACGAAAGAACGGGAGGCTACTGTTCAGATGTTGCAGCTAATTTGCAAGCTCTGCAAAAAAACTTCACCGTCAAACTGCCGTTCAAGAGTCAAGTACCAAGGTGAGTTGTTGTCAGTTGTATGTTGTCAGTCAAATTAGCAAAAGCCCAACAGGCCTCTGTCTGAAGGTGAGCTTTTAAAAGAATGCATGGAGGAGACGGCAGCTGTGTTGTGTCCAAAGAGGAAAAACATTTGAAAAAATCAGTTTATTACACAGAACAATGACTTGTCATGTAGAACTGATAGATGACGATATAACCAGTGACTTAAATAAAAAGGCTTAGTCGTTCATGTTATATTCAATTCAATAATATTCATTATCAAAACCATCTGCTCATGGTCTGGCCCTATTGTCAAATGTTAGAACGTTTTATGGTTCAAGAGTCAAAAAGTATGCCCACCCCTGGTCTAAAATGACTTAAATAAATTTAGTTGGCGTGTCATAATGGTGGTCATAAAAGGGTTAATGATTTTTTTTAAACAGACAAGCATGTGCCTTGGGAAGATAGAGCATGATGGATGAAAGGTCTGCACTCAGAGCAGTTTGTCACACTTGGGTTAAGCACACAGTCCAAAGCTGTCCAAACACTGCACACACATCAAGAGCTATTACAATCAATTAGAAGGTGAGAAAGAATGATGGAGAAGGATGAGGGGGAAGAAGGAGGAGAAAAAAAAGAAAAAAGAGAGAGCAGCGTGAGGCACCTGTAATAAGCTCCTGCCACTTTTAGCAGCACAGATGATGCGAGGGAGGAAACGAGGGAGATGAGGGAGGGAGGGGAGGAGAGAGGGGAGGAGAGAGGGGGTACAGGATGGAAGAAGAGAAAGAAGCACTGGAGAAAAGAGCATTCACTCATCTGATGTTTCCATTAAAAATACACAGTGTGTGAGTCTGTGTTCTGCCCAGTCTGGATCGGACCATGTTTGAGCCCAAACTCTGACTCATTGTATCAGTGTCAATGAAAACCTTCCATGTCCTGATGACCCAACCATAGTCCAGGGCATTGTTACATTTATTCACAATTTTTCATTTTAGTCTAAGTCTTTTGTCAAAGTTCATTCTTAGTCACTTTTAGTCTTTCACAAATCACTTTTGTATTTTAGTCGACTAAAAGTCTCAACATTTTAGTCTACTTTTATCAGACGTTAACGCAAGGTATTTTAGTCCAGTTTTAGTCAAAACATGTCCGACTTTTTCTATTTTTTTCAGGAATATTCTTGTGTATTAATTCCAGTTAAATTATGTTCTACAACTAACATTATGTTTCTTGATTGAATTGACTTGAATGAATAACATCCGGTTGGCGCTGTAGAAAAACAACTAATCAAAAGCATCAGATTTTAAGCAGATGTAGTAGGAGGACGACAACAGCACCCAGAGAAGATATGGACCACTACCATGAAGATATGGACCACAACCATGAAGATATGGACCATTACCATGAAGATATGGACCACAACCAAGAAGATGTGGACCACAACCATGAAGATATGGACCACAACCATGAAGATATGGACCATTACCATGAAGATATGGACCACAACCATGATGATATGGACCACAACCATGAAGATATGGACCATTACCATGAAGATATAGACCACAACCATGAAGATATGGACCACAACCATGAAGATATGGACCATTACCATGAAGATATGGACCACAACCATAAAGATATGGACCACAACCATGAAGATATGGACCACAACCATGATGATATGGACCACAACCATGATGATATGGACCACAACCATGTAGTAACTCAGTATATTTCAGACATTCTGTTAAATTCTGATTTATTACACATAACGCAGATGTTGTTATGCTGCGTTTCTGGTCATTTCCTGAAGGGGGCGTGTCCAGCCCAGTCTTAGTTGAGCTAAGGTTGGGTGGCGTTTACATGCACAGAGAACTTCGATTACAATCTCATTATCTGACTTACTTACTCTGACGTCTCAAACTCCAGTTTTATTCGATTCCACTCTGACTAAGGTGCTTCCATGGCTTTGAAAACTGACTTTAATCGTAGTAACGCAATAATTCACATTTCCCCAAGTGCCTGTAAATGTACCTACTGTGATTAATGGGATTAAACATTTTAATCATTTGACAGCTCTAATATAGACAAAGTCTGCTTTGTGGGCTTAAGTGAACCCAAACACAACCTCATTTAACCATAAACCACCTTTTATAAACAGACCTGATATAAATATTACTGTTAAATCTGCTTTAATTACAGAGTTATTCTACTTCCTGCTCTTCTTCACTGGCTCTTTGACCGAGTCCCACCGTGGACAATATTTCACTGTCGGACATCCTCTTTAATTAAACTCCACAAATGGCCTCCTGCTCTTCATTTTAATGCTTGCGCGCCGAGTGAAACAGATGACATCATCACACAAGTCAGCAGTCTGTTTTCTGCCACAGCAGGAGAAATAACTCCAGCTGACTGAAGAAAGAAACTGAGGCAGAGACATTGGTTTTTCGGTTTTGTTTTTTTCAAACCCCTGCCCTTTCATAGAGTCTTCATCTGCTGTGGTTATCTACCATCACATGCTGACCTCAAATGCTGCTCCTGCAAACTGGAAATGATGTATTAATAACACAAGGCCACAAGTGATGACTTTTACTACTCTTTATTATTTTATTTCACACTTTAAAAGATGACCAATACATGAGCAAATATAAATACAAATAAGGCCAAAAATGTAATATGCTTATATAGAGGCCTCCCTTCATCAACTTAACACTACAAATGAATGAAATAAACAAAAAAATAACTTAAGTAAATAAAACAATACAAAATATCATACAAGATACTCTCAGGGTGCTTTTCTAGTTCTCCATGTTTCCAGGTTAACTTTGGATGCAAAAAAAAAAAAAAAAATCTAAAAGACAAGTGACAAGAACTGATGGACCGTAAAGTGTCGTATGGTGTCACCAGATAAAATTGCTAGTGGAAAAAAAATCAATTTCATATGAATTCGACACAGAAAGACAAAAATGAAGGGAATTGTACCCATAACTTTTACATATTTCAGTTAGTTTTGTAAAGCACATGATACCGTTTTAGTTAGTTGTTGTTTTCTTCCTTTTAATTATAATTCACTTAATGAAAATGTTTATTCAATTCTAGTTTTTGTTAACAATAATAGTAATGTTTGTATGTGTGTGTGTGTGTGTGTGTGTGTGTGGGTGTGTGTGTGTGTGTGTGTGTGTCTCATGGGACCTGCATAACAAATGTGATGCATATCAAATTGCAGACAGGTGTACTGAAAATCCAAACAGGTACACCCATAAAATGGCTACAGTGCAGTGAGGACAATGGTACATTTAATTCCTCACAAAGGGATGTGGATAATGCATAATATAGTTAGTGTCCTCACACAACAGCCAGGGTGTGAGCAAAGAGCACTCCTCAGAAAGCATCCTATTACTGCGAAGACAGCAAAACTGACCAGTACACAGAGTAAAAAAAAAAAGAAAAAAACAGCCTTTGTCCTTTCTGAACTCCCACAGGATGCTTCAGGTACACGCAAACGCACACAGATCACATTACAAGCAGCAAAAAAACAACCTGAAACTCAACTGCAGAAGCTGATAAATATGTGCTGCTTCAACACTTCTCTAATTTTTCTTTGGTTACTTTTTATTAGAACTGCCAAATGATTAAAAGGTATAATCAGATTAATCACAGGGTTGCTTTAGATTAATCATGATTAAATATTTATTTTTAATCTATATTAGTTGCGTTTCATTTTGTATGAGCAAACAGACTTAAAGGGATAGTTCACTATTTTTCACATGAATCTGTTTGGGATTAGCGTCTCTACTCTAGTTCACCCACAGTGACTTACCCCTGACAGTGTCCTGTGAGCCCAGTCCTGGTCCGGTTTTGGTCAAAGTGAAAGTAGTCCCGGCAGGTTTCCTGGGGTCATTAGTGTGTCTTCTCAAAACAGTATGAGTGATTCATTTGCATAACAAAACTGTCACAGAACAAAAACTCACACCTCATAATTGCTTGGAGCTACTTTCTCTCAATAGCGATCAATCCGCGTTGTCACTGCTAACAGCTGTGCGCCTGCACGTAGCAGCCACAAACACTGCCAACAAATGATTAAAGTAGTTTGCCAAGGCACACAGTTTTGTTCCGTGACAGTTTTGTTATGCAAACAAATCACTCATTCAAACACATACTGTTTTTAGAAGACACATGTTTTAATTTTGTTGACCCCAGGAAACCTGCCGGGACTACTTTTGCTTTGACCAAAACCGGACCAGAACTCGACTCACAGGACACTGTCAGGGGTAAGTCACCAGATGCTGATCCCAGGTGCAAAATAGTGAACTATCCCTTTAAGAAAGAAGGAAGTATATCTGCATTGAACATGATTGGTGTAAACTGGATGATGCAATAGCCTAGTGCTAATGCATCCCAGACTATCATGCTTCACGTTAACATGGTATTTTAAACTCGAAGTACATTGACTGACTGTTCTATCTCAGGGGGGTTTTTTGGTACTCAAATTTCCCACAATAAACACAAAAATGTAGAGGAAAAAAAAGTATACAACATATGCTACAATCCACAAAATTTACCAAAAAATAAACTAACAAAAAAGCGATTTAAATAAATCCAAAACATATTCAAAAACTCTTCTAAAATACAGACAAAAAAACACCAAAATAAATCTGCTAAAATATCCCAAATATGTGCACAAATATGAATATATATGCAATGAACATGTTTATTCAACCCCTGCAACAGTTTCAACGAAACTGTAAACAACTGTTCCATGTATTTGCATTAACATCATGAAGGTGAATTAATTTTGACAGCCCTGGTGTTTATCCACAGCTCATCCCTCAGACCACAGCGTGAACAACCGTGACATTTGAAAACACACTGAAAACAGCTCCACAGTGTGAGCAGCCGACAAAGGAGTGCACCGCAGCCTCTGGCCTTCAACCTGTTTGTCAAGTCTGGAGTCAGGCAGTTAAGCAAAACAGACTTTTCTCTTATCTCCTGTGTGAACAATCCATCTTAATGATGCAACTTCATCTTGGCCATGAAACCGGAGGCGAAAGCAAGACTTCACCTGCACATGATGACATCATGTCACCTGGAAGTGCAGGTGTGTCAGTGTGAGTCACTGTCAACATGAGCTGAAGACCTAGAGCTAATGGTAGAGCCTGGCTCTATGAAGGCCTCAGCCATTTTAGGAAAAACACTTATTTCAGTCGTCAAACAAGTATTCAGAGAATGCCCAATCTCACCCCTGACTAATATTGATAATTTCATTATATATATGTGCGTCAGTGCATTTAATATTATGATAATATATCCAGCATTGATTAAGTCATAGCATGATATGTCTATGTAACACAAACAGTGTTACAGAATTTAATTTTGCCACATGTCACCTTTGACCTCCAGAGATCTCAAAAAATATTGGTCGTTGGTCATAACACCAATTATAAGAATTGTAGAAATCTTCATTCTGGGTCGTTTGGTACCAATCTGAAAGTTCTGTGACCCTCAGTTCTTGTGTTATAACCAATAATGTGATTTTGATCTTTTACTTAATTTTGACCTTGACCTTTGACCTTTACTGAAATGGATCATTGTATCTGATGCGCATTAGCTATATGTATATGCCCATGTAATTTGACAGTGATATCTCAGGTATTCATTGCGTTATAGCATGACATGTCACACACACACACACACACAGTGATTACAATAATCTGTCCCAACCAATGTTGGGCAACATTAATGAATGCATATATTTGGATGGGATTAGTTTTATGAGGTAAAGTAATGATTACACTGATCTAAAATGCTTCCAGAATAAAACTTGTAAAATGTTCCCGTGCGTTACTGATCAAGAAAACTCAACTCTTAAATGTAGGTTGGCTCAAGTTTCTAAGATAAGTCTGGTGTCAAAATGTGAAATTCTTAGAGAACAATAATTATAAAAACCTATTCTTAGAAGAGAAGAGGTTTTAGTCCAAAAGAATATTGGTGTCAGATCTACTTCAAAACACTGTCTGCACATTATGATCCATTCACTTTACAGGTTCTTTCTAGTGGAATATTTACTAATCCATTGTAAACATGTACATAAACAGCATATATGTGGAATAACACACCATCATATACATGAACTAACCAGCACTAAAGTCATTTATTTTCTGATTCATCTGATTAAAGTAAGTAACACATTTAAAGTCTGAAGCAGATACTCTCTAAAAAAAACAAAAAAAACCCTGTAGAACAGTGTAACAGGACATTGTGAGTGTGTGTGGACCCAGAGCATAACTGTGTGCTGCCGTCATATGACCCTGCACCATTTCTGTTGTCCAGGTTGGACAATGATGTCATTGTTGCCGGGTAAACTGGACCCGCTGACAACAAGACGGACAACAGGTGGCACGCAGACAGATGCTAGGTCACCACTCCAGACCTGTGAAGCAGGGTCAGTATGCAGAGGAGGGCAGGGCCTCAGCAGGTCAGTGTCACTGGCTCCATAAATCATCTTCAGACAAGCTTCTTCTAGGAACACACTGATCCTGGATTCCTGACTGATGTAGATATATAGGTTTAGAATGTACAGTTGTCTGCGAATTAAGATGTTGGTGGTGATTTGGTCAGACATGAGTAAGAGTAAACCCCATTATGTTTACTGGCAGGACAAACACTGCTGTACAACGTTTTTTTTAGAGAGTATCTGCTTCAGATATTAAATGTGTTAAAACTTTCATACTTTAATCAGAGGAATCAGAAAACAAATACTTTAGTGCTGGTTAGTTCATGTTTTTAATATATATGATGGTGTGTTATTCCACATATATGCTGTTTATGTACATGTATATAATGGATTAGTAAATATTCCACTAGAAAGAACCTGTAAAGTGAATGGATCATAATGTGCAGACAGTGTTTTGAAGTAGATCTGACACCAATATTCCTTTGGACTAAAACCTATTGTTTTTCATTCTTAGAATTTCACATTTTGACCCCAGGCTTATCTTGGAAACTTGAGCCAACCAACATTTAAGACTTCAGTTTTCTTTATCAGTAACACATGTTGGAACATTTCACGAGTTTTATTCTGGAAGTATTTTAGACCAGTGTAATCATTACTTTACCCCATAAAACTAATCCCATCCAAATAGTACATAAGAGATCAATTCCACAGGAAGCTATCTAGCTAGTCAGCCAAACCAATAAAGGTATATATGTATGAAAGTATACTAGAAGTATATGCAAAGTACAAAAATGTGTTATGCAAGAGGTGGAATGGAGATTATCTCACCATACTGTGACTTGTGTACTGTACAACTCCGTATTGACGGAAATAAAGAATGGAGTCACAATTCTGTGACCCCATTCTTTACATTCTATATACTGTTTATATTGTGTAATCAAATTTTAATGTATTTCTGATTTACTCTATTGAAATTGTATAATATATGTACAATCAGTTTACTCTTGTAATTTTATTCTTATTTATTGAAAATTTATAATGCATGTACAATCAGTTTATCTTATACTTTTCTTGTAATTTTATTTCTTATTTATTGAAATTTTATAATCCCTTCATCTTGTACTTTTGTAATTTTAGAATTTTGTGCAATCGATTTATAATGTTTTTTTTTATTTCACCCCGCCTTAAAATTGTACTTTAATTTTTAATCAATGTGAAGCACTTTGGGCTACAGTGTTTGTATGAAAGGTGCGATACAAATAAAGATTATTATTATTATTATTATTATTCATTACAATGGTTTTCCTCCAAATCCCTGGAAATATGGGGTGGTTTGCCAATTCCATCAGCATAACAATGGATGGTTCAGGTACCAGAGCTAATGTGATGGCAATAACACCCTGGTAAAGTGGAGGTAAGGTGCTCATATGTTTAACCTGACCAGTGGAAGGCACATTTTGGAAGTGTTCTAAGTTGTTGTGGTGAATGCAGATACTTTCCATCACAGTTCTGTTAATTTTTATAAAGCAAACCATAGAGAATGAATGAGACAACAGTATGAAAGATAGAAACCTCACACCCCCACAAATACACTTACAGCCCCATATACACATCAGTCCCCCAAAAAAACTTCGACAACGAGGTGCAAAGAGCTTTTCGGTGTGTAACTGCAGAACCAAGACCCTCAGGAAGTACAGCAACAGCTCCAGAGGCAACCAAGGAGAAAAGAGCTCCATCATTTCACGGCAAGATGAACCCTATCCTGCAACTGACACTGTGTCTGATTGGACTCCGCCGAGTCACAGCGAGGCTAAAAATATAAAAAGCTTCTCATCTGGTGAAGGAGGCTTTTTACATGCGCCCAATAATAAATGAATAGGAACAGGACGGTGCTAAAAGCTAAAGTGAGTTTTTCATCTGGAGAAAGAAGAGGTGGAACAATAGTGCAGACAGATGAGCAGAATGACAGAGTTAACTCTAATCACAAACCTGTTTGTATCATCACATCATTCAAGGTATAAACCTATTTTATAGGCACTAATAGTAAATGGACTGCACTTAAATAGCGCTTTTCCTCTTTCATGGTGCTCAAAGTGCTTTACATTAGCCTCACATTCACCCATTCACACATCAGTAGGGGCTGCTGCCATGCAAGGTGCTGCCAGACCTACTGGGAGACATTTAGGGATCAGTGTCTTGCCCAAGGACACTTCGACATGTGGACAACAAAAGCTGGGATTTGAACCCCAGGCCCTTCATTCATTGGAAGACCTGCTTTACCAACTGAGTCACAGCCATACTAATACTCTTAACAACGGCAGTTGAAGGCGAAGAATCGGTTTAATTCAGACACACGATCTGATTCTGTCGCATTAAACCTTTTTATTCTTAAATCCCAAGCTCAACCGCCTTCAAAACTTACGAGTCTCGAGTCATTATGGCGTTGGCAACGGCTAAATCCGGCACCTCCACCGCCGAAAAAAATGTCTTGTCGGAAGCAATTGGCGTAATTCTTCAAGTGTCCACTTTCTCTACAGGCCAACTGAGCAGCTGCTTGCTAGAAAACTCAATGAGCGAGTGAGTTCAGAGGTGGGAAAGTCAACCAACGTTTAGACAGACAGTGACAGTAGGCAGCCACCCATCAGCCCTTTTTCCACACCTACCCACCCATACGCCATCGCTCACATCACTGGAGCCAGGGCTAAAAGTGGAGTCACTTAGGGGGTGGGGGTGCAAAGGGTCTACAGCAGGGGGTCCTCAGAGGAAGGACACCCCCCCTTCCCCTCCCCCACCCACCCACACACACACACCAAGGAATGTGTCTCTGCTCAGTCTAAAAATAGCTGTTCTGACCCCACACATCATCAACTTGGATTACGTGAGTGATTGTTGGGGTCCAGCTGATAAAAGGCGCTTTAATTCCACTGTAGATGTTACATCTGTTCCTACAAATGGACACATGTCCTCTGGACAAATAATGCAATTAAAAAAAGGTTTCACTTTCAACATGCAACTGCATTCAGTGCATGAATATCCAGCTGGTCAGTTTCTGTTCCACATTTTTAAGGAGAGAAAATAACTATTTTGCAACAGCATTTAAACATAACATTTAGTAACGAAAACAGTATAAATTACTGAGTCATGATAAATTCAATGGCAGTCATCTGCAGCACAGAATGACTCAGTCTCTCTAGTTTCCTGTGCAATTGATCTCTTAGTGTGGCAGTATGTATGGGGGGGGGGGGGGGTACATGCGCAGTTCGACTGGTGGTTATATAATACTCCATCTATAATATAATAATACATCCTAACACATTTCTGTTTAAATAATCGTATTAAACAACAGGAATTTATTTAATGCATTCTAACTGTACTTTTAATTGTATTTAACCTGGATTTAACCATATTTAGGCCTCTATCTTTTGGTATTTAAATGCAGGCTGAAAATGGCTCTATTCAACTGTACATATACCTGAAAGGCTTTTATCTGCACTCTTATTTTAGTTGATTTATATTTATATTTTATAGCAGGGCTAGGGTTTGTTGTACCTGGCACCACTTGTTATCTCTCTCCCTTTCTTTTTTTTTACCTATTACACAACTATCCTCTTGTCCCATTATCTGTAATGTACAGCTGTACTCAGAGCTACTTCAGAGGCCTCCTGCTTTTTCAATGATCTTCACACTCACTTCATACAGTTGGACTGGGACTCTCTGTTCACAGTCACATCTGAGTCCAGCTGTTGTCACTAATCAATCTAAGGACTGGAGTTTATTTGAAATGTCATTTTATGTGGGCAGCTAAAATATCCAATTATTGTTCCACTCCCAGACACGAGGTGGCGCTACACTTCCTTTTGTGTTAGTATTCTTCCAGCTGGTGCCATAGACGAAGAACAATTAGTAAACACAGGCGTTGGATTTGAAGCAAACGTAGTAGAACGAGGACAACACCCAGAGAACATATGGACCACAACCATGAAGATATAGACCAGAACCATGAAGATATAGACCACAACCATGAAGATATAGACCACAACCATGAAGATATAGACCACAACCAGGAAGATATAGACCACAACCAGGAAGATATAGACCACAACCAGGAAGATATAGACCACAACCAGGAAGATATAGACCACAACCATGGAGATATAGACCACAACCATGAAGATATAGACCACAACCAGGAAGATGTAGACCACAACCATGAAGATATAGACCACAACCATGGAGATATAGACCACAACCATGAAGATATAGACCACAACCAGGAAGATATAGACCACAACCATGAAGATATAGACCACAACCATGAAGATATAGACCACAACCAGGAAGATATAGACCACAACCAGGAAGATATAGACCACAACCAGGAAGATATAGACCACAACCAGGAAGATATAGACCACAGCCATGCAGCAGCTCAGTATATTTTGTACAAACTGTTTCAATCTCTGATTTATTACAATAACGTACATGTTCTCATGGTGTCCGGAATGGGACGTGTCCTTTATTTTGTATTTCTTCAATAAAAGTCATATAGATGTTCATAAAAGATCAGATTAAAGTTGAGATTATTAAATTAAAAACATTGAAAATTGAAGAAAAACTGATTTTGAAATATTTTTTTTAATCATTAACTGAATGTAAATAACATCCTTTCCAAACTATCATTTATCCAACTCCATTGATTTTACTGGTGAATCAAAACAAAAGCAGAGAGAAATCACCTCAGGGTTATTTATCATCACTATACTCTGAATTGTTGATGGTCATTAAAAGTCTGAGTAGTATTTGATCAAAAACAGATAAAAATTTTGGGTGTTCAAGGGTTAAACCAGACTTCATCTCCTCCCGCCCTCTCTGTCTTTTCTGCTCGTCATCTGAGTGTGACCTTGTGGAACAATTAGAAATGCTGTTGATTTCTAACATGGAACGTCTCAAGAATGTCTCAAGTATTTCTGTGGCATTTCTACAGCTTTTTTCTTCAGGCAGTTATGGAAAAACTGCAAATCTCAGTCCGATATAGAAGGAAGGGCCCCGATCCAAACCACCTCATTATTCACAGACGCCCTGAGAAGCACTTTTAAAAAGAGACTAAACTGGCCTTTGTGTTCTTTAAAATCTTCAGTGTTTGTTTAAATGGTCATATTCATGTCGTTTATCCCAGTAATCTCTTCTTATCCCTGCTGAATAAAAACTGCAGCAGTCACTTCACACACGACCCAAAGCCTCAGGGATACTTTAGTGTTTTTTTGGGAGGGTAGAGTTTTGACCTTTTGCAATATTGGTAATTTTGTTATATGCATATATGTGTCAGTGTGTGTAATATTATGATGATATATCCAGTATTGATTAAGTTATAGTGTGATATGTCTATGCTTGACACACACAAACGGTGTTAGAAAAGTTAATTTTGCGACATGTCACCTTTGACCTCCAGAGATCTCAAAAACTATTGGTTTTAGGTGATAACACCAATTATGAGAATTGGAGAAATCTTTATTCCGCATCGTTTGGTACTAATCTGAAAGTTATGTGACCTTCCGTTCTTGAATTATAAAAGATAATGTGATTTTGACCTTTTAGTTAATTGTGACCTTGACATTGACCTTTGACCTTCACTCAAATGGATCATTGCATCTGATGAACATTAGCTATATGTATATGCTCATGTAATTTCATGGTGATATCTCAAGGTATTCATTGTGTTATAGCATGATATGTCTTTGTGGACACACACACACACTGATTACAACAATCTCTCCCAACTAATGTTGGCTGAGATAAAAATAAATAAATAAATAAAAATCAGTATCGGCCCTAAAAAAAATCCATATCAGTCATTTTCATTTGACAGAAAAAAATAAATCACTATTGGCTCCAAATATCAGCGCCATTCATTAGTCATTGGCTAAGGTTAAAAATAAGTATCAGACACATAAAATCCTTATCGGTCGATTCCTAGTTATTGTCTTGAAACCTTGAAACTGCTGTAAATGTACAATGACTGATCTTCCACAAATGAGCAAAAAGGTCACAGACGTAACGCTGCTCAATAAAACAGAAAGACCTTCACAGAGCATTTGTGATGATGGTCTATCAGGCCTGTGATGCATTACTGTACACAGCTGTGTTTATGGGACGGCTGCACTCCACAACAGGATTGATTTAAAGCAGGCAGAATCAATGGATCAGCAGAAATAGAGACGTGGGGCTTTCAGGCGTCCCACGGGGATGAGAAAACACAGTATGAGTCAAACACTCAGTGGTCCGCTTCAAGGTGTTTCAAGTCAATATGGAGTCTAGTCATGGTCATTAAGAGAGTGTCGGTGGAACAGAAGAAGGTCTGCAGGAAGTACTACCACCCCAGACCTGTGCTGTGTTCTAATCAGAGGTGGTCAAAGTACTCATATTCTGTAGTTAAGTAGAAGTACAGCTACTTATGTGGAAAAATATTCTGGTAAAAGTAGAAGTATTGATTCAACTCCTTTACTGAAGTAGAAGTAAAAAAGTACGACTTCTCAATTGTAATAAAGTAAAACATAAAACTTTTTTTTTTTTTGCTATAGATGAAATAATACAGAAAACAAATCTAAAATATCCCAAAAATAAAGCCTTTAAAAGTGTGTTACTGTGTAGATGATGTGTTTTATTGGGTCATGGTACTCAGTTTAGTGGGTATGGACAAGACATTTAGGAAAAATTAAAAACTCATAAGAGATTTAAAAAAAAAAAAAAAAAAAAGCATAATTATGAGATACAAAAATCTAATTCATGAGATAAAAAGTTAATATTATGAGATAAAACAGTCAATAAGTCAAAATTCTGAGATTAAAGTCATAATTATGAGATAATAAATGGATAATTCATGAGATAAAAAGTCACAATTTCTGATTTCAGACTTATTTTTCATACTGTCACATTTGTTTAGTTTGAAAAAGTAATGAGTGTATTCTGAGAATGTAAGGAGTATAAAGTACAGATATTTACACAAAAATGTAGGGAGTAAAAGTAAAAAGTTGCCAGAAAAATAAATACTCAAGTAAAGTACAGATATTTAAAAAATAAACTTAAGTACAGTAAAGGAAGTACTTCTACCTCTGGTTCCAATATCCATACTGTCAGAAGTACACTTACACCCAGTACGCTTTCTGTACTTATTACAGCTGCATTTCCACTACATGGCATTAGTAATGGCGTTACTACTGTAATGGGACTACTATCGCTTTGACCAAAACTGGACCAGAACTTGACTGTCGGGGTAAGTCACTATGGGTGCACCAGAGTAAAGACGGTAATGACATACAGATTCATGTGAAAAATAGTGAAGTATCCCTTTAACCCTTGTATTATGTTGAAAAAAAATTACATTAATTATTTTGCGGATCATTCAAAACAGTTTAAAAAAACAGGCAACTTTATTTTAGATTATATAAACATGTAGAAAAGATACAGACAATACATTCTTTTAATTCCAAAATTACATTTAAAAACTATTTCATCAAACTTTTATCTTCACGAACACTTCTCTGATTCATCATCATAGGAAAATTGACAACCTGGATCATCAATAACATTGTCCTCTGTCTCTGTAATCTCTTCCTCTTCATCACTTTCCCAGTTCAACATCTGTGAAAAAGCCTCTTCATTTTTGGTTTGTTTGTCATGAGAAAAGTGACAAGGACGAGGGAGAGAAAGTTCCTCCTCTACACACACCTGGGTCTGAACCACTCTTCAAAGGAAATCAAAATACAAATAATTGGAGAATCAAAACAAAGCACATCAAAGAGACGTGTTTATTTTAGATCTGAGCAGCTGTTTACCAACATTAAAGTGTCCGGGTCAAAATGTTTACAAACACTACACTACACATCAAAGAGTCCAGATTTCACACAAAAGTTCATGACCTTAGATGAGGAAAAGTCACACAATTTCATGAAGAAAAATAAAGGTTAACCTGTACTTTGTTCAACTCAAAAACTGAAATGTCAAACTGACCCTTAACATAATACAAGGGTTAATGTGCATTTTTCAGTGGGTACGTACTATTATAATTCCAAAACTGTGTGGTGTACTTAATGGAAATGACGATCATGACTACAGCCCACCAAAGGACGTTCGAAAATACAAAAAAAAAATAAATAAAAATGCTCAAAAAAGTTAAACTTTTCTGATTTGCTGACATTTCTGTCACCATCTTTACTATTTATAACAAGCTAAGTTGATTCCCACTGAGCTCCACCTCGTCAGCTACGTAGTGAAGATGGCACCCATTGATTTTTCAAAATATTTTTGTGGAAAATTTTAGCACAAATAAAATGACAGGACAATTAATAGTGTTTATGATCACAATGAAGTGAAATTAATCCAAAGCAACCCTGTGAATAACCTCAATAAAAATTGTAATCATTTGACAGCCCTACTTATTACGCAATGTGGCAAAAATGTATTACAAAATATGTTAGGGCAGTTTATTACCCTGACCTTGAATGTCGCATTTTACTGAAATTTTATGAATCATGTATAATCACTTATTGTTGCATAGCATTTAATTTTCTTGCATTTTTCTAACTTTTATAATGATGTATAATCACTTCTTGCACATGCAAATTAGTTAAAGTTTTATTTTCCTGCACTTTTACCTCTTGTCTTAAGCCTTTTATGAACTTATATTTTATTTCTTGTGAATTTTTATCAATGTCAAGCCCTTTGAGCTATAACCCTTGTATGAAAGAGGTTATACAAATAGAGTTTATTATTACAAAATGTGGCTTTATCACAAAATAAAATGAAAAACTTCTTACATTTCAGGTGTTTATTACACACACAGGTTTACAACACTGATCATTCACACGCAGCTTTCATCCTATATGGATATATGGGTCAGGGGGTGCATGTGACAGGTAATGCAGAGGTCAAAGGTCAAACCTATCCAGTGTATGTATTTCCGGGCAGAGCGCTCCTGTTTACTGGTGTGGTTAACAGTTACAGTATGTCAGGTCTGAAATAGCCTGAGCTCCCTTCACATTCCTCAGCCGTCACTTACATCTGGGCCTTTCAGACGTTGACTGGCACTAACCCAAATACATACAGTATGTCCCAAAGCACCGCCCCCATGACTTAGCTTTAACAGCATTTGGAGAACATGGAGGAACACTATTTTTGTTCACTCTGGTCTGACAGGTGTTTTTAACTCTTTTTGGGGGCCAGAATACAAAACTCATCTCCATTTTTATCTATCATGTCAAGTTTTTTTTAACTATAGAATCCCCAGTTTCCTTAAAACTTGGGCTGTCAGATGATTCAAATTTTAATCAGATAAATTACAGCATTGGGTTGGATTAATTTTGATTTATCATGATTAAATATTAATTTTTAAACTAGATTAAGTGCAGTTCATTTTGCATGACTAAGCAGACCCAAGAATATATGTGCACTTAATGTGTTTTTTGTAAACTGGGTGATGCATTAGCTTAGTGCTAGCATTAGCCTCACGCTAGCAGAATCCCCGACTATGATTCACGTTAATGAGGTATTTTAAACTGTAGTGCTTCAGTGAAAAGAAAAGTCTGTCAAAACAATGTCAGTCAGCTGTTCTGTCTCTATCTTATTTTCCTTTTTGGCATTTTTTGTTACTTCCCACATTTTCTCTTCTTTACTTTTTCTCCTTCGTTTTCTGTCTTTTTTTTTTTTGCTTTCTCCCCCCTCATTTTTCTCTTCATTTTCCACTTTTAGTTTTTTCTCTTTTTCCTAAATTTTTCTTTTTTCATTTTCTCTCTCTCTTTTCTCTTTCTTTTGTTTCCTCTCCTTTTTCACTTTCTCCTCTTTTTCTCTCCTTTTCCTCTCCTTTTTCCACTTTCTCCCCCCTTTTTCTTCAGCTGTCAGTAAATCACAGCAGGGAAAACAGACCATATCATCCAACACAACAGGCCAATACCGATACTGGATACCTGGGTGTATCGTTAATAGAGATGCATTTTATTTCTCATTAGTTTGCTGGAGAAAGACAGTGGGACAGACAGGAAACAGAGACAGGCAGTGGTAAAGGAAAGCAGAATTATCCATGGTAATAAAGCTGCTCCTTGACTAAACAGAGAAAGAGCTAATGTATGGTTTCTTTGAAAGTTTCCCACTGCTCGCTCGCCCTCCCCTTCTGCTCGCTCTTAAACACTCTGTCCATTCATCCGGTCCTTTCCCTGCAGCCCATTCTTTCACTTCTGCTTTCCCTAACCCTGCACTTGTCCTCACCCCCCACCCCCACCCCCCCAGTCTCACCCTCTGCTCTCGTCTCCTCAGCTCACCTCTCATGCTAATAGCCCATTGATGCCGTCTCCATGGTGATGTACTTTTCATTCCATTGGAGAGGAAGCGGCCAATGGACTGACGGGATTAAAAGAGGCCTGGACCAACCTGTGAATATGTTTGTGTGGTTGTGGATGAGCTGTAGGCATTTAGAAAGGAACAGTCAAAATAAATAAATAAATAAAAAGACTGATTATGCTAGATTTTTTAATTTAACCCTTGAGGCCCTGAGCCTATTTTGGCTGTTTTTTTAATACTTTAGATCAAAGGTTTTCAAATTGTGGGATAGTGAGTCTCCCCTAAAATAACCCAAAACCAGCTGTGCCCACCCCCATATTCATCTTAAATTTAAAAAAAATATATACATATTTTGTCTGAAACATATATAGTCAACTTACAAAAGACCATTTCTGTAATAACCTTTGACTTGAATGACCAGCAACATGATCAGTGGATTAAATATAGGAGAAAAATATAGATAAATCACTTGGGGTGTGACGAGACACTCAGCTCACGAGACAAGACGAGACGAGACACGAGATTGGGTTTAAGAGATTGAGACGAGATTTTAAGAAAACTAAATTACAAATTATATGAATGGACAATAGACATATTTAACTGAGTTGCACATGTGTTTTAGAACTCTGTAAACGTTAACTTTTATTGAACTTCTTAATCACCTTCCTCTACAAATTGAAATAAAAATAAAATGTTATAAAAGTTAAAATAAAATAAAATAAAATGATAGATTTCTCCTTTTTTCAAGTGAAGACAATATGTGAAAAACAAAAAGTTCTTCTCTGTCAATACAGACTGAAAATACTGCAAACAGAGCCTGACCAAGTATGTCACTTCTTCCTCTATAAACTTGAACAAAAATAAAATGTTATAAAAGTTTAAATAAATTATATAGTTCTCCTTTTTTCAAAATCAAATCTGGCACTTGACTGTGGAAGTTGAGGTGTGAATATGTTTGTCGCCATTTTCTTTGCAGATGTTGATTTGAGTACTGAGCTGTGGTGCTGCTGGAAACGTCTGCATTGTTCTCGTATTAGCCGCACTATACTTTATTGTTTACATACAGTGTCTGCATATTGTCTGTGTCTTATCAATAACTATCTTCCCATTTATAATTTCTGCCATGAACCCAAAATGCTGCCAAGCAAATGATTTGAAAGTGGCGGGGGCGTCTTCAATAGTAATACCTTTGTTTTTCTGTCATTCTCGCTGCTTGATGGATAATAAATCTTACGACACAGAATTTTTAACACGATGAGCATTCTCACCAATTTATATCTCGTCACACCCCTATAAATCACTTAACTACTAGGTCCTTCTTGGTCTTTTTTGTTTGTTTTTCCTCTTTTTTTTATTTACCAGTAAAACCCATGCAGTTTGGATCAATGACAGATGGTTTTTACATCACATATAAGACATTTTGTCTCTCTCTCTTTTTTAATATAATAACCTAAACTTTAATCTAAGCTTTTATGAACATCTACATGACATTCTGCTAAAATATACTGTATATACAAGTGACAATGTTTATTCAACACCAACAGTTTCAACCAAACAACTGTAAACAACTGTTCCATTGATTTGCATAAAATATTTTTAATCATGATGTTTTAATCCATGTTAATACATTCATTTTGACAACTCTAGCGTAAATACATATTATGGGTAAATAACGTCTTGAAGACTGGAATTATTCAAAGCTGTTGTTAGTCCCAGAGCTATTACACACACACACACACACACACACACACTTGTTTCCTTGTCTCATGATGACCAAACTTATAATCAAGTAGCCATTGGGTAATTAATGTAGATACATCTTTTTTTAATAAAAATAAAATACATGATAATTGTAAAAAAAACAAAACTTTAATAATTTAACAATAGATCAAAATAAATAAATAGAATAAATATTTTTTTTTAAAATAATAAATACATACATAAAAATGAATACTTTTTTGTTTTTAAAGTAAACACATCTTTAAATCTTTGAAACATGAATGTTTCACTTTACACCTGTTTCCCCCATCCTTTATGGGGACTTCCAGAAAAAAAATTAATTCATGTATTTATAGGGCCACATCACTTCTATTTTGCTGGTGGGGACCTTTATTTATATTTAACCTTTGTGGGGACCTGAATTTTGGTCCCCATGGTGTGCCTGTATAAACATATCAATATCCCCAGACAGATAGGAATATACACACACACACACACACACACACACACACACACACACACACACACACACACACACACACACACACACACACTTCAGCTCAGAATTTATTGCTGCAGAAATAATATCAGTTCCTGTGTAACTGGTTAGACTGGCTCAAAGCAGTGTGTGTTTGTGTGTATTTTTGTGTGTGTGTTTGTGTGTATTTGTGTGTGTGTGTGTTTGCATGTGTTTGTGTGTATTTTGTGTGTGTGTGTGTTTGCATGTGTTTGTGTGTATTTGTGTGTACATAAAACACATAGATCAGCCAGGGTTGTGCTGCTGACTTAGCATTCAGTCAAACTGCTGGTGTTTGGTAGCAACGTTAGGTTGCTACAATAATCCATAAACTCTCCCATCTATCAGGCTGTACTGTGGTTAAGTGTGGACACACCAGGGGTACGAGCGGCTGCACATGGAAACGGGCAGAATTTCATCAAGGAATTTCCTGTCCATAACAACGCTGATCTTTTTTTCCCCGTGATACAGACACAACTTGAGTTCAACTACGGTGAAGTGATTAAAGTAAGAGGTGGGTTTGTGTGGAGTCCACAGTGGATGTTAGCAGAGGAGGGAGGAACAGCTGGACCGGACCAAACTGGACTGGACCGACTGATGTCAGCACACCTGAAGCCAAGGAGGGTCCATGGGACACCACGAGGGCTACAACAATCCAGTACTTTGATAATCAAGTATTCTGTCGACCCCCCACCCCCTTAGTTGTCTTGTCTCACCATCTGAACCCACTTTATCCTCACGAAGGTCATGAGGGTCACTGGGGGCCTAATCCAGCTACAATGGGTGAAGGAGGGGTACACCCTGTATGAGTCTCCAGTTCATCTCAGGGCTGAACATATATAGACAAACAATCACTGTCACATTCACACCTAAGGACAATTTAGATTAACCAGTTAACTAGTTAACCAGTTAACCTATCAGTGCATGTGTTTGGATGATGGGAGGAAACTGGAGTAGCTGGAGAAAACCCACGCAGACACGAGGAGAACATGCAAACTCCACACAGAAAGGTCTGGTGTGGGAATCAAACAACAAAAAACCTTTACTTGTGAATAAGCAAAAAACTAATGGACCGATTTCCATGAAATGTTCAGGAAAGGTGCAAGGTGGTCCAGAATAGATACCATTAAATTTAAGTGAATGTAGGTCAAAGGTCAAAGTAATGAAAAAAAATATTTTCACAATGATCAGAGATAGTAGCCTAGCCGTGCTACACCCTCTTAGTGGCAGCAAATCTAATGTGCTACTGTAGTTGTCTAGTTACACTCAATATAACTTCTGGCTTGATTATATTGTGTGTGTGTGTGTGTGTGTATGTATACATATATATATATATATATATATATATATATATATATATATATATATATATGTGTGTGTGTGTAAAATAATGTCATTAATGTGGGTGCTGTATATGTAAGTGTTATTAAAATAATCATCTACCCATTGGGACTTAGACATAAGGCAGGGAAGAGGTTAATACCTTTTTAAGCCTCAGTACTTGAATGTGATGTGCTGCTTTAACTTTTCCTGGTGTTCAGCTGACTTCTTTGTCCACAGTCAACACTGCACCGTCAGCCTGAGGACACGTCCATCAGTCCAACGGCAACAAGATTTGTGGTGGAAAAAAAGTATCCGATATCCGACTCAAACCAGACTGTGTCGTATAATCCACCTCTCTGCTGTCCATCTATATGCTCAGTCGGATCCAAATACTTATAGTTTTGCCCAAATATGGACAAATCCACAGCTTATGACTGAGCCTTGGAGGCACAGAGTGAAACCTGAGAAGTACATTTAGCAAAGTATTTAACTAAATTTTTTGGAACTTTACATGGAGTCAGGAGAAAGTTATTCAACCTTACCTCTGTTTGTTCCATCTACACATTCTCTGAACACATACTTTTTTTTTTTTTTTTTTTTTTTATCTCTCATTGTATTAGATCTTGTAACAGTTGAAAAGAAACCTTTGGCTGCGGTCCGGTTAATGAGGCCTTTTGTGAGAAAGAAGAAGTACGTTTTAAAGCCCCCAAGGCATCCTACAACAATCAAATCAACTAGGGTTTTTGGCCCTAAAAATGAAAGGTCAAAGGTTAATGTTGACCTTGACTTCATGTTATTGAACCAAGCTAGAAATCGTGGCATAATTACTGACACAGAACTGAATTTTAAAAACCACTTAAAAATTATTAGCAATGCCATGTCTCCACTGTGTGCTGTGTTTTCAACTGTCCTTTTTGTGTTTCAATTACAAAACCTAGAACCTGGGACCTGGTATCTGGTATCTGGGACTAGTTTTTTAGTATCACTCCACCTGGTTCCCAGTGATACTAAAAGGTGACGTATAAACCTTGCATACACTGTTTACTCGGTGACTCCGCCCCTTTACAAAATACAGATGCAGATGTTGACAGTAAAGCCGTGTTTCCACTCTAGTGTTTGTGGTTCAAGGGGGAGCGTTATGTTATTGTTTATATATGTTACTGTGTCTGTTTTATAACATTTACTGGCTTTTTTATGTTTATTTTGTATTAATGTGACACCAGTAGCTAAAGCTGTAGCAGAATGATGCCCAACCTGACTGTCACTGTGACATTATTTTATTACAAGTGCGAGGACTTTGTTCTCTCAAAGAAACATCATGTCTGAGGGTGATTTTAGGGCATTGAGTAAACATTATGACTGTCACAACCCACTTTGGTCATCCTTGCAGTTCTACAGTGTTTCAATATTAGTGTAGGGAGTAAACTGATGACGAATTTTGAGTAAAAATTGCAGTATAAAAGATAATATTGTTACTCTTAATAGCGTGAAAACCACAGTGTTAAATATTGACACTGAATTAAGTCTGAAAATGTGAGACTAAATTTGACACTAAAGCCTCTTTTCCACTAAAATTTTTGGGTTGGCACACATTTTAATGTTAATCCTGTGTCGACCCAGTAACAAGCAGACATCAACCCAAACTAGGGATGGGACAGAATTTTCAAATATTTGTGACACATTTGAATATAGAATACTAATTTCGAATGCTGCATTTCTTGTATTGTGTTTCACTTGGGCAGAATGTTGTAGTGATTGTCATTGTACGGTGGCTGACAGGGGCAAACGCACAGCATCGACAAAACAAGAAAAATGAGGGGAGGGGGGGTTGGGTGGAAATGCGTTCGATTTTAAAATAATATTCAAACAGTTTCCGTCGAATTTCGAATAGTGTTTTGGACCAAAAGTCACATCCCTAACACAAACTGGGTAAGTCTTTGGTGTTGTGCCTTTAAATAACATTTAATAAAAGTCTTGCTGCCTCAGTGTTTCTGCTGAATCCTCACCACAGTTGGATGAGGCATGTGCTGTTAATGAGTGTGAAGATAACAGACACATTCATTATGTTCTACCTGCAGAAATGCCCAGAGTTTCTGTTCAGTCGGACAAGTGCTGACAAAGACATTACATTGACATCACATAGTAAAACAAACGCGCCAGTGAAAGTCAGTCTATACTGTGATAAACTGCTGCTGGTGAGGTGAAGGTGGTTACATTAAATAGCTCAAGGAAATGTTTCTCTGGTGATAGATGTGGTAGAAAACACTGTACAACAAATATTATTTACTAATCATGTGACACATGTATATGAGCCAATATTTGATGCAGGTTTTTTTTTTAATGCAGTTATTTTATTTGTTTCATTGAAGTAGATTTTGAGAAATTTTTGTATGTATTTGATCTATATAATCAATATACAACTTATAACTTTATACACTTATTTTCTATTGTTTCTTATAGCATGATATGTCTCTGCAGACACACACACACACACACACACACACACAAGGTGATTACAATAATGTCTCCCAAGATTAAAAAAACATCAATCAATCAGATCAATAAATCAATAGATCAGTGAGGTGCTGGGGGTACATGTCCATGTCTTTGTCCTTGCTGTTGCTGTTAATTGTCCACACATATGTCCTGTGTTTTAAATTTTATACTGTCTAATGTTTATTATGCCACTTTTCCAAACTGCAACATAAATATACAGCTTTTAATAAAGTCACCTTCAACCCCTTGCCTCCCTTTTGTTTCTCTTTTTTTCGGCGGGGGGGGTGTTCCATAACCCTCTGTTGTACAGTGTTATCCATCACATTCACAGTAATATTCTGGCATTGTTCATTTGTTGCTCAGCATCTGAACACAAGGACAAGTTGTTGTCTCAAACTGTGACAGTCATGAGTCATACCCGCTCAAAAACCAAACCACGGTCATCTTGACGTTCAGAACACATTGACCCGCGCAGCTTTGAAAACCGTCCCCTCCAGCGTCAACACCAGTGTCCAGTTTTCCACCCACTTACTTCCTGGTTACGTTCAAAGAGGAGGATGTTTTTGAAAAAAGAAAAGGTTTAGTTGTGGCTGTTGTGCCTTTGCTTCTATGGCCTGTTTGTACTCAGCCTGTGGAATTCCATTAGAACAGTGTGTGTTTGTGTGTGTGTTTGCTGCTCCATTTCACACTTCCACAGATGCTTTACTGCCTCTGCCTTTGTTACACAGACTCCTGCCAGTCTTATCCTGCTATAAAACTGCATTTCCTGGACCAACATTTTTAACACTTACAGTAAAATATTTCAAAAACATGTCCCACCTAACCCCACATGTGCTTTATTTGGATGCGCCCCTGGAATCTGTGGCTGGTGCAGTCACAGCTTTTACTTCCCTGATCGCAAGGCGGCTCATTCTCCTGTTTTGGAAGCAAGATACTCCTCCCACCTTTTCGAGATGGATTATAGAGATTATGCCCTTTCTTACGCTTGAGAAAATCAGATATTCCCTTAAAGACTCCCTACAGAAGTTTGAGAAGACCTGGACCCACTTTCTAAACTATTATGAGAACTTACAAACACTGCAAAATGAAGGCTAGAGTACCAATACTGAAGTGAGAGACACACCCCCAATCCCTTTTTGGGCTGTGTGTGTGTGTGTGTGTGTGTGTGTGTGTGTGTGTGTGTGTGTGTGTGTGTGTGTGTGTCTCCGCAGAGACATACCATGCTATAACTCAATACTTGAGATATCACCATGAAATGACATGGGCATATACATATAGCTAATGTGCATCAGATGCAATTATCTATTTGAGTAAAGGTCAAAATTAACTAAAAGGTCAACATAACATTATGGGTTATAACTCAAGAAGTTTTCCACAATTCTCATTATGGGTATCACCTAAAACCAATAGATTTTTAGATTCTCTGGAGGTCAAAGGTGACATGTCACAAAATTATCTTCTATGACATTGTGTGTGTGTGTCAAGCGTACACATATCACATTATAACTTAATCAATACTGGATATATTATCATAATATTCCATGCACTCATGTATATATACATATAATGAAATTAGCAATATTGCAAAAGGTCAAAGGTCAAGGTCGCATTTAGCAGAAAGGTCAAAATCACATTATTGGCTCTAATTCAAGAACAGGTTGTCATAGAAACTTGATTGGCACAAAAAGGCATTCTCTGAATACTTGTTTTTTTATTCAAGTTTATTTTTTCTCCCCTGAAGCCCCCCCCCCCCCCCAAACCTTTTGAACACCAGTGACCTGGTGAGTCCAAGTAAACCATCCAGTGTGACGACGCAGTGGTTCCAGCTCCAACAGTTTCATCACATACATTTGAGTCGTAACGTCTGCTGCCCATATGGAGACAGTAAAGGACAAGCGAAGAACAGAGGGAAGAACAGAGGGAAGAACAGAGGGAGCACCAGAGCTGCTCAGAGGATGATGGATGGTGGCAAAGTGGAATGTGTCCTGCAGACAGGAAGGGACACTGATTCACTATTTACATGTTGGGCATTTAGCTGACAGCGTTTTTAAAGACTGCACGCAGTCAGCAGGGAAGGCTGTCATTAATTATCCTGTTAGTCCTTTATTAAAGCCGACGCTTTCCCAACTTTCACTCTCTGGTGGAAGTGCACCGCACACACTATTAACCCTTTCATGCATGAATCATGACAACAAATATTTTTCCTGAGCATTTCTATTCATCTTTCAATATAAAAAAAACATTTAATTTTTAACATTTAAAAACTAATATCAGAAAGTGACATACAGAAATACAGTAATATATTAAATAATGATTTAATAACTTTCCCACATTTAAATATATTGTAATACTAGTTATTACTAGTGGACATAATATGAAAAAAAAATGTTCAGTTGATTTACACTAAACATGTCACTGCAGACCAGGTTTATCAAGAACAGTGTAGTTCCAGTAACAGTATAAACTACAGTGTATTATGGGATGATGCATAAGTATTTACTGTGTTGGCTGATATGGAACTGAAAACAAAACCCATGAACATACAAGAGAAGAGCTGTAGAATAACTGTCCACTGTAGTGAGCAGGAGGCATGAAAGGGTTAATATTTACAGCAGCAGCAGCAGCTCAGAAATACAAGATGTGTTCTAATTAGGACTGTGCAGTGCGTTGGTTCAGCATCGTCATCATGATGTGCACATGTGCAACGGTTACATCAGGGAATGTGCAAAGGCAAGTAAGCAAAGTTAAGTCAAACATATGCTTCAACTTGTTTTGATGCTTCATACAGGATACACAGCTCCATTTGTTTTTCCATAACTCATCCACCAGAAACAGAACATGAGTTACCCCCATTTATGTTTAGAGAGGAAAAGTGTGGCCACAAGGGAAGGGACTTGACAACCAAAACTATTTGAGAACTTCTGAATTACAGCTGCAGAATACTGGTCAAAAATGACTATGTGTATATATATATATATATATATATATATATATATATATATATATATATATATATATATATATATATATATATATATATATATATATATATATATATATATATATATATATATATATATATATATATATATATTTATTTATGTATTTATGTATTTATTTATTATTATTGTACTGTGTTTTGTTTTAATTATGCTTTTAACAATGTTTTTTTTTGTATAAGCAAACTATTTTCTCTTCTGGTCAATTTATTGTTCTGGTTTTATTGTGGCTATGTCAATTCATATTTATAATTGCACTACTTTTTGAATTTTATTGTAGCAGTGTCATTTTATTATAATTGCATGACTGTCCTACTATAAGCAAGCATGCATGTGTGTAACTATGCATGTGTGTAACTATGCATGTGTGTAACTATGCATGTGTGTAACTATGCATGTGTGTAACTATGCATGTGTGTAACTATGCATGTGTGTAACTATGCATGTGTGTAACTATGCATGTGTGTAACTATGCATGTGTGTAACTATGCATGTATCTATCAAGGTTTTTACCATTCACAAAAACGAAATGACAAAAATTAGAATTGAAAAAAAATGTCATTAACTGAAATAAATCAAACTAATTAAAATATAATTCAAACTGCGTTGAGTACTTGTAAAACTAACTAAAACTTATACAAATTCTGGGTGAAATTCCCCTGATTTTAGTAAGTAAGATTTTTAAAGTAACTGAAATTGGAAGAAATCATGGCAGGTGGAAAAAAAAAAGAGCAAATCGACCAATGCAACAGGATGATACAGATACAAGGGGGAAAAAATGTCAATATCGGCCAATAAATCAGCCGGCCGATACATGGGTCTGTCATTAATTGTAAGTTTGAGTGAATGTGATTAACTTCAGGCTGTTCTGGGAGGGCTTTGGTTTGAGTGTCTCTGTAAACAGCAGATGAGACATCGTGCAGGTCCCACACTTTCTGTTGGTCTTTAGTCAGTGAGGAATTTCACAAAAACAACAAGACCTGGGCCAAAGCATCAGCAAAAGAAACAAAAAGCCCTGATGAAGCAGCCAGCTCATCTTCCTCTCTACTCCCCTCACCTTTCCCTTTGCATTTTCTTTATTAATGCAAATATTTGTGGAACTCTGCTTGTGGAAGGAGGTTCTTTTAACCTCTAACCAGACTTACATACAGACTGGGATATCGAACAAATTATTTTAATAACACCTATATATACAGCTCCCACATTGACGACATTATTTTAATAATATATACAGTAAGTTTTGTATAATTTTTTCCCCATATTCCTTGATATATTTTTATTTAGTGGTAAATTTGAGTACAACTCCCTGATCATGATTAATTAAAATTAATCCAAAGCAACTGTGTTATTAGTCTGATTAAAAATGTTAATCATTTGACAGCCCTAAATGTATTCATGTTTCTAAGTCTATAGCTTTTTACCTGTTAAATAAACAGTAAAAGTCTGTGTTTTAATCCAAGCTACAGGGTGTTACCTTTACAATGAGCCCATTCTTTTTATCTGTACTTGGTTTTTCAGGCGTTTTATACAAAATCACCCCGAAACGGTAAGAGGTTAATAAAGTTTTGGAAAATCAGCCAGGAGTGAACTCCCAGTGACAGTGTGTGATCCGACTCATTATAAGAAGATGAAAAGGGGAGAAGAAAAATATATTTTATTTTCCAATCCTGCCCACAGAGACAGCAGCAGCGTTAACATTCAGACAGCGCTGCTGAGCATCCAGACTCTCTCAAACCCCTAATGTGCTCGTATGTGAGCGTTTCATTCAACGCCAGTGGAGGTGGATTCTCCTGAGGAGGCATTTGATGAGAATTGGCGGTCAGTGTTGGCCCTGCATACGGATGGGTAAAAAGATATAAACACACTGGCTGTAATAAATTGGCTGTGTTTGTGGTGTGAAACAATAGCTACGACCCATCTGCTGGTGTGGGCGTGAGAAAGACAGAATGAGTAGCAGGGATGGAGTGGAGGGGGGGAGGGGGGGGGGGGGGTGAGAAGTGCAAGAAATGACACAGGAAGTCATGGAAATGAATTACACTGCTCTATAGTTTTTAGAAAGTATCTGCTTCAGACATTAAATGTGTTAAATCTGACATGCTTTAATCTGGCCACGCTAGACCTAGCTATCAGCAGCACATCTAATTTGCTTCTGTAGTACTCTAGTACTCTCAATGTAACTTTTGGTTAGATTTATATATATATATACATACATGTATATAAGAAAAACAAAAGACTTAATTTTCATATTAAAAAAAGTGTGGAAGTAAATAAAACTTATTTTATTTGTTTTCATTTGACAGAGGAAAAAACCTTAATAAAATCAGTATCAGCACCAAATATCTGCTTAGAAATATTGGTGGCAGATATTGGTGGCATCGGCTAAGGTTATTGATCCACATTTTATAAACAAACATCTAAAATGTTATAACTTTTTCATTGTATTTTGTGATAAAGCTACATTTTGTAATAAACTATCCAAACACAATTTGCAATCAATTTTGTCAAATTACGTAATTTTGAGAAGATTATTACGAAATGCACTTGCAACTTTTTTATTTTCTCAAAATACAGTAAGTTATCTAATACTGCAAAACGTATTACATAATGTGATAGGGCAGTTTATTAAAATAATAAAACCACAAATGTACTATATTTTGAAAGCTTATGACAAAATGCACCGTTATCACAAAATGCGGCTCAATGAAGCCGATGTAAAATATATATATATATATATATATATATATATATATATATATATATATATATATATATATATAGGCCCCAAAAAAATCCATATGAGCGGATCACTAATGGAAACCAATGAATAAACCTCTGACAGCAAAGAGCGAAAGGATGAACAGCTAATGTGTTTGTAAAAGATGGAAATGGAGTTGAAGATCTGTCACAGAGTTGTTTTCTGCTGTACAATATAGGAGTCACAGAAGAGGGGGTAAAAAGGCACCGTTTCTCTGATTATTGTCAGGAAAACCTGAAGCAGCATATTTTATCTGAATACGCAGTCACCACAGCAGGATACTGAAATGAAAAAGTTCAACTGAATCCAGTCAATTATTAAATAAGACACTTACTGTAAACCCTACACTGAGAAATAAAGAGGATGTAGCAGAGGTTTTGTTGCACAGAAAGAAAATAAAAATGCAGCGCTCCCGGCATCAAATGTCCTTAAAGGGGACATATCATACAAATATGTGTTGTAAAGGGAAAAGAAGAGAAAAGGAGGCAGAAAATATTTTTAAAAAGGTGTATTTATTAGCTTAACTGTCACAATTTATATTTTCTAATTATAATTAAAGACGATTTTATGACATTTGTTTCCATTTGATGGAGAAAAAAAAACAACCTGTATCGTCTCCAAATATCAGTGTCCTGTATTGATCATTAGCCAAGGCTGATGTTAAAAAAAACTCGGTATCAATGTCAAGAAATCTATATGGGTTGATCAGTAGTAGAGACAGATGGATAGAGGGAGTATGTGAAGTGTTTGTGTGGAGCTGATAAGAGCAGACTTGGCTGAGACAGCTGAGGATGGAGGACAGACGCTTCTCCAGGTCTTTAAAACACACTCTTAAAACCAGAGTGAGTGTGTTTTCACACACAGTAACACAGTCTGGACTGGACTAACATACAAGTCAAGTCAACAAGTTTTGTTCTCAACATATTAGCATGAAGCATCACATGTCGAAATACAAAAAGATCATCAGACACGCATGTCTTCAGGAGGGGACGGTTGATCTGTCCGAGTGCCTTTGTCATTTTTAAAAATTCTTTTGTTTTGGAGTTTTTTCCTTTTTTTACTCAATGAAATGTGTGTTATAAATGCAATTTGTTTTTATTATTATTCTTTTTTTACCTTTAAAAAGAGCCCATTCTTTTATCTGTACTGCAAACAGTGGAAGAACAGCTGAAGTTTTAATGTTGGATTTTTCAGGTGTTTTAAGCTAAATCACTGTGGAATGCTAAAGGAGTCATTCTGTGGAAAACCAGTTTTCCATACTCATTTTGGAATCTGATGGGTCACACAGAGAAAGGAGCCATTCAGAAAAAGCCTGTCCTCAATACGTCACGTGGATGTTAGCGTCACCCACGTGGGGTTAAGTTCGTCCCCCATTGCGGTGAATCCAAAGTAGCATTAGTATTAGCATCTACAAAAGAAGACGGTGCCACAGTAGCTGCTGCACAAACTTGAAAAAACGTCACAGCAAAGTGGTTCATGTGCTCACTGTGGAAATAAAAGCCGTTTTTTCCCTGCACGTTTTCAAAACAAGCGACAGCACGTAACCTAGCTGGATGCTACTCTGGGATGGTAAACACACACACACACAGTGAGAGGGGAGGGGGGAGTGTTCCTTCATGCAGTCATTCTCAGAGATGCCTCATTACCACATCATGGACATGTATGAGGAAGTACCGGTAAACTCTGTTATTCAACCTCAAGTCATTTTTCTACCCTCCAAAAACACCTGGAAACAAAACACAATAGAACCAACGCACAACACATTCAATAACAATGGAGAACACAACAATATTAATGAAATAACCATGGAATGACACCTTTAAGAGGTTAACGTCTGTACTTTTCAACAGTTGACAGTGTTTCCCCACTCAGTGAGGGGTAGAGGAATAACAGAGCGTCTAGTTTGAACTGGATGGTCACACACACACACACACACACACACACACACACACACACAGCCAGGGTATTGGGCATTAGGCTGGCAGAGCCACTGCAGCCTGCCACATAAGCCTCTTCCAGTTTTTACTACCAATGACATCTGCTGCCTGAGGTTACATGTGTGGATGTAGCACTTCCACTGATAAAACAGCAACACTGACAGCAACACTGGAGCTATGATCTACTACCCATGATAGTCACAGAAAAAAAGACCGCCAATAAAAAAAAGTGGATTTGAATAAATGAGGTCAATGCAGGTCACATAACAAGACAAGGGTCACAACAAAATTATGCAGAGCCAGTGAGAGGGTTGAAATATTTAGTAACATCCATGACTCTGAAGTTTTAAATAATACTATTAAATGGTTTGTCTCATATTCTGCTGTTAAAAATGTGAATCTAGTATTTTAGTAGTGGCACAACTCTGACACACTGCTATTGGTACATTTTAACCTTTATCGGTTTTATTTATTTATTTATATGTATACAATTATATTTTTTGTTCCTTTAGTATTATGTGATGTAGAATGCCCCCCTCCCCACCCACCCCCACTGCGATGCTATTATAACTTCTGTGCTTTTCTATTCTGTTGTCATGAATGTTTCTTTTATAGAATAAAGCCCTACTAACCTGACTTCATGATACTCCATCTGTCATACGGTTCTGATGTTAACATGCCAACACATGTATAACCAGAGCAACAGGCTGTAGATATATCCTAGAACTTTCTAAAATATAATATATGCAGATATGCACCATTCATATGTCATAAATAATAATAATAATAATAATAACCTATTTATTACATGTATAGGTCTAGGAACAGTTCATAGTCAGGGGAGGCGGGGCTAAAAGGTTGTCTTTCAAATCCTCTGTATGCAATAGGATGGTACTGCAACCAATCAGCATAATCTTTAGGATGACGTAGTTAAGAGCACCAGAAAGTTCACGGAGGAGTAGTAAATGCTAAGAACTGCTACTAGGCTAATGTAGTAATACTAAGGCTAGCTTTGTACAAATACTGGAAAATTGAATTGAACCATTGAATTAAATTTTTTTTTTTTTTTTTTTTTTTTTTACATTTTTTAAATTTTAAATTTTTTAATTACAAATTTTACTTTTTTAAATTTAATTTTATCTTCACTATGCACTTGTACTGTATATTTGTATGGCGCTTCGTGTCTCTGTGAGGTCTCCCTGAAACTTTCTGTGCGGAAATGAAATGCATGATTGGATGAACTGCTGAACTGAATTGCCCCTAGAGGGACTAATAAAGTTGTTTGAATTGAATTGAATTGAAATCAAATAAAATACAAGGCAGAGACAGCAGACTTCCACCAAGGTTTGATTTTTCATTCACATGTGACATGATGGAGCCATAGGTGTTGACCCATCTGATGTCCTAAGGTGAGACGACATGAATGTAAAAAAAAACTGTGAGATTCTATGTTGTCTGAATTCTGATATGTTAACACTTATGTGTTTTAGCTGTTGACCTTTAGTGTGACCCTTGAGCTTTGGAGCCCACCTTGACCCATTATCTATCATTCCTGAAAGTTTTATCAGAATCTGTTCAGAAACAGAAACAAACTGACCCGAATTTAATACATCCTTGGTGGAGGTAATAATTAAACAAATTACGCTTTAGAATTATTACGTTATGCACCATGTTACTACATATTCAAGAAAATAAAGTTGTAAGTGCATTTTGTAAATAATCGTCTCAAAACATAATAAACAGGGCTGTCAAAATTAACACATTAACTCTGATTAATCCATCATCAACATTAATGTGATTAAACATTTTAACATAATTAAATGGAAAATACAATGGATTTATAAATATTCCACTAGAAAGAACCTGTAAAGTCAGTGGATTATAATGTGCAGACAGTGTTTAAGTAATATTCCTATATGTCTTTCGACTAAAACATTGCCCAGTTTCCTGCTTTTAATGCATTCAGGTCTGAAAGTAGACAGTGACAGATGAGTGACTGGTGGCTCACTTCATGGCCGTAATAATATATGTTGTTGGGTGTTGATTGGTGTAGCCTGCGTTAGCATGACACAAACTACTACAGTGGTAGCTGTCTACCCCACCTGAAACTGGGATTTACTAATACCACCAGCAGTAACAAGTGACACCATTAGTATTATCACACTCACAGATTCTAGTACACACTTCCAAAAACAGCCCCTACTAATTATTATAGTCTTTCTTTCTGCTCCTTTCAACTCATGTCACCACTTCCACAACACAGTAGCAAACAATCTCACATTTTCTACGGGCTCTGCACTAGTTCTAACAATTTCACACTTTGACCACAGACTTATCTTGGAAACTTGAGCCAACCAGCATTTAAGACTTGAGTTTTCTTTATCAGTCACACATCTGGGAACGTTTCATTAGTTTTATTCCGGAAGCCATTTACTTGTAGACCAGTGATATTGAATAAAAGCTGAAAAAGAAGTTGCTTTGTGCGCTGCTATTGAAGTGTCCCTCGGTTCTAGCTCTGTATGTGACCCTGACCTGACATATCAAATATCAGTGACGGTGGAAGTGAAAAAGCACATGTCCGTGTGCAGATCAAGTGCTGCTAACGTCTTCAAATCCAGCAGAGTGAGGGAGGCTGGTCCAGTGGAAAACAGGACACAGGGGCATGTGTCCAGGCCATGGTAAACCAGATTGAGCTCTAGTTGAGATCTGGCCCTTCTAATCACACCTGACTGTCATCTTAGCCCTGTCTCCTGCTGAGTTGTTACACTCGAGGCCCACAGGCTGAAGTGGATATACAAACAAACAGCTTTCAGACACTCATGCACTTTTCTGAAAATACAATACAAGTCATTTTCTGCACAGTATAAAATAAATAGTCTACTCATTAATTGGTTAATGAGCAAGATTATAATAATTTTGGGAGGTTTTTTTTCTTATTTAGTCTTGACATTTTTCTTCTAATAATAATAATAATAATTAAAAAAATAAAGCCTTTATTGTCATTATACATCAGTAAAACAAAATCATGGGTGCTACTCCACTGGGTCATTAAATAAACTACTACTACTACTACTTTAAAATTAAACACTTTTCATTTATTTTTGGAGCAGATTTCATATTTTTTTTTAATTAGTCTTTCTTTATTTTCCTAAATGCTTAGATTTAGATTTCATAGTTTTTCTTATTTTTTATCTTCCTTGCCCTCATATTCAATGACCCCCCCAATAAATAAATAAATAAAGCTTTTATACATACACAATTAAATGGAAAAACTCATGTCTTCAGACAGACAGAGATTTTTGAAGTGATTATGGGCATGTGAACACATATAAAACGTATATAAAATCAGCATGACTTGGTGAATGAGAACATAACCCCTAACATACAAATATCATGTTAAGTATTCAAGTCACTTTTTCAGATATATCTTTATAATTATAACAAAATTTCATTGCTGGGTGTCAGGATGATAAAAAATAAGTTTATGGTGTATTCATCCAATTTATTTCATTAAATATTGTCACGTTTTAATAAACTTTACAGACCTTTTAATAAAAACCTTCCAGAATCATAAAAAAGTAATGAAAATGTGTTTAAAAAGAAAAGACAAAGTAATCCCGATTTAGGATTCGTCCTCCCAGTCAATGTTAAAACCTCTGTCATGTGACACACGACTCAAGACAAAGGTTAAAAAACCAATCAAGCCTTGTAGCATCCTGCAGGGCATGGCTGGGTTCAGTTCAGAGGAGAAAGCACTAATCTGAGGTAATCTGATTACCATCTGACCTCCTCCAGTCAGCACTGATACAAACACACAGGTGAACAACTACATTTATATTGGAACATTCAAACTACTATGGATTAAAGAGGCTGAAAAAAACCCTAAAAACACAACCTGTATCCTCACTACTGGTCGACTGATAGGGATTTTTGGCGCCGGTACCGAATTTTCTTTAGATCAGCCTTAGCCGATGACCGATACAGACCACCGATATTTATAAAGTCATATTTTTTCTCTCTGTCAAATGTCAGAATATCTTCTTTAACCCTTTGAACTCTGTTAGCTCACAGGCGCTCCCACACATCAGCACTATTCTGAATATCTCAGGAACCACATAAAGAAACTTAATGATGAAAACTGCAATCACAAGCTAACTCTGGGCAATCTGTGGTGAGTTTGAGGCAATTCTAGCCTTTCCAGAAGCTTTTTAACCCAAGCATTAAGAGCTTTCCACTGTGATAACGCAGTGAAACCTTCATTATTCATCACATTTTATGATAAAAACATGTCAATTATTAGCCTATTCATTACATGTATAGTTCTAAGAATGCTTCATAGGCAGGGGAGGCGGGGCTAAAAGGTTGTCTTTCAAATCCCTCTGTATGCAATAGGACGGTACTACAACCAATCAGCGTAATGTTTAGGATGACTTAGTTAGACGCCGGAAAGTTCACGGAGGAGTCTGGAAAAAGTTACGAATGACGAAACAAAATGGTGGATTATGGAGCTTAACGACTCCTGCCGCTTCTGCAAAAATAACTTAAAGATTGCTGACGTTTTCTCACGTTTTATCTTAATATTTAAATTTGAAGTGCACCTTAAGGAAGGACCGGAAATACAATTTCGTTGTTCTGTAAACATGTTTATTGTAACAATGACAACAAAGGAAGTCTAAGTCTAAGTAAGCCTAAGTCTAAGTCTATTCTTCGCTAACCATTGTTGTTGTTCTTCTATGGTTGTTTCTGGTTGTTTCTCTCCAAATCGTTGCAGCGTCACTTTGTTAGGCCCACCCTCTGACTCTATATTTCACAGTGATTCGTCGGCCAGTTTCAGGGTAATTTAGCCAAAGGTCACATTGAGCGTAACTAGACTACTGCTGTAGCACATTATATTTGCTGCCACTAGGAGGGTCTAGCGTGACTAAGCTAAAGTGAAAGAGCACATCAGGTGAAATGTGTCCGAGGGGGCGGGGTTTGTTGTGCCTGGAAACACTTGTGTTTTAATTCCATATTTAGTTGCTTTAAAAAGTAAACGCGTGGCATCCAGCTGAGGAGAAGAATAAAATAATATTGACTAAGGTTCTCATCATCAAAGGATGAATGCAGCATCTGGAAATTATAGATATTTTTTTTTCTTTCTATGCCATAACTCACCAGATTACCATGAACAACAGGCTGCTTGTCACTCAGTTGTCACTCAGTTGACTGTGCTTCCTGATTGACTGTCACATGACCTTTGACACGGTAAACCTGCGAGTGTTGTTCTAACAGGCAGGATCACCTCCAAGTGGTTTGCTTTGTATGTCTGTGATCGGATCATGTGATCTAATTCACTTTGGGCCTTCCATGTTAATCTGGTGCTGGGTATTGAACCAACCATCAGGCACTGGTCCACACACATATCCAGCCATTCATTTAATTTCATTTACTGGATTTGTGTTTGTGTGTGTCTGTCACAAGGATGCTGTTCCTCCAGTAATGTATAAAAAGCAAAGACATTCATGGAAAATATCTAGTTGATGAAATGAAAGGAACAAAACACCTATGGCAGATTAAGAACATAAAATATTAACCCTTAAAGAATGATGTTTTGGTCTTTCCCAAGTGATTTATCATTGTAATTATAATGTGTTTTATGATTATAATTGTCTATTATATGTTTTAATAGTATCATTAGAGTTTTGCAAAAGAAAAAATATTGTGAAAATAAGGTGTTTTCTTATATTTCATTTTGGAGCATCAGCGCTAGTAAAAGTACTGCCATTCTGTACTTAAGTAGTACTTGTGTGACAAAATACTCTTGTAAAAGTAAAAGCATTGATTCAACTCCTTTCCTGAAATAAAAGTAAAAAACTACACCTTCTAAATTGTAATAATGTAAAAAGTAAAAAAAAAAGTTTGCCATGAATGAAAATATGCTGAAAAATTGACAAAATGAAAAGAACCAGGAAAAATCTGGAAAAATCTGAAAAGTTTCAATTTCTTAATTCCACAGTGAATGGTACTGATGACATTAGTTCTGCACTGGGTCTGGTATCTAACAGGTAACCTGCATCTGGGGATAGGTTTATGTTTACCGTTTATATGTCAAATGTTCACTCGGGTACCATTTACGTGTCAAATGTTCACTCTGGTACCATTTACGTGTCAAATGTTCACTCTGGTACCGTTTACGTGTCAAATGTTCACTCTGGTACCATTTACGTGTCAAATGTTCACTCTGGTACCATTTACGTGTCAAATGCAGGCTACTTAAATAAACTGGGAACTCTGATACATGTCCACATAAGGCCATGTGGGGTCAAAGTTGAGCAACATCCAAGGTGGTCCAGAATAGGGGGGGGGGCAGGGTTTGTTAGTTCATTCATTCATTCAAACATTTACATAAACAGTAGCAGAACATTTCTAGGTTTGACAAAGTAGATTTGTAATTGTCCAGAGCAAGCAGATGAACTCTTCAGACTGTGCAGTGGTGTCTAAAAGCAGCCCCTTATTAAAGTTTTAGAGGTCCCTGGTGTAGTGCTGCCTGTGTGCTCCAACACCCTGCAGTCACACAGCTGCTGTTCACTAGACTCCTGCTTATCACCTGTCTGCTCTGCCGTCCTATTACATACAGAGGATTTGAAAGACAACCTTTTAGCCCCGCCTCCTCAGCCTATGAAGCCTTCCTAGACCTATACATGTAATGAATAGGGATAGCGCGGTTAGGCTACTATCACTTACTTATAATTGCAAAAACACATTTTAGGTAACTGTGACCTTGACCTACAATCTTTATTTTAAGTTTGTTGGGGGTTTTTTATAATTCAAGGTGGTTGTTTTTTTTTTTTATTTGGTTAATAAGCGTACCATACTAGTGTCTTCCAAAGATAAATGTAATATTAGATTATGTTTGTATATCTACTTTACAGGTAAAAAAAAAACCAAACAGTTGTAAACACTGCACCTGTTGGTTAAAAATAACCAAATTTTACATTTACACTATTATGAACCTTTACAAGACATTAACAAATAGGTAACACATGGTTAAAACATAATGAACAACCCATCTATAAATGGGTAATAAATGTTAATACATAGTTAATTGTGTGTAGGTATTATAAAGTGTTATGTAATGTAAACACTTTTTTAAATAACTGTGCTCATTCCCTCAACTTGTTCTACCAGTTCCATGATGGAAACGTGGCTGTTGTTCATCCCTGTAAACACACGTCCGCTGTGAGATGGGTGCACACGGCGCCTTCACTCAGACAAATGAATTATTCAGTACATAAAGACAAAGCTGTTCTCACACTGCAACCCAGACCTGAAGCGTGCCTCATTTTGACAATAAGTAATTATAAAGCCATTTCCTGGAATGGCTTCCGTCTCTGCATTAAAGAGGCACATGTTTTTGTTGATGAGCGCTCCTGATGGGTTTTTAAGTTGTGTATGTGTCCTTTTAGCCCTTTCTCCTCCCACTGCCAGGATCTGCTTCACCATTTTTCTTGGAAACATCTGTTCCTCTTTCTAAATAAGCACCCTCTTACCATTTCTGAGGAATTTGTCTTTCAATGAGACACTCTGTATTTCCTGGATTAAAGAAAAGCAATTCAATGTGACACAACACGGTAACAGTTATCTGACAGCGAGAAGTTGACGACGGTTTCCATGTCTTCAGATAAACACAGGGTTTCATGAGCCAGGTCAAACAGTTCTCAAACCACTTACCACTGGTCAAGAGGTCAGTCTGAAGCACACAAATAATAAATCATGGTGATTTTCTAATAATTTGTGTTTCCATGAGGGTTTGCCTTGATAAATTGGAGCAATCAGAAGAGTAAAAAAAAAATTACAGACTTTGAGTTACAAATAATGATGCATGATTATTATCAGACTGATAAAATATCAGCTGATTTGGGGAAAAAAATTACAGGTATTATCGGTTCCTCCCAAATGGGACTGGTACAATACGCTTGATACCCCAAGCAGAAGGGTGACCAAAATATTAACGGATACCATGGGTCCAGTACGCTTTCATCATAATGGAAATGCTAAAATAAGTGTACCATACTGAACTGTACTGTACCAAACAGAGTGGAAATGGTACTTTAGAAGCCCCTATGTATGTAAGTATTTATGTATGTATGTATGTATGTATAGACAGACAGATCACTAACTCAGAATCTGCTTTAATTATGAACCCCATGTATAATGTTTTTGTTCAGGAAAGGAACCGAAATTAACTTTGACTAAATGACCTTTTCTGCCAGGCCAGATACCCCCACCCCACCCCCAGCTGACCGTAGGCAGTTCATGTGTCAGAGGATTCTCTCTCCCATTGTGAAAGGGAACAAAGATGGAGAGGTTTGTCCAGGTCGCTTCATTATGGAAGCAAATGAGTCGTGGATGACCTGCTCCGCTGGCTCTTTAAACCCCTCCCTCCTTCACATGGTCTCAGGCTGACACTCTTATTTCTCTTCGTGCGTTCATTCAAGATATAGCGCAACTACAATCAGCTGAACAAAAGAGTGTCAATTTGGCAGAGCTGTTGTGTCGCTGGGACAACCACTGCTAATAACCAAACTATTTCAACGGGGGGGGGGGTTCACGGAGTGGATGCAGCATGGCAGAGACATGATACGATGTAATGGAACTAAACTACTGGCCTGTGTGTGTGTGTGTGTGTGTGTGTGTGTGTGTGTGTGTGTGTGTGTTTCCATGCTTGGTCTGATTCTTCAGGACAATAATCATCTCAAATTCCACGACAGGTGGAGGAGACGATAAAAAAAACTAACTTTGTCTATATTCTTCTACAACTTCCAGTTCATTTCCAGTTCACCAAATAGAATGTGAAGTTTAAGACGACATGAAATCAACTTTTTATTCAGTCAAAAAAATTTTTAATTAATCAACATTATTATGCTGTGTAAAAAAAAAAACACGACTTTTCCAAAACTTTCTGGTTCTTTTTACTTTTCTAATAGAAAAGTAATACTAATTCCAGACCTGGAATTAGTATTTTTAAAATTCCAAAACTCTTCCAGGTTTTTCCAAAACATACAAACCCTGGTAATTAGAAAAGTCAGATAAATGTGACCTCTCTGTTCAGACTGAAGTTGCAAAATATCAAATATACATCACATGTAGTACCACATATGAGTCAGATTAAAAAAAACAAAACTTTTATGCCATTCAAACTGAAACAGGTCACATACAGGTCAAATGTCAGCAGAAAAAAAAATTTGGGCCACCTTTGCCTCTAGTCTGAACGTAGCCTTAGCGACCTGTAAAAAGTAATATAATGAAGTATTTTTGTTGTTGTTGGTTTTCTTCTTGTCAGCAGAGTCACACGAATTTGAATGTGAAAAAAGCCTGGGAAAACCAACCTCTGCATACACACCATTCAAACACAAACACAGACTATATTTACATGCACAAAATATTCTGTGTTTGGCCGTCATCCCAAAAACAGACAATGATCCAACTAAGCTGCTTACATCACTAATGAAGAGGAATATTCCACTAATATTCCCATTCTGTGCGCTTAGGATTTTTTAAACATTCAAGGTCTTATACCAGAACCGGTGAGTTGGATTCAGTATTTTGGTTCTTTTATTTATTTATTTATCTATCTATTGGTGATAGTGGACATTGTGGACAGTGTAGGACTTTCATCCAAACTGTGAAACTGTGTCTTGTCTCTTAGTGAAGCTGAACCTAATGAGGTCTTTACCTCCACTCAGCCACTGCAGCTACTCGGTCTTTAAAGGCTCATATGTATCTAAACCCACTTTTATTAGTCTGTGGTTCTTTTATTTGTATATTTGAACTCTAATAGTTCAGACAGTTTGAATTTGAACCCTCCAGGTGCTGCAAAGCTATCATTAAATTCTTTCTGGCAAAAATCCAGTGGATTTGCATAGCCTGTTTGAATTCCTTCTTAATTTATTTATTTATTTTTTTTTTTATAACTAGCTCTTAGGCTGAATCTCATTTTACCCCCCTACCCCTACCCCTTCAAATAGAGCTATAAGGCATTAGGCTTGAACAGCAACCCCTATGAATTGGGACAACCCTTCAACACTCACCAACGTCATCAGTTCGCTCCAGCAGTTGTTACGTAACCAAAAACCACAGCTATAACCAGAAGTGAACAAACATGTCTGCTGCTGTAGTTGTGGCGTTCTCCTGGGATATGCAAATATTTTTACTAATATCTGCATCGAATCAGAGAGGTGCTATGCATTAACCTATTACTCCACATTTATGTAAATACAGATTTTTTTTCGTGTGGAGAAAATTGCCATTACACATTGCCACAATGTCAAACTTTATACAATATAACAGTTATCACAACTTAAAAACTGTTAATTACAGCGAAAATACTACATTTGTACATCTGTTGTACTGCTTTTGTAGATGCTTCCATTTTTTTTTATATGATTCGCATTGTATACTGGGAAATTTCTCATACCCCTCCATTTGGAAGGGGTATAAAGCCTTTCCCCCTACCCCTCTGCCTTAATTGAGACACCCATACCCCTACATGTGGACGAGCAAAACGGAGGAGAAGGAGTGAAATGAGATTCAGCCTTCTTAGGTCTGTAAAAGGTCTTAATACACAATTTGCATTTTTTCACCCCAACATTTGCATATTATTAAAGTCCAAACTTCAAACCAACATTTCTCTAGTTCCACAGAACTGTTTATCAGCAGCAGTGGTTGTAGTAAAAACTGAAATAAAAGTAAGTACACATTTCAAGCTCAAAATGTTCAGTTATTGGTTGAATGGGACAGAACATCACAGCAAACAACCTGGAGGGGGTGGGGCCTAAAGTGGCTCATGTGCATTTAAAGGACCAGCAGATGATAGTGTTGAAGATGGACCTGTGGAGTTGAATAAATGTACAGGGGTACTCGACTCTGGTCCTCAAGAGTTACTATCCTCCATGTTTTAGATGTATCCCTCTTCCAACACAACTGATGGTCATTATCAGGCTTCTGCAGAGCTTGAAGAGGGGTTTATCATTTGAATCAGGTGTGTTGGAAGAGGGATACACCTAAACCATGCAGGATAGTAGGACCAGGATTGACCAGGACCTGTGAAGTTTTCAGACCCAAGCAGAGGACTTACAGTTTATGGAGACTATAGCATGGAAATGTGACTCACAAAAGCAAAATATCCCTTCTTTAAAACAACACTGGTGGACTAGAGAATTTTACTTTGCAGCAATCTGGCTAATTTTCTTGACTCTTCTATGAGAAACTACTTTCACTTTGTCGCCATTCTCATTATGCACTTCACGACTACATTTCCAATAAAAGGCCTGAGTGACATTTTGGTTTGTTATGTAAACAAGCGGATTGTGTTTATGATGACTCATCTTTGAAGTTGTTCACTGTCAGGGAAATGATGCTGGTGATGCAGCACAGAAAAACTAATGGATTAGTGATAATTAGGATATTACTGAGGTTTTACACATTTCAATAACATTTGGGATCAAAGTCATACACTGCTCAAACCTCTTCCGAACTTTTTTTTAATTCTAATTAAAGATTTTCTGACAATTATGTTCATTTGTCAGCAAAAAAAAATCTGTATTGGCTCCGAATATCATCTTAGAAATATCAGCAGTCTGTATCAGTCATTGGCTAAGACTGATGGACAAAATAATAAAAAAAAAATAAATTTGGTTACCACCCCCAAATAATCAGTTGATCACTAAAAAAAATTCCACATTAAGAAACGACACATCTTAAATAATTTTCATTTTTTGTTTTAGTTCAGTAAGGTGAATTGTATAATCTGATATGAATGCTGCATTTGCTCTGAGCAGACGAGAATGTTGAGTCAGTCGTCCCAAGAGTGCAACAATATTCCATTTATCTGCCAAACCTTGTGTCAGACGCTTCCTTCCCTCCACTCTGAAAGAAGGAAGAGCATGTTTAAAGTAAGTATTCAAGGAGCTTTGCCCAATCTTGCAACTGACTCGGCTGCATTTTCCACCAAAGCTTGGCAACAGGCCAGCAGACAATATATGAGAAGAGGAAAAATTCACTGCTGCTGTCCATGTTCTTATTGATTTCTACACACAGCTGTTTAGTGCCTCAGCCACGTCCACAGCCCCTTTACAGTGTCTGACCTGGACCAGACTGGGATGTGGGATTCTAACACAGACCTGTGCATCAGTCAGTCCAGCACCTGCATATGAACAGCCATGGAGACCACACTAGGGCTGGGACATATGACCTCATATCAGCGAGTATGTTAAAGGGATAGTTTGATATTTTTCACATTAATATGTATGGGATCAGCATCTTTACTCTGGTGCGCCCACAGCAGGGGTGTTCAAATCCAGTCCTTGAGGGCCGGTGTCCTACATGTTTTAGATATTTCCATTTTGCACATGATTCAGTTTAACCCTTTAAGTCCTGAAACCTTAGCAGTTCCACAGTAAAAAAAAATAATAAATAAACAACAAAATGAACAAAAATGGCCAAAGTCATTGATAAAATGAACAAAAATGAATAATAAACTGACAAAATAATTAGTAACATGAAGAAAGTAAGACACAAATGGAGTAAAATTAAAGAAAAAATAATAAAACAAACAGTAAAATGTAGAAAAATAAACAATGAGCAACAAAATGAACAAAAACTTGGTTTATGTTACTAATTATTTTGTCCTTTTATTCATTTTATTGATGACTTTGGCCATTTGTGTTCATTTCATTGGGGTTTTTTTTCATTATTTTTACTGTGGAACTGCAAAAGTTTCAGGAGTTCAAGGGTTAAACTGAATCATGTGGAAAAGGGAAATATCTAAAACATGTAGGACACCGGCCCTCGAGGACTGGATTTGAACACCCCTGACCCACAGTGACTTACCCCCGACAGTGTCCTGTGAGTTGAGTTCTGGTCTGGTTTTGGTCAAAGTGAAAGTAACCCCGGCAGGTTTCCTGGGGTCAATAATGATTGTGTTATGAAGCCTATGGGCGTTTTTCAGGTGGTTAAACTACAAAACTACCTGAAACTCTTGTGCTTCTGTCATATAGACACCTCTTATCTACACCTTTCTCACATCCACTCCTGGACATTGGTAAATGGTCTGCATTTATATAGTTCTTTTCCACCTTCATGGTGCTCAAAGCGCTTTACATTTGCTTCACATTCACCCATTCACACACACACACACACACACATACACCAGTAGGTTTCTAAGGTCTAAGGTCAGTCCTACTGGGGGCCTAAGTCAGGGTTCAGTGTCTTGCCCAAGGACACTTCGACATGTGGACAGCCAGAGCTGGGACGCGAACTGCCAACCTCTCTGTCATTGGGCGACCCACTCTACCAATTGAGCCACAGCCGCCCACCTCCATCTCAACTTTGTCAGTGTTCTGAGCATCATGTAGCAGGTGGAAGACTTAGTATGAGGTAAAACTATACTTTAAGTAAAAAGAAAATAATTATCTGTTTGTCTCATGAATAGATTGACAATGATTTAATCATGTGCTACAGGCCAACTGAAGATTGTCAAATGTGTCGGACAGGGTCAGAAGCGTGTTAGGTGGTTGTGTAGAGGATTGAACTCACTGTGTCAAGACTCACGTTTCTAATATCACAACAGAGTTCCAACAGTTAAATACCAAAATGCTTTAGCATCTTATCTGCATCCCCATTCCTGTCACTTCCCACTGTACATTGAGCTGTTGAGACAAACACCATCTTCAAAAGAAAACCAAAGAGGGAGGGTGAGATGGGAGTGGGTGAGGAGGTGAGGGAGAGGTTGGCAGGCCAAAGCGGAGAAATGCACATTCATGAGCTGTCGGGGCTCATCATGCTAGCCCAGCCTTCCCTTGGCAAAAATCACACAGTTGAGCGCACCGTGGGCATGCAGCTGGTCAGATCCCTGCTTCATGGAGACAGACACGGACTGTCAACTACAGCACTGGCCAACACACTAAAGCACAGGACACACACTGATACACAAACACCAACAAACACCAATGTATACAGTATGAGTGGATGAAGCTGCACAGGGAGAGGACTTTCCACTAGCCTTTTGTTGAATTCCAAGTGTCCCCTCACCCCACCCCATTTCCCTACCCCCACCCCTTGGCCCTACCTCTACACCTTGGCCCTATCCCCACCCCTTGTAAATTAGTTTCAAGGGGTAGGGTTTGAAATACTCCCCTAAAGAAAAAGGGACAACATTTCACCGCCTGTTACTTCATCAACAGTCCCACATCTGTCTTACAACATACAGCTGTAGACGTTGACATTAAATTTATCAGTATTTGATTCACATGATGGACAGCCCATAATACTACACCGTGGTCGGTCTAGGAGATTCAGTCTTAGGCGGTCGACGTACAAATACAAATGAGACGACACAAAACAAGGGGGTTTATCAACAACTCTGAGCAGACGACATGGAAGTGCACCGCATCTCCATGACAACCAAGTCCTGTACCGAGACAAGTCGAGCTAGTTCCACATAAAGGAAAAGGGGCAACAGCTACTGCTATTAACAGAAGCGAAAACTTGGCTTCTTCGCTAGTTTTCACCTGCACACACCAGAAGCTATAAACATCTCTGCTTTGGTCTTTTTGAGATTATCAACTGTAAAGCGATCTATTGCACATTAAAACGACATTAATGATCAAATGATTAAGTTGTTTACAAAGAAAGTATGCACATTTGTGTCACTGCCCCTACCCCTCCACTCATAGTGTGGTCCTAGTTTGTCTCCATTTCAACGCCTGTACAGCCCTTCGCTCCACTCAATTGACCCTCCTTCTAATTGAGAATTGGGACAACACTACCGCTTCATGTGAATGTGAAAAACAGAGGGGTAGGGGTAAGAAGGGCGAGGGTTAAGGGGTGAACTGGGATCCAGTCAAAGTCTTTCTAATGTCTCATAACAGCCTGAGTGCACAGGTGTGTGTATATACTTGGAAAAACTGAAAGCGTGTAAATAAATACAAGTAATTGCAAAGAGTAGAGAGGACACCAAAATAAATTATATTTGAGATGACAAAAAATTGATCTTTTTCAGATTTGTCTTAATCCTCACGAGTCAATAATATTCATGTTCCTTCATCTGCATAAATGGTTTTGCACTGAAACACTTGCATAGTTCATGACTTCAGTACATAGTTGTGATTTGACCATTTCCATGCAAGTACATTTATAGCTTCCACCCAAAGTATGTAATCCAATGAGCTTACATGAAAAGGAAACCACTAGGCTTATATAACAACAGGGTGCTGACTCTTTATCCAAATAAAAATTCCAGGACCTATTTTTATACTTGCATTCTTACTTTTTTGGTTGGGACTGTGCAGTAGGAAACATCATGAATGAATGAATGAATGAATGAATGAATGAATGAATGAATGCAGAATTTGCAGTAAATTGTCCTTCACTGACAAACATTATCATGTTTTCTTCTTAAAGTCAGTGCTAATATGTTGTACGATGAGGAGAAACAATACATACAGATACAACTTGTTAAAAATGGTGATTGAAATAAACTGCTCAGCACTAAAAGCACTACTTTTACAGTTCCTAACCTACAGTGGCTTTTCCATTGGATACATAATATACTTTACCGATATTTACTTAAATGCTCAATCTCAGTTTTTTCAGTAAATCACAAACACAATGATTTGTTTATTTATTAACATCACATGACATGAGAAGTCATTTCATAAACATGTAGATGAACATAAATATGTTGTTTTACAGATATATTCATTATTCTTTTATATTTCCCCTCCATCTCATACTAAATTAAAAATCATTTTGTTTCCTGGTGTGTCCATACATAATGCATCATGTTTATTTTCTTCTCTTGTTGTAACATCCGTAAAGATCTGTATTTTGTTTTTTATTCACTTGACTCTGGCTGCATAAAAAGGTCTTTTCAGTGCAGTTTTGTGTCATACAGTTGTCCCTCCCTGTAATGTGGTTCACCTTTTTGGACCTCGCTATTTCACAATTCAAGGCGCATTGTGTTCTGTGTCCTGATTGCTTAAAGGACTGTAGACCCTTGTCAATCCCTCTCGCCCATGCCCTGTCGTCTATACAGTACAAAATTAGTTCAGCTTTGACACATTTACAGAAATGTTCCATCACTTCGTGTTTGACTGTTTTATCCGACGACAAAACCCACAATGTCAACCAAACATTCTGCGCCAACAAAAGCACATGTGCTCAAGGGCACCAAAAGGCAGAGGAAAAAAAAATAGTGCCAATGTCCCTGTGGTCATCCAGACCTCACAGCTGTGATGTCTTGCTATCAATCATTCAATGTCATTCAATAGATCATAAAATCAATCCCACTGTGTGGCCGTTTGGTTTTATCAACAAATGCCAAAAACAGTATTAATGGTATAGGAAGCCTCCAAAGCTCTTCTGGAGTAACATCTGACTGAACAAAAGTAGGTAACTGGGTAATGACATATTACTGTGGTTAAAGATGTTACATGCTAAGCTGGAGGTTGTTGGTGGAAACTAATATTGGGGCAATTACTTTCTAATTAATCAATCGGAATTGAAATCTGAGGGAGTAGAAGTGATTTTAGTGAAAAAATATACAATTTAAATTTCGACAAAGTGTTACGTTTTGTGCCTAATGCTTAAATCTATCTAATGAATCAATCAGAATTGAAAACCGTTGAGAATTGAGGGAGAAGAAGTGATTTTAGTGAATTGTGGGCGATGGACGCTGACGACGGAGGAAGTGCGATGAGCTAATGCCATCGTGACTTCCTCTGGATGAGCTAATAAGAACCATCATACAAAAAGTTGGTTTCATTCTATAAAACTGTACTTTTTTCATCCGTGAAGGTCTGAACTTTGAGAGTGTTTAAACAAGAGAGAAAGGTGAGAAAATGGTCATGCCTGTGAGAAAAGTGTATAAAGTGTGTGGTGAGGTGTTTTACAGCCTTAAAACATATAGAATAAAGTGTGTGGTGAGGGGTTTTACATCCTTAAAACATATAGAATAAAGTGTGTGGTGAGGTGTTTTACAGCCTTAAAACATATAGAATAAAGTGTGTGGTGATCGGTTTTACAGCCTTAAAACATATAGAATAAAGTGTGTGGTGAGGGGTTTTACAGCCTTAAAACATATAGAATAAAGTGTGTGGTGAGGGGTTTTACAGCCTTAAAACATATAGAATAAAGTGTGTGGTGAGGGGTTTTACAGCCTTAAAACATATAGAATAAAGTGTGTGGTGAGGGGTTTTACAGCCTTAAAACATATAGAATAAAGTGTGTGGTGAGGGGTTTTACAGCCTTAAAACATATAGAATGAAGTGTGTGGTGAGGGGTTTTACAGCCTTAAAACATATAGAATAAAATGTGTGGTGAGGGGTTTTACAGCCTAAAAACATATAGAATAAAGTGTGTGGTGAGGGGTTTTACAGCCTTAAAACATATAGAATAAAGTGTGTGGTGAGGTGTTTTACAGCCTTAAAACAGAATTATAGAAAACCAAAGCTGACCACTCCACAGATCTCGCCTATTGTGCATTATCTTTAGAATGTAACTACCACCATAAACAAGAGACCACTGTATAGCATTTCCACCACACCCAAAAAAAACATCTCGCAAAACCTTTTAACGTAAAAATGATGGGGGAGGGGTTTGTCGAAATTGTTGTTTTTCCATTAGACAAGTTATATTTGTGCAATTTGTGGGTCAACAAAAAAATCATGCCAATAAATACCTTGGGAGGAGATTTGTTTGAGATAAAAACAAAGCCCCTTTAGGTGGACTTTTCCAGTTCAGAAGGTGGTTTTTCATGGGGGGGGGGTTAGGACAGCAGCACTTCCCTTTTCTAAACATACTGATGAAACTGTCAGATCAAAGTGGTTCCCTCCTAACATGAGCTGAATCTGATGACACATGAACTCTGATGTCTGCTGGGTTAACTGTCAAACACACTCGACATTCAAACGTAAAGTCTGACCTTTCACCTCCTCCCTGTGAACTTTCACTGCAACGGAAATCTGACATGTTGCATCCTCCACTAACGCTTCAACCTAATGGAGTTAATGTGAAAGGCAGTTTACATGAAGGTGTTTGTCGGACACACTGTACGTGCACAGGTTAATGGAAGGAGTGATAGAGATAGATCTTCCCGTTGCATCGTTGCCATGATTTACTGACAGGTAAAGGGAAAAGAGGGAAAAAAGAAGAGAAAATGGCAGAGGGAAAAAACAAAAAAGGAGAGAAAAATGAAGAGGGGAAGTAGAGAGAGAGAGAGAGAAAGGAAAATGAGAAGAAAAATGTCGGAAGAAAGCAGGAATTATTGTTAATTAATGAGAGTGAGTGTTTTATTTGTAAAGCTGCCACGTCAAGATGTATTGTTTGTTTACATTAGTCGCTACTGCTAGCAGCTAGCAGTAGCGACTAATGTAGACAAACATGCAACGCATCATGATGTGTCTAGGTAAACCACATTACACTAGTGTAAATGAACATTTAACCACAACCTAATGATATATCGCACATCCACAAAATAGTTAGCCATCGAAAACTCAAAGTTGATGCTGCAGACACAGGCATTAGCATTAGCATTAGCAGACTCTACTCCTCCCGGCTGCAAACACAGATTTAAAATCCACTTTTTACGGTGTTTTTCTGTGAGCTTTTTCCATTTCTCACCTTTGTGAATGACAATTTGGTACTCTAAAAGAAAAAAAAAATGCTTTACCTTCTCTCGGTTAAAACAATTGACGCAGCTGTAAACTACATTAAACAGGCATTTTCGCCAAGCTACTTCACTTCCTGCCCTCCATCTGAAAATCGTGCGCTGACTATATAGCAATGTGATGTCACGTGAAATCAACATATTAGTCATTTGCTAAAGCTGATGTAAAAAATAAAAAATAAAAAATCAATATCTGCTCCAAAAAAATCCTATCTGTCGATCACTACTTAGAATACCGTACAAGAAGTATAGATTCACTTTAGTTTTCCCAATAGCTCAGAGCTCAAAGCTGCTGAAACCTGCAGTCGAGTTCAGTATCGATCTCAAAAAATATCTATCAACCCTTAAAGAGGAGTACTGTCTGCCCACCTCTCTTTTTTCACAGTAGCAGCAGAACCCTACAGGTGTCATCAGTGATAAATATTTGGGCACTAACCCCCTTCCTGGTTCACAGCATTCTTCCTTTACATACTGTGTAAGTAATGCGAGGGTCAGGGGCACGCCAAGCCACAGGACGGACACTTGAACGCCTCACAGGTTAAATACACAACCCTCCTGTCAATCACACACCCACAGAAACATTTAGAGCTTAGTAAACAACTATTTCTATTAGAGCTGTGACCTTTCCACTAGCCAACACCGTCACTGCCCCTCTCATACCTCAACACTTTACTGAAGGAAACAGTAGAACAGGGGTCTCAAACATGCAGCCCGTGGGCAAAATGCGGCCCACCGATAGTTCTAATGTGGCCCATGGGATGAATTTACAAAGTACAACAAGTGTTCAGTACACAGAATGGCTAATTTCGCCCACATTTTGTGCCAATCTCAAGTTTCTATGACAACCCATTCTTGAATTAGAGCCAATAATGTGATTTTGAACTTTCTGCTAAATGTGTCCTTGACCTTCTGCAATATTGATAATTTCCTTATATGTATATATGCGTCAGTGTGTGTAATATTATGATAATATATCCAGTATTGATTAAGTTATAGCATGATATGTCTATGCTTGACGCAAACCGTGTTACAGAAGTTCATTTCGCAACATGTCACCTTTGACCTCCAGAGATCTCAAAAACTATTGGTCATAGGTGATAAGACCGCTATAAGAATTGTAGAAATCTTCATTCCACATCGTTTGGAACCGATCTGAACGTTCTTGAGTTACAACTGATAATGTGATTTTGACCTTTTAGTTAATTGTGACCTTGACCTCGGACCTTTACTCAAATGGATAATTGCAGCTGATGTACATTAGCTATATGTATATGTGCATGCAATTTCATTGAGTCATAGCATGATATGTCTCTGCGGACACACACACACACACACACACACTGCATTTTACTGCTGTTTTGTATGTGTGCGTTTTGTAACAGTAATGTTGGAAGCATGAAATTCTTTTCTTATCAAATAAAATGTCTTTAGTAGTATAGTAATTTATAGTCTATAGTTTTTTTCCAGGAAATCTTAAAGAAACATAAAAAAATCACTTTGTTAACAATATATTATTATTATTATTATTGCAATATATCCTATCATGATTGTATTATGATTTTCATCATATCACCAGATCATCACCAAAACAGCCCTATTAATAAATTAAACCAACTTAAGTTTTTTAAAGAAGACAGCTCCTCAAGAAACAGAAGAAAAACAAACCATCTCAGTGACGTCACTGTAAGATACTCAGTTATTCTGAGTAAATATGAACATTCTTAACCTTTTAACAACACTAACTTGTATAATTTCTGAAATTAAAAACTGGAAAAGTGTCACATACCAACATAAACCCAGCTTTATAAAAAAAATAAAAAATACCTAAATACAAACTAAAGTCTATAGAACATTTGAATGTAGCTTCATAAGGAAGGTTTTTCCAACAATGAGGGGTTTGTCAGTCAAAACAAACCCTTTAATCCAGAGGGAAGCAGACCAAAGCAGGCCATTCCTCTACCTGGTCTGTAATCACTTGAGTGTCCCGTCAATGACTCATGTAAGAGTTAAACATCAGATGGGTGAGCTGGACTAAAGCCCTGCTCGCCTACAGATTACAGAGGTGAGAGAGGATGTAACACTGAATCACAGGTCAAGCAGGATGTTGAGGATGATTCATATGAACAAGTAATGCTCCCTTTGTAGTCGCTGTCTAGATACCCTTGAGCAGGGCACTTAACCTTCAGCTCAACAGCCAGCACTGAGGGACTGCAGTAGTGTTAGTCTGTCTATGTTGATTCAGTCGAGCTGTTGCTTCATAATTATTACAAATATAAATTCAAAAAAATCGCATTTTGTATCTGGTCCATGTTGAACAGGAAGTGGACGCAACCGTTTTCCTCCCATAGCATCCAGACGTTAAGTGGGCATTCTGTCCAATCAGAACGCTCCGTATCTCCAGCTCTTGATGCCCAATTACGGAAAGTGGAATCCACCTGTTTCCATGGAAACATTTATTCAGCGTTAACATTTCCATGTAAACAAAAAGGGAAATTACTTCAATTCCGAATAGTTTTATTCGGGTGCCACCCATAGCTGCCCACTGCTCCTTAGAAGGATGGGTTAAATCGGTTAAATACAATTGTATGATGACAATAAAGTACTATCTATCTAATTTACACATTTATGTCTAGAGAGTTTTGGTTTCGTTTCGTAAATTGAATTTTCTTTTGTATTCAGAGACGAAAAATTGAGGTAAAGGTCTTTCGTTACTTGGATTATTCGATAGTTGGGTCTTTCGTAAGTAGAGGTACGATTGCACTGCTACTGCTTAGACTTTTTTTGTATTGAAGTGTCGTGGCGTTTACCATCTTCCATCTTCCCATCAATGCTAACTACTGGGACAAACTGCCTGAAATGCATCAGCAGAGTTGTTCAGACTCGTTCTGCTGCACATAATGGGTTAATAGTATTAACATTTTTAACCAGGTTAATTGTGATGATGGATTAATCCGCATTATCAATATATAAATAAAGTAATTTTTGCTATAGTGACTCAGCAGTATTCCTTCGAGAAATGTACCAGTGTCCATCTCAAATTCAGCTTTATTTCCTCCTTGGTTCGACTTCAGCTCTCTAAGCAGTCACCCTGCAGACAGCTGAGATGCTGAGTACGACGCCAGATGAGAGGAATGAAACTCATCTGGGACGACATAAAGATGGACATTTTTAGTGGGAAAAAAAGCATCCTAGCTGAGAGAGGGAAGTGTGAATTACTCTCTTTTGAGGCAGAAAAAGGGTGAGGAACAAAAGAAAGATTAAGGATGGATTGGCAGAAAAAGAGGAAGAGGGAGAAAGAGAGAGAGGGAGATGAGGAGTGCGAGGAGCAGATGGTGGCAGGAAGCCAGTGATCAAAATCTTCCCCTAAAAAAACTTCAAAGCAAATCACTGGAGCACAATAACCGAGTTCTCCTGTTCCATTTCGCACACTCTTAACATTTTATGGCTTTATCCACCTTTAGATTATTTTTGGAAAAGCAGAAAAATAGTTATAATTTGAGTTGGAAGGGGGGGGTATGAATTTAGAGCACACGTCACATTTCCAGACGATTACTGACTTTGAATTATTTCTTACTGCCATTGGATATGAAGTATTTAAGATTACAGTCACATCATAATATAAAGCTACATCAATAAGTCTACATCGATTAACAGCAGAACGAGAGAGAAACTTGGATGGGTTTCTGAAATATGGAGACAATAACAGTGAAAACACATTTTTTACATTTATGTACTTCATCTGTTTCAAACATTCCTCTTCTTTCAGAGACAGTTTGTGGAGCCTGGACACTGCTCTGGGAATGGAACACTGGAAGTCACTTTGTATAATTGACCCTGGAGTTTGGGAATTATTAGGGAGCAGTTTCCATGAGTGTTTATTCCCGTTTAATTCAGAATAAAGGTTCATTCCTCTTTAAGATGACCACCTAATTCCAGTTGAAAATGATTATTCTGAATTCAACTTCATTCATAATAAAGTCACTGGTTTATTTCACTTTTAATTAATAATTAAATAATTCCTCAAGACACAGAAACAATTGATTTTTTAATGTTATTCCCATCATTCTGCACACGTTCCTTGTCTCAATAATGTACATATTTGACACTGCTGGGATTTTTGGGAGAACATATTCCAAGATGGCTAACGTCCTTCATCCAAATGAATTAGTGTTGATTTGTTCAAACTGCCGCTTCAGAATTATTACAAAAATCACATGTAGTATCTGGTCTTCAATAGTTGAAACTAAAATTAACAGCAACTAGACAATTGTTTTCTTCCAGGTGACATCAAGACGGTGTGTCAGTCTTCTGTCCAATCAGAACCCTCTGTGCTTCTAGCTCTTAAAGTGGAATTAACTAAAGCAGAATAAACCTGCTTTCAATGTAAACCTTCGTTTGACATTAACATTTGCCTGAAAACATAAAGGAAGCTGCTTTAATTCCAAAATATTTATAAATTGATATAATAAAGCTGCATGTGTGTCTGTGCTAATGCGCTTGTATTATAATATAGAATGGAAAGCACAGGTGTCAAACTCCAGTCCTCGAGGGCCGGTGTCCTGCTTTTTTTAAAAACATATTTCCCTCTTCCATGTGATTCAGTTGAACCCTTTAACTCCTGAGAACTAACAAAATAATTGGTAACCTGAGCAAAGTAAGACACAAATGGCAGAAATAAATGAAATATAAAAACAAAATGTAAGAAAAATAAACAAAATGAGCAACACAAACCAATAAATATTTACAAAATGACAAATAATGTGGAAAATTTTGAAAAAAAAATACTAAAGAAGAAAACTAGTATTGAAATGTGGTCCCCAGCTATTTTAATTCTGCCTTTAAAAAAATGTTTAAATAAAATAAAATAAACTCTTGTTTTTTGGCACCTTGTCCATGCTCAAATCTAAAAGGAAAACGGTTGAATTTTTCTGAATATTTAAACTAAATCATTCATTCAGAACGCATCAGCGCTGACACTTAAAGAGTTAATAATCAGCTCCTCATCAGACTGATAATGATGTAATGACCTCCAGGTGGAATGGAAGAGGGAAACATCTAAAACATGCAGGACACCGGCCCTCGAGGACCACAGTTTAACACCCCTGCATTATAGGAACCGAAACAGTTTAAGGGGAACCGTTAAGAACCCAGAATCATAATTCAAACTGGTCCCAACCCTAGTGAGAACTGTTCCTATTCTCTATGATTGATGATAACTCATTTACTCTCTTCAACATGTAGTTATTTTCAACATGTCACCATTTGGGACAGACAAAGCATTCTATCTATCCAACCTTCCTTTGACTTTACACCTAAATCTAAAAGCAGACCATAGTTGTGTCCTCTTAAATAACTTCATTTCACCAATAGTGGATTTTTGTTTTTGCTTTAACAGATGTATGATTATGAATGCAGTTATTGGGTGTATATTCTCTGTGGTCATGTTTTCCTGCTTGTTGTGATATTACAGCAGCTCAGTGATCTATTAATCTGTGCTGTAAAGAAGTGCATTAGCTTCATAATATGACTCATCTCCCCGGTGACCCTCCTCTGTTTTCTCTCTTTTCCGTCTAGACACAACAAAAGTGAAGAAGCACTAGAGCCACGCACTGAAGTCAATGGAAGCTACACATTTATTCTCATTTCAGATTAACCTCAGGCTGACCTCATTAATAGCTCATTTGGACTGGCTGTCTTTAAGTGGCTGTGGGCTACATTTAAACTCCACACTGACAGATTTCCTCCACAGTGACAGCGCACTGGTCAGCGGGAACAGAGAAAACAGTTGATCCAGCTGCAGCCTGATGTCAGCTCCTGTCATTCATCTGTGGCGTGAACCTGCAGCGCCTGCAGGGACGAGGCCTTTCAGCAGGTGTCAGGGCTCGTTACCATGACACTTCACAGTCAGTGCCGTCACCCTGACTATGCTGCTTATCAAACAGTTTGAGATAAGCTGACATCAGCATCATGTGTGACATGACAAAATACAGAGAAACAAACTGGATAACTGGAGACCATTATTTATACATCACTGCCCTCATCACTTAGGAATGTGCTCCTGTGAGGCATGGGTGACCTAAACAGCCCTTTTCTGATTTAAACAAAAAAAAAAAAAAACTGCTTGAAAACTTTGTTTACATAATGTCACACTGTCAGCAGTTTTAAGGATGGGCTGAGAGCTTCTGATTACATCCATGTGCTGCTTTGTGCAACAAAACTCATCTGACAAACAGTCCATGTCCAGCTTTGGTCAGATTATCACATCACATTAACCCTTTCATGCATGGATTATGATACCTACCTAACCCTAACCTTGGATAGATCACTCCATCCTCCATCTTGCACTAGTATTTGTATATAGTATCCGTTTATTTTTCTCTAAAGCTGTTTATTTGTACATAAGACACAGTATTCATATATATTTTTTTATTTCTACTTTAATTTTATTATTTACTTCTATGATTATTTGCACTGTTTTACTTAGTTTTTGCACCTTTTTGTACTTTTTGCACCCTGTGAGCTCCTGTGACAGTGAATTTCTCCTGTGTGAGATTAATAAAGTCTTACCTTAAAAACCAGAGTGTGTTCTATTCTTCTTTAGGTATAAAGGTAAATATTACAGTTATAAAAATGTCTACTCACATGGACACCAACATTTAATTTTTGAATGAAATAAATGTGTATTTAAAACATAATGTAAAACTGCAATATTTTTTTATTTTTTTTTAATAATGCTAATCAAATGCCAAACATTTAAACAAATACTAGTTATTCACTTCATGGAGAGAATATGTATGTTTTTAGACTGCATTTGAACCAATAACACTGTGATAATTTTAGGTTAAACTGTTTTTTTCTTAGCTTTTTATCTGTGCATTGTCTTATACATTTTTAAATTATATTTTTGATTGCGCTGTTTTCTCCTGTATTTTAGATGTAAAGTACTTTGGTCTTCTTGTATGTTGTTGTAAAATACTATATAAATAAAATTTGATTGACTGGTTATGTAATGAGAATAAAGTAGTACCTTTAAAAAACTAATTTAATGATAATAAAGTTCTATCATAAATTATATCCACATATTCAAAGCTTATAAACCCAAATATGGGAGCATTTGCACACCCCATTTATATTAATATGCAATCTGTATGTGCATATGCTATTTCATGAAGGAAATGATTGGATTTACTGCTGATTAATTGCTCTATCATTTTCATGATTACTCTATTAATCGATTCAGTGAGAATGACTCTGGCAAAAACCATGAAAGCCTGTTAGGATTTTCTCAGTCACAGGTGATGTGCTGCTAAACCAAACCATATTAAACAGAAAAAAAAAACATCAATAGTGGAATCAAACGCAAAAAAATAAATAAATAAACCCCAGCACAAAATCATGAGATATTCTTTTTTTCTCAAAATATGAAATTGATGTTTGAAAATGTCCCTGAAATTATATCAAAAATCTGTGAATAATATTCATCCCTTTTCACTGGTATTTGGGTCAGAACAAGGTCAGAAGCACAATAGATACTGTTTTAAAGAGGGGGGTGTCAGCGCAGTGTTCTGGTGTGATTACTAAGAGCTGAGTGGAACTAAGACACAAAAAATTACTTCAATGACCACCGATGGCGGACAAGTCTATCAGTTTTGATGAGCTACTTTGCATTTTTCATTTCATTTCATTTGTTAAGATCCCCATTAGCAACCGATGATTCAGTTCCTATTCTTCATGGGATCTTCTCTGCATTACATTACACCATCTACATTAATCCTTACACCATTCACCCCATGCACACACACACACACACACACACACACACACTAGAGCTTTGACCTTTGCCCAAAACTCATATTTGAATTTCATTTGAAAATTAATGTAGATAATCGAATAAGATTTGAATATTTATTAATTATATTACTCTGAAAATGCCTCACTAACAACTCAGCATTAAAATAAAATATTATATTGAGTCCACCGGGGGGCAGTATTCAGTCAAATATGTCAAATATTCTGGCGTGTTTACAACCATTACTAATGAAATGAGCAGTGTCGCAGTAATGACCATTATTATCGGTCGACACTTTTAATGTTAAACATCAACTTTTGTCTGTTGCCTTGTTGTGTGTGAAACACTGTTCCTTGGTTTTCCTAGTTGTCTGTACTGATGAAAGCCTCTACACTGTTAGCCTCATTGACAAAAACTTTTACTCCCTACATTTTTGGATAAATATTTGTACGTTATATTTTTTTAACATTCTCAGAATAGACTTATTTTATCAAACTAAACAAATGTGACAGTATGAAAAATAAGTCACAGGGAAAATCAGTGGAGGAGAGGAACTGTGACTTTATATACTATAGTTATACGATTATTATCTCACAATTTTGACTTTTTCTCTTAAAATTATGCATTTTTTAAAAATCTCATTTGTAATTTTTTTTCAAATCTCGGGATGACTTTTTATCTCAACTGTGACTTTTTTACCCCGTTTTTCCTAAATTCATACCCACATAACTGAGTACAGTGACCCTGTCGAACACAGTAAGTCACTTTTAAATGCTTTACTATAGATACGTTTGAAACTGTTCTGATTTTTCCTGGTTAAATAACTGTTATTGCGTTCATGGCAAAAAAGAATGCTGTTTTACTTTTTACTTGTGTACTTTATTACAATTGTGAATTTTTTTACTTTTATTTACAGAATGTGAGTACTTTGAACACCTCTGTCAGTGTCAACAGAATGATAACCTCATTAACATGCAAAGTAAGATCTGTAGGTGAGCTGTTACCATGCAGATAAAGTACCCACATGTATGTCACATGTTAATGTTTGGTAGCTTTCACTCTTCAGTCAGCTGTTCCTGGGAAACGGACAGATTTCCACGCAAGGAACAGGTGTGTGAACACAGGCCAACTGCTCGCACTGTGGTGTAGAGTGGGTGATCAATACGGTTTCTTTTGTCGCACACTTTACAGCACAAGACCCATCAAGTGTCCTGGTGTGAGTCAGCTGTGAGCAGCTGGGGCTGCCACTCACCCACACCCACACCTGTTCCACCCCACTGTGACACACTCTAGCCTATAGAATGACAGCGGGAAACATAATGCAAGTTTAAATACTAGGGCTGTCAAAATGTATGTGTTAGCGTACATTAATCTATCATCATAATTAATATGATCAAAAATGTTAATGTAATTAAGTTGCTTGGTTGAATCTATTGAATGTGTTAAATAAAGATGTTATTCACATATATATTTATATTTTTGCATATGTATTGGATTCATCATCCTTTTTTTGTTAGTTTGTTATTTTGTGAATTTTGGCACATTCTGTATATATTTCTCTTCACATTTTTTGTATTTCTTAGTGTATTTTTGGGTATTTTGTCGTAAATTTCAGTACAAAAAAACACAGAGACACGTCTTTTTCTCACGTCTTTTTAACTTATTTTTTCCCATTTTTGTGGATGTTTTAAATGTGCTATATAAATAAAGTTGATTGTTTGACAGACTGTTTTCTTTTCACTGAAGCACTTCCGTCTTAAAATACCACATTAACATGCAGCAGGAATTAGTGATTCTGCTAGCACTGGGCTAATGGTTCACCTAGCTTACAACAAACACGTTCAGTCGAGATATATTCACTTCTTTCTTGAGTCCGTTTGCTCCCGAAAAATGATATGCAACCTACATAGATTAAAAATTAATATTTCATCATGATTAATCAAAATAAATCCAAAGCAACCTTACGATTAACTAAAAATGTTAATCATTGGACAGCACTGTTAAATACCTAAAAGTACCTTCTCTTTGAGCCTCTTTGCTGAATTTAGAGCGTGTTTGGTGTTAACATTGTTCCTGTCTGAATGGAGACACCCATGGAAAAACACTTAACGACAACTAATGACAGAGCGGTTTTGGGATATGACAAAGACAAATGAAAAATGAAAGGATGTAAGCAACAAAAAAAGTGAATGGTTTCCATTCTGAGACATGGACATAACATGCAGCTCTTTGAAACAACCCAAGCTATTGTTAACCACAGTTTGGCCTACAGAGGGATTCCAACAGCTGGATTCAATTAGGGGCTTTCTTTAAGGGGGCAGGCCCCATCTACACTGCATGTTTCACTTCTTAACGCACAAAGTTACATCTGAGACACACAAAAAAAGAAAAAAAAAAAAAAAAAAAAAAGGTCACACGCTTTACATCCAAGCTGTTTTGACATTTGAACTTTCTCCACATGCAGCAGAAGAGTGAATATAACATATTTTGTCACATCAGTGTTTTTAAGGACTATAGAGAACCAAGCCAATTCCACATAAACGCACAAACAGAGGTTTACAGTGATCACTGCTCTGGTTTACATAGACATCAGCACTTAACCATTTCATGCATACTGGTCACTACAGTGGACAGCTACTCAAAGCTGTTTTCATGTATATTCAGAGTTTTTCTTACTTTAGTTCAACTCTTATGCATCATCCCATACAATGCAATTCATACCCTGACTGTAACTTTGCTGTTCTTGATAAACCCAATCTGAAGTAACATCTTTGAGTGTAAATCAACTGCTAAGTTTTATTACACTGTAATTAACAGTTTTTTTTTTTAAACAAAGAGGGATGTGTTGTTTCATATTATCTCCAGGAAATAAATAATAACTAGTATTAGAGTATTATCAAATGTGACAAATCATCTGACTAGCTGCATTAAAAATGTTTTCATTGCCTTGTATTCCATATCACTTTCTAATATTAGATTTTAAATACATGTTTCTTTGCTTGCACATGCATAGTGTTCAGCTGAGTGGAGATTTTTGTAACTCCTTTACAAAAAAAACCCTCTTGACATTGTTTTTTCATGCCTAAAGAGGAATAAAAACACTCAGGAAAAATATAGTGATGAAGGTTCTCATAATTGATGCATGAAAGGGTTAATCTCTAACAACTGAGTTGGCATTTTGCTGGTAAAAGTTGTGCGGTGTTAAACATTTCAAGGTCAAGAGTTAATCCAATCTAATCCATTTTTATTTATAGAGCAGAAATTTAATCAACCACAAGGGTTCCAAAGTGCTGTACAAGAAAATAAACATAATAAAAGCTAAAAATAGTAAGATGAAAACATAAATGAACACCTAGACTGTCCACCCCAGATAAAATATATGTGCACATAAAAACAACATCCTATGTTGTATAAAAAGCCAAGGAGAAGAGGTGAGTTTTAAGAAGGGCTTAAAAATCAGACAGTAAGGATGCCTGCCTTACATATTATACATATACAGATTACATATCCTCCTGAGACCCAGGGAAATACAAGTTTTGGTAATTATTTTTAACATTAAATAACTGCTTTTATTGGAAATGTCAGAATGCAAGTTTTTCAGATGTTTTTTTTTTTTTTAATTTAATGCACTTTTAATAGGCAGTACTTTTTTCACTCTATCTTTCTCAATAAAGCTGTGAAAACTTATGTCCCCCACAGAGGACAAAAATGCATTGCTTGGTCTCAGGGGGATTTTGGATCATCTTGTGTGTTTATTCTTTTAAGAAGGATGCCAGAGACCCTTCAGAGATGGTTAAAACTGAGTAATTTCCCTCTCAGTGTCTTCTAACTACCCATTACACTCAGCTGGGGGTGATTTTTGCCCTTTAAAAGCCAGCCAACAGCATCATCCTCCTTCCACGTTACACAACACATGGCCTCAGACAGAACATCTGATCCTCCGTGTAAAAAAACACAGGTTATACACACATACATACACACACACACACATATATATATATATGGGTGTCAAATGAGTACACCCAACTTGATCTCAACTCAAGCATTTTAGAAGGCTCCATGTGTCTGGACATCCATGCACATGTCACTTTTTACCACCTGACGAAAGGTGCATAGGGTGGGTTGGAGATGACACGCACGATAGATATTCATATATGTGTGTGTATAAAAATCTGTATGCATATATGTCTGCAGCACCAAATAAATGCCACCCCATCACCAGTGCTCACAGATAATCCCTCTTATGCAGTGTGGGAGTAACAACAGGAATGAGCAAGCGCCATTCCAAACCCATGCACGTCCACAAATGCACCACAAAACTGAATACAACGTTCCACGCGCATGTCGGTGTGAGAAAATTGACAATATTCACCCTCATTTATTTTTAATGACTGACAATATTCACCCTTAAATAAATAATAATGAAAACAGTCCAAACCTATGCACGTCCGCAAATGCACCACAAAACTGAGTGCAACATTCCACGCGCATCTCGGTGTGTCAGAAAATTGACAATAATTAATAAAATAATGATGCTGATGATAATAATAATAATAATAATAGACAATATTCACCCTAAAATAGTCAGAAAAATTAAAACGCTGCAGACCACTTACACACAACGAAGCTACCGTCAGAGCTCGCGCGTTGATATCAGTTAACATCAAACAAATGTTAAAGCTCGTTGCCCGTCGCGCGTGCGTTACCGTTACCCCCAAAAACCGGCAGACTTTCGCTAAAAAAAAAAAAGAAAAGACTCGTTAAGCATTCTTACCTCATGTCGAAGTGTTGTCAGGACCAATATTTCCCAGACTTCCTTCGGTGATAACGGGGGCTGACTTGTTTGGTAGTTGTCGCCAAAAGTTCGCCGCTCGGTTCCAGGCTCGAGACGAACAAAATGAATGGGAGGTGTTTTCACAGTTTTTTTTACAGGCTTATCCGGTTAAAAAGTAGAAAAAAAGAAAAGAAAAACAAAACGGCGGACGTAAAAAAACATACAGTCCAATCCTACATGATCCAGAGCATCGCTGTTCCGCTGGTTGGGGAAGAGTCAGTCGGTAGAAAGTAGAAAAATCGCAGCGTTTCTCCGGTTTTTCTGATGCACACACTCAGCTCAGTGTGATGCGGCACTGTGTCGCGTGCACGCCGGTCTGCTGCCGCTGCCTGTTGGCTGCAACACGTGCTGCTTTCACGGACCGCGGACAGGCTCGAACTTTTTAAGATTCTGGGGCGATTTTTGCTTAACCCATAAAAACCCAACAACTGGCCACGCAAACCCAGAGGCGTTGCTAGGGTCTATGGGGATTCCAAGCAAGAAATCCCTGCGCCCCCCACCCCACCTTTGTATGCATTTTTTTTTTGCCAAAAAATATTATCTGAAAAATTACAAAACAAAAAAAACATTTAAAAACATAATTTAAATAAGTAAATAAATGAAGGAAATGTTTGTTTTTGATGTTAAATAAATAAATAAAATAATCCCCAATTAACATTTTTGCGCTGGGGGTGGGGCTTGCCTTTATTCAAGCACAAACTATAACCATTTAATAATAAACAAACACCAAAAGATACAATGCACTTTTTTCCACTATTTTTTTTATTGAAGAATGGTCCAACACATATAATTATACAATTAAAATGAACCAATTTCTTTCTATAAAAATATATGCATATAAATATGTACGACATGCACCAAAACTGTCAAATGATTAAAATTTTTAAACAGATTAATTACAGGTATGCTTTGGGTTACTTTGAATTGATCATGATCAAAACACGTCATGTCGGTTGACTGTTCTGTCTTGGGTTATTGTTTTTTTCTTAGCAATGCAATCTACAGCTGCGCAGAACGTCCAGACCTTAGTCCCGCCCACCGTCCGTTCCAGTCTAGCATCTACCAACAAACAGGAAGTAGTGCAGACGATGCTGTGTGCCGTCACAAGTGTGAGCCTTCACTCAAAACAACAATGGTAGACGATAGCAACTGTAGTTCCAGCGATGAAGAAAGCCAGAGTGAAGAGAGTGAAGAGACATTCAGGATCTGTGATGAGAAAGAGAAGGATGCAGGAGTGTCAGGTGAACACGAAGAGAGCGAGGGAGGCATCGAACCAGACAGATTCCATCCAGAACAGTGGGGGATTCTAACACCGACTCATCAGAGCAGCAGTGATACGAGGAGAGCCGCTTATTGAATACAGAATGCATAGCTGCCAACGCTCCTGTTTTTCCCGGGACTTTCTCGTATTTCAGACCCAACTGCCGCCGCCCTCCGGTTTTGTAATTTGTCTCGGTAATTTATTAGATCTGAATGTCAAAAACAAAATGTGAAGACAAATCATTTGGTTGATGTTCTCCAGCTGACACAGATCATGTATGGAACATATATAAGCATCATTTGGTGACTATCTGACAACTCATAGATGTGTAGTTGATCTGTGCGCAGGTTGAAACTTTTCCCCTGGACTGTATCTGTCAGTTTTAATATAAGAAAGCACAAAATATTAATATGTATGAAGATTCTCAGTCAAGTTAAATCCAACCAGAGGATATATCTGTCACTGTGTGTGTGTGTGTGTGTTTGTATTCCTATCTTCATGGGGACATTGATATGTTTACAGTCACATTATGGGGACCTCTGACACTATGGGGACCAAAATTCAGGTCCCCACGAGGGTTAAATATAAATAAAGGTCCCCATTAGTAAAAAAGAAATGATGTGGCCCTATAAATACATTAATTTGTTCCTCATAAAGCATGAGGGAAACAGGTATGAAGAGCAACATGTATTTTTCAAAGGTTTGAAGATGTGTTTAGTTTTTTTTATGTACTTTTTAATTTAATTTTTATTTCATTTATATTATGTATTTATTTTTTATGTTTATTATTATTTTATTTATTTAAAAAAAAAAAGTGTTTACACTCACTACCCAATGGCTACTTGATTACATAGTTGGTCCTCATGAGACATGGAAACGAGTATGCGTGTGTGTGATTAATGTAAGAATAAATTAATAAGGTTAATGTGAATTTAACATTAACAATAATAACTTAACTTATCTTAACTTAACAATACATGACATCCATTGAACAATAAAATTATATTTCTGGATAAATACAGTCTTAAAGTATTTAATCATGCACTGGATACTACTGACAAACCACTTTACCATCATTTATCATCATAAAAACATTTGCTCACTTGTGTTTCCTGAAAACACAACACCCACCGCCACTGCAAAAATCTCCCAGATTCTGCTACTTAAATGTTAGCAGGTAAGCAGAATGGTGAATCTTTAGGTGATAATCATCATCTTCCACAATATCACTACTTTTTCCATCACGTTTTTCAGTTCATCACATTTACTGGACTTTTGAAGAAATAATAATAATAATAATAATAATAATAATAATAATAATAATAATAATAATAATAATAATAATAATAATAATGAGACTCGTCTGACATTTAGCACTAGCAAACTAGCTTCTACTTTAAGCTAAAGTCAAATAACAATGAAACTGAACTTAAAACATAATATTGACTCACCAGTCCTGTAAGGTCCACTTTACCAACCCGTACCCACGCACATTAAATCCGTAAACATGAGGTCGGGTTAGGGCAGCAAAACCTAGGGACTTTTAAGGGCTTTATTTTTGGCTAAAATGCACACCATCTAATTCATCAGTAACACCTGTCGCCACATATACAACTCCTTCAAAATAAAACCAACCGGCTGTTGATCACCCACGGATCCAACAGTTTCATCCATGGATCTGCTTTTATTTTGTCACCTCCGTGTCCACTACCTGCTCACAATTCCTTTAACTTTACCTGTGTTCAAACCCAGAAAAATCAGCAGACAGATCTACGATTGGAAGATATGAATAGTGTCTTGAGTGCCACTAGTTTTAACATGCATTTAATTTCTTTAAAATAAATGAAACAGTGACTCTTTTACCCTGGGTGGGGCAAGTACTGGGGGAAACCCTGTTATAATATTATTTATACCTACAAACTCAATAATATTGTTGTTGAATACACTTGTCTTTCTTTTCTTTTGTCGCAATGACAGCTTTCCTTGGCCATTGAACAGATATTCTAGCTCTTAGAAGTGTTTTGTAGCCAATTATCGCCACACAATGCACCAAAACAACCACTGTTGACATGCTCGCGACGGTAAATGGGGAGGCTAAGTCACGCCCTTCTACTTCCGGTCCATGGGTGCTGAGCTTGCAAAAAAAACAATTGAACGGGAGTGAAAGGAGCGAGGGCGGCACCGTGGTGCAGTGGTTAGCACTCGTGCCTCACAGCAAGAAGGACCCTGGTTCGAATCCCGTACCAGGCCTTTCTGTGTGGAGTTTGCACGTCCTCCCCGTGTCTGCGTGGGTTTTCGCCGGGCACTCCGGTTTCCTCCCACCATCCAAACACATGCACTGATGGGTTAATTGGTTAATCTAAAATTGGCCATAGGTGTGAATGTGAGAGTGATTGTTTGTCTATATATGTTCAGCCCTGCGATGACCTGGCGTCTCATACAGGGTGTACCCCGCCTTCGCCCATTGTAGCTGGATTAGGCCCCAGTGACCCAAGTGTGGATAAAGCGGGTTCAGATAATGAATGAATGAATGAAAGGAGCGAGTCAAAAATTGTGATTCCGTTTGACAAGTGCTCTGAAATTCACACATGATAGCGGTTAATAAAAATATTATATATGGCATAGGCCGTGTTTTATGGGAAATAAACGTGACGTAAGGTTTTATATGGGCTTAGGAAGAGACTACAATGTGTCGCGTATATGATGTCACACTCCACTCCGCTGTGGTGTGAAGTTTGTGGTGACGTCATATGTGCGCCAGGTGTGTAGTCCAAATTATTAACAGTTTTTACTGGCAAATGAATCAGCCTTTGGTTAACAGAAGCAGTAGAAACACACATCAATAATTATCATTTATTATGAGCTACAACATGTGTGTGATTCAGGGCACATGACAAACCAGATACCATTTTAGCGTTTTATTTCCCATTGAATACCATTCATTAATTTTCAGATCAGGGCGGCACGGTGGTGCAGTGGTTAGCACTCGTGCCTCACAGCAAGAAGGACCCTGGTTCGAATCCCGTACCAGACCTTTCTGTGTGGAGTTTGCATGTCCTCCCCGTGTCCGCGTGGGTTTTCGCCGGGCACTCCGGTTTCCTCCCACCATCCAAACACATGCACTGATAGGTTAATTGGTTAATCTAAAATTGGCCATAGGTGTGAATGTGAGAGTGATTGTTTGTCTATATATGTTCAGCCCTGCGATGAACTGGCGTCTCATACAGGGTGTACCCCGCCTTCGCCCATTGTAGCTGGATTAGGCCCCCAGTGACCCCCATGACCCAAGTGTGGATAAAGCGGGTTCAGGTGATGAATGAATGAATGAATTTTCAGATCTCAGGCCCCATGAGGCTCCCGGTAAGGGCGGAGTAAGCTCCCCATCTGTGGGATTTCCTGGCGGGAAATATAAAATTGTGGTTTTCTCCAAGATTCCGGAATTGTTGAATAAATTATCTTTATAATTGTATGTACTATTACCCAGTGCCATTCAGTTCAGTTCAGTTCACTTCACATTTAAAGGCTTTATTTATGGATACTTTTGAAACGTGTTTATTTTTCCTGGTTAAACAAGTATTATTTAATTCCTTGCAAAAATGAATTTTTATGTTCTACTTTTTTCTACTAGTATTAGTAGGTGTACTTCTACTTAAGTACAGAATGTGAGTACTTTTTACTGCCTCTACAAAAAGAAGGCATTAAAGCAGTTTAATCAATCATAATAATCATAATGAATCTGATTACAAATGTTCACACAATTAAATGCAACAGTTGTTTTGTTGAAACTGTTCAAGGTGTTGAATAAAAAATGTTAATTGCATATATCTTCATATTTTTGCTCATGTTTGAGATATTCTCTCACACTTTTTGGTGATTTTTCAATACGTTTTGACATTTCATCATTAATTTATCTTGTTGTTAATTTTGGCATGTTTTGTCTAGTTTTTTTTCCCCACATTTTTTATTTCTATGGGTATTTTTGTGTGTTTTATGGGAAATTTGAGTACAACAAAAACCTCTGAGACAGAACAGTCACTTTGCCACGTTTTAATTCAATATAGATATCCTCAGTTGCAATCTAATAATTAAAACAAGTTGCACGGTCCAGTGTAGCAGTAAAAACTAAACCTTGTTTTCTGTCCGTTACAACTTAAGGATTTCATCTTCACAAACACCACATGTTTTTAGCTGCTACATGAAACTACAGCATCTTTCCCATGAGCTGAAGTTCTCAGTTACTAACTTTCTAAGGCAAATGAACGCAACATTTGACGCAGCTTGTGGGACGCGGCACGTACTGGTTGCCCCTGACAACAGAGCAGGCTCAGTTACTGTGTGTTTAAGCTGTGTGATGCTTTGGACTGAATGGAAGCATGAGAAACTGCCTGTGAAGAGGATTTAAAACACACCAGGATAAATAATGTTCTGTCTCCAACACAATAAACATTCCCAGCTGACAGTAATGTATTAAAGCCCCTCCATTAATTCATATTTTTGATTTAATATCTTTTTTTTAATTCCAAAAATAAATATTCAGTGATTAACCTTTTGTAGTTCACTCATAGAAATTCAACATTTCAATGTTAAATGTGTTATTAGAGGAAATAACAAGATTTTATTACTTTTGTGATTTTGTATTGTTATATAGAAAATTAAAGTGAGTGAAGTTATCATATTTGGTTCCTTACTCGTAAGTGGCAAATAAATACAAAAATCATGCTGTCAAATTATTATAATTTTTAATATTCTACAGAAAAAAAGAAATATACAAAACATGCTAGAATTCACTAAAATTCACCCAAAAAATAAACTAACAAAACAGTGATGAAAAATCCAAAACATATTGAAAAACGGGAAAAAACACAAAAAAGTTGATAAAATATCCAAAAATATGAGAATATATATATATATATATATATATATATATATATATATATATATATATATATATATATATATATATATATAATGCCAATACAAGGTTATTCATAAACAAACTACCCTCATTGTGATTATTAACTACTGCACCTTATGAGAATCAATTCTTTATACCTTTTTTGATGTTGATTTTGATGGTGTTGAAGTAAAGCATATGTCATATCTGCACCTTTTTATTTCCATGAACTCCTGCTGTGCTGCACATAAACACTGAGTGTATTCTTTAAAGGTCCGTGTGCAGCCCTGACGGTCATCTGAGCCTCCAAAAATGGATTATAAAAGGATTTATGACCAAAAAAATAAAAAGGTAGAGGCAAAATGTCATATTTGCAGGACTGTTCCCTTTATGTAAGAAAATTCTGCTCCTGCTGTTCTTTGATTTAAAGGTTCACCTATGTGGAAAGGCCAAACTATTTTCATCTAAACTCTGTCATTTACATCCATTCAGAGATTAGAAACTAGTTAGTTCCATTTAATATCAGTTGTTCAGCACTATTTAGACATTGTTTCCCATGGGGCATTTTGATACTAATCCTGATAATAGGTACTGGTACTGACCCCATGTTGGACTCTGGTTCTGATCCTGTGCTTCTTTTCTCCTCCACTGATTTTTCCCTCTGAAGTGACAAAGACAATTGTGAGAAAAAAAGAGTCAAAATTCTGAAAGAAAAAGTCATCATTGTGTTAAATTAAATAAGGCATGAATATAAGATTTTGAAAAAATGCATAGATAAGAGATTTTTTTTTAAAAAGAGAAAAAAAAGCATAATTATGAGAAAAAGTCATAATTATAATATATAAAGTCCCGGTTTCTCTCCTCCACTGAATTTTGCTCTGGAGTGACTTATTTTTCATACTGTCACATCTGTTTAGTTTGAAAAAATAATGAGTATATTATGAGAATGTAAGGAGTAAAGTACAGATATTTATATAAATGTAAACAGATATTTATTAACAAATGTAGGGAGGAAAAGTCAAAAGTTTACAGAAAAATAAATCCTTCCTTACTTACACACACACACACACACACACACACACATCATGTGAGTAACAGAGCTAAATGCATGTGTTTTATGTAAAGTGAAGGTTCCAAAGGGAACAGCGGGTTCTATGACCGAGCCTCCGCTGACTCAGCTGATGATGAATGATCTGTCATGGTTCAGCCCACTCCTCACCAGCTTCTAACACACAACCAGTAAATGTCACTAGAGATGTAGGAAATGAAGCATGTCACATTCTGCCACTGGCTTGGCTAAAGAGTACTGAGGCAGACCAATAATGATGTGTAAAGGACACAATGTAAATCTAAAACATTTTAGCTCTTAATGCACATTTCCCTCTCACAACCGGAGACTATGGGTCTTAAATTTCAAGGTTTCAAGGTAATTTTTTTACCTTGACCTTTGACCTACATTCACCAACATTTCATGGGATATATTATGGACCACCTCACACCTTTACTGAAAATTTTATGGAAATTGGTCCAGTAGTTTTTTGCATAAAGTTGCAGACAAAAAAACCCCCAAAACAAACAAACAAACAGACAGACAGCTGAAAGAAACAAAACAAAAAACAATACCCCTTGCCTGTTTGGGGGTGGGGTAATGATGCCAAGTCAGGTCAAGTCAGGACTCTTTCAGCCCTGTGGGTTCATCCAATGTTTTGAACTATTCAGCCATCACATATCTGGAACTTCACTGACATCTAGTGGACACTTAAAACAACAATCTTTACCTAACTGAGGACTCAAAAAGAGCTAAACACAGTCCAGCCAAAAAGCATCTCCCCTTGGATTCAATAAACCTTTAAGGTTTCCTCCAAGAAAGACCCTTAGTAAACACCAAATGTGCAAAAAGCAGCGCAAAAAAAAAAAAAATCATACAGTTGGGTATCTTTATTTCCAGCTCAAGATGAAATAGAAAAAAGTAAAACAGTTAAAAACAAATACTCAATAATTGTTCATTTTTAAACCCTTTAAATGCCATGTTTGTAATGTCAATAAACATTTTTTGATACAAAAACTATCTCTTTTGATCATAATGTCTGTGTATTTTCTGATGCAAAAAAACATAAAATATGTTATATATTTTTCTTAATATTTGCCTTAATGTCTCATGTCTCAGTTTTTATAATGGAAGTAATAGTGTGTTTTGGCACACTAGGGAGACACATGCTAGTCTGGTAATCTTTTTCTTTATAATGTGCACATTTTAGTTGGTTTTCAGAATTTAAAGATCATGCAAAAATGAACACGTTTTGAAACATGACCTTATTTAAACTCTGAAAAAAAATGAAGTTTTTTTTAACACCAAGGGCAAAGTGTGTGCAAAAAGCACAGCTGGAAATGAGTCAGTGAGAACTACCCAGTGTTCAGTATGTTTAGAGGCTGGTCTTTCATTCACCAGGGGGGGCTATTTAACAAGTTAAAATGTGATGACCACATCACACAGGAGTACTTCCGGTGTTCGCAGTGAGACATTTTAAGATAAAAGTTTTCAAGGAATATGCAACAAAACACTATCCTAGCCGCGCTATTCCTATTCATTACATGTATGGGCATAGTGTGTCTCGGTACAGATTAAAACTTAAACACCAAAGATTATTATCTCAGTCTCCAATAGTGTGTTTTTTTAGCTTAGTATTTTATTCCTGATAAAGATTAGTTGGTTTTTTTTATTTCTTTCTATGTAGGACTTTGAGATTCTACTGAATGAAAAATGCAATAGATTATTATTATTAGAAGTAGTAGTAGTAGTATTTATGTATTTATTTCAAGGACTTTACTTGGAAAAGCCTAACCCGGAAGTGCAATGACGTTCCGCTTCTCCCTTGTGATTGGCTAAACTCACGTTGCTGCTGATGTGGTGTTCCGGAGTTAGCAAACCTGTTGGAAACATTCATCCAGATAGTTTGATCTAATCCTCGGTTTGCTGGCTTTTCATCATGCCTTTCTTTCAGACATGGGAGGAGTTTGCCCGCGCAGCAGAAAAACTGTATCTAACAGATCCAATGAAGGTGAAGAATGCGGGATTGTTTCAGTGTGTTAGCATGCTAAGTGGCTAGCCTGTTAGCCGGACCGCTGGTTAGAAACATGAACATGTTTAATGTGTGTTTGTGAGTTGAATCTGTTCACTTTGTGCTGTTCTCAGGTCAGAGTTGTCCTAAAATACAGACACTGCGATGGTAACCTCTGCATCAAAGTGACTGACAACGCCGTGGTAAGTATTATTAGTCATTTTTTTAAGAACACATCTGTTAAAACCACTCATGCAGATGCAGCCCGTTTTTGCTTTATTTATATTACATGTGGTTTTTATTTTTTATTTTTTTTTTAAAGGTGTCTAAATATTTTTGTTGTGAGTAAAGTTGGATATGTATTGGATTATGAAGCAATGCACATTTCATATGACTAATTTATTTATTATTCCATACTTAAATTACTCCATGGAAGTATAGGCCTACATAAGTAACACAAAGCCATTGGTCTTTTTTTTTTTTTTTTTTTTGGGGGGGGGGGGGGGGGGTTGAAGAAATGCCATTATTATAACAAAAAAAAAAAAAGTCATGCAGTATCCAATATGTGATTTCAGAACAAAACACTATCTGCACTCACGTGTACACGCAAGTCAAAAAGGAAAACAGAAATTTACACCCAAAAAAGATTTGAAAGAAGAGGAAAAATGTATTCAATCCCACCCCCATTCTGATCAATAATGTAACATATTAAAGTTTGAAATTAGCTAGGTCTTTCATAAATTGAGGTACCACTGTGTATTCTATTCTATTCAAAGGAAATTGTGCGACAGTCTGTTACTCACATTCATAAAATTATCTTTTTTTTCCCCATTAGGTGAATTTTTATGCGTAAGTTACAACTGTTCAATATGAGGATCAATAGAAAAGCATTTAGTGATTGTTTTTCTGTGCCGGCAGTGTTTACAGTACAAGACAGACCAGGCCCAGGATGTGAAGAAGATCGAGAAGCTCCACGGCAAACTGATGAGACTCATGGTGTCCAAGGAGACCCACAGCGGCGCCATGGAAACGGACTAACATCCACCAGAGGAGCCAGCTTCCTGTTGCACCTGGACTGTGTTGAGAATGTGGACGAAAGCACAGATCCACCCCAGTGCTGCGAAGAGCAGAATGGACAGACTGTAGAAGAGTGAGCCTCCTCATGTAACATTGATGTTCCACTGCAGGTCTTCAGGGTTTTTAGTTTTATTCAACTCCTACTCTTTTCATTTTTTCAGCCAGTTTTTTTTTTTTTCTTGTCAGGCATGGAAACACATCTCTGATGGTGTTACAGGAAGTCAAACACCCATATGGATTTTTAGGCCCGATACTGATTGTCTTTCTTTTTCGGCCTTAGCTGATGACAGATACAGGCTGAAGCTGATATTTGGAGCAGATAATGATTTATTTTTTTCTGTCAAATGAAAACGAATGTAAAAAAAAAATTATAATTACAATTAGAAATTAAAAATAGTGACAGCTAAACTAATAAATATGAACTAAAGGACACCTGTTTTTTTCCTTTGTTACTTCCTTTTTTCCCATTTCCTCATCGTTTCCCCTTGTTTTTTTTTATTAGTTTTCCCTTCATTAACTCCACCAAGAACATATTAAATTCGAGTCTGTCTTTCAGCAGGATTATACAAAAAGTTTTGAACATATTTTGATGAAACTTTCAGGAAGGATAAATGGGTCAAGGAAGAATCTATTAGCAATGAAGGATAAATAATATCCTGTTTTTATTTAACATGAGAAATCCCATTTGAACAAGGTCTTATCAGTTTTCTTAGACACCAAGTGTTGCAGAATGTCTTTTTTTTTTAGAATTTGAGTTTCATCAAATATTAGTGTAAAAACAAGCCTTAGTGGAGGTCTGCCGTCTCTGACTGCCTTGCTCTTTATTTCATTTTCTCTCCCACCCTTTCTTTTTTTTTCGCTTTTTTGTTTTCTCACCCTTTTCTTTTTCTTCCTCTGTCAGTAAATCATGGCAGCGGAAAAAGAGCATATCGACAACAGACTGATATTGATACAAGAAACAAACTTGCGTATCAGCCGGCCGATATGAGTATATTAGTTTCCAATCAGCGAAGGCTTGTTTGTTGGAGATGTAAAGTGATGGGAGGATGAGACAAAATGTCCGATAGTGGACAATTCTCTGCTGCCGTGTTCGCAGCTTTAGCACCTTGATTTGTTTGTTTTCAGTTTAAAGACATAACAGGAAGCACAGCTGCTGAAGACGCTGCAGGTTTTTTTTTTTTCTTTTACAGCTCTGTTGGATTCAGTTTCAACAAAGAGGTGGATTTTATTTTTCCTTCATGGATGTGTGCGACATTATGAAGTTGGGGGGTTTTGAACTGCATTTTGTAATAAACATCCAATAAGTAATAACCTTATTTTGTGATAAGACAAGACTGTCAAAAATGTATGCTTTCGGCATCATCATGAGTAATTGATTAAAAATGTTAATACAAATGTAACAGTTGTTTTGTTGAAGGTGTTGAATAAACATGTTAATTGCAATTTATATTCATATTTTTTCCACATGTTTTGGATATTTTATCTTTTTTTTTCTTTATTTCAGAGGAGTTTCTGAATAGGTTTGGGATTTTTCATTGCTTTTTTGTGTGGATTTTGGTATGTTTTGCTTTTTTTTCTCTCTGTTTTGTGTTTCTTGTTTTTGTGAATTTTGGGGAAAATTTGAGTACAAAAAAAAACAAAAGACAAAACAATTGACAATTGTTATGAAATGTGTTGCTCATGATTAATTGAAATTAATCCGAAGCAATTCGGTGATCTGATTAGTTTTTAATTATTTGACAACAATAATACATTTAGTAAATTCTTCCACATTATGTAATGAGTTGTTATATTTTGAGATATATATATATATATATATATAATATAAAATACATAAAATTATTACAAAAAATGTTTCCCCTTAAAAATGTAGTAACATGGTGTATTATGTAATAACTAGGGCTGTTAAATGATTAAACATTTTAATCAAAACAATCACAGGGTTGCTTTGGATTAAACATGTTTAAATATTAATTTTTAATCTGTATTATAATTGTATTTCATTTTGCATGAGCAAGACTCAAGAAAGAAGAAGTAAATATATATTCACTTCTGTTCGTCATGAGCTCGGTGATGCAAAACACTGTTGGGGGGGGGGTTGCTTGCAAAAATAGACAAATAAAAAATGCGTAGAAAAGAATATACATATAAAACATGTTAAAATTCACCAAAAAGTGAAAAAAAAGTGATACATTTCAAAAACTCTTCTAAAATACAAGGGACAAACATCCCCCAGAAAAGTGATGAAATATTCAAAAACATGAATACATGCATTTAACATGTTTTTTTCAACACTTTCTGCAGTTGCAACAAAACAATTGTTCAATTTAACCGCATTATAATTTTTAATCAGTTTAATCATGATGACAGATTAATCTGCATTAAGTTTGACAGACCTATTAATGAATCTAAAGCATAGTTTGTTAATTGCATTTTATTGCATTTTCCAGTATTTGTATAAAACTAATTCTATTATTAATATCACTGTTAGCCTGGTAGTTGTACTTAGCATTTACTATCACTAATATTGAAAGGTTGGATTAACAGAATATACTGGAAATTACTGTTTTTTGTTTTGTTTGATGTAAATTTTCCTCTTGTTTATTGGAACCAAAACCACATCAAGAATAGCACAAAAAGGCCAACAAACCTTATGCTTCTTAAATGTGTTATATGTGTTGGGACAGTTTATTACAAAATGCACCGTTCTGACAAAATGTGTTTGAACAGTTTGGGAAAATGTATTTTATAATGATCCACTACAACAAATGCAATTTATTCTACTGAGAATAAATGCATTACCTGTTCGATAAATCTTTATATACTCAAATTAATGTAGTTTGAAGTAATATGATGCAACAGATTTCCTGAAAAAGTTGAGTGTTTAATTTAATCCATAAAGACCCAGACCTCAATTTTTTCTTTTAAAAAGTCAAACTTTTCTCCCCATTTTTCTCATTTTTGATAAAATACGCTTTAACATTTCATAAATGTGAGATAACCTGGCAACATTTTTATTGTCATGTGAATACAATGTAAGACAGTAATGTCACCTACAGCCATTAACCTCCTGGGACCCAGTAAGAAAACATTGTTTGCCATTTTACATGAAATAATTGCCTTAATTGGAAATAGCATGATGCAACATTTTATTCAGATACATTTTAACATTTTTTTTAACATAATGTCCTTTTCAGTTGACATTTTTTATTTATTATTTTTAAATAAAAGTGTGAAATTCTTATCCACTACAGAGGACAAAAATGTATTGCTGGGACTCAGGAGGTTAAAGGGATAGGTCACTATTTTTTCACATGAGTTTGTATGGCTTCACCTTCTTTACTCTGGTGCACCCACACTGACTTACCCTCGACAGTCTCCTGTGAGTCGAGTTCTGGTCCGGTTTTGGTCAAAGCGAAAGTAGTCCTGGCAGGTTTCCTGGGGTCAACAAAATAAAATGTTTTTTCTTCTCAAAACAGTATATGTTTGAATGAGTGATTTATTTGCGTAACAAAACGGTCACGGAACAAAAACTCACCTCGTAATTGCCTGAAGTTTTGTGGTAACCCAGAGTCTGTAGAGCATCTGTCAATGTCCTAGTGCCAGTTGGATAGGGGCACTCTAATGGACCAGTTGAAGAGATACAATTTTAGGCTGAATTTAAAGACAATCTTGAAAGTAGGCTCATGCCACATCTGTTACAACCATGTATTTTAAGTTTCTGATGGATACAGACCTTATCCACATGTTGAATACAATTTCCTGTCACCGTTTTTGCTAGGACGGCTATGGATTGATTTACATACACCACGCCCCCAACTAATTTCATTGGTCACTCGATTGATTGATTTACATATACCGCGCCCCGAACTATTTTCATTGGTTGCTCAAACTCAATCGACTCGCGCAGTATCTGGAGCCTACCATCAGATTAGCTAGCTAGCTAAATTAATACTAGTTCATTTTTTTTTATCAATATTTTTTGTTCAGTATGATTTCGTGCCAACACTACCAGCAGACAGGAAAAAGAGAAGTATAAGCAGGGACAGGAGAATGATCACTTTTGGAAGTCAGAATTTATGAAGTTTGACATAATTAGATTAACGTTAAATGGTGATAACATAGATCTAGCTATCTGGTTATAGTTGACACTTAGATGAAATTGTGATGGCTTGAACAGTTTATTGTCCAGAACCTTTGACTGCCACTCTGTGTTTTTATGCTCTGTGGTCGCTATATTAATAAATAAACTTCATTTATTATGTTAACATTATGTCCTTACGTCTACTTCTCTCATTCCTGACATGGAAGCATGTTTTATATATATAAAAAAATACTATTGATAAATGAAATCGCTAAATCCTACGCATTACTTTAGCTAGTTAGCTAATCTGATTGGTGATCCAGTATGTTGAGTTGCGACCTGTTACGATCCAGAAATATGTTAGGAGCCTAGACGAAGAAATAAGGGAAGCAACAGAAATTCTAAGGTCGGATAGGTAGCAATTTATTTAACTAACACCTAAAAAGTAAATGAATAAGGCTCACAACCGATACAAATAGAAGTAAAACAGACTGAGAAACTTAAAGAACAATAATCAACCAGAAAGAAACAATGAATAATCAAGGTTTCGGTTTATGTCGCTGAAGAAAGTCACGTGACCGATACAGCAACTGTTTCGAACGGACTCCGATGGCAAACTGTTTATAAGGAAGTGCAACGGGATGAATCTGCCCAAAGCATCTTTGATCTTTTGTGGTTCATTATCATCAAAAATTATGAAGCAGCTAAAGAGGTTTCCACCGTGTGGGACCATTTTGATCGTGTATCAGAAATTAAGGTATTTGAGAGGAATAGGATGAAAACATTTTATACGTGACCTTTTTTTTTTTTACAGCTGGAGAAGTTGGATCAAAGAAGCACAACAGACTCTAAATCAAAACGTATAAGAAAAAAGTTGTTAAAAATAAACCCTCAGTTCACAAGCATCTTCATTCACTACAGATTCGCACATATTTTCACTTTATGATACGTGTTCACGTGTATTGAACATATTAGATGTTTTAAGTTCAAATGAAAATATAAAATACAATGACTTAAGATATATTATTGTATGAACTAGGTCAGTGTTTCCTCAACCAGCAGGAAGCCACGACAAACCAGCTGTGCTGTGGCTCAAAAAAGGTTGGGAAACACGGTACTGTCATCAAATCAGTGTCCGTTGAGTTTGTCACCATGGTTACCAGTAGGGATTTTTAATGTCCAGCAGGTGTCAGTATTCAGTGACACAGTATCAACACAGTGTGTCATAGTAGCAGGCAGATGATCAAGTGAACAGCTGGTCTCGTGAGTGGCTGCAGCTGGAAGGATGGTCCGGTGTGGGCGGAGCGTCTGAGGGAATCCCGGTGACGTCCTCGGTTTTCCCCTCGAGCTGGTCCCACAGGCGATGGTTGGCCACGCGCACACACACGTACACGCGCACACACTAACCCTAGTCCGGAGCAGCGACCAATGAAATTAGTTCAGGGCGTGGAATATGTATCCTCAGAAAAAAATCTCTCCTCCCGTCAGCACATGCACTTCTTTGACATCAGCTCCTGCTGCAGATTCGCTTTCACATCATACCAGAGGACAGACTGAAGGTAAACACTGGGGCTGGGGTTCTGAGGGGGGGGGGGGGGTCTTCTGATAGTGAGTAGTGTTTCTGAAATGCCCTGCTGCTAAACAAATCGAAAAAAGGGGTTAAAGTTGACATGTGAACACCCAAAAACATGTTTGTTTGAGTAAAAATCCTCCAGCCAAGTAATGAGCCTGGCTCCATGTCTGGAGATGGGTCCCCGGGTGCCACCCATGGGTGCCCACTGCTCCATAGAAGGATGGGTAAAATGCAGAGGACACATTTCGTTGTACAATTATATGATGACAATTAAGTACTATCTTCAGTTTAAAGTGGACAAGTGATTAGTTTCTCATCTAGAGTATGTGTACTGCCTTCAGGCGTTACCGAAAAATGAACCCTAGGCAATTCTAAATTACCAGTGTTGTTTCTAACCCTTTAACTCCTGAGACTTCAGAAATTCCACAGTAAAAAATAAAATTAGCAACAAAACGAACAAAAAACTGACAAACTGATCAGTAAAATTAATATTAAACTAACAAAATATGTAACATGAACAAAGGCACTGACAGAACAGAATTGAAGAAAAATAATAAAATAAACAAAATGTAGGAAAAAAAAGCAACATCAACAAAAACTAATATTCACAAAATAACAAATAACGTGGAAAAAAATGCAAAAAAAAAAAAAACTACCAAAAAAAAAAAAAAATGGATGGAAGTTTTTAAAAAAGGAATAAATGACTAGTGTTTTAATTTGGTCCCAGTAGTTTTCTAAATCCGTTGCTTTTCAACACCTGTACATCAGTTCCATGAACAAAATTATCAGTAAAATAACACTTGAAAAACTTATTTAGAATTTTAAAACGAAACCATTCATTCAGAACGAGCCAGCGCTGACGCCTCCGGGGTTAAAGTGCTTTTGTTATCATTGCAAAATGATAAATGGCAGACACACCTGCCACTTTGGCAACACTGTTTTAGATGTGAATAAAAAAGGAAAACTTGGTGCCACACGGATGTCAAATAAATCTTATTTGTGGTGCATAGACTAAAGTTTGTTCATCAGAGGACTCTGATCAATATATATGCATGAACAATAGTTTCAACAAAACTACTTTTAATTGTGTTAAAATGTTTAATCAAATTAATCGTGAATTAAAGGGATAGTTCATTACTTTTCACATTAATTTGTATAGAATCAGCATCTTTACTCTTGTGCACCCAAAGTGACTCACCCCTGACAGTGACTTACACTGAGTCCAGTTCTGATCTGGTTTTGGTCAAAGCGAAAGTAGTCCCGGCAGGTTTCCTGGGGTCAACAAAATAAAACGTGTTTCTTCTCAAAGCAGTATGTGTTCAAATGAGTGATTTATTTGCGTAACAAAATGGTCACGGAACAAAAACAACTAGTAATTGCCTGGAGCTACTTTCTCTCAAGTTTACTAAGGCGCACAGCTGTTAGCAGTGACAACACGCATTGATTGCGATTGAGAGAAAATAGCTCCAAGCAATTACGACGTGTGAGTTTTTGTTCTGTGATGGTTTTGTTATGCAAATAAATCACTCATTCAAATAGATTAATTAACATTCGCTGGAAGTTTGGGACTATATTACACTGACAACAGTGTGTCCACAGCAAAATAACATTAGCATTAGCACTCTTATACTTCATCAATGCTGCAACATCTGAACTGAAAGCATCCCCACCTTCTCAAAGCAGACTCAGAGCTTCTATGTTTCACTAACTGGTGAATACTCGCACCTGTTGTAAATATATTTAGCAAATGTACTCAAGTAGTGTAACTGACTCTTCGTACAATATGGCGTCTGGTTACAGTTGTATCCCACATATGTGCTTGAGCACTTTTACTCGAGATGTCTGCAGGACATCCCGAAAATTGTCCATTACGGCCTCATTCGGATGGGAAGCATCACACCCAAGAGCAAGTGGGAGAAAGAATAAGTCTTCTGTGCATTTTCACTGCACAAAATGTCAGAATACAGACAAATTGACAGAATTATATAAGTATATGTTGAGGACTTAGTTGGAATCTAAAAACCAAAGCAGCTATTTTTCCATCACATGAACCTGTTGTATCATATTTCACATTTGTCTCATCTTCTCCTGGTCCAGTTCTGTGATTCCAGCTCCTGTTCAGTGCTCCTCCATCCACCGACCGACACCATGTTTGCAGAACTCCTGCTTTCTCTAATGATCGGAGGACTGGTCTATTTTATGCTGACGAGGAAAAGAAACCAGGTCCTGAAGACTGAAGATGGCTGGTGGGGGCCTGGAGCGCCGCCCAATGGAGAGGAGGACACCTCAGTACGGCCATTTAAAATCTGCACCAGTGATGAAGAGCTGGAGGTCAGGTTTACAATTTACCCCCCCTCAAAAAAAAAAAGAAAAATTGTGAAGAGGGCTAATGTTTGTAGTTTGTCTTTTTGGTCTGTTTTTCTGTTTGTTTGATTGTCAGCTACTTTACTCAAAAAAGCCAAAGTAACAGACACGTACCACCTTAGGCTATGTTTACACTAACCAGGGTATTTTTGAAAATTTGCCTTCATTTGTGCCTTTCATTTATACGCAAACTGAGTTTTTCCCTCTGAAAACACATCTTTAGAAAAACTGTCAAAAGTGAAGCTTTTTTTTTTTTTTTTTTTAAATGTTTTTGCATTTGTGTATAAAGAGACCAAAATGTACTTTTCGGCTCATTTTGCGCCACAGAGAGAAGTATCCTACATCTGACAAGCATGGACACACTCCAAATATTATTTATTATTTATTTATTATTATTTATTTATTTATTATTTCTTTTATTAAGAGTTATATTTGCAAGTTTGGCTTTCAAAATAAAGCTGATCCAAGTCATAGACCAACCAGCAGACGCATCAGGGTTCAGAGGTCAGCAATTGTGCAACTTCAAAGAGCGCGCCCATAGTGACACATTCCACACAAACCACTTGGCTATGCTTTTCTTTCTTCTGTGGAATGCAACAGGAAGTAGGAATATTGGTGATTCTCAATGAGGCTTTCGATTGGTTTGTGTGGAATTATCATTGGTCTAACACGGCCACCTACAGGTTTGTGTGGTTTAACAGCTCTGGACAGAGTATTTATGTGGATCAATATAAACGTGAATAATAATTAAAAAATGCTGCTGTGTGCATAAAGCTTTTGTTTTTATAACAGAGCTTAAAAAAAATCAGCCTTTCATAAATACCCGGGTTTGTGTAAACATAGCCTTATTTACTCTGAGCAAACAATTGCAACGCAGATACAAAGTCCACAGTTTTTGGGAGAGGAGAATCAAGTCCACTCAAGCATTAACTATATTGAAATAAAGATGAAAAAGACTATTTACACCACACTTAAAAACCTCAAATGGACTAGAACAGAAAAAACAGTGGAGACAAAGAGTCACTATTATTGACAGATAAGAAACTTGGCATGTGCTTCAAAATAATGTTATGACCTTTGACCTCGAGTGACTTTAAAATGTCAAAATCAAGGTCATGTGATTTTAATTGGTTGTAATTCACAAAAACAGTGGTGATAAGTACTCAGTTACTATTTTTGACAGATAGGAAACTACATGTAGGCTCCAAAATGGCATCATGACCTTTGACCTTGACCTGCCTTAAAGGTCAATCCCATAGTCTTACGTTTCAAAAGGTTTAATTAACCTTAATGAATGTTATTATTCGACGCCCCTGTGTATAACTGATCCTGTGTTGTGTTGAACATGTCAGGACCTGCACAGAAGGCTGGAGCAGACCCGTCCTGTGGCGTCACTGGAGGACAGTCGGTTCCATTATGGGTTCCACTGCCAGATCCTGCAGAAGCTGGTGTCGTACTGGAGACAGGACTTTGACTGGAGGAAACAAGTGGACAAACTCAACCAGTATCCACACTTTAAAACCAACATAGAAGGTCAATAAACTCTGCACCACCCTCTATAAATGAATCATCCAGCTCATATTGAAAGTAAATATGGGGCCAACACTGATTTATTTATTTATTTTCTGTCAAATGGAAACTAACGTCAAAAAAATCTTTACTTTAATTACAATTGGAAAATATAAATAATGACAGTTAAACTAATGATTATGACCAATGTTTTTTTTTTTCTCGTTTTGTTTTCTTCTTTCCTTTTTATGGTGGAGTTATGCTTTTTTTCCCCAGTGTTTCTGTTTGTTTAACTGTTTGTTACTTGACCAACAAATTTGGTCAAGTATGTTGATAAGTAGCATTTGCTTGTTTGTCTTTTTGTACTGTAGCGTTTCTGCACTCCACATTTCTGGAGCAAATCGGCTGTAGTCTTATGAGGAGTTTCGTCAATGTCACCTGCAGTACGGGGTCTATTTTTGTGGATGTAGGTCAAAGGTCAAGGTCAATAAAAAAATTTGTCAGTGTCCAGTACTTGAACAGATTTAATGCGATTGATTTAAAACTTCTTGGGTATATATAGATTTGATATAGGGTTGATCACACTGAATATTAGACTTCAAGACTTGACCTTCATGGTCTGCGCCCAAGGTCAACGTTAACCAAATCTCGTGCCGTCGTCTGAACCCACTTTATCATCACTAGAGTCATGGGGTTCTATCGGGGCCTAATCCAGCTACAATGGGTGAAGGCGGGGTACACCCTGCATGAGTCTCCAGTTCATCTCAGGGCTGAACATATATAGACAAACAATCACTGTTACATTCACACGTATGGGTGATTTAGATTAACCAGTTAAACTATCAGTGCATGTGTTTGGATGGTGGGAGGAAACTGGAGTACCCAGAGACAACCCACCCAGACACGGGGAGAACATGCAAACTCCACACAGAAAGGTCTGGTATGTGCTAACCACTGCACCACTGTGCCGTCCAAGTTGACCAAACATTGACCATTTTTGTTTATAGTTGCACCATATAGAGTAGTACCTCCATATTAAAGCAGGATTACGCAAAAAGTTCAGAATGGATTTTGATAAAACTTTCAGGAATGATAGGGAACGGGTCAAGGAATACCCCATTCGATTTTCAGCAATGAAGGTCAAAGGTCAAGGTCACACTAAAGGTCAACAGCTAAAACACATAAATGGTAATATCAGACAAGATAGAATGTGGCAGTTTTTTTTTTCATTCACATCGTCTCACCTTTGGGCATCAGATGGGTCAACACCTATGGCTCCATAACATCACGTGAATGAAAAAAAAAAAATCAAGCCTTGTTGGAGGTCTGATGTCTCTATCCTTGTTTACAGTTTTGTTGAAACTGTTGAATAAACTTCTTTCATATATGTTCATATTTTTTATATGTTTTGGATATTTAGTGAAATGTTTTTTCTGTATTTTAGAAGTTTTTTTTTTATTGTTTTATACGTTTTTTAATTTGTGGTCCCCGTCAGGCATTGATGTCCACTTCCTGCACATCAAACCCCAGAGGGTCCCACAGGGGTCTGCAGTCATCCCTCTGATCATGGTCCATGGTTGGCCTGGATCCTTCTATGAGTTCTATGGGGTCATCCCTCTGCTGACAGAACCATCAGAGCCAGGGCAGTGTGTGTTTGAGCTGGTCTGTCCATCCATACCTGGATACGCCTTTTCTGAAGCACCGCACAAGAAAGGTAGGACTGGGACGGCTGGAGTCTAAAATGACAGGAATTATATTATAATAATTATTTCATCAAGTGGTTCCCACCTGAACCTCAGGTTTTTCAGCACTTTTACATACTTCTAAAACATTATATATGCTGGAGAAATCCACAACCAAGACCGAACCTTTGGTCATTGGTTGAGCTGCTCTGCCAACTGAACCACAGCTACCTGGCTGTGTATGTAAGGTTAATTTTAATCGCAATTTTCTTTACTCCCCTACCTACTTTAAATGGTCATAATTTAGGAACAATTTACAAATATGCCTTGATATTTGTGATTTTTGCATTATATATAATGGATGTAGAAAAATCTGAGAGGGTCAGGTGGGAACCAGTGGATGAAATTATATGGAATTATATTCTTAGTTCTTACCTCTGTAAAGCATCCTCTGGAGGCCATTTAGTCCAGAAAGATCCATACACTGGTTGCATCATATGGTTCAAAGAATGGGGAAAAAAGTATTAGGTTACAGCTCAATAAAAATAGTAAATGTGGATTAAGTCTAGTGATGCTGTCCTGTTGAAAACATGCAACAACTAAGCCTATAATTCCTGTTTGTCTTTGTTCATCTGTGTGAACAGGTTTTAATTCGGTCTGTGCAGCACGTGTCTTTATTAAACTGATGAAGCGTCTGGGCTTTCAACACTTCTACGCCCAGGGAGGAGACTGGGGGTCAAAGATCACCACCAACATGGCTCAACTGGAGCCAAAGTAAGATGCAAACACAAGGCACTCTGTACTTTATTTACATTTTTTTAGGGCTGTCAAAATGAATGGGGATTTACCCATAATCATGATTAATCTGATTAACACAGTTCAATGGAACAGTTGTTTAGTTGTTTTGTTGAAACATGTTCATGGTACAGTACAAACCAAAAATTTGGACACGCCTTCTCATTCAAGGATCCACCTTTGCTCTAATTACTGCTTCACACACTCTTGGCATTCTCTTGATGAGCTTCAAGAGGTCATGACCTGAAATGGTCTTCCAACTGTCTTGAAGGAGTTCCCAGAGATGCTTAGCACTTGTTGGGTGTTTTGCCTTCACTCTACGATCCAGCTCACCCCAAACCATCCCGATTGGGCCATGGGGTGATCAATCCTGGTCCTTGAGAGCTACTATACTGCATGTTTTAGATGCATTTATTTACACACATTTCAGGGACAGTCACAAATACGATCGGATTAATATTTACTGTTTATCAGAATGACAGTTTGCTCCTCCTTCTACTTTTCAGGATGGTTACAGGCTTACATTTGAATTTTAACATCAGCTCCCCATCAGGAATCCTCAAGAAATTATCCATCATGTTCGGCTGTTACTTCCCCAAACTGTTTGGGTTTACTGACCTAGACCTAAAGAAAATTTACCCCTGGTGGGAGAAACTGGTGTTGGAGGCGTCAAGAGAGTCTGGATACATGTACATCCAGGCCACCAAGCCTGACACAGTCGGTAAGAACCTTAAATGAAGCGCTCACTCTGACAACCTGTCTGGACACTTCAATTATTTCACTTTTGTAATTTAATCTGACATTTGAAGATCGCAGCTTTATCATCCCAAGATGATGGGGGGGAGGGGGGGGGGTTGGTTCAGTTTTATTGTTCATTTGTTTATTTGTCAGCAACTTTACACAAAAACTACTGAATCACTTTCCTTAAAGCTTTAAAGAAAGGTCAAAATGAAGGTGACATGTTTTAAATAGTCATAACTCCAAAAACAGTGGTGATAAGTTCTCAATTACTATTGATTACAGATAGGAAACTGCATGGAGGCTCTAAAATGGCATCATGGCCGTGAGCGACGTTGAAAGGTCAAACCCATAGTCTCATGTTTCAAGAGGGAGATGTCCATTAAGAGGTCAAATGTTTGCCAAAGGTGGAGTTTGTTGTGTCTGGAACTTTTTTTTTTTTTACATTTTCCCTACACTTTAGCCTAATTGTCAACTTGAATGAACTGGAAAGAAACAAGTGCTTCCAGAAAAAAAACGAACTCTGCTCCTTGTGTATTGTAGTTTATTTTGGCATCTATCCAGCTGATGTCGTCATAGACATGAACAGCATTGGCAAATTTCAGCCATTCTGACTAAATGTGGGGAAACAAAAGATAAAATAACAATAATAAAAAAGGCACATTTTGACCTACTTTTCCCTAAATGTAATCACATCTCCTGTGGGTCACTGGTAATGTACAAATCAAATTTGTTTGGTATGGGCTCTGTGCACAGCCCTACTATTTCCTGAGCTAAAAGCAGCACCTTTATTTCCTGTCTTTCATTTTTGGAAAACCTTGTTGCTTTTTCCATTGGACATCTGCGCAAAACTATACAGATCTTTACTAAATGTTGAAAAAAACTGAAGTGTGTAAACAGACAAACACATGGACAGACCAAAAACAATACCCCTTGCCTCCTCTTCAGTGAGCAGGGTCTAAGCAAAACAGACTTTATGAAGGACTGTTATCTGTGGTTGTGACACTGTCAGGTCGGGGGCTGAATGATTCTCCAGTGGGTCTGGCTGCCTACATTCTGGAGAAGTTCTCCACTGGGACAAACTTGGACTTCAGGAACCTGGAGGACGGTGGACTCACCAGGTCAAACACTTTCAATGACTTACTCTGTTATGCACACATTAGACATCTATATTCCCAGGGCTCTCCCCAGGTGCCAACATAAGGGCGAAGCACCTCCTTGCCGTTTTTCAACCCTCCAGCATCATGCGAGCGAAGTTTTGCGAGTGCTATCATTTCACAATGGTTCAAGCATTTAAAAGGCCACTCTACATGCAAAGTTTTTCAGAAACAACTCCAGCTGACGTGCAGTGTTGCCAGATTAGGTTGACGCGATTTCCACCCAATCACATTCCATAACCCACCCACTTCAGTGAAAAAAAAAGCCCCACATTTTTCACACAAAAACATTTATTAATTGAATAAACTACATTTAAATGCATTTACAGTAGGCTAATAAACATAAGCTCAAACGAAAAAAAAAAAATTTTATCACAGAGTGTCAGGGTAAATGTGAAAAGCACTGACTACAGGTCCACTCATTCTCAGGTTTGAGTGTTGAAACCACTATCCCATAACATTTTAAAATAAGGGGAAAAACCTAGTCATAACATGTAACATAGCCTAATAGTATATGAATTTTAAAATTCATGAAAGAAAAGGCATTAATGAATAAGGTTGTAACTTCCCATACGTTTCCTTTACACATAAACAGGCTACATAGTCTATATTCAGAACAAAAAAACAAAACAGTGTATTACCATCAGCTGTTACTCCTACATCAATGAATTAAACCTGTCCAACAGCTACTGGGGACGTCTGAATGTAAGGGACGTCCATCCATTCCTGGACAGGACTGCATGTACCTCCATGAGATTGAACAAGAGAGGGAGTCCCATACCATTTCTGCTATTGTTGTTCAAGAGAGCAACTTAGAAAAATGCTCTCTGGATGTGTGGATATGAACAAAGACAACAGTCAGATGGCATGGCGCACGACGCTAGTTTGTTGATGTGATGTCACGTTAGCCCTATGAAAGGTAAACGTTGCGGCCCGTTCATAAAATTATTTATGTCAATCTGTCACAGCAGGATCTGTGTGTGTGTGAAGGGGGGGTGGTAGGCAGGACAAGTCAATGGATATATTTCAATATCTTTTCCAACTTTTGTAGACCCAGTATTAAAAAAATACTTGACATATTTCACATGACCGGGATTTGTATAAGATGCTGCTCATTATAAGTTACTGTTATTAAAACCTAATTAAATGCATCCATTTGCACAGAGGAACATTTCTAAACAAAAAATATCAACTTCAAACGATTATAATCAATTCCATAATGCAAAATAGATTTTACTCAATGATCAGTTATAGTTTACAACAGAGGATGGTGACAGCACAGCCTACAGAAACACAGATAAAAACAGGCCAGACAAACATTATGCCAGTCAGAGACACACCGACAAAAACATAACCTCCTTGGTGGACGTAATAATAACAATAGGGTGATAAGGTTCCTACCTATTTGAACCGCTGCAGCCACCAGAGGCAGGAGAGCTAGCATCATAGCTAGCTAGCATCATAGCTAGCTAACTCGTCTTCCCGTCCTGACTGCTACTGCCTTCATTCTATCTGTTCTGTGAGTTTGCAATAGTAACAGGCTTTGTTCTTTTTCTATCAAATGCCCGGAAAAGGCTCAACTGTCTTCAGACATTTTATTGCCAGGCCAAACCGCAATCAAGGTGGTAGGCTGTGTAGTGTGTAAAAGCGCCAGAATTCAAAATCACCAGGTGACAGATGACGTCATAACAATCGCAGTTCGCGGTTGCCAGAAATGGACTGAACCATTTACCAAGAGGGGGGAGATGTTAAATGACAATATGATGAAAAACTAAAGAAAAAAGTTATGGGAATCGACAACCATGTTATATTATCTTATTTAAAATGACTAAATGTTGACCTTCATTAGAAAAGTATAAAAATGTAAACATTATTAAAAATAACATTTATATTATCAGCCATGGACCCCTGTCATTGCTCAGGCCCTTAGAATCGTCCCCACTTTTCGCCCCTGGTGACTGTAACTCACTGCAATTAAATAATTTTTTATATTGAATGACCATAACAGTGAGTGCAGTATACTGAATTTTGTATTTAGACTGTTAAATAAAATATAAATAAAAAGTATCAGTTTGTTGCGCTGTTTTTGCAATATAAAAAAAAACTAGCAGATGTTGGCAAAAGCCGCCCAGGTTTTATATACCCACCCAATGTATTTTTTCTATACCAGATGTAATCAAAAGTAGCCCAATTGGGTGGAAAACTGCCCAATCTGGCAACACTGCTGACGTGAATCATGGCCAAGCACGAGGAGTAAACAAAGCCTGACCAGAAGATGATTTCTGCTTCTTCCTCCACAAAGCGTGGTCCAGCTTGCCTCCTTGTTCAGAATTTCTGGGAAGAGCCTCAATGTTATTTGTAAACATATAACAAGGCTGTGTTTATTGTAAACTCAGAGTTTTCAGAGTGTCCAGTGGATCCCAGAGCTCCTCGTTCCATCCTCAGACTCAAAAACTTTGTCTTTCAGGAAGTTTTGTTTTGATGACCTGCTGACCAATGTCATGATCTACTGGACATCTGGTGCTATTGTCTCCTCCATGAGGTTCTACAAAGAAAACCTGGGCCACGGCCTGGACCAGCGCCGAAAAGAGTAAATTAAAACGCAGCATTGCTACACAACACATGCACTGTTTTTTCCCCTAAATGTTACCTGTATATTGCTAAAAGTATTGTCTCACCTGCCTAGACTCGCATATGAATTTACGTGACATCCAATTCCTTAAAGGAGTCATTCCATGGTTATTTCATTAATATTGCTGTGTTTGTGTTTGTTTGTTATTGAATGCATGTGTGTTGGTTCTGCAACACCGGAGTCTGAGATATTTGGATGGATGAGACCAGATTTTTGGCAATATAGTGTAGAATAGCTGCACCTGTTCTGTTCTTAAAGGCTGTACCTACTCTTTTCTTACACCCTTTAAACTGCTGGGTTTGGAGGCTCACGATTTCAGGATCAATCCTCATTCTCAGTTGTAATAAATAACTCTAACCATCTTCTGTTTTCCCAGAATTCCAGTGGTGGTTCCCACTGGCTTTGCCATTTTCCCCAATGAGGTTTGTCCCATGCCAAAGCTGTGGTTGAAACAAAAGTACCACAACCTGGTGTCCTACACTATCATGGAGCGAGGAGGACACTTTGCTGCCATGGAAGAACCTCAGCTGATGGCAGAAGACATCTGCAGGTTTGTCCAGATGGTGGAGAAGAGGAAGAAACAGTAGAGGACACTACATATTTGTGAATTCCACAAATTCTAAGTGACTTAGGATTTGTTTTTCTGTAAAATACAGAGGACAATATTCATTTAAATGGTCATAAATCACTTAATAAAGGTTAAATATAAAGTAAAAATTCATTTGGAAAGTGTCAAAAGTAGCAGTAGGTCTTTATGGGTTAATGTTGTCCTGTTGGCTGTGGTTAACATTGTACTATTCTGTCCCTCACTAACGTTTAATAGTAAACATTGTTTTGGTGGCACCGAAGTATGAAGAAAATGTAGGTGTCAGGGAAATTCACAAATTAGTTTAGTGGACGTGCGTCTGTGGGAAAGAAAGCAAATTCCTCTTCAACCTCTTATCATTCCAGGGGGATTTTGCTTTAAAAAATACCACTCCAAATTAAAATTACAGCTGTTGTTCAGCCATGTGCAGTACAGTTGTCCTTCACCTGCTGATTGACAGATTATTTATAGTGTGTTTTTTCTTTTTTTTTTTCTTTTAACACCGTATGAACATGCATTTTGTTCTGCGTCTTGATTGGCTAAAGGACGGTAGACCCTTGTTAATCAATGTCCTCTGTGCACTGTCTCCTATACATTACAGAATCTGTTCAGCTTTGACACATTTACATAAATGTTCCATATGACTTCAATTAAGCAAAATAATTGAATTTGCAAATTAAAAAAAAGGTTTTGGATTAATATATATATCAAATTATGCAAAACAAATCTTCAATTAAGAGTTTTACATCCTTAAAACAGAATAAAGTGTCTGGTGAGGGGCTTTACATCCTTAAAACATATAAAGTGTGTGGTGAGGGGCTTTACATCCTTAAAACATATAAAGTGTGTGGTGAGGGGCTTTACATCCTTAAAACATATAAAGTGTGTGGTGAGTGGCTTTACATCCTTAAAACATATAGAATAAAGTGTGTGGTGAGGGGTTTACAGCCTTAAAACATATAGAATAAAGTGTGTGGTGAGGGGCTTTACATCCTTAAAACATATAAAGTGTGTGGTGAGGGGTTTACAGCCTTAAAACATATAAAGTGTGTGGTGAGGGGTTTACACCCTTAAACATATAAAGTGTGTGGTGAGGGGTTTACAGCCTTAAAACATATAAAGTGTGTGGTGAGGGGTTTACAGCCTTAAAACTTAGTCTATAAAGTCTGGATGACAATGTGAAAGCATCTGCAGAGAAACTCCAGATTGGTTCTGATTGGACGTCCCAGAAGGACAATAACTCCAAGTAGACCACCAAGGTAGTCTTAGAGTGGTTCAAGGACATGACCCAGTCCAAGTCCTGAGTTAAACCATCTAGAGAATCTGTGGAGCACTCAGACCAGAGTGACGGTAACAAAGCATCTAAACAGACCCAGCTGGAGCATGATCCAGAACAAAGGCCACTCTATTGACTATTAAGAAAAAACTTTGGACTGAATAAACCGAGGGTAGGAATAGTTTTGAACATGTTTTTTGGAAATCCACTAATAAAATAGTCCTGAAATAAAAAAAATTCTCCAAATATAATTTGTTGTTATTCCTTCTCTTGTGTTTTACATACATGTGTGTATGTGTGTGTGTGTGTGTGTGTGTGTGTGTGTGTGTGTGTGTAAAAAACAAACCCAAAACAAGACACAACACTGACTCCTCTGACCGTCATAAGGAAAGCATTTATTCAGCGGGAATTTTGACCCCAATACACAGTCCAGCTGTTATTTCTACAACTTCTGCACCAAATAATAACAGGGTCTGACACCACTGAAACAGAGCGACTCAGACAGTAGGTGGTGTTGAACTCATGCCATGGCCTTACAGGCCACATTAAAAGAACTTTATTTGGGTTTTCAGGGCTGATTCTAGTGCAGGTGGAGAGTCGGCATGCAGTTTCCTAGTTAAAGGTAGAACAGTAAACCCTGTTCCCTGGCTAGACTACACATGCACCTTTACGATTCATTCAGTCCATGCACTCTGCACTAAAACTCCCCTGTAGGGGACCAAAGCCACGCCCACAGCTGCTTTACCTGTGGGAGACCAAAGCCACGCCCACAGCCTCTTTACTCAAACTGTGAGAGACCAAAGCCACGCCCACAGCCTCTTTACTCAAACTGTGGGAGACCAAAGCCACGCCCACAGCCTCTTTACTCAAACTGTGGGAGACCAAAGCCACGCCCACAGCCTCTTTACTCAATCTGTGAGAGACCAAAGCCACGCCCACAGCCTCTTTACTCAAACTGTGAGAGACCAAAGCCACGCCCACAGCCTCTTTACTCAAACTGTGGGAGACCAAAGCCACGCCCACAGCCTCTTTACTCAAACTGTGGGAGACCAAAGCCACACCCACAGTAGTTCTCTCGGTACTGACAATTCTAAAACATATTTTAGTTTCAACCTTTTTGCTTAGTTTTAGGGGAATAAACCCATCTTTATGACGAAGAATCGGCCTTGTGCCCTGTAGCACACTGTAATGTAAGAATATCCTGAAAATATAATAAAATCTTCCTTTAACTCAATTGAAAACATTGAAAACATAATAAAACCCAATAATTTCTTAAACTCGTAATAATGCCCAAAAAAGTAATAAATTACGCACTTTCTTTGATTGAAAACATAATGAAATGGAAATATAATAATTTCTTGAAATAGCAATAACACCTGAAAATGTAATACAATTTGCATTGTACTTGACTGCAATATAATAAACTAATAATGCAAAGATTTCCTGAAATAGTAATAGCGCCTAAAAATGTGATGACATTTTCCCTTGATTGAAAGCATAATGAAACTCAATAATGTAATAACATTTGCACTTTAATCAAGAAAAATTTTAATAAAATCCATTAATGTAATAATTTCACCAATAATGTAAGAAAATACCCTGACTTATATTTTTTTTAAGTGTTTCTTCTCCCAAAACTCATAAGTAAGGATATTTTATAACATTATTGGTAGAATTATTACAGTATTGGTTGGTATGTCCTGATCTGATCATGTGATTTCATACTCGATAAAGATCGGTTATTACCTTCTGACCAGCGATCAGAAATCATTTATATACCCTAATTTTTCGGGCCTATAAGCCACTATGTTTTTCTAATGCTATGAACTGTGAACCCACGGCTCAAACAAGGATGCAGCTAATTGATGTTTGACAAGCGAACAATTGATCCGGTGCCGAAGAAGGAAATGGAGCTGCTGCATGTTAGCTTAGCATCACTGAACCAATTGAGAGGTTAAGTCACGCCCTTCTACTTCCGGTCAATGGGTGCTTAGCTCACAAAAAATTTGAATGGAAGTGAATGGAGCGAGTCAAGCTACATTCTGATTCAGTTTGATAAGTGCTCTGAAATTCACATATAACGGTTCATTAGAAGTATTTGATGTGGCATCGGCAACACTACAATGTGTCGCGTATGTGACGTCACACTCCGCTCAGCTGTGGTGTGGAGTCTGTGGTGATGTCACATGTGCGCCAGGTGTGTGGTCCAAATTATTAACAAGGATTTACTCAGATGAATCAGCTGAAAAGCAGGTGAAACACACATCAATGATTATCATTTATTAGGAGGTATAACGTGTGTGATTCAGGGCACATGACAAACCAGATATGATTTTAGCATTTTATTTCCTATTGAATACCATTCATTAATTTTCCGATCCCAGGGCCCACTAGCCTCCCGGAAGGGGCGGAGACTTCAACTCAGAATAGTGAGGCAGCGTGAAGAGTGGGTGTGGCTTATAGTCAGGCAGGTGGGTGTGGCTTCTACAGAGTAAGAGCATCTGAACCAAAGTGTCATTGGTCTGAAGGTTAACGCACGGACACTGTTGGTTTGATGTCGGAAGAACAGCAAATTACGATAGCGAGGCGTGAAATGTCCACTATATGGACGTTTTTTCAAGTAGACAACAACTACAAACTAGTTCACAGAAATACATTTATAAGTGTTCAATAAAAATAAGGTGAATAAAGCAAAGGCACATCCTGGACCTGTTTAGTCGCTCTACATTTTTTTTGTATTATCGAAGTATCGGATCGGGACTTGGTCTTTCAATATCAAAGAGTCAAAAAAGCCTGATCTAATTATTGGCTTTGATTACATTTTTCCATTAAGTTCAGTGCAAATTGTATTACATTTTCAGTAAATCCTTACATTATAGGGTACTACATGCCCAGCTACTTGGTCCCTCATACAGTGCATTCTGGGTAATGGGTCCTTTTTTTTTTTAATTGAATGTAATGATGACATTTACCAACAGAAAGTGCAACAACATCCATGCAGGCTTTGAGCCCATGCATTTTCTCTAACAACTACTTTGAACCTGTGAGTTGATGGTCTGCTCACACACTAGTGCTTCTTTTAGGATGTAAATGCACAGACTCGTCTGTGTCGCTGCCGTACGAAACTGGAGTCAAACGCCGTCTGTACTCAAACACATTCCCATGTTCGGAGGCACTGAGAGGCAGGACAATCGACTGGTGAAGCTCAGTGGTGTTCAGCTGCTCTGAGACCGACCATCGCTCTAACATTCACATCCACAGGGTGTGTGTGTGTGTGTGTGTGTGTGTGTTGAGCCACATTTTGTAATAACGGTGCATTTTGTGATAAACGTCGAAAATGTAACAACTTTTTCATCTAATTTTGTAATAAACTGTCCCGACACATTATGTAATATGTGTTGTACTATGTGTTTATTAGTGTGACCCGTGTATTGTCATTCTGCAGTGCATCCTTGATGTAATTTTTGTTGAATGACAAAGTGATTCTGATTCTGATAAGACATTTTGCCAAATTACATAATAACTTATTACATTTATTATTGGTCTATAACACTTCAAACCTCAAATAATAAATAAACTAAGGTTATATTTGTCATATTCTGTTATATATAGATTTATTAGGCCAAATGGCTCGAAAGGAAATTATATATAAATGACTAAAAATCACTCGTCTCAATTCATTATTTAACAAACAACAGTAACAGGTATTATTACATAATTCACCTTGTTACTACATTATCAAGAAAATAAAAATAAAAAACTTGCAAGTGCATTTTGTAATAATCTTCTGAAAATGTAATAAATTATTATGGAATGTGGCAACATTTTAACAAATGGATTGGGACAGTTTATTACAAAATGAAATGACAAAGTTATCACATTTTGGATGTTTGCTCAACTGTGTGTGTGGGTGGGGGGGTAGTTAATGTGCTGTGACGTGCGCTGACACAACATACACAAGAAAAATTACAGTCGATCTGTACGTACAGTATTTGATTATTTTTAGTTCGACATATTCACTTTGTTGTCACATGACCGCACACATAATGGCTGTAATTAAAATCTATTTACATTTCAGGTCCACATTAGCATAAAAATTTGCTTTTAAAGGAGCAATTTGTAACATATTTTTTTACTCAAAGTAACCAACAGACTGTAGCAGTAAAACAGTGTAGACACTGTAATAACTTTTTCATTTCATTTTGTAATAAAGTGTCCCAACGCATTTTGTAGTAGATTTTACTACATTAGATAATAAGTTATTACATTTTGAGAAGATTATTGGAAAATGAAATCATAGATTTTTTTATTTTCTTGAAAATGGACTGACATGTGCATTATATAATAATTCTAAAGCATAGTTTATTAGTTTAATTCTATATTATTTAGATTTCCAGTATTTGTACAAAGCTTGTCCCATTATTAGTATCACTGTATTAGCTTAGGAGCAGTACTTAGCATTTACTATCACTACACTATTTAAAGGTTGGAGTAACACAGAATATACTGGAAATTCATGATTTTTGTTGTTTTGTTTGGTGGAATTTATGGCCGGCCGATATATTTATATATCGCGCCAATGTTTTGTTTTTTTTCTTGTATCACCATTGGTCTATTGCGTTGGGCGATATCTTAATTTTTTCTCCTGCCATGGGGGGGATGAAAGGAAAAAAGATAAAAAGGGAAAAAAATGGAAAAAGAAAAAAAAATGGAGGAAAAAGGGGGGGGGGGGGGGGACAGCAGACGAAAAGAACAGATTTGTTAATATTAACTTAACTGTCACCATTTCTATTTTCTAATTGTAAATAAAGATTTTTTAACATTTGTTTTCATTCGACAGAGAGGAGAAAGAAGTATTGGCTCTAAATATTAGCTTAGAAATATTGGTTTATAAATATTGGTGTACCTGTATCAGTCATCGGCTAAGGCTGATATAAATAAAATAATCCTTATAGTTGCATATATCCACACTGTTGCGTCATTAGTCCATTCTTCCTCATGATGAGAAGGTGATTTCTTATTGTTCTAATAATGAACTACTGCCACCTTCTGTTGGTACTTGGAGTTAACGTTTAAACGTTTGAATAATTTAACAAATTGCACCTTTAATTTTCAAAACTTTCCATAAAAGCACATGAAAATTTCTGTAACGCACGACAATTTCCCCCAGGAATAAGAAGGTTTTCTGATTCTGAACCTTAGTAAAGAACAGATACTTCATGGATGGGGTTGCACCAAAAGTGTCAATAATGCATTTGTTTTCAAATCCCCAGTATAGGTGCTCCTTCCGGTTATTTCTGGGAAGTTGATTTAATTTCCACTAGGACTGTCAAAATTAATCTGATTACAAAGTTTAACTCAATTAAATGGAACAGTTGTCTACAGGTGTTTTGTTGAACGTGTTAATTGCATATATTATATTCATATTTTTGCATATGTTTTTGATATTTTATCACATTGTTGGTGCTTTTTTTCTGTAGTTTTGAATTCATTTTGGATTTTTCATATTTTTTTTTTTAGTTTATCTTGTATATTTTTCTCCGCATTTTTCGTACTTCATTATTTTTATGTATTTTGTGGGATACCACCCACCCCCCTCCAAAAAAGAGACAAAGAACACTTTGACCCACAAAGTATTTTGATCATGATTAATCCAAAGCAACACTGTGATTAATCCCTATTAAAAACTGTAATCATTTGACAGCACTACTTTCAACAGATTTTAACAAATTACCCCTTTAATGTTAAAAACTTTCCATAAAAGCACATAATTTTCATTACAAAGACAGTTTCCCCCAGGAATGAGAAAGTCTTCTGATTCTGCACCTTTATAAACATCAATAGGATCACACAAAAAGTGTCCAAAGTGTTTGTTCAAATTAGGGCAGTCAAATGATTAAAATTTTTACAGGGTTGCTTTGGATTCATTTTCGATTAAACATGATTTTTATTTTTGTACTTAAAGCCCCCCCCCATTCCAATGGGAAAAAAAACACAAAAAAAGAGATAAAAATATAGAAAACATTCTAAATTCCACAACAAAATAAACTTCAGAATCAGAAGACTTTTTTATTCCTGGGGGAAACTAATAATCATGTGCTGTTATGGAAACCATTGAACATTAATTGGGCATTTTTTTTTTTATATTTTCAAAGTAGGGCTGATCAATAATTACAATTTTAATCAGATTAATCACACGGTTGCTTTGGATTCATTTCAACTAAACCTGATCAAAACACTTGATGTCGTCAACTGTTCTTTCTGCTTTTTTTTTTTTTTTTTATTCAAATATCCCACAAAATACACCAAAAAACAAACGTATATATAAAACATGCTAAAATCCACTAAAATTCACACACACAAAAATGTAACACAAAAAACCCTGTGAAAAATCCAAAATCTATTCAGGAACTCTTCACACACAGATTTGGTAAACTATCCAAAACATGTGCAAAACTATGAACATGTTTGTTCAACACCTTCAACAGTTTCAACACAACAACTGCTCCATTTCATTGTGTTAACATTTTTAAATCAGATTAATCACAATGAATGATCAATCTGTGTTCATTTTGACAGGCCTAGTTAATAATATATACATTTGTTTTAAACTCACATTATAATAAGTGATCTTTGGGGTTATTTCTGGGAAGTCAATTTAATTTCTATTAGTCTTGTTGACCAATCAGAGCGCGGGAGTATGCGTCTTCCTGTTCACACACCTTCTCAAGAGGGTGTGAAAGCCACAGAGTCTGCACAACTCGCATCACATCCCATGAAATTCATTTATCCGAGTGGTTTCTTATTCCTCCGCTCTGGTCATGTGACTGAATGTGTGGGACTGGCATGCACCGACATTACACGACAAACTGAGCTCAGTCAGTTTGTCGTCTCTAAACGGACTCTTTCGTGGGAGCCTCCCCTGTGTTTGTAGACTCATGTGCTCAGAGAGGAAACCAAACCTGGGGGAGGGAAGAAAGCTAGGCATAAAAATGTACAACAGTATCCAGAACAAAGAAGAGCAAACTGAGAGAAAAGGAGGTGGCTGAGTGGGTCTTCATTCATGGTTTCTTCTCCTCCTCTTCCTCCTCCTCTGCTTCTATTTCGATGTTCTCCAGAAGAGTGTGCTTCTCCTCCTCTGGCAGCAAAGTCACAGGGTTTATGTGGAAAATGTGCCTGAAAACAAAAAAATATATGAATAATGTGACGGTGCGATTAAAGGGGCGTGGTCCTGTTGTGTCGGTGTGTTTAAAGAGGCGTGGTCATGTTGTGGCAGTGCGTTTAAAGGGGCGTGGTCCTGCTGTGACAGTGCACCTAAAGGGGCGTGGTCCTGCTGTGACAGTGTGTTTAAAGGGGCGTGGTCTGTTGTGACAGTGCGCTTAAAGGGGCTTGGTCCTGTTGTGACAGCGTGATTAAAGGGGCGTGGTCTTGTTGTAATGTGTATTTAAAGGGGTGTGGTCTTGTTGTGATGTGTATTTAAAGGGGTGTGGTCTTGTTGTGATGTGTATTTAAAGGGGTGTGGTCTTGTTGTGTCGTGTGTTTAACCCTTGTGTGGTGTTCAGGTCTGTGGGACCCGTTTTCATTATTTATGAAAAGAAAAATTATACAATTAATTCATTTTTAAAACTGACATTCACTGATTTTGGCTCATTTTCTGTGAAGAACATATATCAGAATACATATTTAATGACCACACACCCTACACATTTCTATTACATATAAGATGTCTGGGTCCACTGGACCCAGGGCTAATAGAAGTGTGGAAATTGATGTTCTGTGTAGCACACAGCAGGTCTAGACAGGAGGAGGACAGAGTGTTGGTACACAGAACATCAAAGGGTCAAATGTGCGAGAAAAAGAGAGTGTTGACAAACAATGTTGCAACGTTGTATGTGAACTGCAGGTGCAGAATTTGACCTTCTGTTTTGCGGGAATCTTTATTTTTTCACACTCTATATGCTACAAATTGGAGGCAGGACACTATAATTATAGCTTTGCCAGTGTGGTTTCTTATCAGAACCGATCAAGATGACCAAACCCATTCTACAGAACCACAATCTGCAGAGCCTGAAGTAAGTGTGTGATACTGTTGCCGTACATGTCTGGCACTCATGTGTTGTGTCTATTAGAGATAGACATTATTCTAATCTAGTGTGTGAACACCATCAACAAGAAGAAGCGGTGCAAAGTGTGCGGTCCCAAGATGGACAGGAAAACACAATATACATGCATCAAGTGCAAAAAATATATCTGCAACACACACACAGCAAAGCTTTGCCCCTCATGTGACGTATAGGCTAGTGGCTAAAGGCCATGCGTTCAATGGGGCTGATGTGTTGTCTTGACTGATATGTTTACTCTGTGTTCATGTGGTCAGCTTGTGTTGTGAACCCAAATGGGTTACATTTCAAGTTCAAAGAAATAAAAGTCAGTAGTTTTGAAAAACCTTGCTTCACTTGTAAATTTGTTTCCAGTCATATCTTGATTTTAGTTGATTTTCTTTATTATGGTTTAAATATTAAGTTATAAATGTGACCTAAAAATGGTAAAGGGATAATATTAACCATATATATTGTCTATACTGCTTGTAATTGGGATAAGGTAAACATTTATTCAGTATTTTAACATAAGTGTTTGATTGTTAGGTATTAAAAGCCACAAAATGAAACGGGTCCATCAGACCCACAAACACTGGCTGAGTAACAACAATATGAACATTACACAAGGGTTAAAGGGGCGTGGTCCTGTTGTGACTGTGTGTTTAAAGGGGCACACTGGCAGATATAATAACTAAAAGAAAAGCACTTGGAGAGCACAGTCTCATATATTGATTTAGAACCATTTCTGTCAAAATCGGCCCCATCTCCCAATAGTAAAAAATCCTGGATCCAGACAATGATCCGGATCACCCCCAAAATCTAATCAATTGTTAACTCTGCCAGTGTTGGTTATGCAATCATCTGGATTCATTATTTTGTCTGTCTGTCTGTCAGCACTGTAACTCAAAAATTTAGACGGATTTCAACAAAAACTTTCACACAATGTCCAGAATGACAAAAGCAACAAGCGATTAGATTTTCAGTGTGATCCGGATCACTGTTCGGATCCAGGATTTTTTAAAGGATTCTTTATTACTGGGAAATAGGGCCTGAATTAGCAGCATATTTGGAAGACGGTATGAAAGTCTAGCTGATGGACTCACTTGTGTTCGCAGGTTGGAAAGAACACGTCCAGGATCTTGACGATGACGGCTGATCCGACAACGCCAATCACCACCACCCACATGACCAGGAAGAAGAGCGGCAGTGACTCGGAGCAGAAGTGCCTCAGACGGTCCCGGACCTGCTCCACCCACTGACACATGGCCTGGAGTCAGGACACACAGATATGTAAGCAGAAGGCATCCAGAAGGGTGCAAATTCCCCACACAATACAGATCAATATGTACAAAAAAATGCAGATTAAAAAAATATATATATACAAAACATGATAAAATTCACTAAAATTTACAAAAAAAATTTAACTAACATAAAAAAGCGACAACAGCCACAACATATTCAAAACCTCTTCTAAAATACAGAATAAAGCATAAAAAATATCAAAAAGATATATTAATATTTTTGCATATATGTAATTAACATGTTTATTCAACAAAAAAACTGTAAACTACTGTTATATTTTGTTAAATATATAATAAAGTTAAATATAATATACCTTATCGTATACAATATCTTGTGCTTCATATTTAACATAAGATCTAACATGTCAAATTTGGTCGTTGACGTCATATGTGGTCGAATATTGAAATGGACGTATCTCCTTCTTTTAATTTTTTCAAACCCTCGAAGGGGCAAACATGGAACACTAGTATACAAATAAGTTATGAACATCCAGATCCAAACCTTGGCAGACTTGTGCTCTCCGAGTGTTATAGATTTGGTATGTTATTGGATGTTAGCATGTTTTTTTGTTTCTTAAAGTATTTTTGTCGGAAATTTGATTCTCATAAAAATAATAATAATAATAATAATTTGACAGCTCTAGTTTTATTTCTTTTAATTGTAGTCTTTATTTATTTCAGGTAATGAAACTATTTTTTCATTCTCGTTTTCATCATTTTGTTAGTGTTCATTCACAGTAATAACCCTGTCACAGACTCACCGAATAAGAGGATATAAATTCTTTGGGTGGAGTCTCCATCTGAATCTGATCCGGCTGGCCCGTCTCCTTGTTATCGTACTCGTCATCGTATCTGACGTCGTACATCAGGTCGGGGTCCATGCGCAGGGGAGTTTCTGGAAGCTTCCCCGGTGCTGCAGTCTCCTCCTGGGTGGTTTCGGTGTGTTTCAGGGGGTACTGACTGGTGGTGTGGGACATCACCTGCTCCTCTGTGGTTTCAAACAAGATATTCACAGGTTTTTTATGTCACACGCAGATGAGAATACTGACAATCTTTTAATCGCACTGAGAAACTAGCCATTGGAAGCTATGGCTAGGGTTATATTCTCAAAAGCATCTTTTAATTTCTATTAACTTGTCCCTGAAGAGCAGGGGGTTTTGTTTTTGAGTTGTTTGTCAGCAGCTTTATGCAAAAACTTCTGGACCAATTTCGATCAAATTTTCAGGAAAGTTACAAGGTGGTCCAGAGTAGATCCCATTAAATGTTGCTGAATGTAGGTCAAAGGTCATGGACACCAAAACTATATTTTGTAATGAGAAGAGACAGGGCAAATCAGGTAAAATTTGTGCAAGGGGAGTGGGGTTTGTTGTGCCTGGCCCCACTTGTTTATTATTATTATTATTATTATTATTATTATTATTATTATTATTATTATTATTATTATTATTATTATTATTATTATTATTATTATCTTTTATGCTCCTTATGTTCTTTGAATTTATTCTTGAATGTGTTATTTGGTAATATTGAAATGTCCTCTTTCAGAGTTTGTATATTGTATGTCCTAAAGTTACAATTAAAAAAAGTTACAAAAAACTTTAAAGTGGAAAAACTCCAGAAAATTAAATTAAAAACACACAAGTGGTGTCTGTCACAACCCATCTCCATGATATTAATTGATATGGAAAACATGGAATTCTAAACTGAATATCTTTCAAGTTATCACGTCAACATGAAGGATATCACAAACAATATGTTTTATTCATGAAGCTCTAGTGGAAACATTTGGAACTGTACAGGTAAAGCATCATGGCATAACACACGCTGAGATCAATAGCTTTCATTTACACTTAGTTTAAGATGAACTGGACAGATAGTTCAAAAGACGTGACTAAAATGGTGCATTTATTGTCCTGAAGCTCCACCTGTTGGTAAAACTGTGAACCAGACAGACTGTGCAGTAGCTACACCAGTTTTGAAACTGAGAAAAATGGCTTCAAAGTTCTCATACTGGTCAGACAAATATGTTGCAGGTACAACAGTGGTGATACTTTCAAATAATGCCTTTGTAGGATTTCTACTGTGTGGATTCCAGACAGAAGAAGTGTTAAAGAGCTCATTTTCAGTCTTAACTCAATTTTGAAAAAATATGTAGTAACTAAATTTTGCCTTTGTACGGCAGATTTATGATGTCATGACATGAACCATCCCCAGGTCATGATCTTTCATTTATACTGGATTTGAAATCAATCTGATAAATAGTTCAGGAGATATGAACAACAGACTGTTTAGTGATTTTAATCCATAAAGACCCAAGCAGTCACCGGAGAACAAAACCATTTATTGATCTAAATTTTTTAATACCTATTAATCCATTAATCCTATCAATACATGTACATATTTGGTGTAAAATACACCAAATATCTTTTCATGGTCATCAGGTATAACCCATTTGGATGTTCAGGGGCTTCGTTGTTATCGTGGAAACACTGTCATCATCTATAATGTTGATTCACCAGTAAAACCCATGGAGTTGGATTGACAACAGTGGATGGATACACTGAGTTTATGTTTAATTAATCATATATTTGACAGAAGTAGTCACTTTTTCTTCTGCATTTTTTGATTGTGGTAAAACAACCCTCAACTTTAATCTAAGCTTTTTTTAAACATCTACATGGTAAGTAAATTAAATATAAGAAAGTACCTGCAGTTCACTGAAACAACTCAAAATAGAGAGGGTTATATCAGAATAAATTGTAATAAGTCACTTAAGAAATGTTAAATATAGAGAAAAAATATTTTGGAAATGCCACAAAAGTAATACTGGATTTTTCTGGGTTGGATGTTTGAGCGCACCCTTGAGGGCAGTTCTTTCGCTCCATGATATTCATTGATATGGAAAATTTGGAATTTATAAACCAAATGTTTTTCAAGTCATCTCATTAACACAAAGAATATCCAGCAGAAACTGTGTTTGGGGATGTAAACATGAGGATCATCACACGCACAGATATTGTCTTTTACCTTTTCTTGGATTTGGTGGATCTGTGACGACCACATCATTTTCACGGGGCACCCTGAAGATCTCACTGTGCCCAATGGGGTAAACATTAGTGAACTGTGCGAGCTTCTGGAAATCTGGACTCATCAGTAATTTCACCTCACACATGTCAGGCTGCTGCACCTGAAGGACACAAGATAACAGCCTTATTTCTGTAAAATTATTTAAAAATCCAACTACAAACTAGAAAAGCATGTGGAGAGCACAGACCTCCACCAAGGCAGATCACCCCCCCAAAAAATAAATAAATAATATTTACCTCTTTTCCCTCCATCTCTATCACTTCACTGAACACCTGCAGAGCCACCACCTCTTCAGAGTCGCTGTACAGGCGGTTCTGGCTCACCATGACCCGGGTAACGGTGGATACAACGTCTCCAGACTCAAACTCACTGCTGCCATTAGTGCTTTCCACTAAAGACAGTTAAGAGTTCAGATTAGAAATTCAACATTACAATTATTAAACAAGTAAATATACAACAGAAAGTGTTTGTTTGTTTGTTTATTTCTTTGACCAAACACTTGTTAATTTCATCAGTGAAAAGGTGGGAAGTCAAGTGAAGGTTAACATCTGGTCAAACAAATTTAATTACAATAATCTACACCAAACATATATTTTTGTGTAGGTAATTACTTATATTTTCAGGAAAATGTATTTTGAAAATTGAAAATTTGTGAAAATATTTCTGAGGAGTTTTCTGAGTGTGAATGCTTGTGCAGTGACACAGTTTAGTGTCGTCATTCTGGGTTAATTTTTACCAACTCTATAAATCAACTACATTTATTCCAAATAGACTAATATTTAAATGACCTACAAATTGCAAAGGTAAAATAGCGCACTTAAAATCTAACGGTAATCACACGTAGTTCAAGATTAACAGCATCCATGTGTTTGTACTTAGAATGATGAGCCAATAATAAGAAAACTTACAGAGAAGAGCCTGGCAGTTGAATCTTGTAACCCCTGACAGCTCCACGGGGATGTCATTGACCAATACTTGCTCATCGCCCACCGATATATTTAGATTTATCTGTAAAGTCAAGCAGCAGAGTTGGGTTTCTTTCTTAAATGGTTGTTATTATGTATGTAAACAACACTTGCTTTTTATAATAAGTTTTATGTACCTGCAAATTATTAGAGTCCTGTAACTGCGTGTCTGCTAATGTAGCCGCTGTCACATTAATCAGGATGTTTTCCTGTGGGAGTTAATTATAAAAGATGAAAGGAACAAGAAGAAAACAGAGACTGGAGCATCCAATTGAAAACTCTGAGATACTCCCTATACCAGCCTGTTTACGCTGCGACGCCGAGTATGCTAACAGTATGCTAAAATTAGCATTATTAACTGATAAATACAGTCTTACGGGTGACATTTACCGCTAACTCTTACCGTATTCATCTGCCTGGGCGACGGCTCTGTGAATGTTACTGGGGCAAAAAGCAGACATAAAACATAAATCGCAGGTCCTGTCATTGTCAATTCGTTTAGTCTTAGCTTAACAGTAGTCATAACGAAAACATAAGCAGGATGCACGAACTACGCACGCGCGTGAACAGTCAAACACTCTTCTCGCGATATTAGAAGCGTCAGCATGGCGGTGCTGCTTGAAACGACTCTGGGCGATATTGTTATTGATTTGTTTACAGACGAAAGGCCTAAAAGTAAGACTATACTGTCATTCTCACGCAGACAAGAAAAACTATGACGTGACACCTACATGAAAAAGCTAACGGCTGCTAAAATGTAGAATAAATAAATAAAAACTGCAATTAGCCACTAGCTGTTAGCTTGTTTGCTTCTTGCATTTGTTGTATTCATTATCTAACATCCGTATCCGTAAAAAAAATCTGCTGCAGGCTTAATCCTGGTGTGTTTTCTTTCTGCAGCGTGCCTAAACTTTCTGAAATTATGCAAGATAAAATTCTACAATTACTGCCTCATCCACAATGTTCAGGTAAGAGATGTGTTCAAATGTATGACTGAACATTTGTTACTCAGCTATTCCTCAAACTCCTTTAAATATGCCTGATGAGGGCGGTAGAGTCAAATAAAGATCGTGTTGATGTGTATAGCCTACAGTAGATGTCATCTTTATCTTTGTAGACCCTTAACCCATAAAGACCCAAACAGGCACCGATGATCAAAACCATCTACTGGCCTGAAACATTTAATGACTTCTTAAATATTAATCCATATCAACATTGAGTGTAAAATACAGTTATTTGTCGTTTCGTGGTAATCAAATATGAGTATATAACGTTTTGGACGTTTTTATATATACATATATGTGTGTGTGTTATTAAAATAATGTCATTAATGTGGGAGCTGTATATATATATAGGTGTTATTAAAATGTCATTAATGTGGGAGCTGTATATATAGGTGTTATTAAAATAATGTCAGCCCAGGACCAGGATGTAAGGCTGTTAGAGGTTAAAGTTAAACATAATTTAACCCTTTGTCTCCTCTTTAGAGAGACTTCATCGTACAGACTGGAGATCCCACTGGAACAGGCCGTGGAGGAGAGTCTATTTACAGGTCAGCCATCCTCATTTCCACTGTTGAATTGTTCTGTTTAAGTTTTTGCTTGGACTGTCAAATTCTTAAAAATGTTAATCAGATTAATCACAGGGTTGCTTTGGATTAATTTTGATTAATCATGATCAAAACACTTAAATCACATTAATCTCATATTTAATCTGTAACTTTACTGTTTGTGTACGGTTTTTGATGTGTTAGCTTAAAGCACTGTGATTGATGGATGTGTTTGATTTACGTGACATTATCTGAAGCACGAAAAGCAACAAGTTCAGTGTTCAGTCATTGTATTGATCAGAAAAGCATTCTGTTTTTGGATCAGTATTAACTTACAGCACTTTATATTGACCTGATTGTTAATTTTATTTTTATTGTCTAATTATTTGTAGATTGACAAAAGAACAGGTCAATGTTCCCCCAGTGGTGGAAACTAAAGGTTACAGGCAGCACCTTGGACTAGTGTGAAATACAGTGGAAGAGAAATGGATACCATTGAATCTGTTCAAGACAATAATTGTATTTATAAAGACATTTTTGTTATATATCAATCTTTAGATACATAACATGCTAAAATTCACCAAAAAATAAACGAAAACCGAAAAGAAATAAAAAAAAAAATCTAAACATTTTCCAAAACACTTCTAAGATACAGACAAAAACACCAAAAATGTGACAAAATACCCAAAACACGTGCAAAAATATGATTGTATATGCAATTAACATGGTTATTCAACAGTTTCAACAAAACAACTTGAAACAAAACTGTTCAATTTAATTGACTTAAAATTTGTAATCTGATTAATCATGATGATGGATTAATCCGTGTTAATTTTGACAGACCTAGTTTTAACATATTAATGGGTGTACAGTGTGTGGCACTGACAGATGTGATGCCTTGTGTGTTTAGTAAACTGTATGGGGACCAGGCTCGCTTTTTTGATGCAGAGAAAGCACCACGTATCAAACATAGAAAGAAGGGAACAGTGTCAATGGTAAACAATGGGACTGACCAACATGGTTCTCAGGTGAGTAAGATGAACATCCATATACATTGATCACATATTTGTCTCAGGACTACACCTCATGTTTGTTGATGTTTGTCTTTATTCTCATTTTAAGTTCCTCATTACTACCAGTGAGAACCTGGACTACCTGGATGGAGTCCATACTGTGTTTGGGGAAGTAACTGAAGGCATGGACGTCTTAGCAAAGATAAACGAGACCTTTGTGGACAAGGACTTTGTTCCATTTCAGGATATCAGGTGAGCTTCTGCACACTAGACAGACAGACAGACAGACAGACACTAAGAAACTAAAAAATGTGGTGGGAGAAAAAAAAGAACAAATTATGTTAAAATTCACTAAAATTAACACAAAATTATATATATATATATATATATATATATATATATATATATATATGTGTGTGTGTGTGTGTGTGTGTGTGTGTGCGCGTGTGCGTGCGCACAGTCAACATGTTTATTTAACAGGGTTGCTTTGCATTAATATATGAAACCAGAAGTCACATGACTGCAAATATGGTTCGATGTTAAGAGGGTGTGTAGTTACCATGGAAACGCCATCATCTCCTACAACATTGATTCACCAGTAAAACACATGGGGTTGGAACAATGACAGTGGATAGACACACTCGTTTTATGTTTAGTTAATAATATATTTTACTGAAAAATTAACTTTTTCTGAAGTTTTCTGTTTTTTTATATAATAACCCTCGACTTTAATCTAAACTTCTATAAACATCTTCATGTTTAGTAAATTAAATATAGGAAAATACATGATTTATACTAATAACATGGAAAATAAAGAGGATAATATTGTGAATTAATGACACCTGACATTAAAATCTTTATCTCATAATACACTTTTTAAAAATTAAACAGATGTGACAGTATGAAAAATAAGCCGCTTCAGAGGGGAAATCAATGAAGGAGAGAAGGAACATAGGGTCACAACCATAGAAATTATTATATTATTGGGCTGTATTACATTTTTTATTGAGTTAAGTGCAAATTTTCTCACATTTTCAGGGCTTATTACATTATGGGGTAAAGTTACACAAGTTATGGTAACAACCTGACTTATTGTCATTAGCTGTTGTAATTTATCATGCAGACTTTTACAGCATATTACATGTTTTTTGTTGCAGGATTAACCACACTGTGATCCTGGAGGACCCATTTGATGATCCTCCTAACCTGCCGGTCCCAGATCGATCCCCTGAACCGACCAAAGAGCAGCTCGATGTCAGTACTCTGTGTGAGAACCATCTGAGAGCTTGTTTTCTATCAAGGAAAATTATAAATTGCTATTATTTATGGGTACTATGAATAAAAATGTATTCATTTGTTTGCTCATGTGTCTAGACTTGTCCATAGGTTTCTGCTGTAGATAGATTACATCGAATTTAACTTGAAAATTACACTGCACAACATTTTCTGACATTTTTTTTTACATATACAGGTTTTGGGATGTAGAATTCTAATGTAATATCTGTTTTAAGATTCAACATGTGGATTTCTTTAGTTTTCACCATTATATCATACAATACAATAGCAAGTAATAAGTGGAAACAAATGGAAGTAAATCCAATATTAGTTGATAAACCTTTCATTTCGCATGTGTACAGAGCATTACAGGAATCGAGTTGTGATAAAAGCATGAATTTTCTAAATAACTTTACAAATAAAAATGAAACATAAATATATAAAAGCATAAATAACCCTAGTGTTTGTTGGATCACTGTCCAGAGCGGCCGAATAGGAGCAGATGAAGCGATCAACGACGACGACGGAAAAGGAGCAGAGGAGGTGGAGGAGAGACTGAGGGAGAAGGAAGCCAAGACTCAGGCCATCCTGCTGGAGATGGTGAGACAGAGCGGCTCTGGGCGTCCTGCTGAACAGCCTAAAGGTCAAACCTGAGCCAACACCTCCACTCTCTGCTTCACTTTCTTCCAGGTGGGGGACCTGCCCGACGCAGACATCAAGCCTCCAGAGAACGTTCTGTTTGTTTGCAAACTGAACCCAGTCACCACAGATGAAGACCTGGAAATCATCTTCTCCCGCTTCGGGACCATCAAAAGGTCCACCACTGTATTAGGTTTCAAACTCCGCCCCCTCGCAAACGTTTTATCATTTAATGGACATTTCCATCTCAAAACGTGAAAGCATGGGTTTGACCTTTCAAGGTCGCTCGAGGTCAAAGGTTATGATGCCATTTTGGAGCCAATAAGGAGTTTCCTATCTGTCATCAACAGTAACTGAGTACTTATTACTCCTCTGTTTAGTGCAGGGGTCAGTAACCCTGGTCCTCGAGGGCCCGTGTCCTGCATGTTTATGTTTCGATCTTTCACACCTGAAGGTCATTATCAGTCTTCTGCAGAGCTGGATGATAGGCTGATCATTTCAATCAGGTTTGTTGGAACAGGGAAACATCTAAAACATGCAGGACAGTGGCCCTCTAGGACCAGGGTTTGGAGTTAAAGACATTTAAAATCATGTGTCCTTGATTCTGACCTTTCAAAGTCAAAGGTCATTATGTCATTTTGAAGCCCATGCCAAGTTTTCTCTCTTTCAATAATCATAACCAAGTCTTTATCTGCACTGTTTTTTTCCTTTATAGTCTATTCAATTTTTTTAGGTACTGTCCCAGTGACCCCTGACCTCTTAGGTCAACAATAGGTCAAACTCTATACACACAAGATGCAGAATTGAAAGAACAGTATTTTGGTGTTCACTGGAAGTCTGTAAAAGTTAAATCCAAAATTCGCTTTTGACCTTTATTGTGACCTTTGACCTAGAGTGCAAAATATATACAGTATACAGGAATGAAAATGAAATTCCTGATTTGTCCTATCTCTGATCTTTGCAAAAAAATATTTTTGAACATCATTTTTAAATGCCAATTTCTAGAACACTCTTACATTCTCAAAACACAACATTTTATTATATTATTGGTGATGTTATTGCACTGGATTATATTCCATTTTTGTTTGAGTTGAATCCAAATGTTATTACATTTTCAGGGAATTATTAGATAATAGGATGAATTTATTACATTATAGGATAAAATTAATGCACTATAGGGTGAAATTATTACATGATAGGTGAAATTAAAACATAGGGTGAAATTATTGCATCATAAGGTGCTACTGGGCTGTCTGTAAAAATGGAGAAAATGTAAAGTTCATCTTTTAAGCTTTTGTATCAACAGTTTGTTCTTTTCTTTGCAGCTGTGAGATCATCAGAGATTGGAAAAGTGGAGAATCCCTCTGTTACGCTTTCATTGAATTTGAGAAGGTAAGTATTAAATAGATAGATAGATAGATAGATAGATAGATAGATAGATAGATAGATAGATAGATAGATAGATAGATAGATAGATAGATAGATAGATAGATAGATAGATAGTTTTTTTTTAGACTGAGGCAGAAAACTGTTAAAATTATACTTGATTTTTCTTAAGACGTGTCAAGTTGTTGCTGTCATTCACATTTTGACGAAAACATTATTGATGCAAACATAATCATAATTTCATTTTCATCTTTTCACTGTTATTATTTTACTGGTCTGGTCCTTTTCATATTAGGCTGAATGTGGACCTGAACTAAAATGACATTGACACCCCTGCGTTAACCTATACTCAGGTCATAGAAACAAGTCTTTCACAGGTGGCAAGTTTAGTGATAAACAGCTTTAAGGCCAAAAATATCAGGGTTGGGTATTAAAAACAACGTAAGAACAAAATGCACGCATGCAAACTATGTAAACGTATGTTAAAAATGAACAATTAATCATGATTTATCAAAAATTAAACCAATCCAACCGTGTGATTAATGTGATGAAATATTTTAATCACTTGACAGTGTTAATTAAAATATCCTAACTGGACTAAATACATTTCTAAGTGTCAGCTGGTGTCACATGCTCAGGCAGAAATGCATAAAAAGTCACATGTGACTCATAAAAATGTTGTCATTAAAAGGCTGATGATTAAAGGTTAATTCTAAAAAGGTCTCATGGGATTGTCAGTTGGATTCAGACGCTCATTAGTCATGAATTAAAAACATGTAAGTGATGGAAACCCCCTGCATCATGTGAAAAATGGAAATAAAGCACAGTGTTTATTCAGGTCAGTGTCGTTTAGGGAAGTGTTTCAGGTGCAGAAGTCTGAGATGGTTTATAAATAACACATGTGTTTTTAACTGGCCTCTGTGGTGGAAGTCAAACACTGCTTTATTATTGGCTTCACATTCTTTCTATGGTTGAAATCAGATTCACAACCATCACTGACATGATGATAGAATATATCGGCAGGTTGATATGAGGCCGATATTTAGGTTTTTTTCTGATGTCGATATCAGCCTGTTGTGTTGGCTGTTTGTTCAACTGATATGATTTAATGACAGGTGAAGGAAAAAGAGGAGGGGGGGGGGCAAAGTAAAAAAAAAAAATAAGAGAAAACTACACATATACTGTACAAAAACTGCACTGTACAAATATTGTATAAATACTGCACTGTACAAATACTATACAAAAACTGCACTGTACAAATACTGTATAAATACTGCACTATACAAATACTGTACAAATACTGCACTGTACAAATACTATACAAAAACTGAACTATACAAATACTGCACTGTACAAATACTGTACAAAAACTGAACTGTACAAATACAGTACAAATACTGCACTATACAAATACTGCACTGTACAAATACTATACAAAAACTTAACTGTACAAATACTATACAAATACTCCACTGTACAAATACTGTACAAATACTGCACTGGACAAATACTATACAAAAACTGAACTATACAAATACTGCACTGTATAAATACTGCACTATACAAATACTGTACAAAAACTGAACTGTACAAATACTGTACAGAAATTGCACTGTACAAATACAGTACAAATACTGCACTATACAAATACTGCACTGTACAAATACTATACAAAAACTTAACTGTATAAATACTATACAAATACTCCACTGTACAAATACTGCACTACACAAATACTGTCCAAATACTGCACTACACAAATACTGTACAAATACTGCACTACACAAATATTGTATAAATACTGCACTATACAAATACTGTCCAAATAGTGCAGTAGTTGTAGTTTAGTTCAGTGTAGATGCACCATCACCACTCATGGTTTAAAACGTTGTTCACCACCAGGGGGCAGAATATGCAGAAGGATTGACTGCAGTTTGTTTATGCACTGAAGTAAACCAGGAAAGAAATGAGACAATAATATAAAGAACTTTATTTTAGGGCTGTAAAATGACAAACATTTTTAATCAGATTAATTCCATGGTTGCTTTGGCTTCATTTTGATTCATTATGATGAAAACACTTTGTCGATCAACTCTTTTTGGGGTTTTTTTTTTGCCAAATTTCCCACAAAAATACACTAAAGAAACACAAAAAATTCAAGACATATGCAAAAACTGTTGTAATATACATTTAAAAAAAATCTCTGAAAAACACAATTAAATAGTGAAAATATATGCAAAAATATGAATATATATATATATATATATATATATATATATATATGCAAAAATATTTGAACATGCCAATATTTGTATGTGGTAAATATTGTATAATAAAATAATGAAAATAAAAATATTTCCTTTTTTTGTCCATCTGTGACGCTGACATTTTTATGAACTCTTTCTATTTTGGCCTAATATTTGTTTCCTCAAACCAATTATTGTGTTGTAAAATAGAGGGTTTAAAGTAAACACTGAATACATTTGAGAAGGAAATTATCAGAGGAACTTGACTTTGGAGAACCTTGGAATTCTGGGAAAAAAATTTTGTCCATCTGTGACGCAGAAAAATATTTAATGTTTCAGATGCATTTACACTTTTATAATTATTTGGAATATTTGTCTGATCTTAACAGTCGTGGGCATTTTGGTCTGTGACCCTTGACCCTTGACCCTTGACCTTAGCCTTTTACGGTCTTTGATCCTTTTTGTCTCCACAGCAGGAGGATTGTGAAAAGGCCTTCTTTAAAATGGACAATGTGCTCATTGATGATCGACGTATCCACGTGGACTTCAGCCAGTCAGTGTCCAAGATCAAATGGAAAGGGAAAGGTACTCACACTGGTTTTAGTTTATTATTTCTTTTTTTTTTTTTTTTTGATCAAGTTATTTTTTATTTTAAATTTTTCTAGTTAAACATGAAACCACTGTAACCCGTTCCTATCCACCTGCTCTCCCACACTACCCCAAGGATTCATTTTTGATTAATTATGATTAAATCTTATTTTTTAATCCATATTAGTTGCATTTCATTTTCAATCAACAAACACTCACAGACAGAAAGAAGTGAATATAGAGGGTGACCCCAAAAAAACAGGAATTCTTGAATTACATGAGCAAACGACAGCGCTGTGAGACGGCGAACTTGAGCAAGTAAACGCTTCACTATTTTAGTAACCATGGATCACTGCAATGGGCAACAGCGTGCATTAACTGTTTTATAAGAACAGTGATAGTTTGACAGCTGCAGCAGACGGAGTTCTAACGTTTTTACAAGTTAAGATGTCATGGTACTGATCCATCAAAATATGTGATAAAATGTTGGATTAATAACTTAACTGGACTGGGTCTGAGCTAAAGAAGAGACCATCAGGATGATCAAGAACTGCTCATATGAATGTTGATGTTGGACGCAAGTATGTCTTATGGAGCACATCTACATTATTTTATTTTAATTAAAGAAAAGAAAAAAAAAAAAACATTCCATTATTGTTTCTTAAATGGTATGTTTTAAGGTTTTAATTACTGTGAACAAAATATTTTTCTTCCATCACTCTTGGTTTTATTGAATTGCTATAAAGTACCTGTTTTTTTTTTTTGTTTCACCCTATATCTGCACTTAATGTGTTAATGTGTCATAAGGTGGGTGACACATTCTCCTAGTGCTTGGGGTAAGGTAGGGGGTGTATTCAAATGTTCAAATTTCCCCCAAAATACACAAAATTACTAGCTCAGCTGTGCTATCCCCATTCATTACATGTATAGGTCTAGTGGTGATTCATAGTCAGAGGAGGCGGGGCTAAAAGGTTATCTTTCAAATCCTCTGTATGCAATAGGACGGTACTACAACCAATCAGCGTAATCTTTAGGATGACGCAGTTGGATGCTGGAAAGATGACGGAGGAGTCTGGAGAAAGTTAAGACAAAGGTTTAAAATGATAAAAAAAAAAAAAAAAAAAAAAAAAAGTTTGGAACACGACCAAAACATATGCATAAATGTGGCAGCAGATGTTGGTGTATCTGAATCATTTTTGGTTCTGGCAACTTCCGCCCCACCTCTTCATAACATGTTTGATTAAATCGCTCACAGTTTAAGTTATCTTTCCTAGAGGACACGTTTGTCATGCACATTTCTGCTTCCAAGGTGGAAAATACACGAAAGACGACTTCAAGGCCTATGAGAAGGACGTGGAGAACCGATCCAAACTGGCTCTGAAGGATCAGATGAAGCCTAAACAGGAGTATCCTTGTATGTTAACAACACTGAATTATGTTGAACCACGATATATCAAAATGTAACAGATGACTTGCCGAACCAGTCTGCCTGACGAACGCACAAACTGTGACATGCACCTCTGCAACAACTAATTAGCCTGTTGTTATTGTTAGTCTATTATTAAGCTAACACCACATGTCATATCATTAACATGCATCACTTATTTAGTAATATTTGTGGTTAACATTAAAATCACTCACGCTGGCATCGTCATCGTCCAGTATCTGGACAGTAGCTGGTGTGAAGATTCATGGCTATTAGCACAGCGCTAGGCTACTTAGCTTAAAATGGAGGCTTGTAAAAATGGTACAGCTTCTGCTTTAAGGTAAATACAGTGTGTCACCAAGTGCTTCATTAAATTAGACGCATTCAGACACTTGTTGACCTTTGGAAGAATGTAGAACTTTTATTGTGAAACGTAACCACACGTTGGGTTTTTTTTTTGCCTTTCACATGTTGCCTCTGCTGCTTGTTTACAGCTGCTGCTAACACTGACAGAGGGATTAATTAAACAACAGCTGCATATGAAGTAAGGTACAGAAAGTTGATGTTAGATTTTGGTCTGGTTAGTACTGTTAATGTCTGCTCTGGTTCCATACCTACACTGACTCTCAGGACCTAATCCTACCTGTCATCATGGGCGTCAACACCCCCACTTCTCCAACCAGATGATTTCATACCCCCCACTTTTTCCAGATTTTATATATTGTATACCTAGAACACCCCCACATTTTAAGTGGCTCTGACGCCCCCTGTCTGTCATCACTGTGTTTGTCAACTTCCTGGAGAATACTTTAACTCTTCCCAAAGTTCCAAATACGACTTGCTGTTAGAGGACGACGAAGCGGCTGCAAGTCACCGGCACTCTGAGAAAAGACACAAAGAGAAACGTCACCATCACCACTCAGATGACGAGGATAATAAGAAGTCCAAAAAGCATAAGGTACGCCTGAATTCCTCAAAGTTGGAGATTATTTATACCTGGGCAGGTTTTTTTTTTTTTCAAAGACAGACTAATTACATTTAGCATTACGACAAAACACACTTTGAAACTGTTCGGTGAAATCATGTATCAAGATGGAAAAATGCTCAGTGTTCCGTCATTCATCAACATAGATAAATAGATAAAATTATAGAGTCATAAAAATTACAAAAAATCATTACAAGATGCAATAAAAAAACACAATCAAAACCTGAAAAAAATTAAAACAGTCTGGGATGAAAAGAACAAGATAAAAACATAAAATATAAAAACAATAAAAAGTCACAATAATAATAAATAGAGCAGAAACATAGGATAAACAACTAAACAAGTGTTACCAGGTACAACAGACTCCGCCCCCTTCCTAATGTTTTAACTCTTAATAGACGTCTCCTCCCCTCAAAATATGAGACTATGGATTTGAACCTTTCTGGATCGCTCAAGGTCAAAGGTCATGATGTCATTTTGGAGCCTGCATGTCATTTTCTATCTGTAGTAACTGAGTACTTATCACCACTCTTTTTGGAGTTATGACCATTTAAAGTCATGTGACCTTGATTTGAACCTTTCATGGTCACTCAAGGTCAAAGGTCATGGTGTCATTTTGAAGCCCATGCCAGGTTTTCTATCTGTCAGAAGTTTCTGTCTCCACTGGTTTTTCCGTTATAGTCCATTTTATTTTTTTATGTATTGACCCAGTGACCCCTGACCTTTTGTGGCAACGATACTGGATGTTAAAATCTATACACACGGTTGAAAGACACAAATGGAAAAACGACAATTTCGACAAAGCCTTAGTTTTTCTATGACATTTATGCACTGACAAGAGGTGGCGCATTCTGTGAAACTACAACAGAAAGTTTTTTATTTTTATTTATTTATTTATTTTTGCAACTACAGCCAGTTTGAACAGAAACAGAGAAGGTCACGTTTGATATGTTTTCGTGACATGCTAACTGACAATAAAACTGATTCTGATATGATTCATCAGCCTGAAAATACATGACAGCACATGTCATTTGTCATGTGTTCTTTCCCTTTGTAGGATTTTAATACCATCAACTACTTCCTCATGCACACGTTCCACCCAAACAACTTCTCTCCCAAGGGTGTTGTGCAAACACGCTGTTACAGAATCATAGTGGACGTTAGCAGGTCTGTGTGCAGGGTTTGTACGTTTAAAAAAAAAAAAAAAAAAACCTGGAAAAGTTTTGGAATTGGAAAAGTGCAAATTCCAGACCTAGAAAGTTTGGGAAAAGTCATGGATTTTCTTTTTTCACACAGCACAATAATGTGTGATTAATAATAATAATAATAATAATAATAATAATAATAATAATAATAATAATAATAATAGTTTGAATTCATGATAATCCCTTATGGTCCAACTAAAGCAAAAATGACTAAAACTAAAAATGTGGGTCATTTAATGACACTAATGTGTTTAATTGTTTCTGATGGGATTTTACTTTGTTTGAGCCTTATGTGTTTTACAGAGGTTTTTAATTAATAATAAAAAAAAATTTAAAAAAATGATAATTTGGAAATTGTTCTGAAAATTGATGAAAAAAATATATTTATCATACAAAATGACCATTGTTAATAGTAAAATAAAAAAATAAATAGTAAAATAAAGTCCAAACTAGTATTGTGTTCCAAAAATTCCATTATCATATATCCTGGTGTCTATCAACCCGTCAACACTGATTATATATAAATAAAGTCAACATTGATTTTATATATATATATATATATATATATATATATATATATATATAAATATATATATATATAAATAACTAAAGGAAAATACATGTGGGGAAAAAAAAAAGAAGGGGTTGGTGTTGGTCCAAGTTTCGTTCTTACGTTTCGTCTTTTTTTCTGTTTGCGTAGGACAGCGAAGACGCCCGACGGGACAGGAAGAGCGTCCGTCAGCGTTCGCGATCCCGCTCCCGTTCACGTTCCAGAGAGCGCGATCACAAACACGGCAAGTCCAGAGGAAAACACGGGAAAGAGGGGCGCGATAAAGGCCACGCCCACAAGGGGAGGAGCCACAGCCGCTCACCCAGGAAGAGTAAAGACAAAGACAGGAGCCGCTACAGATGAGAACCACGTTAATACTCACACTAATAACATCAGCCTTAGCTCATATTTCTAAACTGATATTTGGAGCCAATACTGAGGGTTTTTTCTTCCTGAAATGAAAATAAATGTCAGAAAATTTTCTTTCATTACAATTAGAAAAAAATATTGACAGTTAAATAAATTTGAACAAATGGACACCTGATGATTTTTCTCTTTTTTTACTCCCCTTGTTTTTCTCTTCATTTTTGTTGTCGCCCTTTTTATTTTTTCACATTTTTTTTACTGTTTCTCTACTCTTTTCACATTTTATTTTTTATTCCTTTTTACTCCTTTTTTCCTTTAATTTTTCTCAGTTTTCTCCTTATATTTTCTCTTTTGTTTTCTCCCTTCTTTTCCCTTTTTCCTTTCATTGCTCTGTTTTTTTTCTTTCCACCCTTTTTTCTTTTTAATTTTTTTCCCTTTTTTTCTCTTGTTTTCCTCTTTTTCTCTTCTTTCCTTTGTTTTTCTGTCCTTTTTTTTTAAATTTTCTTTTCCTTTAATTTTTCAGTTTTCTCCCTTCATTTTATCTCCTTTTTTCTTTTCTCCTTTTTTCTTTTTTCCTTCACTTGTCAGTAAATCATATCAGGGAAAAAAGAGCATATCGTCCAACTCAACAGGCCGATACTGACACAAGTAAAAGCCTAAATATCACTCTGACATATCATTCTATCATTCTATCATTCGTCCAAACTCACTTCCTTCCTTGACTTAAAAAAAATGAAACAAAACCAGGTGGTTTTCATGTCATTTTGAGAGGAAAAAGGCTTTAAACTGTTTTCTATTTGAATTAAAAAGTTCACTTGAGGTGACGTTTGTGTTTTTTCTGTTCATTGGATTTGAACTCCTGCCCCCCATCCCCCCACCCACCCACACACACACACACACACACACACACACACACACAGTGAGATTAAAAACAACAAAAAGGGGCAGAAATCCCTGAGGAAGGCATAAAGGTTAAGACGTGTGATAGAGACAATAAAGTAAATGGTAGTGTTTGCATCTCCAACACCTTCTGAGCAGAGGAAATGGAATAAAAAAAAAAAAACAACTAGTTATGACAGGATGTGGAGTTTCACCTTCACCCATAACGTTGCTGCTTTTGTGGCAAATATCACATTACTTTTTTTTTTCTTTATTTAACCTTTTCTAAAATGTTTCATCACCATTTATTGAAATACTATCCTGGGTTATGTGTAGACAGAGCAGGTTTATATAAAGCATTAGAAGTAGAACAGCAGGAAGAAAAAAACATAAATAGATAAAACACAAACAAATAAAAACTTAAACATTTTAAAAGAGCTGATGAATAATTTTCAGCTGATTCATCAGATAAAATAAAAAAAAAAATTGCATTTACATTTAATATCTGAACATTAGCCCAGCTGTGCTACACCCACCTAGCGACAGCTTCCGTAATAGTCTAGTTATGTTCAGTGTCACTTTTGGTCAGATTTCCCTGAAACTGGTCGACCAATCACAGTGAAGTAAAGAGTCAGAGGGCGGGCCTAATAAGATGATTGAAGAGAAACAACCATAGAAGAAGAACAACAGTTGGTGATTTCCTTTTATCAAAGATGAGTGAAGAATGTGAGGAAACGTCAACAATCTTTAAATTATTTTTACAGTCGTTAAACTCTATAATCCACCATTTTGTTTCGTCATTCCTAACTTTCTCTGGACACCTCTGTGAACTACGTCCTATTGCATACAGAGGACGTGAAAGACAACCTTTTAGCCCCGCCCCCTTGACTATGAAGCACCACTAGACCTATACATGTAATGAATAGGGATAGCGCCGCTAGGCTAGGCTGATCTGAAGATACTTAAAAAAAACTGTGTTAATCAGTGTTAATCACATGTATTGATAGATTTAAAGGATCAATCATATCAAACAGTTTAGATCAGTAGATTATTTTCATGAGGGTCTTTGAAGGTTAAATGGGTTTTTTTGGGCCGGAGGGAGAGGGGTATTAGTGATGCGTTCAGGTGCTCCTCTGTTATGGAAGGTTTGTGTGGTGTTTCCTCAGACTGGAGGCGTAGAAGGAAGTGTGTGCGCCACTTCCACCAGGGTTCACCCTCTGTTTCCACTCTGCTCCTCTGGGTGCCGTCACCTTTCACTTCTCACTCTTTGGTTTCATTACACACTAGTTTCCACTGGTTTTCGCCACAAACACTTAGCTCCACTCCACCCACAAACATACTCAGAATTTTCGGGAAATTCTGTTTGTCAGTGTTGGTTTTAGGGTTCACATTTAGCAGCTCGTCAGCTGATTTATGAGGAGTTTCAATGGAACAAATGTAACAAAGGTCAAGGTTTAACCAGAAAGACCCACTGACGCTTTTAGGACATTTCCTTGATTGTTTAACCTTTATATTTAACTAGAACATTTTTAATCACATGGTTGCTGTGGATTAATTTGGATTAATCATGATTAAAAATAATTTTTTAATCATGATTAATTGCATTTTATTTTGCATGAGCAAACGGACTAAAGAAAGACATGAATAAAATAAAACATGCTAAAATTCACACACAAAAAATTGTGTTTTGTGTGAAAAAAAAATACAAAAAAAATCCAAGATATATGCAAAAACTCTTCTAAAATACAGAACAAAACACACAAAAAATTTAATAAAATATCCAAAACATATTTAAAAACAAAAAAATATGAGCCTTTTTTCCAAAACAAACATGAGAAATATTATTAAAGTAAAATAACACATTCTGGGCTGACTGATATATGTCTATCTGACATAAAAAGTCAACCTTATGACATAAAAAATTACAATCATACATTACAAAGTCATAATTATGACATCAAGAAGTCAAAACTATATGATTGAAAAATCGCTATTATGAGATAAAAGCCAAGATTCTGAGATTAAAAAGTCATAATTGTGATACAGAAAGTCAAGTTTATGAAATAAAAACTCAAAATTATGAATCACAATGTCACATTTATGACATAAAAGTCATAATTACGATATAAAAACTCAGATTTGTGCTACAGAAAGTCAAAATAAGGAAATAAAAAGGTTCAATTATATAGAGAAAGTCACAATTATGAGATAAAAAGACATAATATTTACATTTAAATGAAAGTTGTTAAAGCAAAGTGTTTTTTTTAATGAACTTAACATGTAGTTTAGACTTAGAACCATATATTTGTCACAGCTGTTGTTTCATTTCCATGGAAAAATGAAGTGGTTTATGTTTGAAAACTGGGCTCATCCTGAACAGAAGTGAAAGTAACTAAGTACAAGTACTTTCTTTACTGTACTTAACTACAGTTTTTAGGTATCTGTACTTTACTTTTTACTTTTACTCCCTACACTTTTATATAAATATTTGTACTTTTTATTCTTTATATTCTCAGAAAAAACTCATTACTTTTTGAAACTAGACAAATGTGACTGTATGAAAAATAAGTTCTAAATCAGAAATTGTAACTTACTATATTATAATTTTGACTTTTTATCTCATAATTATCCATTTCTTTTTCTTTTTAAACTTAGTTTTTTTTGTTTTATTTTCTTACATATACACATTAAACACAAAACAACAAGGTGGACTTACATTCATTATTGTTTTAATAAAAGAAAGAATAAAATGAAAATGATCCATTTCTTATCTCACAATTATGACTTTATTCCTCATAATTTGGAATTTTTATCTCATAATTTTGACTATTTATCTCACGATTTATATTTTTTATGTCATAATTATGCTTTTTTTTTTTTTTTTTAAATCACCTTTTAATGACTTGTGTATTTTTCCTAAATGTTCTGTCCATACCCTTAAACTCAGTACAATGACCCAATAAAACACATCATCTACACACTAACTCACTTTTAAAGTCTTTATTTTTTAATATTTTTTTAATTAATTCTGTTTTTATTCCTGCTTAAATAAGTATTATTTCATCCACAGCAAAAAACTTTATATTTAATTATATATATATATATATATATATATATATATATATATATATATATATATATATATATATATATATATATTTAATATTTAATATTAAACTTTATATTTTTATACTTTTTATTATATTGAAAAGTTGTACTTTTTTTTTTTTACTTTTACTTCAGTAAAGGAGTTGAACCAGTACTTCTACTTTTACCAGAGTATTTGTTCACTCCAGTAGTTGTACTTGTACTTCAGTACTTTGACCACCACTGATCTAAACCTTTACATAACTCACCTCAGGCTGTTCTTACTTTTCCTGATGTGTTTGTTTTCTTCACTTTTGTCCTGATCTTTTGTTTGATTTATCTGCTCAGTTTGATAAAACACTTGAATATTGGACCTAAAACCAGATCCTTTAACCTTTTAAAATAACAACAGGACGTCCCTGTGGTCACAGTCAAACAAAGTCTTCCTGTCACTTTACTATAGTGACCGTTTTTTAAATTTGATCTTATTAGGTCAGATTCAGATCCTCTGTTACGTTACTGCAGTGGATCTAGTGTCATAATATTATCTGGGCTTCTTTTCTTTTCTTTTCTTTTTTTTTTAGCTTGATCCTTCCTGGAACTACACTATGTACTCTATGTACTTTTTTTTCCCAGTAATGGAATAATACTTATTTAAAACCAGGCTAAATCATAAGTTTTTTTTGTTTTTTAACTCCACAGTGAATGATACTGACCAGAGTTCTGCTCCGGTATGAAGACACACACACACACACACACACACACACACACACACACACACACACACACACTTTATCATACATCATTTATCACATTGAAGAAACAAAACTAAACTTAAAATTTTGACAGTAAGATATAAAAAGTCATAACTGTGATACAAAAGGTAAACATTCTGAGATGAAAAGTAAAGATTATGAGATAAAAAGTCAAAACTATTAAATAAAATAACAAAATTATGAGATAAAAAATCAGAATTATGTAATAAGTCCCAGTCATGAGATAAGAAAAAATATATAGTTATGAGATAAAAAGTCAAAATTATGAGATTAAAAATCATAGTGATGAGACAACTGCAAAATCGTAAGAAAAAGAGACAAATTCTAAGATAAAAAGTAAAAGTTATGACATTAAAAAGTCATAGTGATGATATAAAAAGTCAAAAGTATAAAATGATGACATAAAAAGTCAGAATTATGTAATAAATCCCAGTCATGACAAAAAAATCATAGTTATGAGATAAAAGGTCCCAATTCTAAGATAAAAAAGTCAAAATTATGACATAAAAAGGTAATTAAGAGTTAAAAAAGTCTAAATTCTAAGATAAAAAGATATAAATAAATAAATCCAGGGATCCAGTGTCATAATATATGTGTTTGTTTTTTCCTGGTGCTTTTATCTTCTTCTTCCTTCCTGGAACCACGTACTCATTTTGTCGTCTCATCGTGTACTTTTAGAAAACACCACTCAGTCATGTCGTGGACGTCTGCCACGCTCCTCCTGTTGAATAAACCACTCTGACATTTTCCTCTTGATAATAATCTCCTGCTCAGATAAAAAAACCAACCTGTTAATATGCTGTTTCATTGTGACTGAATATTATTTTCTTCCATTTCCTTATTTCCAGAGCTAGTAAAAGTACTCCCATTCTGTACATAGGTACAAGTACAGCTACTAATGTGAAAAAATACTGAAATAAAAGTAGAAGTACTGATGCAATAAAAGTAAATATATATATAAATACATAAACTTCAAAATTGGAATAAAGACAAATATGAAAAAAGGAAAATTTGATTTTTTTTTAAACAATATTTATTTAAAACCAGGTAAAATCATACTAGTATTTCCACACAGTAACTCCATAGTCATTCTATAGTAAATGGTTCTGAGCAGAGTTTGTATTGTTGTTGTTTTACGACACGAATCCACACTAAGTATAGTTTCCTTCAGTCACAGGAGCAGATTTTATCGTACGTCTGTTTCTGTAACTGAAGAAACAAAAAAAACAACAACAGTATGTTATAGTTGTGTGATAATAAGTTAGAACTGTGAAATTAAAGTCACAATCATGAATGAAAAAGTCATAATTATGAGATAAAAAGTCAAAACTATTAAATAATATAACAAAATTATGAGATGAAAAGTCACAATTATGAGATAATAAGTCAAATTATGAAATAAAAAGTCCAAACTATTAAATAATATAACTAAATTATGAGATAAAAAGGTCAAAATTATATCTTATTGAAAATGTTTAATTTTATTGATTGATTTATTATATTAACAAATATTTTTAATGATTTCTTACTTTTAAATCTTTTAATATTTTCTTGTTTTTAAATTTCATTTTTGATTGAAAATATATCATTTTAAATTGAAAGTCTTTTTTATGGTTGGAGTCCTAGAGCAGCAGATGTTTGTCTTCTTCTCTGTTCATGTTATTGTTGTTTCCAGACAGAACTGATACCTTCTGTTATATAACTCAGAACTCAGATCATGTGTTTTCATTGAGTTACAGCGTCTCAGTTCACTTTCTGTTTCTGATCCACCTGTCTGACTTTACGGGAAAACACACATCTGCTCAAATACAGTTAGACTTCAACATAGAATAGAATAGAATAGAATAGAATAGAATAGAATAGAATAGAATAGAATAGAATAGAATAGAAGCTAAAGGTATGAACAGATAACACACTATCACTGTTTCTTTCCTTTTGTTCTTAAAGTATATAAAGTATTTTTGTTCATGTCATGCACAGTTAAAGCTCAGTCTGATTCCTTTGTTGCCGTGGTAACAGAGTCATGGCGTCACTTTACTACAGTTCAGAGGCTGTGAACCTTAAACATTTAGCTTCAGCTTCACTAAATAATCTGATTAAACAAAACTGGTCAATGTAGTTCCGTAGGCGAACACCCCTCCTTCCATTTTTAGGGAATTATAAATGTTCATCTGTAAACATAGTGTCCTGCGTCTGATCGAGTACATGAATAATCACTGTCAATGTTAAGTTTAATGGTTTATTTACTGTATTTTTCACACTATATAAGGTGCATTAAGTGAAGCTAAACAGTCACAATAACTCTTAACTTTGTTGAGTTTGTAAAACAGAACAAAACACACTCTTATTCTGATAAGTCATACATTAAAAGAGGCCAAAGTATCAGATACAAAGTCCATATTATATGATAAAAAGACACAATTATGAGATAAAAAAAAGTCTATTTTTCCCACTTGACTGAAATCAAGTGTTTTAATAGTTTTCTTTTCATTTAAGCACATCCAGATTAAAATTACACCTTAATATGAAGCATACATTAGTCAGGTATTCTGCTAGCACTAGGCTAATGCTAGCAGGCTAATGCTAGCACTAGGCTAATGCTAGCTTACAACAAACACATTCAGTGCATATATATTCAGTCTGTTTGCTCATGAAATATGTAACACAATTAATATAGATTAAAACAATTAATATTTAAGAATGATTCTTTTAAATTAAACCAAGGCAACCCCGTGATTAATCTGATTAAAATGTTTTAATAATTTGACAGTGCTAGAAAATAAATATTTCAGAAACAAAATGACCATCATCAATGATAAAATAAAGACCAAACTATTATTGTGTTCCATAAATACTATTGTCATATATACTGGTGTTCAGCAGCTCATTGTCTGTCAACACTATTTATATTTATATATATTTATAATCAAAGTCAATACTGATTATAAATATATATAAATAAAGTTAACACTGATTATGAATATATATAAATATAAAGTTAACACTGATTATAAATCTGAACATCCATAGATTATTGATCAGATCATAGCCTTCAAAATAAAATAAGCCACATTTTTCATATGTGGGTTTTGTAGAAAATAACATTTTATTTATGCAGTGTTGAAATTTGGCAAATTAACCATTTTTCCAAAGTGGCTGCATTTGACATTTTTTGGGAAAAAATTAATAACTGTTGAATGATTTAAATCCAAATATTTTAGCAACAAAAAAAAAAGATGAAAAATGGGGCGGGGTCCACAACACTGACCAGCATTTGAACAGATTTTCATGCAATTTCTATTAATTTATGGATTTTATGTACATTTTCAACCTACATACATACACTGAACATAACTGGATTATGTTCAGTGGAGTGTTCCCATGGAAACCACAACACATTTGTGCAGATCCATAGATAATTGATCAGATGACAGATTTCAAAATAAAACCAAACCACATTTGTCTTTCATGTATGCGCCGCTGAAAGTGTGAATGAAAAAACAAAATCACAATGAAATGTGAATAATTAAGATACGACAAGACAAGTGATTTACTGCAATAAAGTGACAGCAAAGAGAAGAAACATATAAATAATAAATAATATATGTAAACAAAACAGATATAGAGAAAAAAGAAAAAAAAAGATATACATATTTAATCAAATTAATCAGATGACATCCTTCAAAATAAAGTAAAATAATAATAATAATAAAAAAAAATAATGATTTTAAAAATAATACTAAAATAATAATAATTATCCAGCTCTACTAAACAGTTTGATCAGCTTGTGTTTTTTCTGGGTTGTAAATAATGAATGAATTAACATTTGTTTGGTTACATCAGGTGTGGTTTTTTTCTTACTGACATTCATTCGACTAAACCAGGAAGAGTTTGACTAACTCTGGATAAGAGGGAAAGTCAATCCTCTGGGCTGAAGGATCCTCCCATCAAGGAAGTCCTGACACATTTACACACTGTTCTCTTCCTTCAGCAGTTTTACTTCCTCCTATGAGTCATGAAATAAGACACACACACACACACACACACAGAACGCTGTGTTTGTCAGTGAGTGAAGCAGCAGCTCAGACACACGATCACAGGGATTCACCTTCAACACCTACTGAAAGGTAAGAAACACAACTAAGTCAACGTTAGTCCAGGATTTTAGGAGCTTTAAATGTGTTTAAGTCAAGTTTAGAACAGTTTTATAACCAGCAACAATAGTTAGAATTATGAAACAAACACTTCTGTTCACGTTCCCTAAGAGGAAATCAAATATATTTTAAAGTACAAATGAATTAACCGTCAACTCAGCAACAAAAGGATGTGGTTTTTGTTGCAGGTTGGAGCAAGTCTGTGCGAAAGAAAAAAAAAAGAACAAAGACTTTCTTAACAAAATAACTTCATTAAAGACACAGTGTTCACATGTCAAGTTAAACACACGAGTGGAGAACGTTCTACGGTTCCTCATACTTCACATGTCAGACTGACACATCAAATGCACCCGTTGATCTGTATCATGTGTCTAAACACAGGATCAAAGGATGACATGGTACAAAAATAGTCCCAAGTATGATTTTTTTTTAGGTGTAAACTGTTATGGTTTTTTTCAGTTTCTTCTTTAATCTATAAAAACATGTCAATTTAAACTTTATTAAGTGATTAATCACCATTTATTATAATATTATCCTCTGTATTTTGCTGTTTTGTCCCAGTTAAAATCACTTATTTTCCAATAGTATTTGATTTATTAATAATGTAGATCAGAGGTGTCAAACATGTGGTCTGGGGGCCAAATCTGGCCCTACAAAGGGTCCAGTCTGGTCCCTGAGATGAGATTGTGAAATGCAAAAATGAAACTGAAAATTAAACATATAGACCAATTTAAATACTTTTTTTTAATTGTATTCATTCAAAAAAATAAAAACAACCTGAACATATATTAATTTTTTTTTAAATGTCTGAAGGACAATTTTACCAATATTCCATCTGTTATTAAATGTTTTATTAAATTGTAATTTAAATGTGTAAATGATGAAATAATATAATATTGTTAAAACTGCACATAGTTTTCTAAAGAAATTTTGGTTTGTTTATGTTATTCACAGTGTTTTAAAGGATGTAAACATTTTCATGATATAACTGTAAAACAGAGGAAAGTTTGGAGTTGACATTATTTTTTATATTTTTAGATAATTCTTTAAAATCGTACCAAGATCATTTTCACTTTATCCACTGGCAGCTTTTATTATTATTATTATTATTATTATTATTATTATTATTATTATTATTATTATGTTTTGCCAAATTCAACATTTTTTTATTTGCTTACTTCAATATATATATATATATATATATATATATATATATATATATATATATATATATATATATATATATATATATATATATATAATATTTTTACTTAATTCTTTTTTTTTTGTTCAATTGAAAAAAATTTTTGGCTTAATTCGAGATTTTTTTGGTTAATTGAAGAAAAAAACAAACATCTTTTCTTATGTATTTTGTACTTGTTTATAGAGGTGCATTTTTTCAACTGAATTCATATTTGTTGTCAGTGACAGTAAATGCTAACGTGTGTGTGTTTATCGGGGGCTTTTTGAACCCATGTCATGTCAGCACCGTTAGCATTAGCATTAGCATTCACACTAGTGCTGTTGCAGGAAGTGGATCAGTTCATATTCAAACCACATTCAGTTTCTGTAAAAACCCCTTCAGACCACTGCCTTATTTACAGGGTCACAGGTTCCCCTTAACTTGAGATATGTTTCCATAACAACAGCTCATCACCATGGAGACCATTGATAAACCTGTATAACACTGTTAATGGATTTGTTTAAGTCACTGTTAAGTCCTTTATTTAAGGAACTTTTAAGGCCTTTATTTAAGGAACTTTTCAATAACTTTTAAGGCCTTTATTTAAGGAACTTTTCAATAACTTTTAAGGTCTTTATTTAAGTCACATGTCAGACTTATATTTTGGTAAATCCTCAGGTGCCTAAGGAAGCGAGGACCCCCCCCCCCCTCCACCCCACAGACAGACACAGCCCACCTCACACCTCAGACGGACATGGAGCACCACACTAAAGTGGAGCGTTTCCTTAAACTGGGATACTCCCACAGTGACATCGTGCGGGTTCTGGACAGCCTCCGCCATGACGCCCAGACCAACGACATCCTGGAGGAGCTGATCAAGACCTGCCACAGCCGCACATACGCCAACAAAAGTCTGCCCAACAGCCCCAAACTGGTGCCCAGAGGCTGTAGCACCGCCCCCATCCAGCCTAGTCCAGGACCAGTACCAGTAACAGTACCAGGACCAGGACTAGGACTAGGACTGGACCGAGAACTAGTTGCTGGATTCAGACCGGTAGTGATAGACGGAAGCAATGTGGCCATGAGGTGAGTCCTGCTGTAGGCGAACTAGGCGAATCCTTAAGGCAGTTAAATGTTCATTTCTACGGTTGATGAAAATGAAGTTCATTAATTTAACAGATTAAAAAAGACCAAGGGAAACGTATCTTATAACGCTAAACCATAATCTGCTACAACAGAAGAGCAGCAGAAGTACGACGCTAACGTTAGCTACAAACCTCTGCTGCTCTAAACCTTTTCACGCTAACAATCTTCATCTTCATCTTCATCTTCATCCACCATCTTTTTATTCTTTTTCCGTTTTATTTTGGTGAACTTCCGTTTTGTTGTGGAGTGAATTTCTTGTAGTTGTTTTGAAAGTTTGCGTGTTTTGGTATTTGCAGCATTTTTCTTTCGCATTTGTAAGTTTTTTTTTTTCCTGCTTCGTTTCTGTTATTGGAGCTTTTTTTTTTTTTTAACTCGCAGGACACTTCTGTTGCATTTGTTTTATGCGTTTGTGTTTTTGGTTGTGCATGTTTCTTACATCGTTAATGCAATGCGTCGCAAAATCCTGAAGGGTTCGACTATTCCTACATAATATAAATAAAAATGAAGCTCCGTGCGTTTCAGTTTGTGACTAATGTTACAGTTCACATGTTTCATCACATTTATATTTAAAACATGTGGGAAGTGAAAACACAATGTTCCACGTTTCCTCTGTTCATTTGTTTATTGTAAAGAACTGTAGTGAGTTTGTGACAATATGTTTAAAACCTTCAGTTGAATTCATTTTGTTTTATTTGTCAAAATTAATTCAGTAATTAGATAAAAAAAATATATATATTTACTAACATTAGTTAATGTAACACTGGTTAAAATGTTTGTTATATTTACTAATGGTTTTAATGTAGAGGATATTATCATTTACATTTAATTATTTAATGCTTAGAACGGCATTAAAATATATGGCAAGGAAAGTTTATTTGTACAGCATTCTTCATACACAAGAAAAGGCTTAAAAAAAATCACAGAAGAAAAAAAAAAGCAAGACATCGAAATGACATTAAAATAAAAAAGTGATTTAAATTATTCAATAGACAAATAAAAATCTAAAGTGAAAAAGTTAATAAAAATTGAAAAAAATGCAAAAGTTAAAATAAACATAAAATATTTCATAATTTAAAAAAAGCATTAAAAAGACATTAAAATCATAAGAGAAAAAAATAAGCTTTTATTTTAATTAATCAATTAAAACAAACAAAAAAAAATCTCAATTTTTTTAAATAAAAAAAATAACAAAAAATTGAAAGAAGTGATTGTTATGTTACATTCAATTTAAAAAAGGAAAAAAATTACAAATTAAAATCATAAGAGATTTTTTTTTAAATTTGTTAATTTACTATGAATTAATTAATTAATTTAAAGTGTTTAATGTAAATAAAAAAATACTTTAAAAAAATGAAAGATCAAATAAAATAAAGAAAATAAGAAAAGTGATTTTAACTTCATTAAAAATTAAAACAGAGTAAAAAATAATAATAAAAAAAGAACAGTTAAGTTTGAAAAGAGTTAAGTGATAAACGCACATGAAAAAGGGGAAGGTTTTAACATTAGTCTTATTTTCTACGTGTTAACCCTTTAAACTTCCACAGTACAGGCTGGTAATAGTCGCTCAAATGTTAAACAAATCACCCAAACTTGTCCTAAATAATCACATGAGCGAACATTGTCACACATCAGAAGATATAAACATCCATATATAATATCCACAGCAGGTACAATCATTAATTTGTTCAAAAATACAAATATAACAGCTGATCTGAACTTTTATGTCTCATAATTATCCACAGAGGAACCATATTCTAACAAACACAGTATTAATCCAACAAAAACATCCCAAAAAAGAATCCAAATATCGCCCAAAACACATAAAAACATTAATAAATATCTACAAATGACTATTACATCACTTAACAGGACAGTTTTCATGTTAATATTTTCATTTATAACATAATCAAACATCAGCTGTTTGTTATTAAAATGGTTCAAGAACATTCAATTGATTTTATCTAGAAATTTAGGTGAAGTTAAGTGAAAGTTTAAAAGTGTGATGTTAGTTGTTCAGTGAAGTGATGACATCCTAACATTATCAGATATGAGGTTTACAGGAAATAAAGAGTAATAATGAGGAAGCTGACCGTTAAAAAGCTTCATAAAAACAAGTATTAGAGGAGGATGGAAAACAAACTGTCACCTTCACTCCTGCTGACGAACCACTCTGACCTCACCCACAAAATACATAAAAATACATTAAAACACAAAAAATGTAGAGAAAAAAACTATAGAAAACAAGCTACGATCAACTAACATTCACAAAAAATAATGAACCGACAAGAAAAAGAGATGAACGTTTCAAAACATATTTAAAAACTCTTTTAAAATAGAGAAAAAAACACCAAAAAAATGTTTTTAGAAAATATCAAAAACATGCAAAAATATAAATATATATACAATTAATATTCAACACCTTCAATAAAACAACTGTTGCGTTAAATTGTGTGGATTTAATTTAATCAGATTAATTCTGATGAAGGATTAATTTGTGTTAATGCATTCATTTTGGCAGGTCTAATTAAATTGAATTAAATTGAACTTTTTCCTTTTTTTCCCTAAAAAATTATGACTTTTTGAAAAAAACAAACAAACCCCCAAACAGTTTAGTTTTTTCTTCTGCTAACATGATCATTTCATCCTGCTCATTTTAATTGGCTTAAATTTCACACATTAATTACAACTGTACATTTCTATAGTAGATATACGTGCAGAAAAAAAGACAATGGGAGAGAGTTCCACTTTCGTAAATCAGAATCTACCTCCTTAAAAACCCTTTCATAGTTGTTTTTAATCGTTTCTTTTTTTAGTCGGTAGATATCGACTTCAAGGTATTTAAATTTTTAAACTACAGGTATGTTATATGACGAATAATCACAATCAGTTACATGTAGTGGGAGAAGGGCAGACTTTCCCCAATTCACTTTATAACTTGAAATTGTGCTAAAAGCATTGAACAGACTGAGAAGATGTGGAAGAGAATCTTTAATGTCCTGTATATATAGTAGAATATCATCAGCATATAGAGATATGCAGTAGGATATGTCATGAACAGGATGATAGCGAACTGCCTACGCTATTGGTTCCAAACTGAGAGCAAACAAAAGAGGAGAAAGTGGACAGACTTAGCGTGAGGGTTTGAGAAGGTTTTCCCAGTTAGAACTGTGGCCATTGGATTTGTAGATAATGTTTGGATCATTGAAACAAAGTGTGAACCAAAGCCCAAGTGACGCAAAACAGTCCATAGGAAATTCCATTCAAGTCAACTGTACATTTGAAACTAATGACACACACACACACACACACACACACACCTCAGATTTACAACACTGACATTTTTATCAACTTTAAAAACTTCCATCACCATTTTTTAGAATTCAAGATTTTTTTTGTGCTTGAATTCAACATTATTTTACAGCGGGTTTTTTTTGCTTAATTGAAGATTTTATTTGTTGAATAATGGTTTTTTTGCTTCATTCAATTCTATTTTTTTTATTCTTTTGCCAAGTCCAAGATTTATTTATTTATTTATTTTGCTTAATTCAAACCAAAACAAAACTCTTTCAGTGAAAATGAACAGATTTTTTTTTATCTCCTTTATAAAATACTTATTTAAATTTCAGCAGGTGACGGTTTATTTCCTAATGTTCAGTTTTTCAAACCTATGTGAGAAAGTGCACGTGAACAGTGTCTGTGCACGTGAACATAGTCTGTGCACGTGAACAGTGTCTGTGCACATGAACATAGTCTGTGCACGTGAACATAGTCTGTGCACGTGAACAGTCTGTGCACGTGAACATAGTCTGTGCACGTGAACAGTCTGTGCACGTGAACATAGTCTGTGCACGTGAACAGTCTGTGCACGTGAACATAGTCTGTGCACGTGAACAGTCTGTGCACGTGAACATAGTCTGTGCACGTGAACAGTCTCAGTTCTTTTGTCATTCATGTCATTTCTGTTTTTTTTTTTTTTTTTCTTATAAAACTACACACTTCCTGAAAACAGGAGAAAGGACTCAACACGCTCCGATACAGAAAAGAAGAAGTAACTTTGTTTAGTTTTTTCTTTTTCTCTTCTTAACTCTTGTGTCTGTGTCTTTGGTAGCCATGGAGACAAGAAGGTGTTTTCGTGCCGTGGCCTCCAGCTGGCTGTGAACTGGTTCTGGAACAAAGGGATACGGGACATCACCGTTTTCGTTCCTCTGTGGAGGAAAGCGCAGCCGCGGCCCGAGGAACCCATTACCGGTAAGTTACACCCCCCCCCCCCCCCCCCCCCCCCGCAGCCCCTCCCCCTCATGTCTGCTCATCTGAACTCAGTCAGAAACAGCAGGAAATTCAAACCCAGTAAATATCCTGGTTACTGCTCTGCTCTTCCTTAAAGGTTCATGTTTCCACAGTTATGTCAGAGTGTGTTTGAACAACACACACATGTTTGTTTGTCCACAACAACTGTGGGAAACAAGAGTCATAGAGAACAAACTGTCCCGCCAAAGTTATATGTTTATGTCTCACACTTCCTGCTTCTACAGAGTGGACGGATATTTACAAAACACAAACTAGTATTCAGAGAATGGACAATGTCGCACGAGTTTCTACGACAACCTGTTGTTGAATTGGAGCCGATAATGTGATTTTGACCTTTCTGCTAAATGTAACCTTGACCTTTGACCTTTTGCAATATTGATAATTTCATTATATGTATGAATGCGTCAGTGTGTTTAATATTATGGTAATATAACTAGTATTGACATGAACAACAGGAAATAAAGGAACTAAAGGGACAACAGGAACTAAAGGGACAACAGGAAGTAAAGGAACTAAAGGGACAACAGGGAGTAAAGGAACTAAAGGGACAACAGTAAGTAAAGGAACTAAAGGGACAACAGTAAGTAAAGGAACTATAGGGACAACAGGAACTAAAGGGACAACAGGAACTAAATGAACTATAGGGACAACAGGAACTAAATGAACTATAGGGACAACAGGAAGTAAAGGAACTAAAGGGACAGTTCCAAAGTTTACTTCAATAAACTCATTGACACAAGGAACTAATCCAAATAATAGTGTAATCAGTTTTGGCAGGTACGTGTTAAACCCTTCTGTCCTAGTGTCCGTCCACTGTGGAAGCTCCTGATCGTCATGGAGACGATCCACAGTGGACATCAGTGGATCCAGTTTGATGAAACTGCTGTGAGAACGTCAGTGAAATGTTAGGGAACAAGGAAGAAGTCTTCACAGCAAAACTGAAATGTTCCCTGAGTGTGATTGACAGGTGTGGTAGAAGGAAGCAGTGCCTGAGCCAAGGGCACTTCAGCACCTTTAATGGTTCTGGAGAAGTCACTGTCCAAATATGAGCAGGTAGAGGACACTAGTGTCCATTCACCTGGAAACAAGAGCGTCTGAACAAAGTTCACTGTGACCAGAAGAAGACGTCTGCCAGGGGGCGGAGCTTGTGCTGCTAGTTATAGGTCATAATAGAAACATGTTTGGTATTAATTCACCTGCCACACACACAACTACACAAAAAAACTAACAACTACACGTTCAAAATACTACAAACATATACGATACAAAAAACGAGACACAACTACACATTAAAAAAATGACATCATGACCTTTGACCTTGAGCAATGTTTAAAGGTCAAACCCAGAGTCGAACTGTTCATTAAACTTTTTTAATGTTCATTTATTTGAATTGTTTTTATCTTAGAGCTATTTACATCCAATATTTATTTATTTAAGTACTGATGTAATATGTTTGTATTTTTGTGTGCGGTGACTACTTTGAATTTCCCCATGGGGATTAATAAAATATATCTTATCTTAAATGGTAAAATATTTGCAATGGGGTGAGGTTTGTTGTGCCACTTGTTTTTTTGCTTCTTTTTTTCAATTTAAGTTGTTTTTTTGTTTTGTTTTTTACTAAACATTTTCAGATTAATTCGAGATATTTTTATTTGCTTAATTCCAGATTTTTCCAGGTAATCCATATTTTATAATTTTTTTTTCTTAATTCATGATTTTTTTCACTTAATTCCATTTTTGTTTGGCCTAATTAAAGAATAATTAAAAAAAAAAAAAAGCCCCACAAACTTCAACATTTTTCTCTAGATTCATGATTTTTTTCCCCCACTTAATTCAAGAGTTTTTCACTTAATTCAACTTTTTTCTAGTTAATTCAAGATTATTATTTTTGCTTAATTACAGATTTTCCCAATTCATCCACATTTTATTTAGTTTTTTCTCAATTCAATTTTTTCACTTAATTCTAATTGGCCTAATTAAATATTAATTCACTATTTATTTCCACACAAAGTTCAACATTTTTCTCCTAATTCATCTTTTTTTTCCACTTAATTCAACTTTTTTCCAGTTAATTCAAAATTATTATTATTTTTTGCTTAATTCCAGATTTTCCCAGTTAATCTTTTTTTTTTTTTTTCTTAATTCAAGATTTTTTCCCCCACTTAATCCAATTTTTATTTTGGCCCAATTAAGGATTCATTCAAAAACATTTCCCCCACAAAGTTAAAATTTTTTCTCTTAATTCATGAATTTTTTTCACTTAATTCATGATTATTATTATTTTAATTCCATATTTTTAAAGACAGTATTGTAATGTCTTTTACAGATCAACATATTCTCCATGAACTGGAGGAGAGGAAGATCCTGGTGTACACCCCGTCCCGCTGCGTAAATGGTAAGAGGGTGGTGTGTTACGACGACCGCTACATCGTCAGACTGGCGTGCGACTCGGACGGTATCATCGTATCCAACGACAACTACCGTGACCTTCAGACGGAGAACCCACAGTGGAAGAAGTTCATTGAAGACAGGCTCCTTATGTACACCTTCGTCAACAACAAGTAAGAACAAAGGAAAAGAAGATTCTAGAACACGGGCGTCAAACTCCAGTCCTCGAGGGCCGGTGTTCTGCATGTTTCAGATATTTCCCTTTTCCACATGATTCAGTTTAACTCCTGAGACTTTAGCAGTTCCACAATGACAAAAAATAAAAAGTAAAAAAAAAAAAGAATTAAATAAGCAACAAAATGAACAAAAATGGTCAAAGTCATCAATAAAATTAACAAAAATGAATAAACCAAGAAAATTATTTGTAACATGAGCAAAATAAGACACAAATGGAACAAAATTAAAGAAAAAATAATAAAATAAAATGTAGGAAAATAAACAAAATGAACCAAAGCTAATAAATATTTACAAAATATTTGGAAAAATGTGCAAAAAAAATGCACTAAAAAAGAAAAAAAAAGAAGAGAGAACTACTATGAAAATTTGGTCCCAGCAGTTTTAATTTTGCCTTTTGACACTTGTTCCATGTCAGTAAAAACACAGTAAAAAAAAAAAAAAATTAAAAAAGGAAAACAGTTGAATTTTTCTGAATATTTCAACTATTCAGAACACATCAGCGCTGACACTTAAAGAGTTAATAACCAGCTCCTCATCATCTCTGCAGAAGAGTGATAATGATGGAAAGGTTTCAGGTGTGATGGAAGAGGGAATTATCTAAAACATGTCGGACTGGGAATGAAAACGGAGAATGAATATCATTAATCCCTCATCTTTGTCTGCAGGTTCATGCCTCCAGACGATCCTCTGGGCATAAATGGTCCAACTATAAACGACTTTCTACGAAAGAAACCGTGGAACCCAGAAAACTCCAAACAGCAGCACTGTCCTTACGGTCAGTTTGGGCTTTTTCATCACTTTTTTGGTTCAGTTATTTTTGGTGAATTTTACAAATAAACTTTAGTTTCCACTGTTCTACAAGTAAACCCTTTCAGAATAAAAGTACAGGTACTACTGGGAACATTTGAATATCATGTAAAACAAATTACCATGGTAACGGCCATTCTGGCGTCAAAAACGCCTGTTTTCACAGTAAAACTTAAAAACAAAAAAATTATCCCGCAAACCGATACAGATATTTAAAAATTTTTTTGCTTCATCAATAGCTTTTAATTAAGCAAAACATTACTTTCAGCAGAAAATTGGCAATTTCAAATGTAAGAATGTTAATTTTACCCCAAAATTTCCATATTATGAAACTGTCTCTGCCACTTCATAATGACGAAAAATTTCCTGATGGTTTTAGGACAAGACTGATGCAAAAAATTGTTTAAATATCAGTATCGTTAAGTTTTACTCACAAAAAAAGGCATTTTCACACCAAACTGGCTGTTACCATGGTAATTTGTTAAAGTTAGCTCAATTAACATAGCTAAAAATGTTTATAGGATCAATACGTCTAATTTCCATGTGTTACATTTTTTCTCCAGTGGACGATATATTTTCTAAAAATAAAATTCTAAATAATGTGATTTTACCCAAAAAAGCACATTTTGAGATAAAACCATGTGACTGGAGGGTCAAACTCTTTGCACCTCTTCTGAAACGATGTCCTAAAGTTCTTTCAGACTAATTTCGGTGCTTTAATCATTTCTGTCACAATCAAAATAACCTCCCCGACTATTCGTTGAATTCACTTCAATAATCGCTCTTTTGTTTTTCTCAGGAAAAAAATGCACGTATGGAGTTAAGTGTAAGTTCTTCCACCCGGAGCGAACCAACCAATCACAGCTCTCCGTGGCCGACGAGCTGAGGGCGCTACTAGACAAGGCCAAGACGCTACCGTCCAATCACAGCCTGCCAGACTCACAGTGGGGGGGCGGGGCTTATCACACAGAGCATAAATACAACAGCACAGACGACCAGTGCCGCCAGCCCTCCCCCCCCTGTGCCCCCTCCCAGCCTTACCCCCCCCCACCCAGACGTAGACGAGGCCTTCAGCTCCCTGGATAGCAGCTTGTCCCGCCTCTGCATCCAAGACGGCCCCTTCAGCGTGGACCCCGCCCCCCCTGCACAGCTACAGCAGCGGCGTGGCTAGCTACAGCTACAGCTACGACGGGGGGTCCCAGCGTGGATGGGGGGGGGCTCTATGGCTCCAGGGCCGTACTGGGCTGTAACCAGTGCAGCTGCTGTCACACCAGGACGCCGTCGGCCCCCCCAGGGTGGGGCTCCTGCCCGGCTCTGCCCCCGCACAACAGAGACTGCAGCGGGTACTATTCAGAGAAGCAGGTGTACAGGCAGCAGGGCCGCACTCACAGCCTCCCCAGGGACCTATGGGGGGACAACCCCCAGGGCACCAGGAGCCGGAGCCCCGGAGCTGAGCAGAGGAAGGCCCTGAGGAGCCAGCTGAGCACCCTGTTCCCCCAGAGCAGCGTGGAGGAGGTGATGAAGGCCCACCCCAGGGTGTCTGACATGTCCCAACTCATCTCACTCATTCAGAGGCACAGGAGCAGTCACATGACCTACTGAACAGTCACATGACCTACTGAACAGTCACATGACCTACTGAACAGTCACATGACCTACTGAAGAACAGGAAGCAGGTCTACCCAGGACCCCGTCTCAAAGACACTCAGTATGTTTACATGCACAGTCGACAATTCAATTATGATTTGTAAAACTTTTTTTTATTATTCATAAACTTTTTATTTTATTTTTTTGTATATTTTTAAAATGTTTTTCAGTAGTTTATTTTTTTTTAAATGACATTTTCTTTTTTATTATTGAGTGAGGTACGGTCAACTCTGCGACACTAGTTTCCATGTATCCAATGGAAAAGGAAATATTGTCACTAAAGACACAGTCCATAATAAAAGCTCAGTCTTTTTGTGGAGGTAACCATGGTGACGATAATGTCCAAGTTCATGAAATAAAACTGCAGCTACAGAGCAGCGTTCTTATCCAGGATGTGAAAACGGGAAAGAAAACTGACTTTTTCTCAAACTCAATGTGAATTTGTAACCAATCGAACCTGAGAAAAACCTTCATTCTGAATATTTAAAGCATTAAACCTGATGGAAATGGAACAGACTGATGCTGTTTCTTTATGTGTAAAAGTGCAATGCACTAAAGCGCCTTATCTGCTACGTGTTGTAGCACTGGAATAAAAAGCAGCATGTGTTGTTTTCTCATGTTGCCTCAAAGTGAGGACACATACTCTGTACTTGTGTAAAAATAATGTTTGTGGATGTTTTGTGTTTCTGCCGTTTGTGAATAAAAAATAAAAACTGTGATGAAGAAACCAAATAAAGTTTATTTTCAAAATTAAATGGATCAAATTCTATTCACACTCGGTTTCATCATTAGAAATTAAGTATTTTATATATTAAATTATCAAATATTAATTATTAAGTATCAGTGACGCTTTTTTAACTCAGACCACAAGAAATATGTTTAAAACGACCGGAGCCGACCCGCATTTTTAAAAAGTATGAACATCACATGACCTTACTCACATACCTTCATTTATCTCTGTGTTAAAATCTAGTGTCATTGTTTGTAAGTTAATATGTCATCATTCAGAAGTTACCAACGTGCAGCATCTGAACCACGAGTCGACGACCTGTAAAAAAAACACAGACATTTGAACCTGATCCACAGAAAAACCATTAACCTCTGCTGCCCCCTACTGGACCCTTAATAAACCCACATTAACCTCTACTGAAGCCTTAATAAACCCACATTAACCTCTACTGGACCCTTAATAAACCCACATTAACCTCTGCTGGAGCCTTAATAAACCCACATTAACCTCTACTGAAGCCTTAATAAACCCACATTAACCTCTACTGGACCCTTAATAAACCCACATTAACCTCTACTGAAGCCTTAATAAACCCACATTAACCTCTACTGAAGCCTTAATAAACCCACATTAACCTCTACTGGACCCTTAATAAACCCACATTAACCTCTACTGAAGCCTTAATAAACCCACATTAACCTCTACTGAAGCCTTAATAAACCCACATTAAACTCTGCTTAAGCCTTAATAAACCCACATTAAACTCTACTTAAGCCTTAATAAACCCACATTAAACTCTACTTAAGCCTTAATAAACCCACATTAACCTCTACTGCCCCCTACTGGAGCCTTAATAAACCCACATTAACCTCTGCTGCCCCCTACTGAAGCCTTCTGAAACCCACATTAACCTCTGCTGCCCCCTATTGGAGCCTTAATAAACCCACATTAACGTCTGCTGCCCCCTGCTGGAGCCTTAGTAAACCCACATTAACCTCTGCTGCCCCCTACTGAAGCCTTCTGAAACCCACATTAACCTCTACTGCCCCCTATTGGAGCCTTAATAAACCCACACCACAGCAAAGTCAGAATAGATTTTTTTTTTATTTTTACAAATAACTTATCTGTTACAAAGACAGTTTTCCCAGCTAAAATCAAAAAAACACTTTAGATATCCAAATTATTTTTTTTCCATTTAATAAAACATGAATAAACTGCCTCTTCACACCAAGGTGCAGGTAAAGCTGAAAACTGGTTTCTCTGGGTTGAAAAAAGGAAAAAAAAAAAGAATGAAATAAAACAAGTATGGGTTTGGATAAAAAAAAATAAAAAAATACCAGAGAATTTTTGGCTTTTATTAAAATGTCACTTTGACAGAATGGATTATCAATACAAAGTGGATAGTTCTGAGCCACGAACGTAAGGCAACGTTTCACAAAAAAGTAGTGGAAGAACAAAAAAATAATAACTACTCCACATTTATGGTAACGACAATAAGTAAACTTTTAGAAAACACCCTCATGGAAAAAAAGCTTAAGAGGATTTTGAGCCAAATAAAAATAAGAGTATACTAAGTGGACAGTCACATTGTGCTTACATTTAGCTAATATCAAGAGGATTTTTAAACTTTTTTTTTGTTTTGTTTTTTTGCCTTGTCTGCTTCAGAGATGTAAAAAAAAATAAAAAATCCGAGCTGTTGTTTTGAAAAAGGCATGGGACACAGAAGAATATTTTAGAAGAGAAACATCTTTGGTACCTCATGAAAACCAACCAATTCAGGTGCACAGAAGAAACCGACTTTACAATCCACACTGGAATTATACAAATATGACCAAGTAGATTTGTCTCATTTCTAGTTAAAATGTCTGATCACATTAAATTCACACAGAATCACCTACAGAGGAACTTTTCAGTCAGATAGAAGAACTGTTTTATAGACAATAGATCTGGAACTAATCTGACCAAGATTATTTAAAAAAAAAAAGTCAGACAGCAGACCTCCGCCAAAGGCTGGATTGTTCAGTCATTTTACTTTGCTTTGATGAAAAGTGTCAATAACCCTGATTAAAGGTCAAGGTCACAAAGTTGGCTTGATGTCATGTGACGTGATGGAGACACAGGTGTGTTGACCTATCTGATGTCTGAGGGTGAGACGATGTGAATGAGAAAAACCCCCCCAAAAAAACAGATTCTATCTTGTCTGAATCCTGAGAAATGACCACTGATGTTTGTTTTTTAGCTGTTGACCTATAGTGTGACCTTTGACCTTCATTAATAAAAAATAATGGGTTCTTCCTTGACCCATTATCTATCATTACTGAACGTTTCATTAAAATCCATTCTGAACCTTTTGCGTAATCCTGCTGAGAGACAGACTCCAATGTTTTTTACTTCATTGGTAAAAGTAAAAAAACTCTTGAATTAGGCCAAAAAAAACAAAACAACAACATTCGCTTAATTTTGTATCTCCTATATATACACACACACACACACACACACACACAGTGCTCGTTATAATGACATTACTAAGGCAGCTACATTTCAAATAACGCAGTAATTACTTACTTTATCCATAATTGAATCGCTGTTACTGTTATTGAAGAAATAATGTGACATGTTACAGTTTGATGAATGGGGCGCAGGTGTGTCCCAGATACAGACAACTGGGAGTTTTGGTAACACTGTCGGTGCCATGTACGTCTGCATCGAGCTCACATTCAACTCGCTGTAGTTGGAGAGGTGGGGTCTCAACTGTCCTGTTCCCACGCACATAAGTGAAATTCAAGAAATATTCAACAAATATTATCTTTTCATTATTTAAATTGTATTCTCTTTTAATAATCTATTGCAGGTTGCAATCTGTTTAATTTGAATAAATAAATGTTTAGCCAAGTCGGTACCGGTTTAAATGTTTTTTAGTGACATTTTTAAGCAAAAAAAAAAAAGATTTGTCCTATTCTTTTTATTTTTTACCTTGTATTTCCGTTGTTGGTTATTTACTGCTGATGAAAGCCATTTAATCCGAAGATCAATAAAGGATCTATTCTATTCTAAACCTCTTGAATTAAGCAACACATTTTTTTTTAATTGAGCAAAAAAAACAAAAAAAACCCAAACAAAAACATACCAAAAAATTAAATTCAGCAACAAAAAGTACATTAAATTAGACCTTAAAGTAAACAAAGAAAAAAACAAAAAACAAAATAGAAAAACGTATATATTTAACACAAAAAATTCTGCCAGTTGAACCAGTGAAAATTATCTTGGTCAGATTAGTTCAAATCTATTATTTATTTCTATTTGACTGAAAAGTTCCTCTGTAAGTGTTTCGGTCTGATTTTAATCTGATTTTATATTTAAACTAAAAATGAGACAAATACACTTGATCAGATTCAGATTTTTTTTCCCAGTGTAATAAGACGATCCAGGAGGCGTTTTTTTTTTTTTTTTCTTTTTCGTCGACACCCTGATGATCGTAACTGGAAGATTTTTATTGTAGTGTCTCTGCACTGAGGTGTTGTCGTCCCAAACCTTAAACCTACATTCCAGTTGTCAGATAAGATGGCAGTTTTTGTTTGTTTTTCGGTGTGTGTGTGTGAAACCTTTCCTTTTCACTTTTGCCGACAGTCCTCATGTTATTTGGCGTCCTGGAAAAAAAAAGAAACAAAACAAACAACAAAAACAATATTTCCTCCGTCACCTTCTTCCTCTTTTGCTGCATCTGCAGATCGTACACGGGGTTAAAAAAAAAAAAAAAAAAAAAAAAAAACCTGCGATTTTCCACAAAGTGATGATGAACAGACGTGACAAGCTTTACGACGACTGCCCCCCCCCCCCAAAAAAAGAAAAATTGCGATTTCCCACGAAGTTTTGATGAATGGACATCGGAAGCTTCACGACTGCTAAAAAAAAAATACAAAAATAAAAACTGTGATTGTTGATGAAGTAATGACGAACAGACACTGCAAGCTTCACGACGACTGCCAAAAAAAAAAGAAGAAAAACTGCGACTTTTCATGAAATGATGATGAACGGACATCAGAAGCTTCATGACTGCTTAAAAAAAAAAAAAAAAAAAGAGAGAGAGAGAAACTGCGATTTTCCACAAAGTGATGATCAACTGACATTGGAAGCTTCACGACGACTGCCAAAAAAGGAGAAAATCTGCGATTTTCCACAAAGTAGTGATGAACTGACACTGCAAGCTTCACAATGACTGCCAGAAAAACTGCGATTTTCCATGAAATGCTGATGAACAGACACTACAAGCTTCACGTTTGACAAAAATGTTTAAAAAAAATAAAAATAATTTTCCAGGAAAGCAATGACGAATGGACACCGGGAGCTTCACGACAACTGCCAAAAGAAAGACAAAAACTGCGATTTTCCATAAAGTGATGATGAACAGACACCGGAAGCTTCACGACGACTGCTAAAAAAAAAAATAAAATAAAAATTGTTTTTAAAGTTTCTCCGTCGCTCTGCAAGGCTTCAACTCTCGCAGAAATCAAGTACAAAAAGCTTAAAAATGGAGCAGGGTGCTTTACGTTTTGAAAAGAGGGAAACAAAACAAGACAAAAAAGTTAATAAAGTCTATAAAGCTATACTTACAGGAAATACAAGTGATTCATAGTGTGAGGAAGAAGGTTTTTAAGGCACGTTCTAACATTATGTACAGGAAAAAGAGTTCTGCCTCTGTGTTCTGTACACAAAGCATGCAAGGTACGTTCTGTTTAGTTTTCTTTTATTTCATTAACTCATGATCAGAGGAAAAAAAAAAAGGGAAAAAGGGGAGGACGACAGGTGCATGTGAGCGGCGGCAGCAGCAGCGATACCGACGCGCTCCCCCGACCCCTTTTTTTTTTTTTGGCATCTTCTAGAAACAGCAAACTTTTTTTTCTTTTCTTTTTTTTTTTGTTTTCTTAAAAAGTCCACAAAAGTAGTCTGTTAGTTTTCCCTTCAGGTGGAGAGCGGCGGCCACGACCACAGTTTCTGTTTTCCCACTTCGGTCGGACTGTCGCGCACGAAGAAAAACAAACAAAAAAATATTAAAAATAATCAGGAAAAAAAAGAGGCACTTTGGCACCTGTGTTTTCTTTGTGAAGACTGAAAAAAAAAATCTGATAAATGGATTTCGATCATTTTTAGTTAAAATATATGATAAGATTAAAATTAGACAGAATCAGCTACAGAGGAAGTTTTCAGTCTGAGAGAACAACTGGTTTATCGACAAAATATCTGAACTAATCTGATTGGAAAAAACAGATTTTTTTTCTTCTTAATTTAAAATTTATTTTTACGTAATTTAGCGCCCCTTAAAAAATCTACCAATAAACAGTCGATCTAAAAACCTTATTCCTAAAATTCTTATCAAGGTTTTGTTTTTCTTGATTCAAGTTTTTTTTTTTTATTTCAAGAATTTTTTTCTTAATTCTCTATTTTTCTTGTTTAATTCTAGATTTTTTTTCCACTTAATTCAATATTGTTTGCATAATTCAAGATTTATTTTTGCTTAATTTTAGCAAAACATTATTATTTGAACATTTTTTTTACAAATTTTTTTGCTTGATTCAAGATGTTTTTTTGCTTGATTCAATATTTTTCTTCATTCAAGATTAATTTTTGCTTAATTTTAGCAAAAAAACATTGCCAATGTTATTTCAAAAATGTTTTCAATTTTTTTTTCCAAATTAAGTTTTTTCTTAATCTTACTTTTTTTTTTTGCTTAATTTGAAGAAAACAAAATCTGCCAAATGACAGATTTTAAAATTATTTTTTCTTTTTTGCTTGCTTGAATTTTTTTGTTTGTTTAATTAAAAATTTTTTCCCCCATTTAATTCAAGAATTAAAAAAATATATACTATTATTTTTTAAACATTTGTGGCTTACGTCAAGCAACAACAATAAAAACCCATCTGGACAATAGATCTTTAAAATCTTATTTTGAGACGTTTTCACAAGACAATTTACACTTCTTCCACTGGCTGATTTTTTGCTTAATTCAAAATTTTATTTTTCTTAATTCAGGCAAAAAAAAAATATCCAAGTGAAAATGGTCTTGGTCAGATTAGTTCAGTTTTTCTATCTGACTGAAAAGTTCCTCTGCAGGTGATTCTGTCTGATTTTAATCTGATCACATATTTGAAATAATAATGAGAGAAATACATTTGGTCAGATTTAGATTTTTGCAGTGTGTGTGTTTGTGTGTGTGTTTGTGTTTGTGTGTTTGTGTGTGTGTGTGTGCCGTCACACTGCAGGGCCACACAGATAATACTGTAACAGGGAGTGGAGGGGAGCAGCGAGGTATCCCCGTTGAGCAGAGGAGAAAAAAAAAATCAGAGAGAAGGAGGTGACCCCATGAGTCTCTCAGGTGAGGTATGGTCCGGCTCCGCCCACCTCCAGCAGAAACTCGCCCACCTTCAGCAGGCAGGTACGGTCCACCTCCAGCAGAAACACTGTCCAGTCCAGCCTTCAGTGAACAGGTACGGTCCGGCTCCGCCCACCTCTAGCAGAAACTCCGCCCACTTCCAGCTTTTAGTGGACAGCTATGGTCCGGCACCGCCCACCTCCAGCCTTCAGTGGATATCGTCCCACACACCTGACGTTGAGTGGGACCACACTACGCCTACCAAAAAAAAGGACAGGAACAGACGAGCGTCCTTCTATTCTAGTGTGGAAGAAGACAGACAGACAGACAGCCAGGTGGGCGGGGCAGAGGACGAGGCTCAGAAGTGCCGCGGGAACTCGCACTGTTCACAGCGGTCGAGGGCAGGGTGGTTGAGGAAGGTGCAGGCGGTGCAGCTCCACTGCGTCCCCTCATCCTCCTCCTGGTCAGCCACGGACTTCACACTCTTACTGCTCGGTTCTGGGGGGGTGGGGGGTGGGGGTGGGGGGTGGAGACAAGACGTCAACATCAGTATCATTCACACATGACACTCGAAAAACAACTACTGTATTTTCTAGACTATGAGGTGCATTTTCTCCAAAAATGACACTGCACCTTTATATAAGGATTCATTCTGTTTTTTTCTTAGTGTTTCTGTGTCGTACACGGGGCTCATGATGTGGAGTAAAACATACTGTATGTGATGTTCTGTTGTTAAAAGCAGGTAAAGGGGGCCCTCTAGTGGTCAGATTAAGTGCAGAAACAGATGGTTTGTACTTGTGCTGTTCACATCTAAGAAGGAACTGAATGGACATGTTTTTTACTTTCTGTTTGTACGGACAGGAAAACTTATGTCTAAGTATTTTATGTTCAGTTATTGTTAGAAATCATCGCAAAAATGTTGTTGTTGTATAAAAAGATTCAAGATAAATTCAAAAGACTTTATTGTTATTATAAAACAAGTTTCATAACGAAATTAAAAAGACAATTGAGTTCCGGACGTCACCTGACTTTTAGCGTCATGACGCCATGTTGACAGTCAACATGACGACCACGGCGCCACTGTTAACATTACGGCAGTAAACGTCTTCACAGTTTGTGTGAAATTCAGATTTATATGCAGAAATTGGATAATTAAATATAACGGACCTGTATAACGCCCCTGGGGTGCTTTTCAAAAGTATTTCCTCAGCTGAAGAAGACGTCAATGATTTGCGGTATGCTAACATCTACAGCTTCCTCTACACAGGGAACTGTCTAAGAGTCTACAAAAGCCTGGAGGTTCACAAATGGACTCAAGTCTGGTTTTGTTTCAAACATTCAGTTGTGGAATATTAAATCCAAAAACTGCAGCATCATCATTGGAAGGGTAAGAGTTAAATGATCCCAGTTTAATACGAGGTGTTTCGTTAGCATGTTTGTTTATTAGCCGTGCTAGCTACATCTGACAGCACTTTGTAACCTTGGATACAAGGGCTCCTGGAGTTTGAGTCCATGTAGGAAAAGAAAAGTTGTTGAGGTGCTGACACAGGAGGAGAGAGGAGGAGGTGCTGACAAGAGGAGGAGGAGAGAGGAGGAGGTGCTGACAAGAGGAGGAGGAGAGAGGAGGAGGTGATGACAGAAGGACAGCGCTACCAACCCAGTGAGAGTGGAGGGGAGGGGCCAGAGGGCGGCTCCATCAGGAGTTCAGAGGTCACATTATATCTACATCGTCTCCGGTCTGACCCTGGACCATGAAGGAGCCAAACAGGAAGAGATGGACGGATGGACAGATGGATGGACAGATGGATGAAGGAGGAGGAAAGGAGACAGGAAATGAAGACATGAAGAAATGAGTTCACGTACAGGGACAGTAATGAATGGAAGGATCTATTTTTATTTTTTATCCTAAAAGTCCAGAGAACGTGTTAAATGATGTCATCACATAATTTGCATAATTTTACATGTTTACGTAATGATATTAAATGATGTTTGAGAGAAAAATGATCCTGTGTTAGAGACAAAAAGTCAGAATAAAAACAGCCTAAAAAACAAGTTTAACCCATAAAACAGACTCCAGTAACAAACCATCTCCTGAACTGAACCTGCTCATGCGTTTACATCCAGTTGAAACAGCGAATATCATTTTCTATTTCCTAATTATCTATCTTATAATACTATCCCGAAGAATGATTCCCCCAAAATGTAGCAGTGAATGCTACCGGAAGTCTTTTCAGCTAGCAGCAATTAGACTGTTCAATGTGCAATATTGATCTTTTTATAAGTAATATTTATCTTTATATATATATATATATACACATCCGCATATATATGCATATGTAATACATACATACCTATAATTGTACGCCTGTAGGTTAATGATATTTAGTATTTTATTTTTATGATTAACAAATTTCTCAATTAACAAAAGGTATTCAGTATCTGTGTAAACAGTTATTACAGTTATTAGTAGGAGGGCTGTGGAGCTGCTGGTGTCATGTTATAAAAGGCATGAAATTCTCAAAAGGCCGTCGTGTAAACTGTCAAAACTTACCGATAGATAAAGTACCTTTGGGTTTGGGTGGAACCGGACCAAGGAATCCAATGTGGTCGTAGAAGTTATGGATTGCACTGGGATTAAAGTGTGGTCCTATAAACACATGAAGCACAGGTGGAGAGGACAGTGACAACTCTTGGTTCACATGCTCCTCACTCCCCTTTTCCCTGGAGTCCTATACAGGTTTTCCCTGGATCACCTCTGGACCCAGACCTGCTGCTGTGGTCCTGCTTCCCTCCTCCTCCATTTATCCATAGATTCATGACTGTTCATTATATAGTGACATAGATGGTTCAGGTTTATAGTAACAGCTGCAGTACTAGTACATCCACTGGGAGTATTAGCAGTTAAACACTTAAAGTTATTTGTACTTTTTCATTCATTCAAGCTTTATTGGCTACGTTTACATGTTGTCTTTTTTAATTCTGATTTATTTATTCTGAATAGAATAATTCAAAATTAAAAAACATTTTCCTCATGTTTAGAATTAATGCCAATGTTATGTAAAATATATACTTTTGTATATATATATATATATATATATATATATATAAACCTTGAGATTGTTCACTTTCTTGGTTGGTGAAATGAGGTTAGATCCCAAGGACTTCACTTATTTTTATTCATATTATGTTGATATATTAAAATATAGATTGTTTTGAGGGGAAAAGGTGGGATTAAAAAAAAGTTTTACTTCCTCCCTCTCCTTTTCGCATGTGCAAATGAAGCAATGTTTTTTTTTTTTTCGTGTATGTGTTTTTTTAATATATTTTTTGAGCATGGTTGTTTTTATTCGTTGCATATTCAAAATAAATTGACATTGAATTGAAGTGAAGTAAAGGTTTATTCCACATTAGTTAATTCAGCTTTAAGAGCAGGAGGAACAAAATACCCACTTAACATCTGGATGTCTACTGGAAGAAAACGATGGCGTCCAGTTCATATTTTGCTTTTGTTTCAACTATCAACATGTTAGACCAGATACTACATGTGATTTTTGCATTTATTTTTGTAATAATTACGAAGCAGCAGCTCGACCGGATCCACATACTAATGCTGGCAGCGCAGAATATGTGCGTCATTAATGTAAAATTATTGGCCTATTGTGTTCGTCGATATGTTCTTTTTTCCCCTGCAATGATTTACTGACAGGTAAAGTAAAAAGATCAGAAAGCGGAGAGAGAAAAAAAAAGAGAAAAAAAAGGAAAAATGAAGAACAAAAGGAAAAAAGGAACAAAACAAAAAAAGAAAAGTGGAAAGAAAATAAAAATAAATAAAAAGGAAAAAGAAGAGAAAAGGACAGGTGGTTAAAAAAAGGACAGAAAAAAATAGATAAAACAGAAAAAGGGCGAAAAAAAAAAGGGAAAAATTATGAGATAATAGTAAAACTGCTAGTGGTATTACAGGCCCTAACCTCCCCATGCAGTTCTTTTTAGCAGTGAAAGTACAAAATTTGGGATTAAAGTGGCTCAAGGATAATAATAAACGGAACCATGTGATTTTAATAGGCCCTTGTCCACATGGCCTGTCAGTGTTTGGGCCTAAAAAAAGAACAGGGAAAAAGAAAATAAAGAATGAAAGACAAAAAGAAAAAAAAAGGGAATATAAATGAAGAAAAGAGAAACAAGAAAAAAGAGAAGGTGGACATTTGATATATTTATTAACTCTCAACATTTTTATTTTCTAATTTTACCATTTGACAAAGAAAAAAAAAATCAGTATTGGCTCCGAATATTGGCATAGAAATATCAGCGGCCTGTATCAGTCATTCAAACAAAAATATGTTGTATTCATTCATTCTAATTCGGTTTTAGAGGGGCATCTTTTTCCAGTCTTCTGTTCAAACTGTCTTTAATAGATCAAGATAAAAAAAAAAACATCTGATTTGAGCCCGATTTACCTGCATCTGAACATAACTTAACTGTCTGTTTTATGATGATGTGGCGCTATATAAATAAAATCTGACTGAATGTTTTTCAGATAAAACAGAAGTGGACTCGTAGAAGTTGAAAAGCTGAGTTCAGACGTTTCATACTCGGCTTTAAAGGTAGAACTTTATTCAACAGTAGGAAATATTACTGCTGTAGAGAAGCACATGTTTATTTTTCTTTCATTTCCTGGATGTTTCATGTGACCCCCTGATTAAATACATCTACTTACACAATTTAAACTAATCCAGACGCAACAACAAACCTTTCTAAACAAGTCCACTGAGAACCAACAATGACCGTTTGATTCAAAGTTGTTTAGCTAAAGTTGTTTAACTGAGTTTACATGTTGGGAAATTGTGCACCTATCTTTACCCTGATATTTATTCAAATTAAAACCCCAAAATACACATTACACAGAGTTACTCCTGTGTTTATCTGGTGGTAGAATCACAAGCCTGTTGAGCCACATTTTGTAACAAACGTCAAAAGTATAAGACCTTGTTCATTTCATTTTTGTAAAAAAGCTGTAAAAGTACTAAACTGCAATATTTCGTAATAAATTCCCATAACACATTGAAAGTTTCCATCATACTTTCCAAATTTCCAGTATATTCTGTGTTAATCCAACACAAAAAAAGTGATGAAAATCCAAAACCTATTCGAAAACTCTTCTAAAGTACAGAAAAAACACTGAAAACTGTGATAAAATGTCCAAAACGTATGCAAAAATATGAAAATATATATGCAATCAACATGTTTATTCAACACCTTCAACAGTTTCAACAGAAGAACTTCACACAAAACAACTATTCAATTTAATTGTGCCAAAAATATTTCATCAGGTCAATCATGATGACGATAATCTGCTTTAATGGATTCATTTTAACAGCCCTGCTTATTACGTAATGCTGCAAAATATATTACAAAATGCGGCTTCATGACAAAATGAAAAAGTTATTATATTTCGTCTGCGCTGTTACTATAATATGTGGCTCAACATGGCGTCAACATTTGGTTCTTTCATGCATTTGTGAACTGGTTGGTTTTCATTCACTCTGTCGACAGTGGATTTCTGCCAAAAAGCCAATAAATCCCTTGTTACCAGCCAGCGACAGGATGTAATTCAGGAAGAACTGGTAGTTAACATTACAATAGCAGCACCTTGACAGCGTGTGCCTCGAGGACATGAGTGGTGTGAGCCAACGCTACAGATCCTGGATCAGCTGTGACCTCACCTTCAGCCGCAGGAAAACACTTCCCTTCCCAACGTTAAAAAAGACTCCGGTAAAACGTTCGAGGCCGTGGTGTGAACTCTATTACACGCTGAGCATTCTCCGATTTATTTGTATAGACCAGGGGTGTCTAACTCATTATCGTTCAGGGGCCACATTCAGCCCAGTACGATCTAAGCTGGGCCAGACCGGTCAAATAATATAAATAATAGGATAAGAACTTATAAATGATGTAAACTCCTAAGTTTTCTCTGTTTTTGGGGAAAAAACATTGAATTCAATGATGAAAATGTTTTCATCTATGAACTGTACTCGAACATAAATGAATAAATATTAACAATCTGAAAATTCTTAAGAAAAACAAGTGTGACTTTAACAATATTACACCTTATTTTATCATTTATACATGTGCAACACAACTTACAGATCACAGTGGATCTATAAATACACACATTAAATGATTAAATGACAAACAGAATATTGATAAAATTTCACATGTTTCTCTTAAAACATTTTCAAATTTTTGGTCGTAAATGAAATTTTTTATTTTTTTTTTACACTAATACAGAGAAGATTTTTTTATTTTTATATTATTTATATGTTATTATGATAGTATTTTACTGCTCTGATCCACTTTAGATTGAAATGACATAAAAATCTTTGTTAATATTTTCAGGGTCACAAAACCATCCTAGGGGCCAGAATGGATCCTTTGGCGGGCCGGTTTTGGCCCCCAGACCGCATGTTTGACACCCCTGGTATGGAAAAAAAAACACTATTTCACAAAATCAAAAATAAAAGCCTCATTCTGATGGGATTAGTTTGTCCTGGGGACCCTGTGTAATGTAAAAAAAACCTCTTTACATCTGCTACGTAATTAGCATGAAAACAGTGGAAACGTCTTGGCAAGTGAACCACTCCAATATGGCCGCCGTGTTCTGACGTATCTGGCCACCGTAGGCGCAGCATCAACCCTTTCTGTATCTATGGTTACAAACCACATGCACACAACATCACTGCGTTCATTACTGACTTACATGTTTACTTTATTTTTTATTGAATGAGTCCTTGTTATTAAAATGTTTGTGCCTTCTGTGGTCTACCCTCTTTGTTGCGGCTCCTGAGCCAGAGTACAAACAATCCTGGACGTGTCCCCACAAAGTTATTTCAGTTCTGTTCCTTTTGTCCACAATCTACTGTATCTATGCGAGATGGGCTTTACAAATATGACTGACATGAAGATAAAGACACTCAGCAGTTAAGGAAGATTCACGTCCATCTTTCAGTTTCTTTGTGTTGTTCAACTAAACAGGCCCAGGTTTCACTAACACATGTAGTATTTGTCAAATTTGGAAAGACGGAAATAACACTGAAGGGATTCCACAGCAGCTGGTCTGGACAGGGTGAACGTAAAAGTAAATATTATATATGAGAAAAGGACAGACAGATGGACCAGACAGACGTACCTTTTGTTTGAAGGAGATCAATTTCTTTGGTGAGACAGTCGATGTCGATCTGCAGTAACCGGTTTTTGCATCGCAACTGCTTCATTTCCTCGATCTGGAATGAAATCAAACAGACACAGGTTAGAAATGAAAGGTTGGTTAAAACGTGACTTACTGTCGTGTCTTAAATGGAGCACGAGATTAAAAACTAGTGCCGTCAAATGATTAAAACTTTTAATCAGTGTAACCGCATCATATCTACAATATATAATGTAATTAAAAAAAATGAATTGCATTATATTTTTCACGACCAAAAAGACCCAACAAAATAAATAAATATATGCACTTACGACTGTGTTTGTTGAAAGCTAGGGAACACATTAGCCAAAGTGCTAGCTGACCAACGTATACTTCATGTTAATGCAGTATTTTAAGTTGGAAACCATTGGGAGAAAAGTGTATCTAATACTTTTTTGACTGTTCCTTCTTATTTTTTTTCCGTACTTAAATATCGTGCTGTTTAGTGTCTTCCATCTGTTCATTTGCGCATGCATGATGCTAACTACTGCGACTAACCGCCTGAAATGTGCCAACAGTAGTTCAGAGTCATTCTGCCACAGATAATGGATTAAATGTGTTAACATTTCTAATCAGACTAATCATTATGATGGATTAATCCACGTTAATGTGTTCATTTTAACAGCCCAAGGAAAAACAGAACTGAAAAGAATAAACAAAAAAACAAAAACTAAATGAAATAACTGCAGTAGCTCCTCTACAGTGTCTCTTTTAAGTCACACTTTAGAGTATGGCTGGAATAGACTGAGTATAGTTCATTTTGTAGTTTAAAACATATTTATTTTTTCTCTTTTTTCCCTCTAACATAATGTTATTCTTCTCTCCTACATCAATTACATGCACATTTACAGTTATGCAAATTAGATGATGATATCATGTAGTAACTTTCAGTAACTTTTCAGACAGACGGTAGATCCTTTCCTTACTGTTCCAGTCAGTGGAGCAGAACTTCTCTCCTCTGCAGAGTAAACAAGCCTGAACCCAGGAGTTACTCAGCTCAGCAACAGCAGCCAATTAACCTCCTGCAGCTGCTTTCATATAGCAACACTCTGTACAGTATGAGCTAACTACACAGTTATTAAAAAAAAGAAGAGGAAGAACCACTCTACAGCTGCACTACTGCAAAATAATACAACTGCAGATCATTTTACAGATCTAGTTTGTTGTTGCAGAAAGGTTTAATGAACAAAAGTGGTGCCAGGTGCAACAAACTCCGCCCCCTTACAGATGTTTTTAGCTAGCTAGTTTTAGTTTTTAGCTCTTAATGGGTTTTACTCTGGAACACCTCCGCAACTTTTCTGAAAATTTCATGAGAATTGGTCCAGTAGTTTTTGTGTCAAGTTGCACGAACAAACAAAAAACACAAAACAAAAAACACTATCACTTGCCTCCCCTTTGTGTGGGTGGGCGGGGTGTGTGACAGGGTTAAAAAAAAAACAAAAAAACACAAAATAACCAAAAAACAGAAAATGGTTCAGAGCCAAATCATCAACATAATCGACGTTCTGCATTTCTGATGTGTTCCAACAAATCCTGGAAAACAAGTGGAAAAGTAAAGGAGGCTTACTGAAGGAATTTGGGAGGCGGAGTTAGATCTCTCCAGTCGTCTCCTGGTCAGGTCGTTCTCCATCTCGTTGACCTCCTCTTTTAGCTTCTCCAGCTTTTTCTTCTTGAGCTCCAGCTCGTGCCACAGCCTGTCCATGCGGGCCTTCTGATGGACCAACAATGCTGTGACAAAAAAACAAAAACAAGCCTTAGCCAACGCATAATCTGTTCATCGTAAACATGATGAAATGAGATGAAGCTTAGTTATGTTTCCCTCTACTGTCCACCTGACACAATATATTTTTCAGCTTTATTGAAGAAATAAAAAACAAAAAATGCTGTCCACTGCAAAGAATATTCTATAAAATTTGTAAAAATGTATCTGAAAAAAACCGGTTCCACAAAAGGCAATTAATTAACAACATTCCTGAGTGTCAGGAGGCTAGGTAAGATGAAAACATAAGCATCATGTGAGTTGTAGTCCAAGACTTTGAGAACTACAATAAAAAAAAAAAAAAAAACCACTTCTCGAAACGTAGTCAAGAGACCAATATTTCAGCCGACAGTTCCTTTTTTCTTCTTCTTGTATCAGTATCAGTCTGTTGCTTTGGCCAATATGCTTTTTTCCCCTAATATGATTCACTGGCAGGTGAAGAAACACGAGAAATGGGGGAAGGAGAGAGAAAAACAAATGAGAAACAATGGAAAAAAGAAAAAAAAAGGAAACAAAAACAGGTATGGAAAAAAGAAGCGGGAAAAAATGGAAATAGAGTAAAAAATAGAAAAAATAAGAAAACAAAAAGAAAAATAGACTGGATTGAGCTTATATAGCTTATTTTATACACCCATGGTGCCCAAAGTGATTTACAATTCACCCACACACTCATACACTAGTAGGTGCTGCTGCAATATTGACTATAGCACATACAATAGATAGATGTTTTTTTGGTATGTTACATATTTGCAACAGTAGGCATTAAGGGGTTAACAGCTGGGTCCCTCTATAAACGTAAACAGATCCCAGAACAGATGAGGGTTGAACATCTAGTGTGACAGTCCAGGAACAAAGATCACACACTCGCTCTTGTGCTGTGACGGCCTGGAGCCAAACTACTACAGGTTTGTTTAATATGATCACACACTGTCAGAGGATGAGCTACAGGTGAAAAATGTGGACGTATGTGCTGCATACACGCCCATATGGTTTGTTTGAAGGCACTGTTTTAGATCAGTGTGTAGTCTGTTTGAAACACACTCTAATAAAAGGTCTGTAAAATATCTGCTAATGTGAGTATGTTAAGCAGGATTCACATCATAGAACAACACTACATTAAATAGTGCTTTAGTATTTGTGTTTCCTCACTTAAATTAACCCTTAAAAGACCAAAACAGCAACATAGAAAAATGTATTTAAAAAAAGTGTTTAAATGTAGACTTTCCCTTAGAACAGGGGTGTTAAACTCATTTTAGTTCACTTCAACATTCAGCCAAATATGATCTGAAAAGAGTCAAATTACAGAATGATACAGTAATGTTTACATTTATAATGTTTCCCTCAAAATGTGAACATCAACAATGGGACATGTCTTAAGAAAAACAAGTGCAGTTTTTATGAGATTTTCTCCCCATTTGCCTCAAATACAGCTTACATTACAACTACACTAAATACAGGAGAATATAACAGGAGAAATGATATTGCTATAATTACACTTACTTCTCTTAAGACATTTCAGGTTGCTGTTATTTCTTCAGGTTATTCACATTTTTGTAAATGGATAGTTCATTAATATAAAGATTTTCATGTAATTTTAATGTTTTCATGCAAAAACAAAGCAGTTTTCATTATTTATAGGTAAATATGATCATATTTTACTGGTCTGACCCAAATGAGATCTAATTATTCTGTATGTAGAAACTAAATTAAAATAATTTTTACACCGTTAATATCTTCATTGTTATTCATCCTAGGGGCCAGATTGGATGCACATAGCAGCCACAAACACTACCGAAGAACTGATGAAAGTAGTTAGCGAAGGCGCACAGCTATTAGCAGTGACAACATTGATTAATCGCGATTGAGAGAAAGTAGCTCCAAGCAATTACAAGGTGTGAGGTTTTTTTTCTGTGACGGTTTTGTTATGCAAATAAATCACTCATTTGAACACATACCGTTTTAAGAAGAAACGCGTTTTATTTTGTTGACCCTAGGAAACCTGCCGGGACTACGTTCATTTTTACCAAAACCGGACCAGAAATGGGCTGTCGGAGGTAAGTCACTGTGGGTGCACCAACGATCCCTTTAAGCAATTTTAAAAAACTATTATGTTGGAGACCTCTGCTTTAAAGCATGGCTTCAAACATAATCCACTTCATTATATAAAATAGTATTCATAGTTACACCATGTCATAATACAGAACACATTCTATAATTAACCCTCCCCCAGTGTCACGCCTACCAGTGACCATTTTCTTCCCCTTTTAAGACATTTCTTCCACCATGTTTGAGATGCAGCCCCAGGGGTCAGGTGACGAACACAAGGCCTTCATTGGCCAATCACAGACAGGTTTTCACAATATTATGTGATCACAATAATATTTTTCTCCAGCCAAGAAACAACCATGTCAGTTCTGTCATGAATAGTAGGGTCAAAAGACACTTTCTGAAATCTGAGGTTTTAATCTGATCTGTTTTAGTGGCAATTACGATAGGTTACTGTTGGTAAATGACCCACGATAACGCAAAAACCTATGGATAGATTTTGATGAAAATTTTCAGGATGTGTTGAGAGTGTCACAAGGAAAAATTATGAAATTTTGGTGATGATCCGGAAGATATCCTGGATTCTGGATCACTTTGAAATTTTACACGGCGGTAAATGGAGAATACATTTCAAAGTGATCCAGAAGCATTAGCCTACCACTGCAGCATTAGCATTAGCCTATCACTGCAGCATTAGCCTCCCACTGTAGCATTAGCATTAGGCTACCACTGCCGTACTTCATCGATGCAGCAACATCTGAACCTAAAGCATCAACCTCACTTCTTCAAAGCAGACTCAGAGCTTCTACATCTTGCTAACGTATTGCTAACAGATGAATACTAGCACCTCTTAGAATGTAGCCTGATTTGTTGTAATTATTTTTCATAAATGTACAAAGTTAGTGTAATTATTAAGCTACATCCCCTTTCATACATCCAGACAAAGACACCTGAAAATCCTTCATCATTTTCCCATCCCCATTTATTGATTGATCTAGTAAAAAAAAAAAAAAAAAAATTTAATTTATCCAATTACTTGATTAATCGATGAAAAAAGAAATTGACAGAACACTTGGTTAATAAAATATTGGATAGCTGCAACACCCTAGTTATTATTATTACTATTATTATTATTAAAGTTTATTTATCAGGGATAATGCACATAAAAAAACATTGACCTACATAAAATAAGTCATATGTGTGTGCCAGATTATAGCAAAAATGCTAATTCCAATGCTAGTTCTTATCTTATTTATATAATTTGACTGGTGTGGTCCACTTTCTATCCTATTAAACTGTATTTGACCCTGATTCTAAACAGTGGACAGGTGTGTCTGTATCAGGTACAGGTTTCTAAGTGACTCAGACAAGAACAACTTTAAGCAGATTGACAGGTTTTGGGGGAATCTTTGTAACAGCGGGTGGGGGTGGGTGGGTTGTCAGCAGCAGCAGAGGTGGCTCACCCAGTGTGGTAAAGCCCCTCTGGGTGGTAGTCACCAGAGCACTACAGCCACAGGCGGTGACTCACCCGCAATGCAGTCAAAAGCCCAAAAAAGGAAACGTGTGTAGCACTCGCACACTTTTGACTCACTCTCCAGAATGTGCTGCTGTCAGGGGCCTGGGCAGTGAAGGCAGCGTTTAGCCTGGGCCAGTCACTGCAGCGTCATCACACACTCACCTCCGGGTTTATCGAGCTCGCACAGTCCGACCCTGCGCTGACTGAACATGACTGACAGCCAGTATACACACAATCTGCACCCACAATGCACTGCTGCCGGCGCTCAGTGTTATGGAAATACTTGATAGTAAAAGGAGTTTGTTGGCAGGAAGCAGTGGAAAAGGCATTTAGGCCTTCTGCTGTCCGTACTAAACACTGTACCAAAGTTATTTATTATTCAAATGGCTTCAAACAGATGCTCTGAACTGATCAGCGAGGCCGATAACGATTTTAGCCCATGAACGATTCAGGACGCTGATATTTTTAAGCAGATATTGACCTTTTTTTTTTCTGTCAAATGAAAACAAATGTCCGAAAATCTTCTTAAATTACAATTAGTAGATAAAAATAGTGAGCGTTGGAAATAATAACAATAAACATACACCTCTTTTTTCCTTCCCTTTCCAACACTGGTTGGGAGAGATCATTGTAATCATGCTATAACTTAATGAATATTTGAGATATCACCATGAAATTATACATGGGCAACGACCCATTTGAGTAAAGGTCAAATTAACTAAAAGGTCAAAATCACAGGTAAAAAACAATGTGGAATGAAAATCTCTACAAGTCTCATAATTAGTCTTATCATCTACAACCAATAGTTTTTGAGATCTCTGGAGGTCAAAGGTTAAGTTGTGTCAATCATAGACATATCAGGCTATAACTTAATCAATACTGGATATATTATCAGAATATGACACACACTGACACATATATACATATAACAAAATTATCAATATTGCAAAAGGTCAAAGGTCAAGGTTGCATTTAGCAGAAAGGTCAAAATCACATTATTGGCTCTAGTTCAAGAATAGAAATTTGAGATTGACACGAAATAGGCGTGAGATTAGCCATTCTTTTCTCTCTCTCCCCCTTTTCTTCCCTGTTCTCCTCTGTCTTTTCTCTTCATTTTTCCTTTTGTTAAATTTTATTTTTCATTTTCAAATACTGTCCCCTCCCCCAAATTAGCCTTAGCTAATGACTGATACATGTCGCCAATATTTGGAGCAGATAATGATTTATTTTTTTTCCTCTGTCAAATCAAAACCAATGTCAGAAAATCTTCTATAATTATAAATATCAGAGGGTTTTCCCAGGGGATCAAATAAGCTCTATCTAATTAGAAAATATAAGTAGTGACTGTTAAACTAATAAATATAAACAAACATGCACCTGTTTTTGTTCCTTTATTCCCCTTTTCTCTTCTTTTCCGTTTTCTTGTTATTTCTTCTCATTTGTTTTAATGTTTCCCTGTTTTCTTCTTATCTTCTCCCCCCATTTTCTTACTTTACCTCCTTTTTTTTTATTAGTTCACCCCCTCACAGAACAGAGGTTGAGTGTAAAGGATTCCAAACACCTAAGTATGTTATCACAAAACAAACATCTGTCTGTAAACTCTACAAACATACCTGAACACCTGAAAACACACAGGTGCTGATTTAATCCTACTGCTACAGCAAAAGCAGAACCACTATATGTCATTCATATTAATGAATTGTCCTTTTGGCTGCTAAATACAGTTATAATTAAGCTGATTAACACTGCCTCTGTGTGTACTGGGACTTCTTTGATCATTTATAGTTTATGGTTTATGGCAGATAACTTGCATATAGGGGTGAAAGGATTTCCTTGTGTAACACTGTATGACAATTGTGTTTTGACCCATGTATCTGAACCAGAATTTGATGAGGATTTTAAAAAATTAATTTGTTTAGCCGTATACAGGTAGATTTGGAGAAAATTTTGAATTTGTGTTCGTGTAATTTATGTAAGTTTTGTTGCAATATGTCCCTAAAAGTTCATTTACTTGACTCGTTTAGATTTTTCTCATGAAAACTTGTCTGATGTGTGGGATGAACATGGTTTTATTAATAATAATGATAATAATAATGACAACTAGAAAAGCACTCTGAGGGCGCAAACCTCTACCAAGGCAGCCCTACACCCACCAAGGAGGTATTACATTCGGGTCCTTATGTTTGTTTGTTTGTCAGAAGGATTATGCAAAAACTTCTAAAATTTTCAAGATATTTTGTGTCACAAGGAACAAATGATAAAATTTTGGTGGCGATCCAGAAGAGATCCTGGATTCTGGATCACTTAGAAATTTGACATTGCTGTAAATGGAGAATACATTCAAAATTTTTGCGTATAACCCCCCACCCCCCTGGAGACACAACAGTGGACCAACATAATTATCATTAATCGGAATTAGTGTAAAGCACCCCTGTGATTAATCTGATTTTAAAAAAAACTAAATTTATTTGACAGCCCTACTCAAAATCAAAGAACTGACTCGGTGGCAAAAAAGCCTGGTCGGGACATTGTGAAAACTAGTGAAAACTAAACTGATTATTTATTTATTTATTTATTTATTTATTTTTTGACAAAATATCTACATTTTGATTCTTAACCCTTGTGCGGTCCTTCGTAAAAGGCACACTGGCTGTGTCCTACAATCGGGTCTTAAAAACCCAGATTCCAAAGTTCAGTTCCATAGACTCATCACCCCACCCCCCAAGGATATATTACTGTTTTCAGTAGTAAGCAATGGCATCCTACAGTACGTATAAAAAAGGTACATTTGTGAGCCACCGGGTCTCTTTGACCCGAAGGACCGCACAAGGGTTAACACAGATATCAAATTTGAATTCTACATACCATAACTGACTAAAACCACACCAAAATCTATCTATAAAAAACTGCTTTGGAAAATGTTGTTGTCCAGTGTTATCAGAAACAAATTCACTCTTACCTCAGACACAGGATGATGTTACAGCATCATCTTATAAAACATGGAATAATTGACGGTTTTCATCCTCAGAACAAAAACAGCGCAGGTATCTGTAAGTGTGTCTCCTGCTTTAGTTTGATCAGATCAGACACATTCAGACATTTGACAATAACACAGACTTACTGAATACAGCTACACTTCTAAGAGGTAAAGGCTGTTATTTGTCTGCTGCATTTGAGGAGTATTTAGGGATTTGTTGGTTGGAAGGCACACATTTCAACTGAAACAGCATTTTCTTTTTCTTTTGTTTGTTTGTTTGTTTGCTTTTTCTGCTGACCTTGTTTTACAGTGGCATGTAAAACCCCAAACTAATCCTCTCATATTGTTGTACATCTCTGCAGGAGTGACTTAAGATTCTGTGTAGCTTTTCATTTTCCTGTGCCCTTAGGATGTCCCTGAACAGCTCATGTCTTGGACATCCAGCCCCCCTTCTCCTATGCTGACTCACATCTATCCCAGTGGGTGGAGCAATTCATCTTATATGGCTAATCAGAAAAAGAGCTGAATCGATAAAAGAATATTTATTTACATCAGCCCGTCACAGGCGGTCCATTTACTGATCCAACACTCATATCTACTCTGGTTCACAGTCAACACAGTAGATAACACAGATAGATGGCGGCGGTCATGGCTCAGTTGGTAGAGTGGGTCGTTCATTAACTGAAGGGTTGGCGTGAAATGGCTGCCATGCTTCTGTCAGTCTGCCCCAAGACAACTGTGATTACATATGTAGTGTACCACCACCAGAGGGAGCATGTGAGAGTGAATGAATCACCAATAATGGATCACTAATGTAAAGCCTTTTGAGTAGCTAAAAAAGCACTATATAAATCCAATTCATGATTATTATTGAAGGTGTACATGTGTACAATAATCAGACCCTTTAAGGATGAAGGATAGATGAGTTAAAAAAAAAAAAGAAGTGAAAAACATGTATGGGGACATCCCTAGTATTATGAGTTGTATGGTATCGTCAGATTCTTGTCAATACACACCCCCACTGTTGACTCATGTACAGTATGAATCTGTGTGAGTGGAGAGAGCTGTGGGTGTAAGAGCTGATCTGTGCAAAAAGCTGCAGTGCATCACTCTTGTGTAATGTTACCGTGGTCCTTAATATGTGCAGTACTGAACAAAAACAGGAAGGTCACAGATGACACTCACCTTGTGTATATGCTGCATCATCAGAGCCCATGCTGAGTCTGCGAGGCTCCGTCGGCCTCTCCCTATGAGGTGACAACGGGTCTGACAGATGGAGGGGGTCCGGCTCCACAAAGTGGTGGTCCGGGGGCAGGCTGAGGAGGTTGTTGGGCTCAAAGGTAGGAGACACGACTCCAGGGGACACGGCGGGGGGTTTATTGGGAGACACTGTGATCTTAAAAGTGTACTTGGTGTTGGGCTGCGTTACCACCACACGCGGCGAGGAAGCTGTGCCTCCGCCTCCCACCGAGGCGCGGGACTTTGGCGGATGGTGGTGGATGTAGGCGGGGCCCATGCTCACTTGGCCTGCCATGTTCCTGGCCCCCGAGGCCCCTTGCAAAGGAGGGTTGGCTGAGATGTAGACTGTGGGAGGGTTCCGGACCCCGCTGTCGTCGCTGGAGGTGTTGGCTGAAATGTAAAACTTGGGCTGAGAGCGGGAGCCGGCGGACGCTACGATGGCCTCTTCGGAGGGGGTAGTAGCAGCAGTTGGGGGGCTGGCAGAGATGTAAACAGTGGGCTGGCTGCGGCTCAGGCCTGGGCCTCCGATGGTGAGGGGGGTGCTGGGGACAGAAGCCACCCCGCTTGAGGAGGAGGAGGAGGAAGGGCAGGAGGAAGGGGTGGAGGAGGACCGGGGCCCGCTGCTGGTCCGCAGCACGGCAGTCGTGGTCGTGGAGTTGCTCCTCTGCGGAGATTCAAGTTTGATCTCGATCTGATTCTTGCGGGGGCCAGTCGAGATGTTCTGGATGTTGTACTGGCTGATGGTGGACAGGGAGGTGGGCATGACAGAGGAGGAGGAGGAGGAAGAGGAGCAGGAAGAGACGCCGGAGGACGAGGCCTGGCTGCCGCAGGGGACAATGGATGGCGCCTGGGGGTTTGTGGGGGAGCTAATTGGCATGTAGACGTGGGACGTCTGGTGGCCCTGGGTCTGGTGCTGTGAGGTATGTGAGGAGGAGGCGGCATGTTGAGGGCCGGACCAGGAGCCCGACAGCGAGGACGGGTGTGAGATCTGGTAGATCTGCTGCGGGGGCTGAGACGTTGGGCTGTACTGGGCCCGCCCCCCCTGCGGCTGGCTCTGCCGGCTCGTACCGGACTGGCTAACGTAGGGCCTGATGTAGATAGAGTTACCCTGTGGACTGCTGAGGCCCGACTGCGGACCGCCGTGTATGTGCAAAGAGGTGGGCGTGTTCCGGCCCGTCTGAATGTTGGGCGCTAGCGTCACCGTGATGGGGTTGAAGCGCGGTGTATGCTGGGCTCCTTTGACGCCCAGAGGGTAGAGGCCCAGGTGCTGCGGAGGCTGCGGTTTGCGCGTGGGCTCCATCACACCGAACACATTGAGGCTGGAGGGCACCTGCACCGGGGCTGACTGGGGCTCCTGCTGAAAGAAGTCACTGTTGGGGGCCTGGCCTGTCTGGAGGGGCCCGTCGCTCAGGCTGTGGGCCAGAGTGCGGCTACCGTTCATCCTCAGGCCGTCCCGCGCTGGGGCCGCATGCACATTCTGAGACTGCAGGCCCAGGTTCAGCTGGGTCATGTGATTACGGATCCCGGTAATAGTGGGGTATTCAGAAAAACTGAGGTTTCCTTCTTCACTGTACAGGTAGCCGGGACTGACCTGGGACAAGTATTCACAGCAGGCGTCCAAATTATTGTTGTTCTGCAAAGAACACACACACACAGATACACAAATTAGTACTGCGCAACTTTACAGTCATCATAAAATAGAGTTTTTCAATCATTTAGTAATATAAACCACAGCATTTTTATTTAAAGTTATGAAAAGCTGTATATTTATATATTTCAACTATTTAATTGTACATCCAAGTGTAAAGTGTTTTTCCTTCACATTCTATGTAGAGTAGTTATATATGTTGTTCAGTTGGTAGAGCGGGTCGTCCGATAACTGAAGCGTCAGTGGTTTGAATCCTAGCTCTGCCTGTCCACATGTCAAAATGTCCTTGGGCAAGACACGAAACCCAAAACTGCTCCCAGTAGGTCTGGCAGCAGCACCTACTGGTGTGTGTGTGTGTGTGTGTGTGTGTGTGTATATATGGGTGAATGTGAGGCCTGTTGAGCTGCATTTTGTAATAAACGTCCAAAATGTACTAACTTTTTCATTTCATTTTCTAATAAACTGCTCCAACACATTTTCTAATACATTTTGCCGCATTATGTAATAAGTTATTTCATTTTGCAGCAGCAGGCCACTTTGAACAAACAAATAAACTATACTTTAGAATAGTTATTACATTTTCTAGAGAATAAAAAAGTTGCAAGTGCATTTTGTAATAATCTTCTAAAAGTATAATAACTTATTACATAATGAGGCAAAATGTATTACAAAATGTGTTGGAGCAGTTTATTAGAAAATTAATATAAAAGTGTTTACATTTTGGACGTTTATTACGAAATGTGGCTCAACAGGCCTATAGTATGTACGGTGGAAAAGCGTATATAAGTGTAGAACATTTACCATTTATGTTTGTTTACTTAGTTAATATGTAGTGTGATTGTTGGTTTGGTTTTTCTACTCATTTATCTAATTTAATTCATCATCAACGGACCCTCAGGAATATTTGTTTATTGTTTACGTCGTATGCCTGATATGCAGACAGGTCCTTAGGAAAGTTTTATTTATTTTGGTAGAAAAACACCTGCCAAAACTGTGACACATCACCGAACTTTGTGAAAGAAAGTTTTTCAATGTTGTGCTTCCACTGCCTGGAACAGCCAACAGAAGGGACATGGTCTCTGTGAATACATTTAAAGACATTTTAAACATATGATAAAAAGATTAATCTGGATGGAGAAATTTTATTGGATTTAATTGGATAAAACAGAAAATGGCTGTGATCTGTTTTTTTTTTTTATTTTGGTTTCGTAAACAAATATTGAGGAAATTACTTGTTATTTCGTTGTCTTATTTTTGAAAAACGATGGATTATCACATATCAATTCATGATGTTCCGTGTGTGTGTTTTTTAATATACACAAAATAAATAAAAATACATAAAAATAATACATAAATTAAAAATACATGAAATAAAAACTTTTTTTCAAAGTAGAAAAGTTTTCACTTTGCACCTGTTTCCCTCATGCTTTATGAGGACATATATTTAGTTATAGATCCACATCATTTCTATTTTACTATTGGGGACCTTTATTTATATTTAACCCTAGTAGGGACTTGAATTTTGGTCCCCGTAGTGTCAAAGGTCCCCATGATGTGACTGTGTAAAACATATCAATGTCCCCATAAAGATAGGAATATACACACACACACACACACACACACACACACACACACACACACACACACACACACAGAGCAAAGCCCAGTTGCTAAACATTAGCTAATCTGTGACTCTTTTTTCAGTTTATCGCCCAGGTCTAGTGTCAGGAAGTAGGTTTTGTTCTGATGTGTCATTATACAATTAAAATGTAGTTGATTGATGAATGAGTTAACATGCAGTTCCTCCAGGTGTGTGTTTGTAAGAGCATCAGCTGTTCTGCTTACCTGTAGAACACACTGGGAGACAACACCCTCTGGGACTTCAGGGAACTTTTGGCGCAGGTCATGCAAAACCTGAATATCAATCTGGTGGCTTCCCTGGGCCATTCGTATGTTGCCAGGTCAGGATAGTTTGTTCTGTTCAAGGCACTGGGGCATCAGTCGTCTCAGCAAAGCGCCTTCATCTTGAACATCTTTTAAGAAAACAACAACAAAACAGAGAGAGAATGGGTTTAGAAACGGCGTTTAATTAAACTGTATGTCTGATAGGGCTGGGAAGATATGATTTTATACCGATTTGATTCTTTTAGGAATTTTTTTTGGTGCCGATTCAATTTAAATTGCGATTCTTCGATATTCCGATTTTCCCTTTGCCTTTTTAACACTAGACCAGGTGAAAAAGCTAAACGATGATGCCTCCAGATCATATCAGGAGCCATATTTCCCAAAACAAATCACATCATATGTGAGTCAGTTAAGATTTATTCAGCAGTAATATATGTGAAACTGACTTTGGGAAGTAAACTATGACATTTATCTTTATTTTATATTTTTATATTTTTATATTTTTATATTTTTATATTTTTTATATTTTTATATTTTTATATTTTTATATTTTTGTAACTTTTGAGTGCCTCAGCCTTTTTTCCTCTATGCTTGAGACTGGTCCCTCCACTGAAGAGCACCAAAAGTTTTTACAATTTTGCACAACGTCTGAATATCCAAGAAGCACTCCTGCCTCCTCTACAGTTTTATGACATTTATCTGCACATAACACAAGTATGAGCCTTTAAATTAACATACTTCATAATAAAGTGGACATGTCCAGCTCTACTCTTCCCTTCTGTTAGAAAGACCACACACTTTAATTGTTGATTGTTTAACTATATTTATTCAAGAACAACTCGTTTTCTCTAAGTTTTCAGATATCCCGCGCTGTTGAACGCACCAATGATGTTCCAACGGTCCTGAACACACCATATTTAGAATTAGCTGCTGTGTTGTCATCTCACCCTCTTTTCCCCCAACTCTAATTCATATACTCCTGGTTTATTACTGTGTGTAAATGACACAAGGTCAGATTAATAATACAATACAGTTGGAATAGACATTAGCATAGTGTAGTGTTTATCTGTCCATAAGTTAATGCTGTTTAACGCTGGTGTGTTGTTGAAGCTAATACAATAATAAGCTAGCTGTTGTCTGTGCCTTCTGTGACATGGTTTCTGTGTATTCCACGATATATATTATTCATCTGAGTGACTCATACAGTCGTCTACGGTTTATGCAAGCGGGAATTTTTTTTTCCACGCAGCTCAAAATGAATTTTTGGGAAAAAAAAGGCTTTTGAACAAAAAAATTTAAAAACCATAAAACAAAAAATCCCGATACAAATGTGAATCTAATTTTTTCCCCCACCTCTAGTGTCTGATATGTAAAGGCAGACCGAATCCAGGCTCCACTTAAATTCAGACTAAGCCTGGAGATGAGTCGACACATTAACTTTTCTTTAACGTTAAATGGAAAAGTAAGCATGTCCAAGCTACGGGGAACAAGACATACATCAGACATTTGAGGTTGTCTATTTCATAATGCCTGGGAGCTTTCAAAACAACATTTTAGAGATCTTTAATAAGAATAGACTGCATTCATTTTTGAAGCCCTTCTTCCCACAAAGTAGTTTAATAAAAGAGTCGCAGAGGGAGGAAACCACCTCTGACAGACTACTGAGAAAACCAGCCTTTCCATCTCATCTCAACATCAACATTGGCTTATTAAGGACAGAAGGGGGGCGCACACAGATCTGGTCTTCAGGCAAATCTTCACATAACAATGGGTTAAGTGGTAGCATGAGGCACAGCGGCAGAACAGTCCGTTCCAGAGAAATGGCGTTCTACTTCAGACTACCGCAAAGAGAACACAGAGCTCTGCCACAAATGTTTAAGCAGATGATGTTGTATGTGCTTGTATTTTCTGAGCTTCTCAAGATCACGGTTCATAGGACCAGGCTGCAACAGAAACATATCAAGGTTTTGTCTTGTTTTATACTTTAGGATTGTTTTTTTTTTTATTATATTAAGATAGTGATAAATGTGTAGGGGAATTTGAGGGGTAGGGTTAAAAAAGTTCATACTTCTTCCTACTCCCTTTTCTATCGTCCAAAATTCAGACTTGCTTGAACTCAAAAATAGATTCTGTTCATTTAAATGTAATTTGGTTTTGGTCTTATTTGTTTTTATTCGTTTCTTTGTATGTTCAAAATAAAAAAAAATATGAATAAATGATATATGAAAATCTGTCTTGTTCATTATTTTCATTTGCTGCTTAAATGTCATGTTTATTTCCTGTCTAATATCAATATTGATCCCAGTGTTGACGTGTTCTATTGCTGTGGTCGTCAAATAATCAGGTTATGGCTCAAAACTGTACTTTGGCATCACTAAATTAATCTGACTCAGTTAATTAATACTATAGCTGTCAAATGATTCAACATTTTAATAAGATTCATCACAGGCCTGCTGTGTATTAATTTTCATTAACAAGTATTCGGAGAATGCTTAATCTCGCCCCTATTTTGTGCCAATCTCAATTTCTATGACAACCTGTTCTTGAATTGGAGCCAATAATGTGATTTCGACCTTTTTGCTAAATGCAACCTTGACCTTTGACCTTTTGCAATATTGATAATTTCATATGTATCTATGCATCATTGCCTATAATATTATTATATAGTATAATGTATCCAGTATTGATTAAGTTATAGCATGATATATGATAAGTAGTTCATTTTGTGACATGTCACCTTTGACCTCCAGAGATTTCAAAAAGTATCGGTCGTAGGTGATAATACTGAATATGACAATTGTAGAAATCTTCATTCCGCATCGTTTGGTACCAATCTGAAAGTTCTGTGACCCTCCGTTCTTGAGTTATAACCGATAATGTGATTTTGACCTTTTAGTTAATTGTGACCTTGACCTTTGACCTCTACTCAAATGAATGATTGCATCTGATGCACATTAGCTGTATGTATATGCCCATGTAATGTCATGGTGATGTCTCAGGTATTCATTGAGTTATAGCATGATACATCTCTGCTGTCACACACACACACACACAGCAATTACAATAATCTCACCCAGGTTTAAAAGGTCAAGTGTGTTACTTCTTTTTTGTCATCCTCCTCTTTCTTCTACCATATTCGTGTTGTTTTTAATATATGAAACTTGAAATAAACCTCTTAAAAATGTAAGTATGACAAAGTAAAGTGTGGGAAAAGTACTCAGCCATTAATCCACTCTTTACATACTGTGCACAAGGATGAAAACAGGACATAAATTGACAAATCCAAACTCGTCAAGACACGGATACGAAACTGCTGCTCACATAAATTCTTGAAATTGCAGTGTTGCGACAGAATCTTAAACTATTTACTGCTTTTCACCCTCAAGTGCAATTAAGAGGTAGACGTTTCTGCTCCGTGCCTCTGAAAATGATCACACCAGTATTAGTTCATCAGCACAAATCCAACAGGAAACACTGGAGCACAGTCCTTTAAACTATATTTTACTGGAGGTGGGGCTGAACCATCCATCGTTTTGGACTGAAAATCACAAGTACGAGATTTTGGGGTCATCAAAGTAGTGATTTTTTACAGTGCTCCTAATTCTGTTTCATCAACGATTTTACTAGTGATTGACTGATAAGAATTTTTTTGGGTCTGATTCAATATATTTTTTTCTTTATTTATTCTTTCATCAGTTTTGCTAATGACCAGTAGTGATATTTCTAAGCCAGTGTTTGGAGCTGATACTGATTTTATTTTTTTATTTATTTCTCTCTATCAAATGAAAACAAAAGTCAGAAAATCTTCTTAAATTTAAATTAAAAAATTTAAATTGTGACAAACTCTTCTCAGACCCCCCATTAAATTTTTCCCTCCCCATTAAATTTTTCCTTCTTTTCCACCTTTTTTCTACTTTCTTTTTTTTTCTGTTTTTCCTTTTTTCCTCGTTTTCCTTCACCTGTCAGTAAATCATGGCAGGGTATGGTTTTTATTATTTTAATTGTTTTATAGAAGTTTATTTGATTGCAAATGTTGCTGAGTCACTGAAACTTGATTTGAAGAAAATCGTGAATGAAATCGTAATCTGCTAAAAAAAAAAAAAAAAAAAAAAAAAAAAAAAAAAAAAATCGCAGTTAATTTTTTTTTTCTTAAAATCATTCAGCCCTAACTGGAGGTGATGTGAGACGTTATCATCTACCATCAGCAGCTCTATTTCTTAATTCTGCACCAGATCAATCGTTAGCTTGTCAAACATAAATTAACCGCATTGTTGTTTGAGCCGTGGAAACGCAGCGTCGGAAAAAAGTAGCAGCTTATAGACGGATAGAATAGAATTTGGCCACAAGTTACAATCAAATTTAGATTTAGACTTATTTCCAATCCAAAACATAATTGATTCTGATCGAGTCTGAAATCACATGATCAGTTCAGGACATCAATTGCAGTGTGTGTGTGTGTGTGTGTGTGTGTGTGTGTGTGTGAAATGCCTACCTCCTCCTTGCAGTGTATTTTAGTTCATTTTACTGTATTTATTTATCGTCTCTTGGATTTTAAACAGTTCTCATGGGGATCTTATATAAGGTTTTATACACTTTTACACACACACACACACACACACACACACACACACACTGTGCGTCTACAGTTTTTCTAGCTTTTACGTTTGTCTTGACTTGTTTTATTTGATTTGATTCTGGGAGTGACTGAACAAAAGTTCCTATGTATTCTGCACAAATAGCAAAGTAAACTTTTATTCTATATCACTAAATAATAATAATGAATTAGACTTATATAGTGCTTTTATATTAACACATACTCAAAGCACATATAAATATGATAAATGCCCAATAATGTAATAAGGTATTACATTGCTGGTAAAATGTTATTACATTATTAGCCAGGATATTATATTACATTATTGATTAAATTATTACATTATTTGGTTTTATCACATTTTCAATTCCATCCAGGACAAATATTATATTTTCAGGCATTATTGCATTAGGTGCTACAAAGACGCAGTGTTTGTAGTTCTACACATATTTACAGTGTTTTTATATTTAAAAAAACCCTGTCCAACAACTTTACTCCTCTATCATTTATTACAATTACATGCACATTTATAATTCTACACATTAGTTACTAATATTATTTAGCAACTTCTAATGATTTTTAATGACAAACGATGGAGACTTGTTGCAAACATTGTTAATATCATACAGTTATGCTCAAACTCACTGACCCATAATGCACTGAGAGACAAAATGACACTTCAACAAAAAATGCAGAGCTGTTTTATTTTAATGCATCACTTTTAGCAAATAATTCTTAAACTGCCAACTTTAGTGCTTGTTTCAAATGTCAGAATGACTGGTGATAAAAGTTTGGGGCCTGCTATATGTTCAACAGTTGTACTTGGCTGCTTCTTTCCAATCCTTGTTCCACGCAGAAGCTATACTCTTACCTGGAAGAAGCCCAACGTGACCGCACTGTTCTACTACCAGCCACTGTTCTCTGCTCTCATTCTGTCCACAAACATTCTAACTAATCCAAGGATGTGATCTGATAAAAGCTCACTTCTCTGACCTTTAACCCTTTTTTTTAGTTTGACACTCATGAGAACCTGAAAGTGTTGCACACGGACAGCCATGTTTTGTGGATGTTGTCCCACACTTTCTAACCACAGTCTTTGGAAACATCTTCCTGTGGGATTATGGGCCGTTCAAAACACTGTGACGCATGACACCCCCCCCCCCCCCCCCCCTTTGGCTGAAACTGAGCGATGAAGGCTGGACGAATACACTGAAGTCTACTGACTCAATACGGCCTAAATATTTATTAGATATTTACATTTAAATTCTTATCATTACAGGGTGATTTACTTAAACCTCTCTAAATTAAAACACCAACTGTTCATCAACCATTTGAAAGAATCAGATCTTTGTAAAGGGAACACCCTGGAGTTTCATCTAAAACACTCACTTTTACCGTTTATTTAATACAGAGGTGTCAAACATGCGGCCCGGGGGCTAAATCCGGCCCGCCTAAGGGTCCAATCCAGCCCTTTGGATGAATTTATGAAATGTAACAGATTAAATTACACTAAGATATAGATCATTTTAGTTCGTGGTCTACATTTAGACCAATTCAGTCTCATCATTATGGATATATATTCATAAGTAAAAAAAATTATCTTTGTAAATGTACATTTTTTTCATTTAGTGAAACTAAAAGTGTAATTTCACACAAAAATCTCAATAATCAGAATAAATATTAAAAATTGGAAATATGTTAAGAGAAGTAAGTACAATTGTAATATAATATTCCACTTATTACTATTTTGTGCATCTGTAGATCCAGTATGATCTGTAAGTTAAAATGTATATGTGTAAATAATAAACTAAAGCCTAATATGGTTGGTTTTCATCATGTAAATTTGACTTTTTTCGCTCTAAAACAGAGAGAAAAGTTTGAAGTTATTATTTATATATTATGTTATTTTTTTCTTTACTGGTTTCTCTCACTTCAGATCAAATTTAGCTGAATGTGGCCCACGAACTAAAGTTTAACACCCCTGATTTAACAGGTTAAAAAGATGCAAACTTAAAAACAGTTTGATTCTTTTTTTTTCTCCCTCGCCTTCATTTTTTTGGTGAGAACCAGGGTGTATAGAGTATTCTCCTGAGACCCAGAAATGCACTTTTGTCCCAGTTTTATACAGGAACTGACTGTGAATCACATTTCAGGCCAGTTTTATCACAGATCATCCATGTTTAGTAAAAGAGTGTTTGTTTGTGGTACAATTTTGACTTTCCAGATGACAGTTATGACAGATTCACACAGGATTAAGATCACGGACAACATTATTACAGGTATTTCAAAGCATTAGAAATACACATGTAGTAGTAGTCCTGTTCAAATGGAGCATACGTGGACCAATCAAACCAGTTACTTGTACTGCAAGCATAAAAACGTGACAAAGCAAAACAGAACATTCAACAGTAGCCGACATGAATCGAAGCTGTGGGTGAAATGTGAGCTGTGTCCTTTACCTGTCTGTTATGTTCACTGACAAGTATTTGACTTAAAGTTCATACAAGCTCATACCCGTCTCCTGAAGCCATTTGTAAAGTTAAATATGACCTGATTTTGGACTTTTCTATTCCTGCATTAGTTTAAGTCAATATTCATGTAATATTTTTTCACCTGCTATAAAGATATTGTCCAGATTTGGGACAGATAAGGTTATTTTAAAGACAGCAACAGCCCACGGCTAATTTACTGAACACACTGGATTAATGTCCGAGACAAAGAGCAGATATCAAACAGCTTCAGCTTCTACTTATGCACTCTGTGTCTGTCTTATCCAAGATGTGTATGTGTAATGTAATATCTGACAAGTTGTAAATCAGTGTGAGCCGATAACAGGGGGAGGAGATCCATAGCTACTGTCAGCGTGACCGAGCCAGAAGCAGATTGAGAAACAACACAAATGTGAAAAGACTTTCACATTCAACTTCTACACAAGTCGCTTTGCTGCCAGACATTTTAATTTACAATAAATCCATTGTGCAATTTACAGAAATGCCTCTATTTCTAATCTTTTACTTAGTTTTTAATTTGAACTTATTTGGGGAGAAAATACAGAACTGTTAACTTCAGTTTTTATATTTTTGGGTCATATTTGTATGTTATAAACCATTTTAATCCTCTGGCAACTTTATCAATTCTGTACTATATATCAATACTTAGTTTCCCCACAAAGTACAAATTTTTCCGCCATGAGGATCAACACATTAAACCACATTCAAATCTCCCTGTTCATTCTGGTACTACTTTCACCACCCGTTTCACCCTTTGCTTTTCAGGAAGAGTGAGGAGGAAATCCAGCCACTAGTGTAAAGCATACAAGTTAAAGTCTAGACCGTCTGTACACAGATAACCAGGTTAAAGTCTAGACCGTCTGTACACAGATAACCAGGTTAACACAGTCAGAGATTAAGGAGAATGATGGCCAATATAAGTCCAGCACCTTCATACGTAAAAGCAGACATGTGGGAGCACCAGGACGTTAAACAGCAGGAAAGCAACACAGTACCACAGCTAAACTACTACCAACAAACCAAACATTTCACACAAACCAAACATCACTGTTGCATTAGCATCAATGAGCATTAGCTTTAGCTTTTTACCTATGCAGGCAGTTCCACAAACCGACTAAACCCTACCTGCCCCCATGACCAACCGAATTTAATAAAGCATAATCAACAGCCTTTAAGACTACTTCCAATTTTAAGTTAGAATTTCTTTTTTTTTTTTTTTTAAATATGCATATCTTGAGATGTTTTAAGTTGAAATGTAATCTCAGTGAAGCACTTTAAGCAATCACACTTTTCAGTAAGTTCTAATCTTTGTTGTAGACATGTGCTCCACATAAAGAACTTTGTGTTATCAAAATTGGTCTGTATGGACAATGATTTAAAAACAAAAAGAAAAAGAATACAGTGAACATGTAAAATTTTGTTGTTAAATGCAATGCAGTTGTACAATTTGGGTGCACCTAACTTTTGTGGTGGTGCACCTCAGAAAAAAAAAAATGTTAGGCACACCAATGCAACTAGTACAAAAAGTTAATCCATAGTCGTACATTACACTGGAGCAAAGTGACATTAAAAGTTAAACTTATAGTGTGAGCTTCAAACCCAGCCATCACTCAATGCCTTCCTTTGTCTTGTGCAGGGAAATGGTAGGTTTGGCAATCATACCACTAGACTGCGCAATTCATTTTGTGTGTCAAAGAACCAGCACAAAGCACAGCGTGGAGAGTGTCTAAATGCAAACCAGAGGAAAACAGTCAGCTGTATCTCAGATTACATGTTTAGAGCAATCCTTAGTGCCTTCACTAGAGCATTTTCCATGGCCTGCAGCACACTGAGCTAATGAAGCCCACAGAAAATGAAGTGTCAAAAGTAGCACGCTGTGTGGAACCTAATACATTATCAGTTTACATTTACCTGTTTACTTTCACAGCACAGAGCCAGAGGAACAACAGCTAAGACTGTTCTGTTCAGACGACGGCAGCTTGAACCACTGTGGGAAAGGAAATTCACTGCTCTGCAACTGACTTGGTCAACAGTGTGGTTAGATTGCACAAAAACAACATGGTCCACACCTCTTCACTGGACACAATTATAAATCATATTTATATTGGCTTTTTATTAATTATTATTATTATTGTTATTATTATTATTATATCAGTATCAGCCTGTTGTGTTGGCTGATATGGCCTGTTTTTTCCTACCATGATTTATCGACAGGTAAAGATAATTTGGTATTTTGAATAGATATTTTTACCCGCACTTTTAAAAAGTCACGTTTGAACATATTGACACAAATTAAAGATCATATCGGACGGTCATTATCAGACTTCTGCAGAGCTTGATGATAGACTGATCATTTGAACAGGTGTGTTTATAGAGGGATAGTGTTCCTCGAGGACAAGGGTTGGGAAACACTGCGATAGAGCAGCGTTTCCCAACCAGTGCACTGTGGCACATTAGTGTGCTGTAAGAAATCATCAGGTGTGCAGTGAAAAATAACGTAATTTCACCTTATTGGTACTGTAAGTGAGCAGCATGATTATGAATCCATACAACAGCACACACCACTGATCCGCTCTGAACTGTTGACCCTTGACCTTTTGCAATATTGATAATTGTGTTATATGTATATATGCGTCAGTGTGTGTATTATGATAATATCCAGTATTGATTCAGTTATAGCATGATATGTCTTTACTTGACACACACAGTGTTATAGAAGTAAATTTTGCGACATGTCACCTTTGACCTCCAGAGATCTAAAAAATTATTGATCATAGGTGATGACTGAGAATTGTACAAAACTTCATTCCACATCGTTTGGTACCAATCTGAAAGTTCTGTGATCTTCTGTTGTTGAGTTATAATCGAAAATGTGATTTTGACCTTTTAGTTAATTGTGACCTTGACCTTTGAACTTGACTCAAATGGATCATTGCATCGGATGTGCATTATATATATATATATATATATATATATATATACCCATGTAATTTCACGGTGATATCAAGTATTCATTGAGTTATAGCTTGATATGTCTCTGTGGACACACACACACACACACACCAATAATCTCTCCAAACCAATGTTGGGCTAGATTAAAAACTGTATATGTCCCAAAAACTGCATCTGGGTGGATCACTAATCATTGTGGGGCTGCAGTGCACCCCTGTGTGGGGGGCAGATTAGAGCCTCTTTTCCCTGGGGGCGCTAGCGGAACAGGGCCTGAGGCAGCACAGCCCAGCACGGCCCAGCATGGCCCAGATCAACACAAAGCTTCTATTGCTCAGAGCCTTCTTCACTGTGCCAGAGCACTGACCCACAGCTCCACACTGGTGTGTGCAGCTAGCAGGTCTGCCATACTGCATCAATGGGCTCATTCACTCTGCCACAGCCAACGCACCTAAACACGTCCAAATCAATTAAAGCCTCAATAAAATGGGAAGAAATAATCAACAGGAGCCTTTAGTTAAAAATATCAGGCCAGCACCTGACGCTGTGGCTACTGCGATGGCCCGCACTAAAACCAACCTGCAAACAAAGACGCCTCTCATTACTGGAAACAGAAACAACTAAATGTCGTGTCATTCCGTGGATCGCTCAATTACAGCGCCACATCAAAATTGTTCAGGACAGCGCTGATCTTTTCAAAATAAAACAAGTATTCAGAGAATGCCTAATCTCGTCCCTTGCTTAAAACTGCTTACAAAAAAATTGCCTTGCTGGAATGTTCATAAATTGACTAATATAATTTTGTGGTTTCAGTTGTAAAATAAGACGATCTAAGAAATGCTTGGTCTCCCTGACTATATTTTACATGAATCATAATTATTTTTCCGTACTTCTTCTTATTGTTGCTTTTCATATCAAGTTTCTATCATTATTCACTATTTCAGAGTTACAAGATCCAATATTGGTATTATCCAATACTCAAGGTTGCAATATTGATATCGTATTTGAAGTGACAAAGTTGTATTGAGATATCCATAGTTGTGTGCATGTATGTATATATATTGTACTTTTTCTGCACCCAGTCTTTGGACCTACAGTATATAGCTTGTGCTTCTGTCAAAATGTTGAATGCTTGTAAAAATCTAAATTCTTCCCATAGAAATAGACTTTTAAAAAATAAAATAAAATTAACAATAACAAAAGAAAACAGTGGAAACAGTAATGAGTCCAGATGAACTTCAATCAAACAGCCTGTGTGCAGTTTTAAGGAGTCGTCTGGTGGGGCTACATGGAATGTGTAACTGTAGCGTCTTGGTCCAGCAGAATTTAAACAAATAAAGGGACTAATTGGCAGAGGACGCTGTGGAGGACTGCTGGCAACCGCTCCAGGCTTCCAAAGAAGTGAGCAGTGGACTTCTGCACAACTGTGTGTGTGTTTAGTGCACTCGCAGACACACACTTGTGCATTTACAAGAATGCTGTATTGGAAGGAAAGCAGCAGAATCATCCAGCTACTGGTCAAACTGCTTAAAAAAAACAATCAACATCTCATCAAAGACTGTACATGAATCCTGAGCATTTGTTCAAGACAAGAAAAAGGTAATATAATAAAGAAATACTTTGCAGAAACATATCAATATGTACAAAATGAATAATGTAAAGTAAATATAAAATATAGAACTTTATCTGAATACATACATAAGATACACAAGAATGCACATAAGATATTACTGTAATAAATTAATACACACTGTCATGATTAGGATATATTGAACACTGTATTTGTGGTAAATATTTAAAGTGCATATAAACATTATAGTTTATATTAGAAATAGCTGATTATGTAAACTGGATCCTGTGTGAGGTGAGTAAAAAAAGGAGTGTGTGTGAATGATTTGTATGGATTGCTTTGTGTTATTGGAAAATAGAAAATGTGTTAAAGCTAAGGAAGTGGAATGTATTTGATTATTCGTTTGTATTAAAAAATAACAAAAAAAAAAAAAAAGATGGTGGCTATAAGTTAGACTTCTTCCCACTGAATGATGAAAATTTTAGTTGACCATATTGTAGGGTGCTTTGTTAACTAAACCCACGGTTCTCAAACTGGGCTCAGCGGACCCCTAGGGGGACGTGGCGCATGTCCAGGGGGTACGGGAAATTATTCACGGGTTTTTTTTGTTTTGTTTTTTTTTGTTTTGCTGTTTTATTTTGAAATGCGGAAGTTTTATTTTGTAGCGAGCGGGCGGAAGTAACAGCGCTGTTTGACGCCAGCTTGACTAAATTGAGACGGAGCGAGTCACAGGCTATTTTTAGCCACCCTGCAGCGAACATGGATCGATTTTTGTGTCCGCCAAGTTCCTCAAGAAGTGGTAAAAGAAATGACAAAAACAAACGCCCTAACCCTAAAAAGAGAAAGTACATTGATAGTTATATAGAGTTTGGCTTCATTGAGAACAATGATGGTAGACCAAAATTCCACCAAAAGTCTCTGTCTGTCTGTCTGTCTGTCTGTCTGTCTGTCTGTCTGTCTGTCTGTCTCACACACACACACACACACACACACACGGTTTTGTGTGTCTTTTGTTCTGTTTATTATTTTAAAATTATTTAAAATTTTTGTTTCTGAAGTGCTCATTTATATTATAATACCTGAAAATTTCGAGGATGAGGGGGGACATGGAAAAATTTCACCTCTCCAAGGGGGACCTGGGCCAAAAAAGTTTGAGAACCCCTGAACTAAACTACCTAACTGACATACATGCTATTATGACATTGACCTAAAACAACCTTATAACTTATACATACTTATACATGGGGGGAGGGTTGCAATATGGCAGCGCAGATATGGAAATTTTTGGTTTATTTTGTCAATAAACCTGCTTTTTAAAGGAACCACTGCACCAATATTGAATTATTATTATTATTGAATTAATATGTATTCTAAATGAGTGTTAGCATGTTATTTTAAAGACAATGTTGCACCAAAATGATTTTAATGCATAGAAATTGCTAGGATATAGTGTATTTTTGACAGTTTAACCTGCGTAAGTTTGAGGCCACTTTTCTGCCACTGAGGAAATACAATGAACAAAGTGAAGCATTAGAGTAGTTCAGCTCATCTCAGTGTTGTCACTCAGTGAGCTACAGGTGGAGGGAAAAAGAACAGAACTAGAAAAGCACTGAGAGCAAACCTCCGCTGTCGAATGAAGAGAGGTCTACCATGGAGGTTATGTTTTCGCTGCAGTCTGTTTGTCAACAACATTAATCAAAAAGTTAAGGATGGATTTTGATAAAAAAAAAAAAAAATTCAGGATGTGTTGGGAGTGTCAGAAGGAACAAATTATTAAATGTTGGTGGTGATCCGAAAGACTGTATTCTGGATCAATTTGAAATTTTACATTGTGGAGAATACATTTAAAAGAGATCTGGAATCTAAGATCTCTTCTGGATCGTCACCAAAATGTAATAATTTGTTCCTTGTGACACTCACAATTTTATCAAAATCCATCCTTAGCTTTTTGAGTAATGTTGCTGACAGATAGACTCCACTGAAAACATAACCTTCTTGGCAGAGGTAAAAAGGGGAAAAAAAAAAAAAGATAAAAGGGGGAACAAAAAGAGAGAAAAACTGGAAAAAAAAGAAAAAGGTGGAGAAAACAGAGGGAAACATTAAAGGAAAAAAGGAGATATAGCAAAAAGTAAAACAAAAAAAGAGAAAGAATAAAAGGAGAAAGAAGATAAGAGGTGGAGAGAGAAGGAAAAAAGAAAAGGAAGGAATACGTTTATTTATAGTTTAGTTAAATGTCACAATTTATATTTTCTTACTGTAAAGATGTTCTGACATTTGTGCTAAAATATGTACGTACATAAAATACATATGACGCTAAAATTAGCAACGTACCTCTGCTGCTCTGAACCTTTTCACACTAATCTTTTAAATTAATTAACTTCATCCACCGTCTTCTTCTTCTTCCATTTTATTTTGTTGAACCCGTTTTATTTTGGTGAACTTTCATGTTGTTGTAGTTTCTCTCTTGCAGTTGTTTTGGTATTTGCAGCATTTTTGTTTCGCATTTGTTCTGGAGGTTTGTAAGTTTTTGCTTCCGCTTAGTTTCTGTTATTGTAGCATTTTTCTCTTGTAGCTTCACTTGTGTTGCATTTGTTTTATGCGTTTGTGTTTTTGGTTGTGCATCTTGTGTTTGCAGCGTTTTGTCGATGCAGTGCGTTTGTCCGTCAGCCATCGTATAAACTACCCCCCCTCAAAAAAAATAAAGTAATGAATCAAAAATAAGACCCCTCTCCCTTTTCGGGTTGCGCGGTAATGAAGCACATAGTAATAAAAGTGGGTTCAGGTAAATAAGAGGCTTTTAAAAGGACAGTGTGATGTGCAGTCCTGACTAGAAGCCGACAGAAGCTGCTTCAGACCAACTGCAAAATTACTCACCAACACCACTGGTTTTTCAAGAATGCAAATTGCATACATTTTTTTTTACATTTCATTGTGACTGGATGACTACGTAGACCCACAGGCCTTACCTTGCCTCCCACAGAGGAATTAACACACATGTTTGCATGGAAACTTTTCTGAGGAGACTAGTCTCAACAAAAGAGCTTTGGGAGTCATCACAAAAGCTGTGAGCGACTGAATCAAAGTGATTTCCCACCATATTAATGTCACTAGTCAGACCAAGATAAACCTCAGGATAGACTGCGACTGGGACATCAATGGAAACTCGAGCGTCTTAAGAATACAGTCCTAAAACATTTTCAAACTTCATCTTCAAAGGTCAGGTCATGAGGAAAGTGTAAATCTAGACTCATTACTAGTCTACGGAATGAAAACATTCACCACATCACTAGAATAAGTACTCTCCAGGCAATAATATTTGGTTCATCAATCTAAATTTATATATTCTCGCGTTGTGTGTGCATTAGCTCAATGGTGTGAGGCTTTTCTTTTGTCCAAGACACCGACTCCAGAAAAGTAACAAACCACACTTTATGTGCAGGGCCTAAATTGCACTCAACTGTGCCATGAAGCCTGGGCCTCCCAGCGCACACGGAGCCCCCATCAGTTCTGCAACACAGCCTGCTCGCCTTTTACATGCCCACGTTCAGTAACAGGGGTACAAGTGTGTGTGTGTGTGTGTGTGTGTGTGTGTGTGTGTAGACTCATGTACACAGTGTTGGGGGGGGTTGTGCAGGAAATCAAAAGTTTTTCAGGACCGCAGCCTGCAGCTGGTGGTTGATTGGAAGCAGGCGAGGGCACCAGCTCCCCAGGTCGACCAACCCCTCCCAAGGCACTGTGGGAAACTGGGAGGTCTTAGTAATGTGGAGAAGTACTTGACTCCTGAGCTCAGGCTTTGTTTTCCCCTCTAAACATGTGAATGAAGGTTAAATCAGCGTCCTGCAGGTGGATCATCCCATGCTCGTTTCACAAATACCTGCTAACATCTGTCTCTTCTGTGTGGACGGTAATAATTAGTATTAAAGGTAGGAACAGTACATTTGCATGCACTTAGAGAAAATTAACTTCTTGCCTTAGTCCTGCTAATATCAAAGTTCTCAAAGCCATATATACACCTGAGTCAGACAACAGTCAAACCCAACTGGAGTTTTTGTAATCTGACTACTGGTGCCAGATAATGCGGTTCTAAGTCGAGCTTTTCCAGCACACAGTGGTGGACTGTCAGGACCTGCAAGGCCTTCTCTGTTGGCCTAAAAACATCTGAATCACAGAGTGATGATTATATTTTGTCAATGAATACTTATTAAATAATTTCAAATGGGCTATCTACTTCCATTCATAGATTTTCTCCTGGTTCTGCTGCCTCCACACATGGATTTTCATATTAAGGCATTTAACCAATCACATTTCACCTCCATCACTTGTTGCCAGGCAGGGTCACAGTCACAGCAGTTTACCAGTAGGCCTCTCCAGGGCCTCCAAGAAAAAAATAAGCCTCAAGGACACAGATGCTTCAACCAATCATATTTTGAGTTGGCGACACTAAGGCCTTCTAGAAGGCGTGCAGTAACATCAGCATATTGACACCCTTAAAGTGTACAAGCTAAAGCTAGCAAACCGCACCAGCACAAATAAAGTTGGACTGATTTAATAACAGTTTATTCAAACCCACAATGAAGAAGTGGATTTGGTGTCAGATTATTTTGTCAAAGCCATTTTCAAGATGGATTTTTCAAGTAAAGATGAACATCGTTGAGGTCGGACAATTCTGAAGCTAGCAAGTCTGTGACAACCAGGAAATGGATTTAACCATCACTTCCAGTCCATGAACTATGAGGTGTACCCCTGGTTCAGTCTCGTTGAACTCATTTTGAGAAAAGAAGGAAGGGTGGATTTTGTGTACAAATAATAATATGTTTTGATGAGCAAAATGTTGCTATTATCCTAAATAATATTGCAGGTTTATGAGGTTATAATGGATACTTTTATGTGTTGTAGCTGTAGTTGTGCACCCCAGGTTTGTTTATTCAGTAAAAGGCATTTATTGTGAGTTTACTGCCTTTGTTTACTAATTGCTCTTTAGCCATGACACCAACCGGAAGAATGCCAATGGAACCAATTCACAAAGTGGTAGGAAACTGGTACCAATGGGACTATGTAACAATGTGTTTAATCTGTCTACTATAATCAGGGTTCATACACACTTTAACCAATACTTTTCAGCAAATTTCCATGACTACGTACTCCTAAAAATACAAGTCGACTTTAAACAGTAAGAATAAAAAGTTCAAGTGTTGTTAAAGTTTACCAGAGGTTTAACAATAAAATGAATGACAATGTGTGGTTCAGGATTAAATTAACATTTATCTACATGTCCCAGTGAAGCCAGACATTGTTAAATCCACACTTTCCTGGCATTTTAATTTAATTTCCGTTAGACTTTAGTCCATACCCACTTCACCACATGCAGAGTGCTACATCCCAAGAAGTGAAGACGATATGAAATAAAGCTTTTATTCACTCCTTCAAACTATTTGTTTTATATTATTTTTATTATTAATCACACATTATTATGCTGTGTAAAACAAAACAAAAAAATCCATGACTCTTCCAAAACGTTCTAGGTCTTTTTATTTTTTTTTCAAAACCTTTCCAGGCCTAGAATTCGCATTTTTCCAAAACTTTTCCAGGTTTTTTCAAAACATATAAACCCTGTATAATTTTGGTTTTACACATTTGCAGAAGACATAATAAGATGGAAATGACAGAATATAAAAGACGGAATGAAACGTGCAACAGAATGTCATTCAGTGGATTAAAAAAAAAAAAAAAAGATTTTTAACTTTAATGTTCAAACATTTACGTAGGGGTTTACAGAGCAGTGAGCAATAAGTTAATCATGCAGAAGTTAACAGTGAGCAAGTTTACTCATGCTGGTCTTCAAGTTAAACAAGAAGTGATGCATGTGTTACACATAACTTATCTTTGTTAAAACAGGAGTCATATTCAGCCCAGCAGATCTATCACGCATGGTGTCAAGACTTTACTAATCCACATTATGGGCCGTTAGCATTACTGTAGCTAGGCCAACAGATCTCTTTACATGTATTTCAAACCAATGATAGATCGATATATTAGCCGGCCGAGATAAAGACATTTATATTACAGTTGCATTGGCTGATGTTCTCTTTTTTCTGATAGTGGTCCTACTGGACTGGTCAACCATGCATCTGTCAGTCTGTCCCAGAGCAGCTGTGGATAACTATGTAGTTTACCACCACCAGAGGTAGAATGTGAGAGCGAATGAATGTTGGATCAATACTGTAAAGCGCTTTGGTTCCCTTAAATAGAGCTATAGAAACTACTAGTAGATGTACGAGCTGCATTTTACTGAAATAATTCTGTCTAAAGGAGAGAAAGAACTAAAGATGAGTTTTTGTAGAAGCTTGACTGTTTGTTCCACTGTTGGTGTGTGTGTGTGTATGTGTGTGTGTGTGTGTGTGTGTGTGTGTGTGTTCAGGCTCAGTCACTAGTTGACACCAACCATCCTCCTTTTTCTTAATCCTTCCCTCCTCTGCCTCCTACGTCTTTAACTCTAAATTTCAGTGGGCAACACAATCCTTTAGTGCAGTGGTTCTCCAAACTTTTTTTTTGTGTGTCTAACCCAATTTTGACATCATAAATTTTGTCTACCCCTAGACATTCAAAACATACTTTTTTTTGGGGGGGGGGCTGAAATTTATTTGTTTTTAATCATGCAGTGGTTTATTATACTCAGGTGCAAATAAACATTAAGTTTAGACACATTTAATTTATATAATGTGTATTAATATGGATGGAAGCAGAAAATCCAGATGTAAATTATTACTATTACAAACTGGACTGACTGTACAAGGAAAATATATTTACACACACACACACACACACACACACCTGAGATGAGACCAAGCAATGCATTTTTGTCCTCTCTAGGGAACATGAGTTTCACTGTTTTACTTTAAAAAATGTTGTCTGTTGGACATTAATAAATAAAATAAATGAAAAATACATTTAGAAATGTATTTGAAAAACTGCTGACAAGACAATTATTAAATGTAAAAAAAAAAACTTTCACCTTTCTGGGTCTCATGAGGATATTGATTATATATATATATATATATATATATATATATATATATATATACATACATACACACACACTCACACTGAACACCTCCTTCAACAAAACATCTTAAAACAAACCAACTGCAAACAACTTTTCCATTTCATTGTGTTAAAATGTTTTCATGCATGAATTATGACAACCTTGGTCAAAATTTCTACCCTGAGTGTTTTTAATTTTCTTTAGGTATAAAAAAAACACTATATGAACTGGAATTATAAAAAAAAAGTCCACTCAGCTGAAAGTGCATTTAATTTTTGAAACAAAGAAACGTGTATTTAATACCCATCCTCAGAAAGTGACTAAAAAAAATAGATAAATCATTCAGATAACCTGAGGTTTCTTGACATTTTAAACAAACTAATATTAGTATATATATATATATATATATATATATATATATATATATATAATTTTGGGAATTAAGAACAGTAAAGTTACAGTAATGGCATGAATATCCGTGTATTGGATGAGGCATAACCCACCAAACCTATGAACATACTACAGAACAGCTGTGGAATACCACTGTAGTGACCAGTATGACTGAAAGAGTTAAACAGCATAATCATGGCAGTTAATTAACCTACATTAATGTGGTAGTTTGGACAGCTCTAGTAGTAAGTTATTTTCATCAACTGCTAGAAATTTCAGGCGGCCCCGTTTGAAATCAGGGCGACCCTTTGTAAATTGCAAACCATTGCTTTAGTGATCCAGAGGCTTCTTATGGAACACGCGTGCGTTCCATCACACGGAGGCTGAAAGGCGGCGTCACCTTGACCACATGTTCCCAGACATTTGATGAATTTAGAGGAAAACCTACTGTTGATCGTACGCTACTGGAAACGCTCAGGCTGTTCCCACCTGGAGGGATGAATGAAGCTGAAGGAGTAAGGAATCTTTCTAGTGCGGTCAAGTGGTTCACAACATGAAAGAACTAATCACATTTTTGGGACACATGTTACACAAGCCACCACATGGGAATTTAGGTCAATTCCAATCAAAAACAGGAAGAGCCATTCCCAGGCAGAGGTGGACTGTGTCAGAAAAATTCACACACAACTTTTCGTCGCTTCACAGTTTGTTTATTATCACTAATTCAGAAAGTCAATAGGACTGAAAAGGTGCAGCTGCTGTCATGTATGAATGTAGATTTAGTGAGAGGAAGTCCTGAGTCTTAAACAAAGATTTTATCTTTGCACTGCAGCGGCGTACAGATGACAGCTGAGTAACACGTCGCCTCAGAGGGCGGCTGCTCCAGTACCGTTTCAGACTTTAAGTTCAGCTGCTGGATTTAAAAGGATGGTCATGAGAACAGCACTGAAGCAGATTTCTTTGGATTAAAATGAGGTCTGTTAAAATAAATGCATTAATGCAGATTCATCTATTATTATAATAAATCTGATTAAAATTTTTTAATGCAATTCAATGGAAGAGTTGGTTGTTGAAACTGTTGAATGTGTTGAAGAAACATGTTAATTATGTGTGCATGTATATTTTTTGCATGCATTTTGGATATTTTAATCACATTTTTTTGGAATGTTTTTCTGTATTTTAGAACAGTTTTTGAAAAGGTTTTAAATTTTTCCATCACTTTCCTGTGTTAGTATATTTTTTTTATGTGAAGTTAAATGGATTTTTAGCATGTTTTGTATAGTTTTCTTTGTAGTTTTTGTGTTTCTTTGTGTACTTGTGTCAGTACTTTGCTGAATATCTCAGGAACCACACAACCAAACTTAATGGGGAAAATTGCAATTACAAGCTAACCATTTGTGCGATCTATAGTCAGCTCAGGACAAATCTAGACTTTCCAGAAAGTTTTTAACCCAGCCGTTAAATGCAGCATGTTTTCCGGGAACTTCGCAGGTGAATTCCACTGTGATAATTCCGTGATACATAAATTATTCATTAAATTTTGTGATAAAAACATGTAAATCATGGTAACGGACTCTAATAAACAAACAATGATGACCTTCAGTCAGTCTCTTTGATGGTCCAATTTCTTCGTCTTTTGTTTTTATGAACGTCACATCTGATCCGAGCAGCCAAAGATCAGTTTGAAGTGAAATAGTTATCTTCCACTAAAACAAAAAAATAATAATGTGCCCCGGTCAAAATAAAGATCAATAAACAGAACATGTTTGAAGGAGTGGCACCAGTGAGTGAGGAAGTGAAGGGGGAAAACCAGTGGAGAAAAAAATGTAAATATTTCTTGGTTGTTTGTGTTTAAATGTTGGGATCTTTTTGTCCTGATAACTGAGGCCTGACAAACAGATTTGAAAATGAAAAAGCTTCTACATTGTTGATCTGTGTCTTTTTTTTTTTTAATTAAATTCTGTGATAAGCAATTTCAGTTGAGTTTTTTTATTTTACTTTTCTGCTCTTATAACTATGGATCCATTCATGTGGCATCATTTTAGAATACAGATTATTATTTTCCAGGTTGTTCTGGAAAAAGAAAAGCTTCATTACTTGACTGTGCATGAAAGGGTTCAGATTATACATGCGTTAATAGACAGAGAGGACGAAAAATAGCAATAAATGACTTGGGTTTTTTTAAAAGGGTTAACTTATAATAAAACTTCCTGCTCCCTATGATGATGATGTCCCACATCCACTTTCCTTCCTATTTGCTCGTGTTGCCTTCTAACTCCATCCAAATGGAAGAATGCAAAGTTTGGTTCAGATGACGAAACACTTTGAATTCTTTTTATAATGAGTGTGATTTGTGACACAACATAAACAATGCTTGGAGTGATTTGAGAGCGACAGCCGATCAAACACCTACATCAGCACTTTCCAGTTTTGGAAGCACTGGTTTCACTGGAGACTTGAACAGTTTCCAAACAATAAAAAACATTTAATGAGGTTAGCCACTGCTTAGACTGGATTTTTCTCTTCTTTTACTTCTGATTCAGGACATTCTACAAATTAATCTCCTTCCAGCTCCTCCTTCATATGTGGAAACAAATGACCAGAGGGTCAACTGTCCAAACCCACATAAAAAAGCTTATCTCCACGGAGCTGCTGCTGCCTTACTTTGTAAAGGAGTGAAAAATTCTGTTTAAAATAACAGAAATAATTAATTCTTCTGAGGTATAGTAGTTAATCCTTAGTAGTCTGAGTGGATTTGAGCCATTTGTGAATACTGTTGATTTTACCTTCCTCATTTCATCATCATTTTTAGTTTGCAGCCCTCAACCCTTTCCCTTAAAGTGACTCCAGTGTCTTGACAGGCCATTATTGTAAATAATGTGTTCTTAATGACTTGCCTCAATAAATAAAGGTCAAATAAAATAAAAATAAATCTTTACTTTGCATTTCTTCAATAAAAAGATAGTATTTTCCCAAATTGTATTTACTGGTTATGTAAAGCTCATATTAAAGTGGTTATTATTTTAAAAACACAGAAAACTGAACTCCTCCTTTAACATGTCATTTTAGAAACAGTACCTTCCTAGTACCCATCAGACACCTGCACATGCCCAGGTAGACATAGTTCTGAAACAATGGACGTAATGTATCGACACATATATCACACTTTATACTGTATGCACTTATCGCTGCTCGTCCTTGTTATTGTTTGGTTGTCATTACCATGTTACCTGCCTTATTTATGGTATGTCTGTATACTGTTTGTTTTTGTGCTGAAATGGAACCAAGACAATTTCCTATCGGCCCTATCTGACATAATAAATTATTGAATCTTGAAAAATTACTTTTTCAGTAAAGATATTATTAACTTTATATTAAAATCAACACCTGCAAACACTGTCATTAATACAAGTTTTACTGGTGAATCAAAAAAAGAAGAAAAAAAAATCTACAGAAATGCACAAGGACATAAGGGTTAAATGATTTATCATCATGTATTATATTCATGTGCAACATGTGGAGTGTGTGTGTCTGTGTCTGTGTGTGTGTGTGTGTGTGTGTGTGTGTGGGTATTTGTTTATTTCAATGCTGTGTTGTTTTAACCTGACTGTCACCATCTGGTATCACGATACCATCTGGGACCGTCCCACAACCAATCCGTTTTCTAATATTATTGCACGTGATTAGATGAAGAATCTGTCCGTCATCTAGACTGATGCACTGCTTCAGTCACTCATGTTGAACTCAAGCCGTGACTCAGAGCGACAGCAGGAAGAAGAGCCATACTGCAGGAAGACCAGAGTATGGCTGCACCTAAACGCACCGCTGCGTTGTCTGTAAATGACTATTGTCGCATGTTCAGGGAAAATCTGAGGATAAAAGGCAACATCGGCAACAGCCAGCAGATATTCCTTGAACTTCCCTATGGAAAACAGGTAGACCAGCGTCTTGCAAAACTTGGTCTTAATGTGTCAAATGTTCCAGAAAAATCCTCTGGCATATGTCTGAAATGCCTTTGCTTAGTAGGGAGACACCAGAGTACTCTAACCACTATAAGGGAAAAGCAAAAAGCTGAAGAGGAACCCAGTGCCCAACAGACCACGGAGACATCAGCCGTGGCACAGACAGCCACAACGCCGCCCAGTCATGGGGTAGTCCCACTCGGCAACACTGATTGGCTCCTTTGTTTTTCAGAAAGCCTGAGCTATATGATACTCAGATGGTTGCGTGAGCCTCGCGTGTAATTTGGCGAAATGCAGCCAGATTACGTGAGTCAGGTTAGTGTTATTTGTTGACTGGTGGCCATTAGGAAGCTTGTATCACTCCACATTTTAAATAAATGAATACAAATAACAATAACCTACATATATATATATATATATATATATATATATATAATCCTCCGATTTTTTTCTTTTTTCATGATGATGGGTTAATTTTGACAGTCCTAATTTTAACTAAGAAGAAAAGGTCATTATGTTTGAACTGGGACACGCCTTGTTACATTCAACATTAGACAATGAAGTAAAAACAACCCAACACTACTTTGGTTGTAGTGGACGAGTAGGAGGATGGTTTTCCTTAGGGTTCTGCCAGTGAAGCCACACAGCTGAGAAACAACCACACCACAAACACCCAACACTTCAGAAGATAATCACAACGATCTCTCTGGAGACTTAAAAAGAACTGTCCTCATGTTTCTGGATCTGAATCAAGACACAGAGCCTTTTCATTTGGAGAGCCCTTTCCTGAATCAGTAATATTTGTATTGAAGTTACGTCATTGTGAAGAAAATGGCCAGTTACAATTTCAAAAGGAGGACTTTTTTTGAAAGGATTGTTTGTTTGCCAATTGTGAGGACTTCTGTAAAAGCAACTGGCACTTTATTTGGAAAAAAAAAGTGGCTACAACAAATGAGACAGGAGTTCGATACAGACAGTTTGTCTGAGTATTAACTGACAAGAACACCAAAGCATGCAAAAAAGAAAAGCGTCCACACAAATTACTGTCACACAAGCCCATTACACAAACATGGAAACCACAATGTCCTTTATAAGCAGAAGTGGGTCCAACAATTCCCAAGTCTAGTCGATTGGGCATTGAAATAAACACTCAGTTAATCACATTTCCTACTGTACAAGCAGTGTTCAGACAAACACTAGTATCAACAGCTAAATCCTCATCAGGTATCAGCCTGGACATGTGTCCTGTGGTGTCGAGCTAATACCATGGACAGAAGAATGTCAGTCAATTTAGCTATTTGCCTGGATTATGGATTTTAAAGGTTAGAAATATATGAAGCTGAATAAAGATTAACACTAATGAGGAGCCACAGGAACCAGTTCAACTCTTTTGGATATAGCTACTTGGGTTTGACGTTAACAAGGGCTTAGTTTGTTCCTAGCTAATGTTAGCATCCCCATTTACATTGGCTGAAAATGGGTCACACTGGAAATAGAAGAAGTTAGGGAACCCTAGTTTCGAGAGGCACTATCTTGAATGTTTTCGATGTGTCCCTCTTCAAGCACACCTGACTGTTTTTATCAGTGTTCTGCAAAACTTGATGACTGGTGGGTCATTTGAATCAGGTGTTGAAAGAAGGATACGTCTAAAACATGGATAGTTCCAAACCCCTGATATAAACCACTGTGAAGTGCAACAGTAACACCACATGCACAAAATAATGCTTTAGCCAACGTGATATATGAGATATTTGGCATTTGAAGGCTGTCATCTGATCAAACATCTATCAATATTAAAATAGTTCACATTTATAATCAGTGTTGACAGGTGGATAGACAATGAGCTGTTGAACACCAGGATATAAAACAATGGGATTTTTGGAACACAATACTACTTTGGACTTTACCATTGAATATGGTCATTTTGGATCATAAATATTTATTTTCATATTATTTTGTGAAAATATGTGTACTTTAAGCCTTCGACAGTTATTTATATTTTCCTAAAAACTTCCAAATGTAGCCAATTTGGAAAAGTTGATAATTCCCCAAATGTCCCCTCTGGAAAATGCATAAAAATGCTCTGAAATTTAAATTTTTACAAAGAAAGTTCTCCACTTTAAACTGTAAAGTAGAGCCTGACAGATTAATCAGACGGCCGATTAAGTGGGTCAATTATAGGGTATCACAGATTAAATTCGTATCGGCCAAGACGTGGCCGTTTAATTGGGGTTTTTTGATGCCGAGTTTCTGTTGCTCGCTGGTCCTGTCCACACATACGCAGAGTAAAGCCTGTCAATTCTACTTTTACTTCTGCTCTGACAATCAGCCTATCACCCCCACACATGTGCACATGAAATCACAGACTGCTACCCCTGCGTTCCAACAAGGATGGAGGATGGATTCCTTCACTCCAAACCACCAGTCTGGTGTGTGCTTTGACAAGGGTTGCTCTGCCCCTCGCCCCGAAAGCCCCCTCTTCAAAGTATATCATCAATATATCAGATATCTTTTTTTTTAACGCCCCAATATCGGTATAGGCATCAGCCCCACAATTCCAATCACAGACGGTGTGTTTCAGTCCATACTTACCAAACACAAATAAACCCTGGTTTTCATCCAAAAAGTAAAGGGTAAATATATTAGTTTTTCCAAGTCTACAGCTTCTGACTTGTTAAATAAACAATATAATCAATGGTTTTAGTCCAAACTACAGGGTGTTTATCTTTATAAAGAGCCCATTCTTTTATCTGTACTCTAAACGGTCGAAGAGCAGCTGGAGTTTTCATTTGCAGAGGCATTTTTCAGGCATTTTAAGCAAAATGTTTGATAATCTCAAAAATTATTATTTTTTAACTCTTCCTGGATTAAAGGGATTCCATTTCTGTAAAACACTGTGGAATTAATTAGGGTTTTAATAATCCTTAGCGCTTAGTGTAAAGGTGTAGGCTATGCAATAATCCTCCACCTCTGTACAAACAGCAGTTGTTTGTGAAAACCCTCCTCCCTGTGCGTCTCTTTCCTTTAGGCATTATATGTCAGAACCACAGCCTGGGCTTAAAATAGAAAAACCTCAGCAACATGAAAAGTCTTATCCTAAACCACTAATCTTTTTGTTTTGCTTCTTCAATGAAATTCTCAATTAAAAAGTCAGGGTGTGAGCAATCTACCCAGCAACAATAATAAGTGAATCAAAAAAAAAAAAAAAAAGTGGCAATGACGGCCTCTGCGGTGTTTTTCCTTACATTGTGGAAACATTAATTGCCAGCTGACAAGCCCCGACACAGACTCTCATTGAGCAGGTACAGTAGAACCTATACGCTAAACTTTCCAAAACTACTCTAAAGAAAGATACGTTACATGATAGAGGTTATTTTTCCAGCCGTAAAACTTTGGCGGTGCGGCGGTGTCCAAACCGTGTGGTCGTGTATGTTACGTTTACACCTTATTGGGGTAGCATGCTGTGGAAGGAGGCGAAAAAAAAAAAGCTTTACAAATTGTTGGCATTCATTGTGAGTTAGTGGAATATTCTTCCAAATACTGCCACAGGCCATGAGGAGGGTGGAGGTTTTCGCCAGCCAATCCAAAGCCAGACAATGGGAGGAAAAAATGGCAATGCAAAACTTTAAACTCGGTATATAAAGCAGTTGGATGCATGTCTGAGTGCTTTATCGCAGAACAGCAGAGTCAGCAGAGCACAGCAGCAGGGTTCTGGCCTCAGCAAACACTCCACAGCCGTGGGCTTCGGGTATTGTTATTTATTATTCCCATCACCGCACGTCTAGGTGGATCCTGTTGTATTTGGACACAAAGGGTAGTTTTCTGAGACGGCGTTTGGGTCAGCGCATGGACACACTTTCAGATCCTCATCCAAACAATGTGCTGCAACAACAAGCAGTGGAAGTGCCAAAAACACTGGACAGAAGGCAGAATGCAGGATGTGCATGAGACAGTGGTTTGTTGGCCAGTGTTAGGAGGTGCTGATAAGACAGATAGAGAGGCTTTCCTGTGCAGTCTGAGAAAGCGGACAGATTCAGTGACGCAGCATGGAGACGCTAAATATCTGTGCGCTTCCTACTTCCTGAACGGAGACATGTTCATTTATTCTGTCCGTGGATGTTAAACAGTGAGCATGTAGCTCTGCTCATTAACACCACCTAAAGCACATTAACCTGTCACAAATACAGCGGTGGAAAAAAGGTGCATTTGTAATCTATTGCATTAAAGGTGACATTCCACTGAAAACCACTTTTCCATGCTCCTTTTGGAATCTGATGGGTCACCTAGAGTTACAAACACGTGCTGCGTTTGAAAGTGGTGTGTCCCATCCACTGGCTGCATTTCCCATTTACAGAAAACAACACAAGATAAACGAGCTACTCAGAAAAAGCCTGTCCACAATACATCATGTGGACATTGGCGTCACCCACGTGGGGTTAAGCCTATACTGAAGTAGCATTGGCATTAGCATCTACAAAAGAAGACGGTGCCACAGTAGCTGCTGCACAAACTTTAAAAAAAAAAATAATAACAAAATGGCGGAGCAAACTCGTTCATGTGCTCTCTGTGGAAATAAAACGTCGTTTTTTTTCCCTGCACAACGGCACAAAACCTAGCTGGATGGTAAACACACACACAGAGCGAGAGGGGAAGAGGGAGTGTTCCCTTAGAGACGCTTCATTACCGCATCATGGACATGTATGAGGAAGTACCAGTAAACTCTGTTGTTCAACCTAAAAAAAAAAGCGAAGTGAGCGGTGCGTAAATGGCTGTGTGTGTGTGAGCCGACAAAGCAAGCGTTGTCTTTTCTCGGTGATCGACTTCAGCCGGTTAATGAAGCTCAGTGAACGGACAAGTTTTTTGGGGGGAGTTTTTGGAAATTTTGCCATCCCTAGTTGTCATGGCGACTCTGGTCACTTCCTAAAGGGGGTGTGTCCAGGCCAGTCTTAGTCGAGCTAAGGTTTACAGGCACTGAGAAATTTCCCTACAATTGCAGAATTCGACTTGCTTACCCAGACTTCTCAAAACTCCAGTTTGATTCAATTCCACTCATTAAAAGTCGTGTAAACACTTTAATCGAAGTGCATGTAAACGTACCTACTGTCTTCGGTCAGTGCCTTGTATGTCTTTGTAACAGCACACATCGCAGGCTAAGAAAACAGACGAGACCCGCTGGTAAATTTCGGCTGTGGCAGGTGCATTTGTTGATTTTGTCAGAGGTTTTGGTACTTAGCCACCCATCACTGTCAAAAGACAAACCCTGCCTTCATGTTTGTCCAAAGCTCACATTCACCAGCTGTCAAGTGGTCATTATAAAGCCGCTGTGTTCTGCTGGTGAGTCACAATCTCAGAGGGATGGCAGCAGAATGCAGGAGGCTTCCAAAGAAAAAAAAAAAAAGGGCCTTAAAACTGTCGGCAACCCTTCAATCACATGTAAACGCTGCACATTTATACAACTGTAAGACAAAAGCAAAAAAAGTGCATTTTAATTATTTCCATAACACTCTAGTACTAACAACATGGAGGCCGTTTCTGTGTATTTATCTTACTTATTTCCAAAAGAATGCAAAAGTAAGATAAGCCTGGTGATTTGTAAATACTGACATGCACCAAACTGTTTGGTCAGTAGATGAAGTTACTTAACCCTTCACCATTCCAGGGTGACTTTGCTTAAAAATGCCTGAAAAATCCTGCTCCAGATTAAAATTCCAGCTGTTCTTCAACAGTTTGGAGTGCAGATAAAAGAACAGGCTCTTTGTTAAAGTAACACCCTGTAGTTTGGACTAAAACACTCACTTTTACTGTTCATTTAAAAGGGACAAAGATGTAGACTGACAAAAATTAAGAAATTTTGATTTTCATATCACACATATTGGCCAAAGCAACAGGCCGATACTAGTCCTGTATTTTCTGGAGTATAAAGGCTTACGTAAAATACTTTTATTTCCTCCAAAACCAAAGTGTGCCTTATAATCCAGAGCGCCTTCCATATGAATCAATTCTGGTTGTGCTTCTTGACTTGGAATTTTTATCTCAAATTTTGATGTTAATCTCATAATCTTGTCTTTTTATTTCAGGATTTTTAGGTTTTATCTCACAATTTTGACTTCACTTAGTGCAAACTATAGTCCAGTGCACCTTATATATGAAAAACCCTCAAAAACAATTGACACAGTGCCTTATAGTCCAGTGCGCCTTATAGAACAGAAAACATGGTTTTAAAAAAAAATACAAATATCGGCCCAATATTTTATTACTTCAGAATAATTTATATATTCAGAAAGATTAATTTGTTTACTTTGATTTGATGTGTGACAAGTGCAGGTGCATTAATGTGCCTGCACATAGCAGCCGCAAAAACTGCTGAAATAACTGCTGAAAGTAGTTCGCTAAGGCGCACAGCTGTTAGCAGTGACAACGTGCATTGAAAGTCGCTCCAAGCAATTACGAGGTGTGAGTTTTTGTTCCATGACGGTTTTGCTATGTAAATAAATCACTCATTTGAACCCATACTGTTTTGAGAAGAAACACGTTTTATTTTGTTGACCCCAGGAAACCTGCCGGGACTACTTTGGCTTTGACCAAAACCGGACCAGAACTGGACTCACAGGACACTGTCGGGGGTAAGTCACTGTGGGAGCACCAGAGTAAAGATGCTGATCCCATACAGATTCATGTGAAAAATAATGAACTGTCCCTTTAAGTTTGGTTGTGTGGTTCTTGAGACATTAAGCAAAGTGTCAACGCTGGTGCGTGGGGGCGCTGGCGAATCAGCAGAGATCTGAGAGTTAACCGTTCTGCAAAGCCAGTGCTCAGAAGTGTTCACTGATCAGTTCACAGTGTGGAGGAGATTGTCGGTCTCTACACCAGTCATACAGTGACTCATGAACATGTGGCAGAGGGAACCTGCTGGCTGCTACTAAAAACAACTCCAACGCAGCCAAGTTGTTAAGTGGAAGGACAGCATTGTTGTGCAAGCAGCCCATCGGATTCCAAACAGCCTGTTACTGCGTTTCAGCCCGAGCGCCCCGTCATCCTCAGAACAACACAACTGCTCTTTTTTTTTTTTTTTGTCCAATCACAGGCAGCAACAAACTGAAGGAAACTCATGTTGTATGAAAACTGATCTAATGGCAGCGATGCCGGGGAGGACACGGGCTGCTGTGGGGCGGTGGGCTAAAAAAAGGTCAAGAAACAGTTGGTTCTGATAGATTTTCCACCAGGAGTTTCAAAGGCTGTGGGGCTTTACTGGCCATCTGCAGGACAGCCCATCCTTCCACCTAATGATTCACTATTACTGATTATTCACAGAGGTGGGAAGGAACTAACTACAACTACATCATTACTGGACTTAAGTAGAATTTTTAAGTATCTGCTCTTTACTTGAGTATTTTTCTAACAACTTTTGCTCCCTACATTAGTTCATAAATATCCGTACATTATACTCTTTACATTTATATAAACATCTGTACTTTATACTCCTTATATTCTCAGAATATACTCGTTACTTTTTCTATTTCTTAATATTCGCTGTATTTTCTGTTGTATTTTATATGTAGTTTTTTGTTAATATTTACAAAGTTCTTGTCTTGTGACTTCCAGCATAGAAGATCTAACAAAATGAAAGATTTATCAAGTAATATTGGATTCATTTCTTAGTTGACACTTATTACTTGCTATTTTATGCTAGATTGTATTTTAGTAGATTTGTATAGTATTATAGGATTGTGAAAACTAAACTAATTTTTATTAAAAAAACAAAAAAAAAACAAACAGACATTACATTTGAATTCTACATACCAGAATTGACAAACTAAAAATGTTATTGTAGTGTTATTTGTCATTTAAGGAGCTGCAGTTCCATATAATAGTCTTGTGCCTCATTAAAGAGCACCTCAGTCTGCGAGTTGATTGGTCAGCCTAGGGTGGACTAATACTTGAGTTATCATATGGAACGTTAACAGTTATCTATGTCCTGTCCTTCAGATAAAGCTGCACACAAAAAGCCATAAATACCAGACATAACTTCCATGTCAATCCCATTCCACAGCCCCACCTTCAAGAGGAAGTCCAACACACACACACACACACACACACACACACACACACACACACCTCTCAGCAGTGCAACAATGCAGACACGCAAACAGAGCATGCCATCTCCCTCTCAGTTCACACCCATGTTTCCTGCAAAACAAAACAAGTCTTTAGTTGCTGAAAAGGGGCTGGGGTAAATTCTTTTTACAAAAAAAGTTATATCAAATCAAACCCTAACATATTGATCTATAAAAGCTGACGTGCAGCAGGACCTTGCTTCGTTCACACTCAGAATATGACATATACAGTGGTGGGAAAAGGTAGGGCTGTCAAATGATTAGCATTTTTAATTACATTAATCTCAGGGTTTCTTTGGATTAATTGCAATCGAAACACTATGTCGGTCGACTGTTCTGGAGGGGTAGTCAAATTTACCACAAAAATACACTAAGAAACACAAAAAATATGGAGAAAAAAAATATAAGAAATGTACTAAAATTCACACAGAAAAACAAAAACAGCCATGAAAAATTGTAAATACATATTCAAACAGTCTTCCAAAACACAGGGGAAAAATGTGATAAAGTATCGAAAACATACAAAAATATGAATAAATATGCAATTAAAACAAAACTAATTGGGGGGGGGGGGGGGGCAGGATCTTATGTGGCCGATCCTGGAATAGCAGTCCCTTCTGTTGTTGTCACAGGTGTATGTGGACATGCTTCTTTCTCACAGCTCTCTTTAATGTAGCCTGGGCGCTCTCATCCTGATCAGTTTTTTGACCTTTGACCTTAGTCACCATTTGCAGCAGTGTGCTCCCAGCTCGTTACATTAATCTGCTAATCCACTGATCTGCCCACTATCGTTTCCTTCTCTACACTCACATGCTCCTTATGCACATACTCACTTCCGTCCAGGTCCAAAGCACATGTTTCAACAGGAACCAGGACGTACATTGACATAAACTGAAACTGTCCGTAATGTTTTTTCTCAGAAACAATGAATAAAAACAAAAAAAAACCCACATCTGCTTGTCTGATCTCACCACATCTTTTGAAAGAAAAAATATTTTTCTGGAAATACTTCATAATAATATTGAAAACTAACATTTTAAGGGTTTTTTTCCCCCGCTATTGGAAGTACCACGAAAATACAAAATTCTTTACATTTTAAACTATTATTATTATTATTATTATTATTATTCAGATGGTGATGGAGCAAACAGACAGCATTTGGAACCTGTGTTTAACAAAAGAGTTGAGTTCATTTGTATCATTGTACGTGAGCTGCTCACTTTCCTGAAACATGGAGGTTTTGTTCTGTTCAGTTTTAATTTTTTGTTTTGTATTTTTACACCAGATCATCTGAGTCACTGCACAACTGGCATTTTTAACCCATATTTTATTACCTATAATTGACTGCACTTTGTCCTGTGCTTGGTCTATATTCCACTGTGTACGAGTTTATATTTTACTTTACAAGCACATCAGCAACCCCCCCCCCCATGCCAATATCAACATTTCCCGAAAATTTCAGCCAAATCCGTAACTTTTTGAGTTATCTTGCTAAATAAATGCCGATGAAAACATTACTCAGTCAATTTTTCAGTGGAGTAATAAGCCATTTTTCGTAACTTAAAACATATACATTTAATACATTTAAACTACTTATGACGATCAGGTGTCACAAAGATAACACACATCTGATTGGGTAATGTTAGAGCTGTCAAATTTTTAATCAGATTAATCACAGGGTTGCTTTGTATTAATTTCGATTATGATCAAAACACTGTCAGTCCAATGTTCTCAGGGGTTTTTTTTTCCTACTCAAATTTCACACAAAAAGAAACACAAAAATATACTAAGAAACAAAAAATGAAGAGGAAAATATCCAAAAACATGCAAAAATCCACTTAAAAACAAAAAAAAAACTGAAAATAAAAAAAAAAGATTCAAAAACTTCTAAAATACAGGAAAAAAACCCAAAAAATAACATATGCAAAAACATCAATATATATATGCAATTAAGGTGTTTATTCAAGACCTTCAACAGATTCAGCAAAACAACTGTAAACAACTGTTCTAATTAATTGTATTAAAATGTTTAATCAGAATAATCATGATGGAATAATCTGTTTAAATGCACTCATTGTGACAGACCTAGTTAATATAGTTCCTTATCTTATTCACATACTTCCTGCTCTTTACGCTCTTGCCACAGAAGAACATTTTTACCATCTCTTCCTACAACAAACATGACAGTATTGGCAAAACTCGAGTTTTTATTATGTATCATGAGTCTGGTTTTACTGGGCCTTTCAACACAACCGACATCACAGTAGGACTTTGACATCTGCACTTTCAACACGAGTTGAAAGGAAGACTCAGCAAGGCTCTGTCTGCTGATACTTCATCTTCAAAATTCCAGCTGTTCTTCAACCGCTTGGAGAACAGATAAAAAAATGGAATATATTACATAGGACAGTCTTGTTGCATCATTGCAATTTAATTCGTATTGACTTTTTTAGTGTGTGTTTGTAACGTAACAGCCTGTAGTTTGGACTAAAACACCCACTTTTATTGATTATTTAAAAGGTAAATGTTATAGACTTAAAACACATTTGATTTTCAAATAATGTCCGAATAGTTTCTCGCAAATTTCGAATAGTGTTTTGGACCAAATGTCACATCTCTACCCACAATTGGGAAATTCATTTGCTACAGCAGTACTGACACATCCCCAAAAATACAACAATTAACCATCGCACATGTCAAACGTACACCTAAGAGTCCACAATACAACTACATTATGTCATAAAGAAGTCTGAATGGAAACCTCTATAATTAATCCTAACATAGCGTAACATGGTATATTAATATATACACTGTACAATAAAAATAAGCTAAAACAAAACTATTAAAGCATACATAAATACATTAAAATTAGGCTATATAAGTTATACAACTATTGCACAGACCTGCAGATATACAAAGAAAAATATATGTGATTCTTTGGTGTTGTTTATTTCGAGCAATTCACACAATATACACATACATAAGAAAATATATAATAATATTTACACCCGAAAAGGAGTGGAAAGAAGAAATTTACACCTTTAAATTAAACACAATTAAAATAATGTCATTAATGTGGGAGATATATATATATATATATATTATTATTATTATTACAATAATGAGAGAAGTTAAACAAACATGTGGGTTGAGGCAGCGTAGTGTGATCCCTATGCACCTGTTTGTTGGAGGTGTGGCTAAACGTCTCCTGTATGCGAGTACACGTTAACACACAGAGCCGTGGAATGAGCTGAACAAAGACAGAAGTGCTGCTAATGTCCCACTGCCTCTGAGCTTCAAAGAGCATGATGACATACAGTAAGTGCATTTCATAAGGCAATAAAGGCTGCAGATTTGGCCGCTGCATACTCAGCGTGTCATCACCGAGTGCCTGAGTGCAAGCACGCTCATTGTGTTCAATTGCCTGGCGGAGAGTGATGAGAGACGCCGCTGCCACCCAAGCACTCGCTACCACAGGCGGCCGGAAGGTCACCGGTTTGAAGCCCCGTTCGGCTCGGCGTAGGAAGGGAAGTGGAAGAAAGAACTTCCTCTTTTTTAGTAGGTTGAGGTGTGGTACCGTTGAGCAAGGCACTTGACACACATGAGCTGTGAATCATAGCAAAGGCGTAGATAGAGCTGGACAAAACCATCTGTGCCATTGTTAGACAATTTTGCATTGTGATAAGTGTATTTATTATGCATTTATTCTTTTGTTTTAACCCCTTTGACTCTGGATTCAACCTCGCATTCACATGTCAAACCAATTTGACCTCTAACCAGCCTGGGACATAGATAACTTTAACTCACACTGGTCACTATAGTGGACAGTTTTTCCACCGCTTATCTCTTGTATATTCATGGGTTTTGTGTGTTATGCATCATCCAATACACTACCTTTCATACCATTACTACAATTTGACTGTTTTTGATGGACAAAATAATGTGTAAAAACAAACAAAAAAGCTTTATCTCCATGAATTAACAAGTAAATCAGAGTATGTTAAAATGTCAGAAAACATCACATTAGCTGAATTAATTTGTTTTATTCATTTTCTCATGACGGGTGTTTAAATACATGTTTCTTTGCTTTAAAAATTGAATATAGTATAAAAAATGAATAAAAAAAAAATGTAGAGGGAAAAAAAAGTCTACAAAATATGCTTAAAAACACAAAAAAGCAATGTAAAATCCAAAACGTATTCAAAAATTATTTTAAAAGACAGAAAAAGATGCAACAAGTTGAATACTTGCCTAATCTTGCCCCTATTTTGTGCCAACCTGTTCTTGAATAAAGCTAATGATATGATTTTCACCTTTGACCTTTTGCAATATTGATAATTTTGTTATATGTATATATGCATCAGTGTGTGTAATATTACAATAACATATCCAGTATTAAGTTATATCGTGATACGTCTATGCTTGACACACACACACAGTGTTACAGAAGTTAATTTTACGACATGTCACCTTTGACCTCAAAAACTATTGGTCATAGGTGATAACACCAGTAGAAATATTCATTCTGCATCGTTTGGTACCAATCAGAAAGTTCTGTGACCCTCCGGTCTTGAGCTATAACTGATAATGTGATTTTGGCCTTCAAGTTAATTGAGACCTTGACCTTTAACCTTTACTCAAATGGATCATTGCATCTGATGCACATTAGCTATATGTATAGGCCCATCTAATATCATGGTGATATCTCAAATATTCATTGAGTTATAGCATGATATGTCTCACACAGTGATTACAATAACCTCTAACAACCATTGTTGGCCGTTATTAAAAATATGAATCTACTTGTCATTAAGATGCCTATTCAACAGCTTCAACAGTTTCAATTAAAAAGGTAAACAACTGTTCCATTAAATTGTGTTTTTTTTTATTAACTTAATCGGGATGATGGATAAATCTGCATTCACTTCGACAGCCCTAAAGTAAAGAGGAAAAAAGCAGTGTATATTAATAACTAGTGTCAGGTCATTTCAGAACACATGTGCGTTCGTCCACCTCTGTTCTACATGCACTTCTTCATGCATCCATGCCGTTGTGTCCTGCTGGATCTCAGAGTGCTTGGCTGAGGAGAAAAACCTCAGCCGGAAATGCTTCCCGCAGCTGTTAGGAGTATCATTCCCCACCTTGAGGCCAACCATAAGACAAATAGCAGCCAAGTCATGTGACCCCTCTGCTGCTCAGATGCCATTCTGTCTTACTGCAGCTCTCTCAAAACATTCAAGTCATACTTGTGTCGGCCAGTGAACAGGTCTTTTTCAACTAGATCACACTAATTGACTCGTAGTAGAAATCCATCTGACATCAACCAAGATTGGGTTGTCCAATATTTATTTAAATTTAAACAACATAGTGCTTGTTTACAGGAGTTTTTTTTTTTTTAATTTGCAGTCATACAGTGCATCCAAATTCTCATCTAATAAACAAACTAAAAAGAGTTGCACGTCAGATATATCAGTCTTAGCGAGTACAAACAACTAGTCCATGTTTCAAATACACACAAGTGTCCTCAGGGTTGCGTACTTCAAATGTACACAACTTTTTATTCCTGTTTAATTCAGAATAAAGGTAATTCCTCTCTAAGATGACCATGTAAACCCTTAATTCCAGTTGAAAATGACTATTCTGAATTAAACACCTTAGTCGGAGTAACCAAGTAAGACAATGCGATTGGAATCAAATTTCTCCGTACATGTAAACGCCACCCAAACTTAGCTTGACTAACGCCCACTTCCAGAAATGACCAGCGACGTGACATGACAACATGTACTGAACGTGTAATAAATCAGAGTTCAACAGTACGTTTGAAATATAATGAGCTGCTGCATGGTTGTAGTCTTGATATTCATGGTTGTGGTTCAGATCTTCTCTGGGTGTTGTTGTCCTTGTCCTACCAGGTATTCTGCTGCTTTTGTTTAGTTCTTCTTCTATTGCACCAACCAGAAGCATACCAATGCAAAAGGGCGTGTAGCGCTATCTAGTGTCTGGGAGTAGAGCGGCAATTTGAATTTCTCTCGTTAGCATGTAAACGCAGAGTTCTGGGCAACTCCAGTTAAGTCGTTAAAGGGATAGTTCAGTATTTTTCACATGAATTTATATGGGTTCACTGTCTTTACTCTGTCAGGGGTAAGTCACTGTGGGTGCACCAGTGTCCTGTGAGTCGAGTTCTGGTTCAGTTTTGGTCAAAGTGAAAGTAGTCCCGGCAGGTTTCCTGGGGTCAACAAAGTAAAACGTGTTTCTTCTCAAAACAGTATGTGTTCGAATGCATAACAAAACCTTCACGGAACAAAAACTCACATCTTGTAATTGCTTGGAGCTACTTTCTCTTAATAGCGATCAATGCGTGTTGTCACTGCTAACAGCTGTGCGCCTGCTCGTAGCAGCCGCAAACACTGCCGAACAATTGATGAAAGTAGTTTGCTCTGGCGCACAGCTGTTAGTGACAACGCACATTGATAGCTATTGAGAGAAAGTAGTACAAGTTTTTGTTCTGTGACGGTTTTGTTATGCACATAAATCACTCGTTCGAACACATACTGTTCTGAGAAAAAACACGTTTCATTTTGTTGCCTCCAGGAAACCTGCCTGGACTATTTTCACTTTGACCAAAACCGGACCAGAACTCCCCTCACAGGACACTGTTGGGGGTAAGTCACTGTGGGTGCACCAGAGTAAAGACACTGATCCCATATGTGATTCATGTGAAAAATACTGAACTATCCCTTTAATCGGAGTAAGGCAATAATTCAAATTTGTAAGTTCCTGTAAATGTACACATCCTCCCTCTGGTGGCGGTGAACTACATCTGTATCCACACCTGCTCTGGGGCAGACTGGTTTGGACTGGCAGCCACGTTTCCGTCAAACTACCTCCAGATGAGTAACAGAGCCGTGACAAAGGTGGGACCAAATGATCCAACATTTGTTTCCGCAGATGCCGTTCTGGAATAAAAGCTGAAGTACTCCAAATATTCAGAGCAGAAGTGGTGTGTGAAAGGGGCTACTGACTGATGCCCTGTTGCATTCTGGAAGCCAATCAAACTGTGGATGAGCATGGTTTTTGTTGTCATCGTCCAATCACTGCCAATGGGTATAATAGTGTCCTTCATTTCCACAGATCTGTTCCTATCTACATAGTGGGTGAGTTTTACAGAGCAAAATTAACAATAGTTTCTAAACTGTCCAATTCAGCAGAAAAGTTTAACTCAAATCTAGGTCTGTTTTAATTTAATTCATCATCATGATTAATCCGATTAAAAATCTTAATACAGTTCAATGGAACAGATGTTTACAGTTGTTTTGTTGAAACTGTTGAAGGTGTTGAATAAACATTTTTTTGATACGTTTTAGTGGATTTTTAGCACCTTTTTTTCCCACATTTTTTATTTCTTTGTGTATTTTGTGGAAAATGTTTAGTAAAAAAAAAGAAACAAACAAAAAAAAACAAGACAGAACAGTCAACCAACATACAATGCTTTCATGATGATTAATTGAAATTAATCCAAAACAACCCTGTGATTAATCGGATTAAAAATGTTAATCATTTGACAACTTTAATATATATTAATATTTTTGCATATGTTTTGGATGCTTTAATCGCCTTTTGGTGATTTTCTTTCTTGTATTTTAGAAGAGTTTTTTCTTCATAACTTATTTGTTATCTTATATCAGAATTTTAGTGGATTTTAGCATGTTTTGTTAATTTTTCTACATTTTGCATTTTAATGTATTATGATGGACATTTGAGTACAAAACCCAGAGACAGAACAGTACATTGAATAAGTATTATACATAATATGCAAAATTTAATTTCTTTCCAGTGAATCACTTCCATCTTAAAATACGACTTAAATGCAAAACTTATATTCGTCAGGGACTCTGCTAGCGCTAGGCTAATGTGTGTCAGAGTTTGATCAAACACCTTAAGTACAGATATATTCACTTCTTTCTCAAGCCCATTTGCTCGTGAAAAATTAAATGCACTATATAGAGATTCAAAATGAATATTTAATAATTATTAATTGAAATGAACCCGAAGCAACCCTTTGATTAATCTGACATTTTAATCATTTGACAGGCTTAATAATTCACTTCATTGAAGCAAAGCAATTGTCAATGTTTACACCTGAAAGAGGAAGATCAAATGACATGAGCTGCCTGGTCAGTGACCAGTTTCATAACCCCAGTATGTTGGCTGTGTTGGTCCTCCACTTCTCTATTCTGTCTGTTTGTGTCTGATGTGACACCATCACAGCTGACTTTAAAAGGCAATAAAAATAAGTGCAGTACTTGGTCTCAAATCATTTACTTCTGTACTTGAATTTCAGCAATGACTGGTTGATAAGTTGACAAATAGCCCACGGCAAAATTACCCAACAACTAATTTAGTCAACAACAGGTCGTTAGTGACTTTGTGCACTTTTGTTAACCCATAAAGGCCCAGTGTCAGTTCTCAAATTAATGTTTCTCTCTATTTAACGTAATTTATCAACATTTGTCATAATTTTTTTTTGCATTTTTTAAGTGAAAATCAGTTACTTCTCCTTTTTAAATTGATCAATTACATAGATGTTATTAAAACCTCGGAATAAATTCAAAGATTATTACATCAAAATTGGAAAAAAAAAAAGAAGAAAAAGTGACCTTTTCAGTAAAATATATTACTATCTGATCATAAATGAAGAGTGTCCATCCACTGTCACCTATCAAACTCCTTAGATTTTATTGGTGAATCAATGTTGCAATAGATGATTGTGTTTCCACAGTAACTATGGGCACTCTTAACGTCCAAATGACCAGGAAAGAATGACCAACTGTATTTTAGATCAATTATTTACATGTATTTATAGAATTAGTGGATCAACAGTTTGTATCAGTAGACGCTTTGGCATTTTTTTTCTTTTAGCACATGGTTTTTGTTTATACATGACAAACCCACAGAATTAGGTGTACACTTCGAGTTGTTTTAATAATGGGTACATTGATTTTAATTAATCCACTATTGTATGTTCGACTACATAAACTCTAAGGCAAAGGTTGCATTCTAAAATGTTGGGGATTTTTACAGCTGGAATTTTTGCAAAAATAAAAACAAACACATACATATATATGCTCCACATTTGGTTTGGGGCTGCAGTTACAAATTTCCCTGATATTTCCTGACTTTACATACAAATGGATGACATTTCCTGACTTTGCCTCTCTGGAACAGTCTTTATTGAACTTCCCAGATATTCCAGAAATTCTCTGACCCGTGAGGACCCGACTGATTGCAACTCTGGAGTATTTAGCCGTTTAACAAACCATGTCAGGTGCTGTAATTATGCACAAAATGCACTTTTGTTCAAGGAAAATCAGCATTTTATTGCTGCATTAGTTGAATGTTGACCTGAATATTTGTTAAACTGTTATGTATTCTAAGTCCTGTTCTAAGTACACTTTATTCAGATATTTAGCTGGTTCATATTTGTTCCAGTATTTATTCAGGTTTTTTGTAAAAGAATGGTTTGTTAATATACAGATTTTCATGTCATTTGACTTTATAGGTAATTATGATCATATTTACTTGTCTGACCCAATTGTGATCTAATTATTGTGTTGGTAGAACCTGAATTAAAATAATTTTTTACACCGTTAATATCTTCATTGTTATTCGTTCTACAGGCCAGATTGGACTCTTTTTGCGGGCCGGATTTTGCCCCCAAGCCTTATGTTTGACACCTGTGCTCTAACATGTGTTGGCAGAGACGGGCTGCGCTGGTGTCTGCGGAGGACGGAAGTAAATACACCGCACCGGTTCTGCCTCGACTGGCACCAACAGGTGGACTTCGGAGGGTGCCAGCGCCACCCTGGCCTGACCCACTGCAAAGACACACCGGCCAAACCGCACACAGACACACACTCACAGCACAACGCAAGGCAGCACATTCCTCTAAGGAATACCACAGCAGAGACACTCTGTTATGACATCTCTAACCAGAAGCGGAGGCGGGCCAGTGGGTTTGGGAGGCTAAAGGGCACCATGCAGGAGAATGGGGAAAAGGGTATGTGGGGTAGTGTGAGGTGGACTCAGCTAACCCAGGGAGGACATCCCCACACTGAGCCCTGCACTTCCCCTTCTTAAAGAGGAGTTTCCACAGATCATCAAGTGAGAATCAAAGAGGATGGAAGAGTTTGCAAAATCCCTCCGTTTTACCTCGGAAAGGCTTCATTTCTTCTGATTACTGCAGGGTTTTCTCTGCCAACAGAGGTGGAAGTAACTAAGTAGAAGTACTTCATTACTGTACTTAAGCAGACTTTTTAGGTATCTGTACTTTACTTGAGTGTTTCTTTTTCTGGCAACTTTTTACTTTTACTCCCTACATTTTTGTATAAATATCTGTACTTTATACTCCTTACATTCTTAGGATAGACTCTACACAACTCTTAAATCAGAATGTAACTTACTATATAATTATTGTGACTTTTTATGTCATAATTCTTTTTTTTTTCCAAATAATTTTGATGTTTTATCTGACGATTTAAATTTTTTAAATCTCATAATTATGCTTTTTTTTAAATGTCACATTTATGACTTACAATTTTCCTAAATTTCCTGTCCATACCCACTAAACGGAGTACCATGACCCAATAAAACACATCGACACAGTAACTTACTTTTAAAATCTGTCATTAAGGACCCAGCTTTTCCAAAGTTAATAGCACATTTGGAGCCATGTTACACTTTTCCAAGCTGCTGTTTCATCTCTGGCGTGTCCCTCCCTGCGCTTTACCACACATATACACATATTAAATACCAGTTTTCCATCTTGCAAAAACTGAAGATTATATGAATATTATATTAAATATAAAAATATTAACTTATCGGTTATCAGTATTGGCCCTGAGAAGCAGGACATTTTCAGTCAAAATTTTTCATATCGTGCATCACTACTTCTTTTCGTAGTCAGCTGAGATAGAGGGTCTTAATACTGACTTTATATTAATACAGTGGTTCTCAATCTTTCACCGTTTTGGAGGGCAAAAAAAATCTCCAGGCCCCCCTCATCAACCATACATAATTATAACAGTGGTGCAATTCTAACTTTTATTGAAAAAACAACAATATTCTCACTTTACTTTTTGCTTTTCCCTAAATAATTTGTTGTGCAAATTAATAATAGCTTAGATATTTGCTTGAACAATACAAATTAATTCAACATGAGTGCTACCTTAGACCTTATTTTTCTAAATAAAAATAGGAAATGACAATTATCTTACAACTATGACTCCAGGTATTCCAGTGTTAAAACATTAGTTCCACCTGCTACATGTTCTAACCTGAAATCCCATGCCCTTCCTGGCAAGCCTTCACGTCCCCCTTAAGGGGCCTGTCCCACAGTTTGGGAAACTACATTAATATTCTGCCTTATGTTCACGTGTGCTTGTTGTTCCTCATCTAGTTGGTACACGTTATCCATTACCTTCTGTTTTTGTTCTTACCATTGCTGGTATGTGCTGTTCTTTGCAGACATGTTTTACAACATACAGCACTTCAGAGTCACACTGCTATTGATTCAACATTTACTCTATGTCTATAACTGCTTTTCCATTACCCTTGGAAATTTGCAAAATGTAAATAGTGCTATAAAAACTGGTAATGGAAACACCTAAATAAAAAAAAAACAAAACACTAAAATATCGATAAAACGTTTTTACGCTTTCATGAGGTGGTTTTTCAGACATTTCGATATTCTAATATATCGCAAAAGCGCAATGGAAACACTTTTTCTGTAATTAAACACCATGTTTGCCTACACCAAATGTCTCTGCTGTTACCTGGTACTCGAAACAGGTTGCGAGTTTGTAGAGGACAATAGCAACAAGTTTTTGAGTAGGCGCTGGCTCCCAAGGGCATGAAAATTTGGGTGCAACAAGAGGCTCAACAGCGTCACACAGTTCATTGAATGTGGCTCGACTCATTCTGAAATTTAGGGTCCATAGTTCACCAGTGAATTCATCGTTCAGTACCCTCTCCCAGAAATCTGTGATTCATGCCGTTTGTCCTCACAGAACGACTTCATTTACAAACCATCGCCCGTAGTCTGCATCTCCTGTTGAAAACTGACAAGGCAACCGCATTCGCTGTAACCGTAACAACACCTGTTTTAGGCATCCATTTTACAGAAGTGAAATCTTGCAGGATCTCACAGGAGTTATGATGCTCCTGCCGAGAAGAACTAACAATGGAAACACGTTAAAAGCGCAAATATACTTTGTTAAAATGTGAGGAATATCGTCATTGTTCTGTGTAAAACTGTAATGGAAATGCAGCTAATGTGTCAAATTCTGTACTGTACAGCAGACACGACCATTAGCCAATTGGGACACAGAATGCAATGCACGTTCATATGCCTTTTAAATTAAAAAAAAAAAAATGTAATTAAAAAGCATGCAAAATTGCACAAAAAAACCTGGTAAATAGTGAGACAGTGAAAGGTGAACAGTGATATAGTGTGAGACAAATGCATATGGCTTTTTAAACTTTGATAAGTAAAATTTCTCTCAGTACATGTAACGTACAGAGTGGATTTTACATGTCAGAAATAAACCTGTATTTGACAACTCTGCAGGGGTGAAAGTTTCACATGCTTTAGCTGTGCTTGCGTTTCCAGTACTGTTGTGCAATCTACCACCAAGAGAAAAAAAAAAAAAAAAAAAAATCAAGACTCCTCAGTGTTATGGGAAGTGAGGATTTTTGCTTCCCTCCCCCTCAATTTCAGGTGGTTGTATGCGAGATGCAGATGGTTGCAAAACGTAGGGTCTAATTTAATAGACCACTACGGCTGCAGGAACCTCATAGAGACCCTTGCAGGCAGTTGCCCTTGGCAAAGCTACACCCAACCACAACAAACAAGTCTTTTCAGCTGGGTGGACTCCACTGTCCACCACGCCCTGAATATGTTTTCAGCGTAAGACAGCGAGGGGAGTAGGAGAGCCTGAGGCCCACGCTGTTACTGATAGGACACTAGATCAAAGCTGTTTCCCATCGTTAGCGAGCACAAAAAAACCTGAGGGAGATGAAAGACCATCAGCAGACTGTGGGAGAAATGATGAAGGACAGAGCAGGCCCTGTACGGCATCCACAAACAGCCCAGAAGAAGTCCAGCTCTGTGAGGGAAAGTCAGAGGGAGTCAGAGGGGACCTGAGGCCAGAACCTGCCCACCGGATAAGCAGCAGGGGAGTGATAAGACAACGGCCTGCAATATCCATCCAAATGAAAGCCAACAGCCCCCAGTCTGCTTACTTACACTACATGACACTCATTTCACATTCATCTGCACACGTCTCCTAAGCAACCATTTATCTTAGTAAGAAACTATCTGTAGTCTTATGCCTTATTCACATGGGATAATTATTATCTGTGGACCACTGGTAATTCGCAATCACCCTCGTACCTCTGTGTTATTGTGTGGCCCCTTCAGACGGGATAGGCAAAATCTGTAATTCATGCAGATTACAGACATTATGACCAGATATGTCTTAAATTCACAGTATGAAAAACAAAGTATGCATAAGAATTAAGATTGGGTGATGTATCGAGATTTGCGATATCTCGAGACGTTTTATGACACCGAGAAACAATTTGGTATATCGAATATCTCGAGATAATGTGTGTGTTGATAACTCATTTAACATGGCGGCGCGCACAGAAACGGGCGTGACGGTATTCGTACCAAATAAAAGAATGGCTTATTATATGGCCATATTTTGGATTCAAACCATCGGATTAGGAGAAGAAAGAGGTGTTTTGCAGAGAATGCAAGAAATTGGTGCCACACGAATCATCGAGCACTACGAACCTCTTCAACCATTTAGACACAGCTGACAACTCTCCCATTTTTTCCGGGACTTTCCAGTATTTCAGACCCACTTCGCACCCCCCCCCTCTTTTGTAATTTCTCCCGGTAACCTCCCGTAATTTATTAGGTCTGGACTAAATCTGAAGACCTGTCATTTGGCTGATGTTCTTCAGTTGCCAGAGATCATGTATGGAACATATACACGTCATTTGTTGATTATCCGATAACTCGATGCGTAGTTGATCTGTGCGCAGGTTGAAACTTTTCCCCTGGACATTATCTCACATACACATGCACACACACACACACACACAGGCCAAGGATGGCAGCTCAGTTTTAATGTAAGAAAGATTCTCAGTCAAGTTAAATCCAACCATGGTATATATCTCTCAGCTGTGCATGCGTGCATGTTAATTATCACTGGACGTCTGTTTTTCACTGAAACAGAGTAGGTAATTTGCAGCGCAATTGTTACTGAGCAAATCACGGATGTGGACCATTCGCACAGGACTAAGAACTCTGACATTCTCCATAATTATTCCCAATTACCAGTGGCCCATAGGTAATACTTATCCCATGCATTAGGGCATTAGCCTCCACAATAATTTTACCCACAAGCACAAGCCTCTTCTTCATTTTCACTTTTACCATATCTATATCCTGCACTAATGACTTATTTGTATTCATTGGATTCTATGTATTTATTTCAAACATGGAAAGAAAAAAATAAACAAGGCAATATAAGATAAAAAAAAAACAGAATTACAATTAAATTAACAGAATCCATCTTCAAGTACATGCAAATCTGAACATATTGACCAGCCAATACATTGGGATCTTGTATCCGTCTGTTGCACTAGCAGATATGCTTTTTTCAAAACAAATTTAAACAATTTCCCAGTTGTTGGATCAATAAAGTACTTTTATTCTTTTCTTTTTTCCCTGTCATAGTTATAGATGGGTGAAGAAAAAAAAAGAAAAAATTAAGGGAAGAATAGGAAAGTAGAAAAGGACTCCCAGAGCACAGACTCCACCAAGGCAGATCAGCCCCCACCCTCCTTTTTCCTTCTGCAAGCTGCAATCTGTATCTGCCCCCAAAAAATCCACATCTATCAATCACTACCCTGCACCCAATTATCATGTTAAGAAAGTCTAATTATAATTTACATTATAATTCTTGCTGTCGAATTTATTCCACTTGTGAAGAAAATCCTTCATAGCCTTTAACCCTGAAACTCCATTTAGGGATATAATAATGTTTAATGATAGATATTTTGAATTAAGAACAAACATGTATTGATGAATTGATGAACACATGAGTACAAAACTCAGTTCTGCAGAATCGTGTATGACGCAGATTAGATTTTTGTTAATGACGGTGTTAGCTATATGTAGATTTGTCTCTGCTTAAAACTATTAACTGCCTACTTTAAAATGTAGCAGCCAATAGCTGAATCAAAGACAAGCTACACACAGAACAGAGCGACTAACCTCCCCTGAAACCAAGATGCAGGTTCAGGATGTAATGTGAGGTCTGGAAATGCTCAGGCTGAGTGTATGACGGTGTCAATGTTCCTCTTTATTTCGGAACAAAGACAGAAAGTGGCTGTAATAAAGATTACACTGAAAACATAAGGAGACAGTGGGAGACCACACAGAGGCAGTCCAGCACTGCTGACAGCTCAGTGGTGAAGCAGCTTACGTTAAAATCTGTCCTTTATTTTCATCAATTCAATCCCTGACCATTCTGGGGTGATTTAGCTTAAAACACCTGAAAAATCCCTCTTCAAATTAAAACTCCAGCTGCTCTTCAACCATTTGGAGTACAGATAAAAGAATGGGTTCTTTGTAAAGGGAACACCCTGGAGTTTGGATTAGAACATTCACTTTTATTGTTTATTTAACAAGTAAAAAGCTGTAGACTGAAAAACACCAATACATTGAGATTTTTTTTCTCCAATGCTGTAATTTTTTGTCCTTAAACCAGGATGTATGAATAATTGTTCCTTCAAATACATATATTTTAGCAAAAAATTGTGAAAATAAATATTCACCATTAACAATGACCTTTGTCAATGTTGAAGTTAGTATTATGATCCAAAAATCACATTGTTCTATATCGTGGTTCAGCAGCTCATCCATAGATGATTGATCAGATGACACATTTCTTCTATTTGTCGTTTGTGTAAACTTTCCTTTTGTGTATGTGGTGTTACTGTTGCACTTCAGAATGGTTTATATATTCAGAAAGAGGAGTTTGTTCATTTTCATTTGATGTGTGGCAAGTGCAGGTGCATTAATGTGGAAGGAAAACTTTCAATAAATTTGCGCAAACCTAATTTAATGCTCTTTAATGTCACTATAAACACATTTAATGTTCATGTCCAACTGCACATACAGTTTTAAATATAGTTTTATGACAGTTTATCATCCACAGGATTTAACCAAGTTCTGAATAATAATAATAGTTATTTGTATAGCACAATTCATGCAACTCAAACACACTTTTGCATACAGGTGATAAAAACAAAAGCCAACACAGTAAAAACTACTGATACAGACGGCCAATATTTGAAGCAGATACTGATTTTTTTTTCTTCCATCTTTTCTCTAATGTCAAAGTATTTACTTACAAAATACAAATTGTAGCAGTTACTCCAATAACTATAACATTTCTAGTGTGGACAACAGTATCTCCAAGAACATGGAGGTGATGTGAACTTCACCTGTAAGTAAAACATAGAAGGGAAAAACAGCATAGGCTAACGCAACAGCCTGATATATGAAACATGAATAAAAAATGCTTGATTATTGACAATAGCTCAACTTAGATGTGCATGTAAACAGACTAAGGTCTTAAATGGAGTTTGTGAGAAATCTCAGTTTATATGTGCAGCAAAATAACTGAATTATTGTTACACTCCCAGACACTGGGCGGCGCTAGATGCTTTTTTGCATCGGCATTCTACTGGTTGGCACCATTTAAGAAGAACATTAACTAAACAAAGGCATTGGATTTGAAGCAGACATAGTAAGACGAGGACAACACCACCCAGAGAAGATATACGGAGCACAACCATGAAGATACAGACCACAACCCTGAAAATACAGACCACAACCATGAAGATACGGACCACAACCATGAAGATACAGACCACAACCATGAAGATACAGACCACAACCATGAAGATACGGACCACAACCATGAAGATACGGACCATAACCATGAAGATACGGACCACAACCATGAAGATACGGACCACAACCATGAAGATACAGACCACAACCATGAAGATACGGACCACAACCATGAAGATACAGACCACAACCATGAAGATACGGACCACAACCATGAAGATACGGACCACAACCATGAAGATACGGACCACAACCATGAAGATACGGACCACAACCATGAAGATACGGACCACAACCATGAAGATACGGACCACAACCATGAAGATACGGACCACAACCATGAAGATACGGACCACAACCATGAAGATACGGACCACAACCATGAAGATATGGACCACAACCTTGCAGCAGCTCAGTATATTTGGTAATAGGGCTGGGTGATTATACGATCACGATCATTTTAGGTTGATTATGGTGATCAGCTGTGAGCCTCGATCAAACATGGCGGAAATGTGCGTTGAAGTATAATTTGTTTTATGCAAATGCATAGATATGCATGAAAGCAGACCGACACTGCCGGAACTTGTGGGTGGTGTAGCTAACATTTGGACGGGAACAGAAGAATAAGATAAATAAACTTAATTTAACAGAGAAAAAAAATTAGTACCAGTTTGGAAATATTGGCTTAGAAATATCTGCGGCCTGTATCAGTCATCGGCTACAGCTGATGTAAAAAATGAATAAATAAAAAGTTTTAAGACACTATAGGCCTCCAAAAATCCAAATAGCCAATTCCTTGCTGTCCATGCTCCAGACTGTAGAACTAAAGCTGAAAATACAAAGTGTGGTGTTGGTAAAAACACACAGACACACAGAGGAAGTGTTTGCATCTCACACACATATCCTGCTGCAGAGGCTTCCACATGCACGACCATGAGGAACCGCAGAGGCCAAAGATAACCAGCCAAGCACCTTCCTGTGCACCGCCACTCAGGCCTTATGCTAAACACACAGCTAATGATGCACTGGGGGGGCGGAGCTTGTGTGGTGCAACATTTAGTAATGATAGGCCAGAGGAGTGTGGGGGCGGCGGACAAAGAGGAATTCAACTACTATACTAATCATAGACTCATATATTGGGTCGATATTTCTTGTTTACTTGTATCAGTATCGGGCCGTTGCATTGGCTGAAATTCTTTTTTCCCTGCCACACACAAGACATGTGACATATGTGAATAATTACAAAGATAATGATGACACCCATTACAAACAAAAAAATAAATAAAAATGGTGCGGTGTGTGTAAACACACCAATAAATCAAATTTAATTTAGTGTGAAACAGAGGAATACTATATAATAATGATGAATATATCTGTAAATCAACAGTATATTTACATTTATCTCCATGTTTATGGAATGACTTCTCATGTCATCTCACCATGATGAATAAAAAAAAGATTGCATTTGTGATTTAATGGAAAAACTGACATTACACACCTGTTTTTTTCAACAAATATATATATATATATATATATATATATATATATATATATATATATATATATATATATATATATATATATGGTTTTGCACATATACCCAACGGAAAAGCCACTACTGTTTAACTTTACTTATGTATAAGTAAAGATTTTATTAAAGTAACTCAACTAAAACAAATACCTGCAGTTTTGTGAAATGTTCCTGTGCCGTGTTCTAAAGAACCTACAAATAACTACTATTACATCACAATTAAACCATCACTCAAAGCTGAAACTCAGCCTTTCAAAAGATAACTGCATTTGAATTGATGTATTTTTTTTAAAATCACATTAACGTTACAAACCCCATTTCCTAGTACTGATACAACATAAAAAATAAATGTAAAAATGATAAAAATCTGTCCTTACCTCTATGTGGAAAGTAAAATCAAAACTAAGATATAGCATTGACAACAGGAAGTAAACTTGTTTTTCTTCATAGATTGCATGTTGTAATAGTATATTTTCTTGTCACTCTAAATAAAGGGTAACCTAATTCTACTAGTCTGTAGTTACTATTGACCAATAAATCATAAAAGAAAAGCAAGGGTGGAAATGAACATTTCAAGTACAAACATTGAGCCCACTAACAATGCACAAGTGTCCCGAGAGCTGCACTGCCGTCTTTCCAAACATGCCTGTTTAACACACCAGTGTCTCTGGTTCCAATTAGTCTAAATACTCCATCCAAAGGGAGCTGGTGGAGGAGCTGCACTATATTCCTCTAATTGATGGTTGTGCTACTATCCTATTTCATAGCTCAGTTTCTGTGAGGGGAAACTTGAAAAGCACTTCATTAGCATGAAAAGCTGCTCTTTACAAATGGCATTAAAAAGGATAGCTGCTTTCAGATCATTTATTTAACCAAACAATTGACCACTGTGTAAACTTCTGACATATTTTGGTAATGTATCCTTAAGGATGGCATCAGTGACGCTCGCCAGTCGTTTTTATTTATTGGGGATATGAAAACACTGATGGGAAGGTTTCCGTTATTCATGTTTTTCTTACAACCATGAGTTATTGCTTAACAACGATCTTCCATCGACTTTAAATTAAGAGCATCTACAAAAAAGTCCCTCTATAATTAACAAAGGGCTGTTGGTCATCCAATGAAATAGCTGTCAGGTTTTGTCAATGAATCATCACAGCTTTAGTTGCATGCAGGGCTTCCTGCAGAATGTACATTTTAGCGCAGCCATAAAACAGAAGATGATGAAGAGGTTCGTTCAACTCTAGAAACTAGGGCTACACAATTAATCGAATCGTTATGTCATGCTGTGCAATACATTGTTTTCAGGTGACGTCACATTGCTATATAGTCAGCGCGCGATCTCCAGGTGAAAGGCAGGAAAACGTTGGGAAAATGTCCATGTTCAATGTAGTTTGCGGTTGCGCCAATTATTCTAACCGAGAGAAGGACAAGCGTTTTTTTAGAGTACCAAATATTGTCATTCAAAAAGGTGAGAAATGGAAAAAGCTCACAGAAAAACACAGTAAATAGTGGATTTTAAATCTGCGTTTGCCGTCGGGAGGAGCAGAGTCTGCTAATGCTAATGCCCGTGTCTGCAGCAACCGCTTCGTCAACGGTATGTTCCAAAGCTAACTTTTTTTGTGGATGTTCTATATATCATTAGGTTGTGGTTAAATGTTCATTTACACTGTTGTAATATGGTTTACCTACACACATCAAGATGCGGTGCATGTTTGTTGACATTAGCCGCTACTGCTAGTGGCTAGCAGCGACTAATGTCAACAAACATTCCATACATCTTGACGTTGCATCTTTACAAATAAAAAACACCCACCCTGGCGAAGACCAAACGACTTTTTCTAGGCTTTCGTCTGCTGCTGGTGTAGTAGGACGTCTGCAGGATCAGGTAGTTAGTAATATCCACAGCAGAGATTGTTGGCAAATCTTTGGGTATGGATCTGTGTTTGGACACTGGATCTAAATCCGTACAATAAACTCTCTTCAATGGTTTCCTCCATAGCAGCATTCTCAATGGTTACTTCCTGCCCTCCATCTGAAATCTCAATGTGATCATAGTCACGTGACTGAAACCTACCTATTATGCAATCGCATAAAAGGCTCAGATTTTAATGTAAAGAAATGAGCACATGTGCCTGTAAACACTCTTAAATTAAAATCTTAATAAATGAAATAACATGGACATTCAACATGAGGCCTCCATGAAAATCGAGACATATCAGTAGAAATATTCATATGAACATGACTATCTCTTGTGTGGTGTGGAGCAGGCTATAGCTGTATCCACACTGTGTGCAGCTGCAGGTATAGTCATGTAACTAGCCAGGTTTCAGCAGAGCATATGACATGGAAGTGAAGAGGAACTGAAGGAGGGAGAAGCTCAGTCATTATACAATGATACTCTGGATTCAGGTAGGACGACACTGAGCAGCAGATGTGTTGTTTAAAACATGCAAAGTTAAAAGTCACTACGACTAATCTGTATCAACACTTGAAAGCTCAGATCACAGAACAAACAAGTGGTGCCCGGAACAACAACCCCCACTCCCCCTTGTCCTATCTCTTATCATTGCAAAAACACATTTTTGGTGACTGTGACCTTTGACCTAGATTCACCAAAATTTTATGGGATCTATTCTGGAAATTGGTCCAGCAGTTTTTGGGTAAAGGTGCGTACAAACAAACAGAGAAGCTGACTCCTAAACAGTACCCCCACCCTTTTTTTATTGGGGGTGGGGGGGTAAACATTACAAATGTATAAATGGAATCAATAAATAAAGAAATTCTTGTGGTGAGTTTAAGGAAGATGTAAAAGTTCTGCTCCTGCTCCTCAGCACAGTGACCGTTCACCTGTGAGCATGTTGTGTTGCCCTTGATATTCCAGTAATTAGACTCATGACACCATTAATTTATAATAGATTAATCGCAATATAATCCAGAATAATCGCAATCGTACATTTTCATCAAAGCATGCAGCACTAGACGAAACCTGCTATTGTTTCTGTCCTGTTCATTCTTTCAGAGCAGATTCATCTATTTACTGCTGAAATGTCATATTTATTTCCTTTACAACACAGGTGTCAAACATAAGGCCCGGGGGCCAAATCTGGCCCGCCAAAGGGTTCAGTCTGGCCCTTGGGATGAATTGGTGAAATCCGAAAATAGACATTAAGATATTAATAATCATTTTACTTGAGGTTCCACATTCAATCCAATTGTATCTGAAGTGGGTCATACCAATAAAATACAATTGTAATTTATAAATACTCACAACTGAAATTTTGTCTTTGTAAATGTAAATACTTTCACAAATTTACACTAAAGCAAAGTATAATTTCACAAAATATTTGAATAATCTTGAACAAATATGAAGAACCTAAAGTGTTTCAAGAGAAGTCAGTGCAATTTTAAGAACAATCTGGCTGATATTAAATATTTTGTCTATTTGTATTTGATCCACTATGATCTGCAACTTATAATGAACACGTGGAAGTGATAGACGGAAGCACAATATTGTTAAAATTAGGCTCAATATTTAATCATTTCATATTATTTGCATTGTTTGAACAGATAGTTTATCAACGTAAACATTTTCATTATTTAATTTCACTCTAAAATATAGAGAAATATTTGGAGTTGACAATATTTATGTATTATTATGTTATTATTTCACTGTTTCGGCCCAATTCGGATCAAATTTAGGTGAATGTGGCCCCTGAACTAAAGTGAGTTTGACACCCCTGCTTTACAATATCAATACTGATACCAGTATTGATGCATGGCATGGCTGTGGTAGCCAAATAATCATGTTACAGCTCCATATTGTGCTTTCATATCACCAAATAAATCAGAATCAGTCCATTAATACTGAATCATTGGCACCAGTTTCCCAGTGTGTTGAGCCAGCATGCTGAATGTTGCTCAATAAAAAGAAAGGGTAAGGGGGCAGGAGGATGAGTTCACTCTTTTTTGAATAAGTTTTCTTTTTTATATACATTTTTCTTAATAAATCAATCAATGTAGTTTTGAAATGGTGATACATGAATTGTTAATGATCTGTTCTAGGTCGGTCCAAATGCGCACAGATAAACTAGACATGTATGACTCGACATAGGATGTGGTTGAATATTCTGTTTACTGATGTATGTGTAACGTCAGGTAGTGTGACAAACAAGAATACCTCTGAATTCAGCGAAGTGGAAGTGAGTCTGGTGTTCTTTGCATTGTGATAACCATCTGCGTTCAAACCACATTATGCAACTCAGTCAACAGGTTCAAAGCCTAACCAATCCATCACTGTAGCTACATTTAGTGTTTTCACATAAAATATCTGAGGAAATACTGGAGAAAAAAAATTTAAATATGGCAAGACAGCTTTTAATCTCTGGCAGATGCTTCGGGACGAGGGTGCTTGCTCTTTATCCAAATAAAAATTCCAGACGTTTTCAAAACTGACCTTCACTTTATGTACTTTTATATTTGTGCACCTACTTTTCTGGCTGAGACTGTACCCATTTTGTGTAGTACAAAAGTTAATTTTATAGGCATAACATTCCCAGTAAATTGTGTTTTACTGACAGAAACATTTCCAAAAGATATGGAAACCACAAAAGTGCATGGATATCACACAAACACAAGTCTCCAGAATCATTCCAGTATCCATAGTGAGTGAAATAATATCCAGGTTTTTTTATATATATATATATATATATATATATATATATATATATATATATATATATATATATATATATATATATATATATGCTTTCCTTATGAGTTTTACATTTTCGAGCATACTCTGAAATTTAATTATAAGAGAAACTTCTTTCCATACTTAAGACTTCCACGCAAAATTCCAAACTTTTAAAGGTCTGGGAGAAAAACATTTTAAAATGACACTTTTTAAGACCTGTGTAAGCACTCTGCAGGACACTAAACGTAAAGACAAACAAACTTACACTTAGGAACAGCTTTTATGCCAATGACATTAAGGTACTTCATGCAGAGTGTGTGTGTGTTCTGTAGCAGAAGTGCAATAATTACACCGTGTAATAACAGGAAAATGGGTCGAGTGAACTGCTGCTCAGGGACTGTTGTGTGAATGTCTGTTCTTTTTTATTATTATTATTCCTGTATTACCTGCTGTATTTTATAACTTGGTTTATTTGTTCTTTTATATATATATATATATGTATATATTGGTTATTTTTTTAAACGTTGGCACCTTTTAGACAACTGCAAATTTTAAATTCATTTTATTTGTGCAATGACAAAGATATTCTGTTAATCTTGTAGGAGATTGAAAAGTTGGTGCAATTGTTTTCCTCCAGGTCCTTCAACAGTCCGCCATTAAAAACATGCACATGCAGGTTAATTGTCCTGCCAGTGCCCCAAATCACAGTGCCGATTAAGATCTGGAACTCATTCAATAGCTGTGTATTGCTCCTAATGTGTGATTTTAAGGTAACTGCTAATGCTAGGTACTGTGTTTTACTGTGTGTGTGTGCGTAGGATGAATAAAATGTGGACACTGAATTTGCTACGGGACTAACGAAGTGAGTTAACCTAACGTAAATGCAATGGTTACAGATTTAGTAAATGTGTGCATTTGCTGACTCATGAAAAAACTGCAACATTAGCATTAGCCTACTACTGCAGCATTAGCCTACCAATGCAGCATTAGCATTAGCATACCACTGCCGTACTTCATCAATGCAGCAACACCTGAACCGAAAGCATGCACACATCAACAGCACTTCTTCAAAGCAGACTCGGTGCTTCTACTTCTTGCTAACTTATTGCTAACAGGGAAATACTACCCTCTGTTAGAATGTAGCCTTATGTGTTGTAATTATTTTTACAAAATGTACAAAAGTGTTTAAATATTAAGCCACATCCCCTTTCATACAAAATACCTCAGCCTTCAATCCCCATTTATTGACTGATCTGCTTAAAAAAATAAATAAATTAAAAAAAAAAAAAAAAAAAGAAAGACAGTTGAATTTATCCAAATAATCAATGGAGAAAAAAAACAATTAAAAGGAATACTTAATTACAAAAACATTCAATAGTGGCAGTCCTACCATTTACCATTTCAAATTACACAGGACGGGCTATAACATTGACATTTACTTAAATATCTCATTACTTCGTTCATTCTTCAATGTTTCTCCGTGTCTTTCTGTACTTCTTATTTTTATTTTGATGCTGCAAACACAGTGGGATCAACTAAATTATATCTTATATCTCATGTCATATCTTCTGGTTCTTACCAACATAGGGTCCAAGAGGCTACACTGACCAATGACAGCAGCAGGATTATGCAAAAACATCCTCCATATACTAACTAGTGTCAAGTCCCAGACAGTCAGTGGTACGCAGCAGAGACCAAACCATTAGCATTAGCATTAGCATACCCAGCAAGTCAAAGGAAAACTGTAAGTGGCACTTCCCTTTATTCTCACATACATAAATAAAAATACATAAATAGACGTCTTTGTGCGTTTTCAGACCAGACAGTTACACAGACATGAATCTGCAGAAGCACAAACGCTCTTACAGTGATCCACCACAGTTTTATCAGCTATTACTTAATCTTCATGCATCTTCATTACCTTATCTGCGTTACCAAATAAGTGTGTTGCTGCAACACCTACCTACTTTATCTATTTGACGTCGAAAACTTGGCTTGGCACCACTGCTGCTAAACAAAATGTCTAACTTATGGATGGATGTGGAACTGCAGCCCTCTTCAGCACATACCAAACTGTGACTATAGCGATGATTTCCAGCATCATCGAAATGGAAAAATGCAATAAGTGAAGTTGCTGCTGATTTAAGTCAGATGTTACCTGATTTTCCTTCCCTTTATGATTTGGAGTAAATTTTAAATGGTTTTGAAGTAACCAGGTTAGAAGTTCAGTATGAGACGCACAATCACACAAGGCTTTTGTTGATCTGTATGTGTCCAAAACCCACAACCCAAAATGTGCATATCTGAGCATAAAAACATTTATTAGACATTTGGAAATTATTTGTTTTTTAACAATTCATATCAAATTTTGTGAAATATTAAAACAGAAAATAATTAGATTAGATAAGTATTTGTGAATAATATGTATGCAAGTCCAAAATAAGATTCAAATTATAAAATTATCTTTACATTTCCTGTTTCACTCTTGAATGTTTCCACATTTGTGTATTTTTTAAGGCGTATACACACACACACACACGTATATAGAAGTATAAATAATTATGTATATGTCCAAGCAATATTCATTTATTTTCTATCCACATTTTGTGATATATTATCGTAAAGGTAAATGAATACTAATATACTGTATAAAGAGAGAAAGAAACGGCACTACACTTTTAAAGGAGCAACAGAAATATGCACTGTATGAATAAACCAACAACATACTGTATGTCTTGTTTTTTTCTCTTTACATTTCTTATTTCAATCTTGAATGTTTCTACCTTATTTTAATTAATAATGTACAATAACACGTTTACAATGGCTACATTTTCATGATGCTGTTTAATACATAATGATTCATTCTGGATAAAATAATTTGGAACAAAAGCAATTTCCTTGGTGTTTTCATGGAAACGTTAATGTAAAAAAAAAAAACAGGTTTATTCTGTTTTAGTTAATTCAACTTTCAGAGCTGGGGTTACAGAGGGTTCTGATTGGACAGAACACCTATGTGGCGTCTTGATGTCTACTGGAAGAAAACAATCGAAGGAAGAAAACAATTTATTCAGTTATTTTTTTTACTTCCTCTGTGTCAGTTACAGGTGTGTATGTGAAGATGATAAACCAGGTGAACTGATCCAATGGGCTTCATTTTTCATACACTATGTTGACAGGAAGCTAAAACTGACTGTTTTGTGGAGGAGTGGTGGGATTAAATAAGCTTTACTTCCTCCCACTCTTTTTCAAATATGCAAATGAAATCCTACTATGTTTTCGTTTCCTTGTTTTGTTTTCTAATTTGTTTCATTTGAAAGGACTAAGTAGGATTATTACCTCTGCCAAGGAGGTATTAAATTCCAGTCTGTCAGTCTGTCTGTCTGTCAGCAGGATTACGCAAAAAGTTCTCAACGGATTTAGATTCAACTTTCAGGAATAATAGATAATGGGTCAAGGAAGAACACATTAGATATTGAGCAATGAAGGTCAAAGGTCAAGGTCACACTAAAGGTCAACAGCTAAAACACATCAGTGGTAATATCTCAGGATTCAGACAAGATAGAATGTGGCAGTTTCTTGCATTCACATCGTCTCACCTTCAGACACCACATGGGTCAACATCATGTTAGGTTGTTTGTTTCTTTTTAATAATACTGAGTTACATCAAAAATTACTGAAAAAACAAGCCTTGACAGAGGTCTGCAGTCTCTGGATGCCTTGTTGTGTTGTTTTGTTGCATGTTAAAATACACTAAACTAAATTATTTCAACACTGAGGATGTACAATATGGTGTTTTAGCGTCACTCTTGTGCACATTCTAGTGCCGTGTAGTAGCCTAACCCCCCACCCCCAGCAAATCTATTTGCTACTGTAGTAGTCTAGTTACACTCAATGTACCTTTTGGTTAGATTTCCCTGAAACTGGAGGACCAATCACGTTGAAGTATAGAGTCAGAGGGCGGGCATAACAAAGTGACACTGCAACGATTCAGAGAAAAATAACCAGAATCAACCATAGAAGAAGAACAATGGGTGGAGATTTCCTTTTATCAAAATGAGTGAACAATGTGAGAAAATGTCAGTAATCTTTAAATTCTTTTTACAGAAGCGACAACAGTCGTTAAGATCCATAATCCACCATTTTGTTTAGTCATTCCTAACTTTCTCCAGACTCTTCTGTGAACTTTCCAGCACTCTAACTACGTCACCCTAAAGATTACACTGATTGGTTGTAGATCCATCCTGTTGCATACGTGAAATGAATGGGGATAGCGCAGCTGGGCTAGCCGTGTAGCGTCAACTGAAGCAAACTAACCACAACCTAATCAGAAAATACAGACATTATGCATGTTGTGTCTGAAGTTTCACAAGTTCAAGAAAAAACATTTCAGAGCCTTTTTCAATAGTTTTAATTATGGCCGTCAATATTAACACATTAACATGGATTTGTAGCATTTTTTTATTTATTTTTTTTTTGCGAAATTCATTGCATTTTAGCATGTTTGGCAAGTTTTCTCCTCAGTATTTTTTTTGTCTTTATTAGTATATTTTTCTCTATTTTGTGGGATATTCAAGCCCAAAAAAAAACCCTGGAGACAAAACAGTTAACCGACCAAGTGTTTTGAGCATGATTAATCAAAACTAATCCAAAGCAACCCTGTAATTTATCAGATTAAAAAATTTCATCATTTGACAGCCCTAATTTTTCTGCAAATGTGCAGAGATATAAGGACCACTTCAGTAATCCTAGAATATTTTTTTCTACAGAGTCATTCTAGTCCATCCTTTATATAGCAATACACAGTGTGCAGTAGGAAATTAATATTGCATAACAATAGCTCTAATAAACACAGTAGTAACTTTACACTACACAAAAAGGGAAGGACGGGGACGAAAAATAAAAACATGCCTTATGCAAAACTCAAATATTCTTGCACAAGTGGTATAAGCTTATTGTGAATATTTTACAAAGTCATTTCAAACTTTATCAAACCTAATGCGCACTGTTAAAGTTGAGGGCGAACGGTGCAGTGGACTGTGTGGTGTCAGCCTGGATACATGCAATTTAACCCTTGAACTGGAGAAGACATGAGCAGAATGTGTAATGGAGGACTCCATTTAAAGCGGAGAAGTCAGAGGAGAGCTCAACAGGGGGAGGGGGCTCCAAATAAGAGCCTCTTTTCCTGACAGCTACACACACTGGAGTGGGGGAGGGTTCAAAAAAACACACACCAAGACCTCTTCCTGAAGTTTGCAGAACTGGGTTATAATGTGATGGATCCTTTGCCTTCCAGCTACTTGATTCGCATTTGGCATTCCGGGTTTTAATCTAACACTGTTACTCGGAGGAAAGTGCACATGCGAGTCGGTCGCTGAGCAAAGAGCTGCCTGAAAGAATGTGTATCAAGTTCTAGCCACACAACTTCACAGTCTGCAGCCTCTTAAAAAGAATCTGTTGTGACACACAGAGAAACAGAAAGGTAAGCCAATATGGTTAGCTGGGTTAAGCTGACTCTGCACTGCTGATCAAAACAATAAGCATTTGTGCTTCATCCAAGCACATTCATGTGCAGTAATTATTCTGCTCCCTTGAGGAAAAGAAAAAGGGAAGAGAAAAAAAAAAAAAAAAAAAAAAAAAAAAAAACACACACACACCCCCATCCTCAGCTCTGATTGGCGATAAGTTGTTGTGCAAACTGCAAATGATAAAACAGTAAACAGGTTTTACAGGAAAGAAGATTTAAGTATTGGCAGAGAGCTCGCAACAACATGCCACACGATTAGCTTGTTGTAAAACGTCTCAAACATAAGTGTTAGACTCGGTTGTTTATGACACAAAGCAAACACAACAAGTGAGCTTCATTTTTCACTCCAAAAAAATTTACCAAGGCAACACAAAGTGCCCAGTTACTGCAGTATAATTTGTGCTTATTACACTTCAACTCTGGGCAGGCACTTCGTCATGTTGATTTACCCTGTTAGCAAACGCCTAATGACACACCAATTAGTAGCAAACTATTCTGTATCCTAACCCCAAAACCTGATTTAGCACTTAAACATACTCTGAGCAATAGCTGCTGAGTCTCCAATGAGTGGCAAATCAGCAAAGGCCTCATAGCAACATATTTGCCCAGCTACAGCGCACACATGGTTTCAGTTAGGGGTCTGCACCTATAAACAGTTGGCCGCGGCAGCTTATTGGTCAGGAAGTGCAATGTTGACTGCAAGTCAAGACAGGCACAAGCTGCTAATGAATGATATACACTCATACAGTGGAGCTGTGACAACACGGTTTAGATTGGAGGTGTTTAGAGGCCGAGCTGAGGAGTGACTCCCAGAGCTTTAGGGTTGTGAATAAACTTGACGGCCTCAAAGCAATCAGGCTGAGAAAGTAGTCAAAATAAAACGTCTCCAATGTAAAAACAGTTGGATAGGTGTTCTGGAACCGTGTCATTTCTGCCTTCATGTAGTGTGCGTGTGTATATATAGTCGATTTTCCATTGGATGTATGCACAAAACTTCACATATTTACTAAATGTTGAACAAAAAAAAAAAACAAGTGCGTAATGTTGGTTTTTCCATTTCATCACAAATGCCATGATTTGTTTATTTATTATCGCAAAATAACACAAGTTGTTCCATAAAGATGCAAACAAACAATATCAGGCTGTTTTACAGATATATTTATTATTATTATTGCGTTATCTCCTACTAAATTAAAAATTATATGGTTTACTTGTAGTTCCTTTTAAGACTCTTCTTCTCTTGTTCTAACAGTCGTGTACATTTGTTTTTTTTTTATTCACCTGACTGAGAATAAAGGTCTTTCTGTTGTAGTTTTACCATTTGTGCTTCTCATGCCAGCACAAATCTTTTAGTTGAAAAATGAGGGTTATGTCAAAATTGTTGTTTTTCCATTGGGTTCATTTTTATGCACAACATATATTTGCGTAATATGAGGCTCAATGGAAAAGTGAACTGTCACACTTGTATGTTTTGCCTGTGCACTAGTGTTTTGAAGGTAACAGTGAGATATGCTGGTGAAGTTTTAGGAGTAGTATTTAGAAATGTAAACTGTGCATTCAGACTATGCATCCCATTTTAAGGTTTTACAGCAGGTTATGACACACACCCCTGTTCAGACACAGATCCTCTCTAATAGCAATGACTCGATGGTTGGAAGTCTAAAAAACTAGGGCTTTCAAATAACTAAAATTGGTTTAGATTTGATTAATCATAATCAAAAAACACTTTGTCAGTCAACTGTTCTGCCTTTTTTGTACTTAAATTTACTAAAAAATACACTAATGCAAAAAAACATGCAGAGAAAAAATATAGAAATCCACTAGAACTCAGTCAAAAAATGAATTAACACAAATAAGCGGTGAAATATCTAAAACATTCTAAAGTCTTCCAAAATACAGAAACATAAAAAAATATAAAATATCCAAATCATATGCAAAAATAACAATATATATATATATATATATATATATATATATATATATATATATATATATATATATATATATATATGCAGTAAACATGTTATGTCAACAACTTCACTTGAAACAAAACAACTGTTCCATTAAACTGCATTAAAATAATTGATCAGATTAATCATGCTGATGATGATGGATTAATCCACGTTAATGTGTTCATTTCTACAGCCCTAGTAAAAACTTATGTACTGTTAAACATTATGAACTACTTGCATATCAACAGATTTTGTTTATGCACCACTGACCTTTTCAAGACAGTGGTTCAAGGAATTAAAGAGGGAAACTATGTGCATATGATTGAATGATTCCATCCCGGTGGAAAACTTTTGAGGAAAAAAAACTTATTTTTATTTGTGGTATGCCTATCTGCACATAACCAGAGATTATGGGTGGAATATTAATATTCAATTTGCATGTTAATAGTTTAAGGATATTGCTTTTTTGTTGTTGTTTTTTTTACTTGATACTTAAGGCATGTCAAGGTAATACATGAAGGTTTCAGAATAAAAAATTAAGACCCGTTCTTAGTATATTAATTGGATACAGCTTGGTTCCCTATCAAATTGGCAACAGCAAGAGACTGTACAGACAAAACCAAACTTCGGGAGCATTTACCTTGTTGCTGACAAACATATACACATATATATATATATATATATATATACATATATATATATATATATATATATATATATATATATACATATATATATATATATATATATATATATACATATATATATATACATATATATATATATATATATATATATATATATATATATATATACATATATATATATACATATATATATATATATATATATATATATATATATATATATATATATATATATATATATATATATATATATATATATATATATACACACACACACACACACACATTGATATATATATATATATATATATATATATGACTAAATGCTCAAGGATGTATCACACACCCACAGAGCTCTACCTGCCAATGAAGCTACCACAAATACACCTGAAGAACTAAAAATGAGTAGAGAGACAAAGCTTTTTCACAGGAAGTCAAGAGTGGAGTAGTACTGAGTTGTTGCCCCTATGTAAATCAATCAACCATAATTGCAGGCTTAGGGTCCAGATAAAAGACGAGACGAAACATGGAATAAACACCATACAAAACCACCATAACAAAACGTGGTTTGTGAAGTGTATAAATCAGCATTCTTCAAAAAGACAACTACACCAAAGTCTCCACAGCCGGGATTGGTAGCGTGTAGTACCAAACCCTATGTCAGACAAGTCTGTAATGATTTCATTTTCAGAGTCACTAAAGCAGCAAATAAATTATGTATGAGAATTCCTAGAACCGCTTGAAAAGTACTGTCTCCTGCAGCCACAATCATTTCACCTGCCCCAACACCATCTCGGTCTCTCACGTGATAATTAGAAGATACTTATTAACATACAAAGATGAGTCCCAGTTTGTGGTTTTTTTTTTCTAAATATCTGATGTTCAAAACATTGAAGCAATATATGTACAACTGGTTTCTGTTTCACAGTCACCTGACTCTTGCCTTGCAAACAAACACTTTAAAAATAGGTCAATCTGTTGCAATCTGTGCCTCCCACTCCCATCTTGGCACCTATAGTGGCTACAGAAGAAAAATAAGACAGACAGTGAAAAGACAACCTGGTGAAAGGTAGGTTAAGGTGGGATAAACATCTGTGAATCATACCAATGTCACAAAAGAACAACAGAGCAGAGGTTCAGACCTACTCCTGTTATCGGCTTCAATCACAACCACAAATCACAAATATCTGATGTATGAGGGACATCTCATCATAATCTGGAGTTTACAAGCTGGTGAAGACACTCAGTCATCACCTCAGCTGTAAAACAACCAAACCTACAGGCTCTTTCTGTTCAACCTTCCTCTAGTTGTGCAACACAGGTAATGTTTAGAGCCTATGGGACTATTCACAGCACTTTAGTATGACAAGGACAGGAGATATGGAGGAAACCAGACACAAGATATGTTAATGAAATCTCAAAATCAACTACATATAATATATTATAATGTTGCAAAAGCTGAAGCAAGCTAGAAAGTAACTTAACAGCAACTTTTTCCCCATGTTACAAATGTAATTTTATTAAGAAATCAGTCATTTCAACTGGACAGAAGTGAAATAGTCAATGCATGACTAAATGTTTATGATTTATTGTCTCCATTAAGGGCCGTCTAGACCCCTGGGACTATTTAGAGCACCTTAGTATGAAAAAGACAATTTATGTTAATAAATAATCAGGATCAGCATCATAATATAAGACTGCAAAAGCTTTAACAAGCCAAAAAGTAACTTAACTTCAACTTTTCCCCCATGTTATAAATGCACTTTTATGAGTCATGTCAACATTAATAATAATAAATCAGTCACTTTAACTGGACAGAAGTGAAATAGTCGATACATGAGTAAATGTTTATGATTAAGGACCGTTTAGACCCCGTGGGACTATTTACAACACCTTAGTATGAAAAAGAGATATGGAGGAAACCGGAGGTAATTTATGTTAATGAATAATCAGAATCAGCATCATAATATAAGACTACAAAAGTTGAAACAAGCTACAAAAGAAACTTCACAGCAACTGTTCCCCTTGTTACAAATGGAGTTTTGCGAGTCTTATCAAACTAATAAATGAGTCATTTCAAATGGACAGAAGTGAAACAGTCGATAGTAGTTACACATTTATGATTTAACGTTTCCATTAAACACTAGACTTGCGACGTTTCAACGGAGAGTTCAATGGAAAAAGTCTAGCGTTAACATGAGCTCCAAACCATGTAGTCACTTAAACCACAGTAAAAAAAAAACAAAAAAAACAACCAGGAATATCTATTAGTAGGTATTAATATTAACAGGGGCTTATAATGAACTTTAAGCACTGAGTATTAACTTTAAGACAGTGTTTGCTAACTCGGCTAACATCCTCCAAACACATCAGCTCAGCTAACAGAGCTAGCATAGCATCTTAACAGGAGACAAAACCTTTTCCACATCTGAAAACTTTTTTTTTTCTTTCTAAAGACAGATAATGTGTAAAAGGCGCCTGTCGCTGAGGGGAAAACCAACTACTTTCTCACTCCGACTCAACTTTATCAAAAACTTATTCTTCCGGCTGTTGCTAGTTAGCCACCGAAGCCAAACTTAATAGAACTTACTTCCATTCCTCCGCTCGCGCCTCCTCCTCCGCCGCCGCCGCCGCTCCCCGGGCCGCCTTGAAACACCCGAGACCGCCGCTGGAGCTCCAGAAGGGCCGCGGAGCTGGGAAAGGAGAAGCCGAGAAGGGTCCAGCTACTACCAGGGAGACGGAGAGCCAACTGCACCGAGGCCCCGGGGCCTTGCGTGTCCTCGAAACAAACGCTAGGGGAGGGAAGGCGAGCTTCAGCCCTCCGCAGTTTGACAGAGACTCGGGAATGGGTTTTTGACAGCTCCTCTTCTTCAGCCCCCCCTCCCCTCGACAGCCCTGCACTTTTCTCTTTTTCCTCCACTTCCAGCACATACGAATCAAAATACTGTCACAGAATATGGCGGCTGCACACGGCCTACTATCGCGAGAGGAACACTAAGGTTTTTTTTTCCAGTTTCCCAAAGTTGTGCTGAGAGGGAGGAGAAAGTTTTAGGTTTTTTTTTTTTTTTTAGTTTATCTTTTTTTTCACTTTCTCGAAGTTGTGCTGAGAGAGAGGAGAAAGGTTTTTTGTTTGATTTTTATTTATGTTATTTATTTATTTTTGTTTTCAGTTTCCCAAAGTTGTGTTGAGATTTAGGAGATAGTTTTTTTGTTGTTGTTGTTTTGTCTTGTTTTGTTTTGTTTTTTTCTCTTTCCCAAAGTTATGGTGAGAGAGAGAGGAGAAAATTTATTGTCTTTATTACCTCAGTCAAGGACGTATTACATTCGGGTCCATTTGTTTGTCTGTTTGTTTGTCTGTCAGAAGGATTACGCAAAAAGTTCTGAATGGATTTTTATGGAACTTTCACGAATGATAGATAATGGGTCAAGGAAGAACTCATTATATTTTGAGTAATGAAGGTCAAAGGTCAAGGTCACACTAAAAGTCAACAGCTAAAACACATGAGTGGTAATATCTCAGGATTCAGACAAGATAGACTTTCACTTATTTGCATTCACATCGTCTCACCTTCAGACATCAGATGGGTCAACACCATCACGTCATATTTTGATGTCATTTGACGCCATATCAAGAACTCATTCATGCATTAATTTTCAGTAAATTAGATCATTCATCCATCCCTCTCTCCTTCCCTCCCTCCCTCATTCAGTTACGTCTAACACCATCTGAACACTTAAACACTCAAACATCTACCATTAACCAAAACCATCTCCATTTTTAGAGGGGCATTTTTCCAGGGTTTACTCTGAGTTTGAATGAATATCTACATCACCAATGAAGTAAACATGAAAAAAATACACAATTTACACTGAAAAATAAAAAAAGAAAGAGAGAGAGAAAGAATAATATTACAATAAATGGTGATATGTCAGTGTTTTTTCATTTAATTCCAGGGTACTGTTCGATTATCATTTGAGGACATAGTGGCACCCTGTCGTGCTGCTATATTTAGCCACGTAAAATTGTAGCGTGGACTATTAACACGTCTCCACCCAAAGGAAGTAACACATTCAAGCAGAAAATACAGAAATGAAAACGTTTGTGCAGAAACTGCAACAAATCCAACTCAGACCAAGGGTATTTTTTTGTCATTTCTAATGCAAACATGGAAGTAATTATGATGTTGACATTTGTAGGGACATAATTTGACGACGTCCTCACCAGAGACAACAACAATAAATAAATAAATAAGAACACAGCTAAAAGAATTTAATAACGTCTCATTTTGGTTTTGTCAACAAAAACTAAAAGACATTTTAGGAATGTTTTTTATTTCTGAAGCCACATTTGTCTGGTTTTTATTCATCATATTTAACTGCATTATATATTTAATTATAGTTATTGTCACAAGACCGAGATTTATGTCTAGTTTTTGTCACGTGATAAAGGTTCATTGATGACAATATTTAGTCACTATAAGGCACAGTGCCAATGAATGGTTTATTTTTTAGATTCTTCAAATATAAGGTGCACTGGATTATAAGTGAAGACAAAATCATTAGATAAAAAGTCAAAATTATATGAAAAAAAGTTGAAATTATTAGATAAAAAGTCAAAATTATTAGATAAAAAGTCTAATTTATTAGATTAAAAACTTTAAATTATTAGATAAAAAGTCAAAATTATTCGATAAAAAGTTTAAATTATTAGATAAAAAGATAAAAAGTAAAAATGATTAGATTAAAAAGTGTCAATTTTGAGATAAAATGTGAAAATTGTGAGAAAACAGTGAAAATTATGAGATAAAAAGTCAGAATTAACCAGAATTAATCCATATATACGTAAGGTGCACTGTGGTTTTTGGAGGAAATTAAAGTCTTTTAAGTGCGACTTATAGTCCAGAAAATACAGTAATCTTTTGTTTCCCAAATGTCATGTAATTTCCCATTCAAAAATTGGTATGGACATTTTAGAAACATCCAAATATTGGTATGGACACGTCTCTAGCGTCCATATGCAATTTTACACCCATGAATCCAAATATCTGATCACACAGGTGAATCTGTGGAATGGCCTGGAAGATGCATTCAGTCTAAATCTATTATCATTTTTTTTTAAAGATGTACACATTAATTATTTAAAAATATGAAGCTCAAGATTAACAAAAGAAATGAGTTGTTCAAAATAATAGGATCAGTTTTGCTTGTGGAGAAAAAAACATGATTTATACATGGAAAAACTTATTTATTTTTATTATTTCTAGTCCAAATATTTCATCACATTTAAAATCAGACTTTCAGGGGCCACATTTTATCACCAGTAAAAACAAGAACAAAAAAATAATAAGATAATAACCAATAAATAATCACAACTCAACATTTTTGTATTTGTTTTACAGCAGAAAATAGTATGAAAAATATATATATATGTGAATAACCTGAAAAACTGAAATGTCTTAAGAAAATTAAATTGAACTTTTTCAGTATTTTGCCTCAGTTTATCATTTGTCCATGTGCATTTATGGGTCAGATTTACAAAGACACTAAAGACAAACAGACTAAAGACACACAGAAGCAGAAAATGGTTCAAAATGTGGTGAGTTTTATTTTTTTTTTATTTTTTTTAGAAATTTCAGTTTGTTCATATTTGTTGAAATGATCTATTTTTTTATTATTACAAGATAGTTTGTAAATGTTAATATTTTCATTATTCAATGCTATTTTTTGCACTAAAACAAAGTTGAAACTATTTATTGACATAATGTAATTTTATTGATTGATTTATTCCCACATCAAACCAAGAAGAAACTATGGAGTCATTATTTGTTATGGGTTATTACAGTATACTGGAGAAAATCTAAATCTTACAACTGTATTTGTCTCATTTCAAGTCCAAATATGTGACCAGATTAAAATCAGACCGAATCACCTGATTTATAGACAATTGATCTGATTGAACTAATCTGATGAAGATCATTTTAATGGTTCCATTGTCAGATTGTTTTTAGATAAATAGATAGATAGAGAGAGAGAGAGAGAGAGAGAGAGAGAGAGAGAGAGAGAGAGAGAGAGAGAGAGAGAGAGAGATAGATAGATAGAGAGAGAGAGAGAGAGATAGAGAGATAGATAGATAGATAGATAGATAGATAGATAGATAGATAGATAGATAGATAGATAGATAGATAGATAGATAGATAGATAGATAGATAGATAGATAGATAGATAGATAGATAAAGAGAGAGAGAGAGAGAGAGAGAGAGAGAGAGAGAGAGAGATAGATAGATAGATAGATAGATAGATAGATAGATAGATAGATAGATAGATAGATAGATAGATAGATAGATAGATAGATAGATAGATAGATAAAGAGAGAGAGAGAGAGAGAGAGAGAGAGAGAGATAGATAGATAGATAGGTAGATAGATAGATAGATAGATAGATAGATAGATAGATAGATAGATAGATAGATAGATAGATAGATAGATAGATAGATAGATAGATAGATAGATAGATAGATAGATAGATAGATAGATAGATAGATAGATAAAGAGAGAGAGAGAGATAGATAGATAGATAGATAGATAGATAGATAGATAGATAGATAGATAGATAGATAGATAGATAGATAGATAGATAGATAGATAGATAGATAGATAGATAGATAGATAGATAGATAGATAGATAGATAGATAGATAGATAGATAGATAGATAGATAGATAGATAGATAGATAGATAGATAGATAGATTTGGTCTTATTTAAATTGTGAGTAGATATTTGGACTAGAAATGACATAAACATTTATATTTCTTATTAATATTTCTATTTTTCCCAGTGTAGTTGTGTTGCTGTAGCATAAACATGATGGTGGAGTCTTTAAAGTGTTTGTGTGTTGCATGAATTAGTCACAGTCATATTACACAACAACACAAACAATGTGTCTGATACATATTAGATGAGTATTTTAGTCAGTAGAAGCCATGAAAGAGGAGGAGGAGGAGGAAGAAGAGGAAGAGGAGGAGGAGGGGTTTGAAATTGGTTCATTCATTGTGGTTCATTAACAAACAGTGTGTCTTTGTAAAAAAAAAAAAAAAGAAAAGAAAAGAAAAGAAAAAAAGAGGCCATTAAAATGATAGAAGACATGATGAAAACCAGGGGTTGTAAAAGTACTCCCATTCTGTACTTAAGTAGAAGTACAGCTATTGTATGAAAAACTACACTGATAAAAGTAGAAGTACTGATTTACTGAAGTAAAAGTAAAAAAATATTACAACTTCTTAATTGTAATAAAGTAAAAAGTAAAACAGCATTTTTTCCCCATTAATAAAATAATACTTATTTAAGCAGGAAAAACTATAAAACTTTCAAAAGTTTCTATGACAACCCCCTCTGAAAAACTATTGGTCATAGGTGATAACACCAAATTTTTAACCATACAGAGGAACTTTTAAGTATTTATAAACAGGAAATATTTTAACAGGACATATTTTATCCATGGTGTGTGTGTATTTCCTTTTATCCCTGCTACTATATGTTATTGTTTTTATATTGTTTTTATATGGTGCTGATGAAAGAGGGATGCCAAATGAAAATGATAATAAAAGTCTATTCTATTCTATTATGAGAATTGTAGAGATTATTGTAATCACCATATATGTGTGTGTGTGTGTGTGTGTGTGTGTGTGTGTGTGTGTGTGTGTGTGTGTGTGTGTGTGTGTGTGTGTGTGTGTGCAGAGACATATCATGCTATAAGTCAATGAATACTTGAGATATCACCATGAAATTACATGGGCATAAACATATAGCTAATGCGCATCAGATGCAATCATCCATTTGAGTAAAGGTCAAAGGTCACGGTCACAATTAACTAAAAAATCAAAATCATATTATCAGTTATAACTCAAGAACGGAGGGTCACAGAACTTTCAGATTGATACCAAACGATGCAGAATGAAGATTTCTACAATTCTTATAAATTATATTATCACCTACGACCAGTAGTTTATGAGATCTCTGGAGGTCAAGGGTGACACCTAGCCAAATGAACTCCTGTAACACTGGTTGTGTGTGTCAAGCATAGACTGTGATGGAAATTGACCTTGACTGGGTCATTAAATGTCACTGTCAACATTAAGCTTATGATTATTCAGCAGCTGAAATGTTTTAATCATAGGGCGACTAATAATTGATTTTTAATGGCTTGACCAACAAGCGCATGAAAAGCAAATAAGGATGGATTTAGTAACTCTGAAATAGTGAATAATGATAGAAACTTGATATCAAAGGGAACAATAAGAAGAAGTACAGAGAAATAATTATGATTCATGTTAAATATAGTCAGGGAGACCAATCATTTCTTAGATTGTCTCTTATTTTAAAACTGAAGACACAACATTATATTAGACTCAGACAATTTATGAACATTCAAGCAAGACTATTTTTCACAAGCAGTTTTAAGTAAGGGGTGAGATTAGGAATTTTCTGAATACTTGATTTTTTATTTTTTAATTTTATATTTTTAATTAGTTTAAAAATAAAAATAAAAAGAGGGAGATATTTACTGTAAAACATGCAGGACACTGGGACATGAGGACCATATTTCAGAACCACTGCTTTAAATCCACACACGGGCAAGTGAGAAAACAGACGCTTGTGGGGAAAAAAGGATAGCGAATTAGTTCTTCAGTGAAGTGGGTGGAAACATACGGCGTCTGGTGTGTCGGCGTAACGTAGTGACTCACATCCACACACACAAACTGTGGCCTCTGCTATCGTGCACAGAGTGTGACCTCTGCGCTCTGGGTTTGAAGCTGAAATCCCCTTCAGTGGGAGCAGCACAGTGCAGCCCCTTATCCATGCAACACTTTTAACAATGCCTTATACACTTTGTGCTGCTGCTGGGGGTGGGGGTGGGGGGTTGGGGGTTGGTTATGTGTCGAGTGAGTGAATCAGCAAAAAAAAAAAAAAAGAAAAAAGTAGAAGCAGTAGAATTAAACTGTCAAGAATTTCCACTGATGTTGGATGTGCTGCATATTTGTTCTCCAGTTTTGGCTTCATTTCAGACGCTGCCTAACAAGTGGAATGGACTGTGTGTGGAAACAACTGAGCACTTTCACAGGATTTAAGACAGATTCAGGGTTATCTGTCCTTTCACTTCCTACACTGTAAAACTGTTAAAAACTATACAAGAAAAAAAAAACAACAAGCAAAAAAAAACCCCCACACACGTCAAAGATATTTACAGAGTAACATGTAGATTTAATATTTTAAACATTTAATATAAATTATTTAGACTTAACATTAACCATTGTAATGTTAAATCACCTCACACACAGAAGGTCCCTGGTTCAATTCCCACACCAGACCTTTCTGTGTGGAGTTTACATGTTCTCCCTGTGTCTGCGTGGGTTTTCTCCAGGTACTCTGGCTCCTCCCACCATCCAAACACATGCACTGATAGGTTAACTGCTTAATCTAAATCACCCATAGGTGTGAATGTGACAGTGATTGTTTGTCTATATATGTTCAGCCCTGAGATGAACTGGAGACTCATACAGGGTGTACCCCGCCTTCACCCACTGTAGCTGGATTAGACCCCCAGTGACCCCCATGACCATAGTGAGGGTAAAGCGGGTTCAGATGACAAGTGACGAGTGAGAGTGACTTCTTTATTTGCATCATGTTAGCCTTTTACTTGTATTGCACTAGCTTTTTATTTCCATCATGGTAGCCATTGTGGGTCATCTTTTATTTGCATTGCATGAGCCTTTTATTTGCATCATGCTAGCCTTTATTCGTATCATGCTACCCTTTATTTGCATCATGCTAGCCTTTTATTTGCATCATGCTACCCTTTATTTGCATCATGCTAGCCTTTATTTAAATCAGGCTAGCCTTTATTTGCATCATGCTAGCCTTTATTTGGATCATGCTAGCCTTTTATTTGCATCATGCTAGCCTTTATTTGCATCAGGCTAGCCTTTATTTGCATCATGCTAGCCTTTTATTTGCATCATGCTAGCCTTTATTTGCATCATGCTAGCCTTTATTTGCATCATGCTAGCCTTTATTTGCATCATGCTAGCCTTTTATTTGCATCATGCTAGCCTTTATTTGCATCATGCTAGCCTTTATTTGCATTACTATTCTGTGTTCATTGTCATTGTAGGTCATATTTTATTTGAATCACATTAGCGTTTTTGTTTGCATCGCTGGCCTATGTTCATTTCCACTGTGAGTCATCTTTTATCTGCATTGCGCTACCTTTTCATTTGCATTGTGCTAGCCTTTTATTTGCATTGCGCTAGCCTTTTATTTGCATCATGCTAGCCTTTTATTTGCGTCATGCTAGCTTTTTATTTGAATCATGCTAGCTTTTTACTTGCATGGCAGTAGTGTTTTTTGCTATACATTGGTGAGCTTTCTTTGTCACCATAGCAACAGGACTGAACACACTCCTCAGATGGACTTCAGCAGAAACAGCACCGGCCACCCACATTCTTGGCATGGAAAGAGGCCCGTTTCTCACGGTCTGAGGACAGTTTGTCATGGGTCAGTGGGTCTGCAGTCATTCTTCTCCACTTAAGTAAACTTGTGTCCATTTGCAGAGGGTCAGGCAGCCGTTCCACTGCTAATTTAACACCAGAAAGGATGAAGAACAAAAGGGAAACAGGAGCTCCATCAGCCTCAGAGTTACAGAAGCCACAGTAAAGTACACTGGAAAAAAATGTTCCCTTAAAAACACATACATAACAAATTAATCCAAGATATTTTTGCTTGAATTAAGTAAAATGGAACAAATGAAAATTATCCTGGTAAGATTATTTATTGGCAGATTTTTTTTTTTTTGCTTGAATTAACAAAAAAAGGCTAAAATTTTTTTCACATGAATCTGTTTGGAATCAGGGTCTTTCCTCTGGTGCACCCACAGTGACTTACCCCCAATAGTGTCCTGTGAGCCCAGTTCTGGTCCAGTTCTGGTCAAAGTGAAAGTTCCTGGTGTCAACAAAGTAAAATGTGTTTCTTCCAGGGCCGTGGCTATGGGGTGGCTGGGGGGGACTGCCCTTCTGAGTAATGTCCTGTCCATCTAAAGAAAACTAGTCAGAAAAAAGGTCACGATTTATGATCTGTGTTTGTGTCTTGTATTGATAGAATAAATACTGGTGGTGATTTAAAAAAAAAAAAAGCATATATCTGCAAAGTTTACAGCTTTAAGTTGTTATGGTGTTTCTCCCCCTCTGTAACCTTTGTTGACCCCAGGAAACCTACCATGACTACTTTCGCTTTGACCAAAACTGGGCTCACAGGACACTGTCAGGGTAAGTCAGTGTGGGTCCCACACAGATTCATGTGAAAAATACTGAACTATCCCTTTAATATTATAAATACATAATTAAAAAATGTTAATAATTTGACAGCACTAATAATACATTCTAAAATGGTTTAAATACATTGTAGTGATCTCGGGGTGAAGTGAAGCTGTTGTTGCCTCTGTGCAGATCATGTAACTTGTACGAGTCCAGTGAAGTGAAAAGCAGCAAACAGATAAGGAGACAAACTGGCTCTGTTTTCAGCTCAGCGCTGAGTTTATGACTGAGAGGCAATGAAATGTCAAGGTCTGCGGAGTGTAAGCATCCAGTTGTGGTTGGAGGGAAGTTCTGGGTGCAGACTGGGAGTGAGTGCAGCCATGGCCTGGCTCCAGACACACATCTACCCCTAAGGTCAAACTGACACTGGGTGGATAGGCCCCACACTTTCCCACTGCAGCAGCAAACAGAGGACGAGCCACCAGTGACACTCAACACCAGCTGACTTTCCCTACACTGTACTGCAAAATAACAACTATATTTACAATATTTTCAAAAAGACTTTATACTCCTTACATTGGTTCATAAATATCTGTACCTTATACTCCTTACATTTATATAAATATCTATATTTTATACTCCTTACATATAAATATCTGTACTTTATACTCCTTACATATAAATATCTGTATTTTATACTCCTTACATTTATATAAATATCTATATTTTATACTCCTTACATATAAATATCTGTACTTTATATTCTTTACATATAAATGTCTGTACTTTATACTCCTTACATTTATATAAATATCTATATTTTATACTCCTTACATTTAATTATCTGTACTTTATACTCCTTACATTTATATAAATATCTATATTTTATACTCCTTACATTTAAATATCTGTACTTTATACTGCTTACATCAAGACTTATATATATTAAATTATAATCATTCATTTATCAATCATACAGTAGGATACATATGATGTCAAAACCTTGGTGCCAGCATTGGACACAACAGCGCCACCCTGAGTGTCTACGTGGCCTGTGTTACCTGTTGTCAGTCGACTGTCTGTGCTGATTATGATCAGTAGGAGTGGAAAAGCCATGTTGATTTAATTCAACAAAATGTTTCTACCAACAAGAATAAACAATGAGGAACATTTAATTCAACAATATCATTTTGGAATAATGGTCGTATCTCTATATTATTTTTGGTCTTTGGTGGAAGAACAAACACAGCAGACGTCATAGAGTTCAGATCTGTCTGATATGGTGAAGCAGCAACAGTTTGTTCTAAACCAGACCTGGGAAAAATAAGGCCCGGGGGCCAAATGCGGCCCCATAGCTGGCTCTAACCGGCCCACATGAGGTCACTGGAAAATTAGAAGTCAATGCAGATATATATCATACAGCTTTTATTTCATAGAATCTGCTAAATTAATGTTTTTTTCACACATACTTTCCACAGTCAATATAAGACTTATGCATTGATTGGTTTGTTGGTCAGTTTCAGTCCATTCATGTGTCAGCTAATGCAAAAAAAGGAAAAAAAATGATTAAGAATGCAGAGATTTTAACATGACATGGACTTCTAATTATTTCTTAAGTAAAGTCAGAAAAGGATCTTAAATACATGAGCAAATCTGCAGTTAGGATTTTTCATGTAAAGTTTATATGGAGCTGGTTTTGTACATTTTCACATTCATTAAATACTTGTATTCTGTGCTCTATATTTTCACTGTATTGTTTCATTTACAGTTTTTTTAAATATATATATTGAGCAGAGCTACAGGTGAATTAATCCGGCCCTTAATAACTGTCAACATTTCTCATGTGGCCCCATAGGAAACTTAATTGCCCACCTCTGTTCTAAACTAAACTTCTCTTCAGTTGTTTCTACAAACCCCAATATTTATAATATCATACCCCATAAACCCCATAAAAACTACACTCCTCCTGAACTCTTTATACCTTTTAGATTGATGATTATATTGTGTCTGGTTTTCTTTTATTATTATTATTATTATTATTATTATGGGCCTGGATGTTTTGATATCTTATCTTACTGATCATATATAGACAAACAATCACTCTCACATTCACACCTAAGGGGGATTTAGATTAACCAATTAACGCAACGCATGTGTTTGGATGGTGGGAGGAAACTGCACAAGTGCTAACCACCACTGCACCGCCCAGGTAATAATGTATTTGACAAAAAAAAACAAAAAACCCATCCCTTTTTCTTTTGTTTTCTCCAATTTTAAAACAATAACCCTGAAATTTTTACAAATATTTACACGATCAGTGAATTAAATATGGGAAAATATTAGATTTTCATTTTAAAAGGGAAGTACAGAGCACAGTATTGGAATAAAATGTTGATAAATCACACAAGTGAAAAATTAGTTTGTGAACAGCCACAAAAGTAGCACTGGGTTAAAGGTGACTTCAAATATTTCCGAAAATGAATAAAATGACTCAAACTCCTCCTTCTGTTCCTATTACCGTCATCCTGATCTTATGTGAAAGTCAAAAAAGTGTGGGTTTGAGGAGGAGGAGGAGTGATCCCACGCCTGGGGAGTGGGCAGGTTGAACATTTAATAATGATTTAGGACTGGTGTCTGGTACTGTGTGAACCCAGAGTTTATCAGAACCACAGTAAATCAGACCAGGACATTATTCATATTCAAGTGTTCATTAGTAGAAAACTATGGATCCACTTCAGTAATCCATAGTAATGAACACAACTGATATCAGTCTGTTTTATATCCTTTGGGTTCCATTCATACTAGGGGTCAACGAAGAACCCATTAGATTTTGAGCAATGAAGGTCAAAGGTCAAGGTCACACTAAAGGTCAACAGCTAAAACACATCAGTGGTAATAGCTGCATTTCCATGACAGTTTTTCGCAAAACAATAGCAATATTCCTATTATATTTGCACTTTGAACGTGTTTCCATTGACGGTTGTTCTTAGCAGGAGTGTCGTAACTTTCGTGAAATATCATCCTACGAGATTTCACTGCTGTCACCTTCAGAGCTTCACATGGGCCATCACCCCGATAGCATTAGAGCTAATTCTCTCGTCAGTAAAAGTCTCTGGTGAACTCTTTAAAGACAATAACATGTCAAACAAACCAGCTGGTTAAGGTTATAAGGGTCTGTACATGTGGTCCCTACATTGTCAGGCCGAAATATTAAATGGAAATATGCTTTAGATGTGTTTAAATGACAACCGCGAATTAGCATGTATTAGCATTAGCATGAATGAATTGGCTAATTCTGTTGTCAGTAAAAGTCTCTGGTGAACTCTTTAAAGACACTAACACGTCAAACAAACCAGCTGGTTCACATTATAAGGGTCTGTACATGTGGACCCTACATTGTCAGGTCACAATATGAAGTGTAAATATGCTCAGCACTTAACAACAACAACAAATGATAAATGGTATATAGTGTTTTTCACACAGTTGTTGCACTTGACACTTTGCAGAACGGAGAATATATTTCTCTGTAAAAAACAAAAAACTAGTTAAAATATTAAAAAAAAACCTAACAGATAATAAAAGTAAACCTTCACTGTGTCTACTGTAGGAATCACTCCAAGAAGTTCTGACGTCCCAGCAGCCAATGGTTGTTATGGTTACAGCGACTGCGGCTGCCATTTTCCCTTAGAGAGAAGTGATCATGTGACCATGTACGTCACATCCTGTGACATATAATTGTGGTAAAAGTGTTTCCATTGCGCTTTTGCGATACATCGAAACATCTGAAAAACCACCTCATAAAAGCGTCAAAACTTTTAATCGACATTTGAGTGACATTCAGGTGTTTCTATTACCAGTTTTTTTTACAGCGATATTTACATTTTGCAAATTTCCAATGTTAATGGAAACACAGCTAATATCTCAGGATTCAGAAATGATAGAATCTAGTGTTTTTTTTTTCCCATTCAGATCGTCTCACCTTCAGACATCGATGGGTCAACACCTGTGGCTCCATCACATCATGTTTTGACGTCATATGAGTCCATATCAAGACTTGGTGAAGGTGTTGTCTCTGACTTGTTTCAGTTTGTCTCCTGTTTTTTCTGTCTTTGTTCGTGTCTGAGGCTTTTATTTTGTCATGTTGGTTCATGTTCACTTTGTCTTATTTTACTACCTGTGTTTCCCCACCTGTATTTAAGACCTGAGTGCCATTTGTCATTTCACCCCTTACCCTCCATTTTGATTGATTGAATGATTTGGACTTTTTTCCTCAGAATTTAGACTTTTTATCTAACAATTTAGACTTTTTATGTAAAGATTTAGACTTTTTATCTAATGATTTAGACTTTTTATCTATTCATTTTGACTTTTTATCTCATAATTTAAACTTTTTATCTAATGATTGACTTTTTATCTATTAATTTTTATCTAATAATTTTGACTTTTTATCTCATAATTTTGACTTTTTATTTAACAATTTTGACTTTTTATCTAATAATTTTGACTTTTTATCTCATAATTTAGACTTTTTATCTAATAATTTTGACTTTTTATCTCATAATTTTGACTTTTTATCTCATAATTTTGACTTTTTATCTCATAATTTATACTTTTTATCAAACAATTTTGACTTTTTATCTATTAATTTTCAATTTTGACTTCACTTAATGCACTTCATAATCCAGTGCACCTTATACATGAAGAATCTAAAAAATAAACCATTCATTGACAGTGCGCCTTATAGTGAATAATATCATCAATGAACCTTCATCACATGACAAAAATGAGGCAAAACTAGACGTAAATGTGGGTCTTGTGACGATAACTATAATTATATATATAATACAGTTATAGATGACCAATAAAAAACAGACAAAATGTGGCTTAAGAATTAACACATTCCCAAAATGTCTCTTAGTTTTTGTTGATTAAAAACAAAATGAGACGTTATTTAAATTTTTTTAGCTGCGTTCTTATTTATTTATTGTTGCTGTCTCTCATGAGGAAGTCGTCAAATTATGTCCCCACCAACGTCAACATCGTGACACACCATCATATATATTAAAAACATGAACCAAAGTCATTTGTTTTCTGATTCATCTTATTAAAGTATATCATATTTAACATATTTCATGTCTGAAGAAGATACTTTCTAAAAAAAATATTAGAGCAGTGACATTTGTTCAATAGTCAGCAGGTTAATGCATCAGCCTTGGGCGACATCTAGTGGCGAACACAGACACCAACAGTCAAACGCAACAAACAAACAGTGCAAAAGTGAGACAAAAGATTTTTATTATAATAGAGGATATAAAATAAATATACATGACTTCTTTTTTTCTCATTAACAGTCATTTGTACAGTGAAATTTGGACAAGTTTTGCTGAAGCAGCTAAATAAACCTCTTATTTTTTTTTTTTACATTTTTGTTTGGGTTTTTCGGTGCTGAGCTATTGCTGCCTTATCTATAAATGCTATGAAAAGACAATACATTTAGGCTGTATGTATATTTCAGAGTCACACACACACACACACACACTCTCTCACACACTCACACACACACATTTATATAAATACATAGATAGAATGTGGAATAGAGGATGACGCTCGACCTGCACAAACTCTGTCTGTTTTATTCTTTTGTTTTACAGTAAAATTTCTTCCACAATAGTAAAAGTTTTATCAAAAGCTGCTCTGGTGGAATATAAAGTTAATTTTTCAGAAAACAAGCTGAATAAACGCTCGCTGTTTGTCACTCGTCGCTTTTCCATCGGACAAAACTTCACAGATATTTAGTAAATGTTAAAAATAAGAACAAAAAAAGAAAAATACAAGTGTGTACAATGGGGTAAAAAAAATCTAAATCTGACCTTCAGTGGATTAGTTTCATTTTTAGTCCAAATATGTGATCAGATTAAAATCAGACAGATTCACCTACAGAGGACATTTTCAGTCAAATAGAAAAACTGATTTATAGACAATAGATCTGAAGTAATCTGATTAAACTAATCTGACAAATATTACCTTAATTCAAGATGTATTATTATTATTATTACTATTATTATTGTTATTATGAATTGTTTAATTCAAGTTTGTTTGTTTTTGTTTAATTCAAGATTTTTTGAATGTCTAAACATAACATTTTAAAGATCTGAAAAAAAACAACCCAATAATAAAATAAGTAAAACATCTTGAATTAATTTTAAAAAATCTGGAAAAAAGCCCTCCAAAATGAACTTAAACACATAAAAATCATAATTAAACAATAAATAAATACATGAATAAATAAAAATCTAAAAAAAATGAATTAAGTAAAAAAAAGTTAAATCAAGCAAAAACAATTCTTCAATTAAGAAAAAAAATCTTGAATTAACCAAATAAATTCTCAAACTAAGAAACAATTACCTTTAATTAAAAAAGCTAATAAAAATATTGAATTAAGCATTAAATAAATATATGAAGAAATAAAAATCTTGAATTAAGCGACAAAAAGCTTGAATCAAGCAAAAAATATCTTGAATTGAAAAAAAATAAATGTAAAAAAATCCTGAATTAAACAAAAAATAAATCTGCAAGTGAACCAGTGAAAATTATTTTTTGTAAAATTCTTCAACATCATATTTTAAAACTATCGTCTATAAACCACTTCTTTTTATCGCACTGGTTTTTCCGTTAGGCAAATTTTTATGCTAATGTTATATCTGCGTATTTTCAGCGGAAAAGCGACTAGTGAAGAAATGGCAGAAACGTGGCTGTGCGGGTGGAGCGTCTGTCCGTCCGTCTGTACAAAGTGTTGCCATGGTGACAATAAGTGCTTATGTTCTCCATTGGAAAAAAGACAGGCACATGCAAATACTATCAAAAAGGAGGAGGGCGGGGCCTAAGGAGTTGCGCTAGCTTTCATATGGTGGGCGTGTCCTAACATGTGTCCGTCCATATCTACACAAACAGGAAGTGCGAACTTTCAGAGCACTGGCCCAACTTTAGTGTCTAAAGTCAGACATTCAAAAACATTAAATACTTTATTTACCACTAAATATCTGAGCAACAACAGTGCGTTCAAAGACAACCATGGAATTTTTATGTCAATGCGAAAATCGTAAAATGTGTTTGTATGTACAGAGTCAACTGCAGTCTTTAAAGTGGGACACCAGAAACACAAATTATACACACCTATATATGTATATCTGATATTAGGGCTGGGCCATATGTCCAGATTTAGAACAAAAAAAAATCCAGATTTTTTTAACAGGACATTATATCGTTTATATTGACGAAAATTATTTGGTTTTGTGCGTTTGTCAGCAACTTTATGCAAAAAACTACTGCAACAATTTTCATCAAACATTCCGGAAATGTACGAAACGGTTCAGAACAAACCCATTCAATGTTGGTGAATGTAGGTCAAAGGTCAAGGTCACCAAAATGTGTTTTCACAATAATCAGAGATACAACAAATCACAAATTTCCTTTTCATTCCTGTATACTCAGGTTCACATTTACCTTATTTTTGCTCCTACTGTTGATGAGCATTGACATCAGAACCTTGAAGGACAAATGTGAAGACTCGAGGTCAAAGGTCAAATAAATGTCAAAATGGAGTTTGAACTCTTCATCTTACAGACTTCCAATGAACTATAACATAAAAGCCAGTGCAGAAAGAGACTCAGTTACTATTATTGACAGAGAGGAAACCTAACATGGAGGTCAAAATGGGGTCATGACCTTTGACTTTGACTGACCTTGAAAGGTCAAAATGAAGGTCACATGATTTAAAATGGTGATAACTCCAAAAAGAGTGGTGATAAGTACTGTTACTATTGTTGACAGATGGGAAACGACATGTAGGCTCCAAAAAGGCATCATGACCTTTGACCTTCCTTCAGAGGTCAAACCTATAGTCTCACATTTCGACAGGATGTGTTGTGTATTAAGAGATAAAATATTTGTGAGGAAGCATGTGTAATGCAATTAAATAGAACAGTTGTTTACAGTTTTGTTTAAACTGTTGAATAAACATGTTATTTACATATATTCATATTTTTGCATAAAGTCAAATGACAAAGTATTTTAACATTTTTATTTTCACTGAAGCACTTCCAGATTAAAATAACACATTATTGTGAAGCATATACTAGTCTGGTTTCTGCTAACACTAGGCTAATGCTAACATTTGGCTAATGCTAGCACGGGGCTAATGTGTTGCCTAGTTTGGACAAACACGTTAAGTGCGGATATATTCACGTATTTCTTGAGTGTTTGCTCATAAAAAAAGAAAGATCTAATATATATTAAATATTAATATTTAATAATGATTAATACAAATTAATCCAAAGCAACCCTGTGATTAATCTGTTTAATATTTTTAATCAGTTGACAGTAGTAGTTATTTTATGTTAGTTATTGTGCTGTTTCAATCAATAAAAAGTTCCTCTATTGCAGCTGGAATATATATATATATATATATATATATATATATATATATATATATATATATATATATATATATATATATATATATATATATATATATATATATATATATATATATAAATATATAATTGAGCTGTAAGTTGTCGTTGCTATGGCCCAGCCCTTGTATATATAGATACATATACTGTCTGCTAGCTACCACATTGTGTACATAACAATATGCTACATAGTAATGGGGTAGAGGTGAGGAGGGAAGAAAAACATCAGGATATAAAAACCTGCAGAAGTAAGACACAAGGTACAAAAGGAAAAACTCAACTCCATGTAGCTTTAACCTATAATGGAATAATTTAATAAAATTTAATAAAATTTACACGTAACTCAATCGATGCTAAAACTACTGAACCAATTTACCTGAAATTGGCAGTAAATATGTGAGGTGGTTTAGAATAGATCCCATTATATGTTGGTGAATGTAGGTCAAAGGTCACCAAAAATGTGGTTTCAAAATTAACAGAGATAAGGCAAATCAGGAATGTCCTGTATACTCAGTTTTACATACAGCTTTGTTTTTGCTCTCACTGTTGATGTGCGTTGACATCAGAACCTTGAAGGTCGAATATGAAGAGTCTAGGTCAAAGGTCAAATAAAGGTCAAGATTGAAATTTGTACATCACTTTTGAACTATTTATCTTACAGACTTTTAATGAGCACCAACACACTCGTCTTTCAATTCTGCATCTTGTGTGTATAGATTTTGACCTACTGTTGACCCAAGAGGTCAGAGGTCACTGGGTCAATACTTGGAAACTCAAATGGACTATAAGACAAAAACCAGTGGAGATAGAGACTTAGTTACTGTTATTGACAAATAGGAAACCTGGCATGAGCTTAAAAATTTGTCATGACCTTTGACCTTCAGTGAGCTTGAAAGGTCAAACTCAAGGTCACATGATTTTAAATGGTCATAACTCCAAACAGAGTGTTGATAAGTACTCAGTTACTATTGTCGACAGATAGGAAACTACACGTAGGCTCCAAAAAGGCATCATGACCTTTGACCTACAGTGATCTTGAAAGGTCAAACCCATAGTGTTACATTTTGAGAGGGAGATGCCCATTAAGAGCTAAAATATTTGTGAGGGGGCGGCGTTTGTTGTGCCTGGAACCACTTTCAATAGAGTTAAGTAGAAATGTTTGGACATTTTCAGTAAATTATTCCATTATATATAAAATCCCACGACATTGTTAGAAGATGACGTTTAAAAAAAAGGCACCATCCACACAAATAAAAAGGTGGATCATCATTTTCATTCCTGTACAAACAGAGACACATCAAGCTGAAATAAACCAAGAGAAACTTCTACTGGACTGGAAACAGAACCAGAACACATTCAGCGACAGGACACTGGTGCACTGTAAAAAAATAACATCTGTAAAAATAACATCTGAACAACCAATGAGAAGACCCATTTTTATTCCAAATATGTGATCAGATTAAAATCAGACAGAATCATCTACAGAGGAACTTTTCAGTCAGAGAGAAGAACTGATTTATAGACAATAGATCTGAACTAATCTGATTAAACTAAACTCATTAAACTAAACTGATTAAACTAAACTGATTAAACCAAACTGATTAAACTAATCTGATTAAACTAAACTCATTAAACTAAACTCATTAAACTAAACTCATTAAACTAAACTGATTAAACCAAACTGATTAAACTAATCTGACTAAACTAAACTCATTAGACTAAACTGATTAAACCAAACTGATTAAACTAATCTGATTAAACTAAACTGATTAAACTAAACTGATTAAACTAATCTGATTAAACTAAACTCATTAAACTAAACTGATTAAACTAATCTGATTAAACTAAACTGATTAAACTAAACTGATTAAACTAATCTGATTAAACTAATCTGACCAGGATCATTTTCATAATAATAATAATAATAACAATAAAAATCCACCAATAGAACCAGTGAAAATGATCTTGGTCAGATTAGTTTAATCAGATTAGTTTAATCAGATTAGTTTAATCAGTTTAGTTTAATCAGATTAGTTCAGATCTATTGTCTATAAATCAGTTCTTCTCTCTGACTGAAAAGTTCCTCTGAAGGTGATTCTGTCTGATTTTAATCTGATCACATATTTGGATTAAAAATGAGACAAATACACTCAGTACAATGATTTTACTTCTTCTTCTTTTTTTTTTTTTTTACAGTGCACACGTCCACAGCCATAAAAAAGTTCCAGTGTTTCTGGGTTTTGTCCTGTTCTACAGTTACTAGAGTTAAGGCAGAGGAAAAGTTCACACATGGGTTTTATTCATACATGTATGGAAATAATAAATATGACTGTATGATATATATATATATATATATATATATATATATATATATATATATATATATATATATATATATATACCATATTTTCTGGACTATAAACTGCTACTTTTTTAAATTTTTTTGAACCATGACTCTTATACAAAGCTGCAGCTATTCTGTGGATATTTCTTCCTCTAACTGGTATCAGAATCAAAACTACAAAGAAAAATCAATGCAAAGCAGAATACGTTACTTTCACTTTAGCAGATAGAACACGGATGGCAAATAATCAACTGTTAATTATTTTTCAAATCCTCAGATGTGACGAAGCTTCTGAGGTTGAAGAAGAAGACGACTTCATGGGTTTCAGTCAAGATAATTAAAGTGATTAAGTGAAGAAAAATATGGTGAATATTTTCTTTTTCTTTTGGTTCTGTTCTGTTTTAATCAGTAAATTTGCTGCCGTGTTAAAAGGCACTGATACAAACATGTAACTACATTTACAGTTTTAAATCCTTCTGCACATGAAGTAAATATAGGATTTTTAACATAGATATCTGCGGCTTATAGTCCAGAAAATACGGTGTGTATATATATATATATATATATATATATATATATATATATATATATATATATATATATATATGCACATTTCTTTACAATATTTACCTTGAGTAGATTTTAAAAACGTGAAAAAAATGGACATGACTGAGCGCCGTCTGGTTCTGAATATTACAGAAGAAATGACTACATATTATTATTATTATTATTATTATTATTATTATTATTATTATTATTATTATTATTATTATATAGGAAAGCTGTGGACTACAAAACCAAAGCACTAGTGATGCGCGGGTTACCCGCTGGCCCGCGGATATCCGCGGGTGACCCGCGGGGCGGGCGGGTTGGGTCGCAGTTTTTAATACATATTGCGGGCTGGGCGGGTTATATTTAATATATATTGCGGATGCGGGCGGGGCGGGTCAGGGACGATCAATACCCGCATTTTTCCATACGACATTCCCAAAAATGGCACAATATGGATAGACTGAAGGTATACAATATTTCAACTTAAAATAACCTCAGTAAGAATAATCAACGACATATAAAAAATATGATGATGAAAGACAACTCAATTGACATCGGCAGTTTCATTCCATGAGAGGCGGCACGCTCCAGTCAGAATGAATGGGTAACAGCCACGTTATTTTCACATCCTTTGCATTGCCATCTACAGGAAAGGGTTGCCTTCATATCTTTACAGACCATGTTAAGACCGATGAGGGAGGATAGAGAGGTGTGTGCGTGCATGGAGCAGTCTCCACAGCCGTGTTATGAAACGGAAAGGAGCCCCGCTAACCTACAGTAGCATCCTCGTCTCTCCTCTCCTTCCAATTACTCGTACACTTAATTCTCCTATGACCCGCGAGTCGGGCGGGGTGGGTCGCAGTATTAATACATATTGCGGATGCGAGTGGGGCGGGTCAGGGATGATCAATACCCGCTGAAGTGTGTGTGTGTGTGTGTGTGTGTGTGTGTGTGTGTGTGTGTGTGTGTGTGTGTGTGTGTGTGTGTGTGTGTGTGTGTGTGTGTTCGTTCGGCTCGCGCATGTGCAAGCCCGTCAGTTCCTGTTTTGAATGCTGTTTTATCCCAACTTTTTGTTATTTGTTATTAGCGCCAAAATCTCCCTGAACACTCAGAGATAAGAGTGAAAATGTCGGACTTGATCAGGGAGAAGATTAAAACAGGCGATGCGAAGGTTGTACGGAAACGTTGTATGTGTTGGCTTTATAGAGTGATGATGTGGGTGGAGTCTATTTTATGTGCTGGAGTGCATATTGAGACGTTAGAAAGGAGGCAAAAATGATGCTTCATGACTTTTAACATTAGAAGCACAAGGTAAAGATGCTGCGAATGTACTATGTGAGTTTAGAGACAAATTTAAGCTCGCGGGTTGATAGCGGGCGGGTTGGGTTTATCAATACTTGATAGCGGGCGGGTTGGGTTTATCGATACGTGACATCATGCGGGTTGGGCGGGGCGGGCCGAGCCACGTCTTGGGTTTGGGCGGGGCGGGTTTCTGTAAAACCCCCTAACCGCGCATCACTACAAAGCACTATGCAGGTGAAAGCTTTATTCTGGGAGTTTTGCATAGAGGTTGTTTTTCTTTTCTGGTGCTCATTAATACTTCTGACACTTCGCTTATTTTATGTAGAGACGGAAATTTACAACGTGTCTCAATGTGTCCTCACTGCTGCTTACTTTGACTTTAAATACACATATTAAACCAGTACTACCAATAATAAATAATAATAATAATAATAATAATAATAATAATAATAATAATAATAACAATAATAATAATAATAATAATAATAATAATAATAATAATAATAATAATAATAATAATAATAATAATAATAATAATAATAATAATAATAATAATCAGACTGGGAGAAAACCCTAGAATAGCTGCTGGTTTGAATCCCTGTTGGCTCTAAAAGAACAGGATGCATCTCATTTATCTACTGAATGTTTTTTTCTGCAGCAAATGTATGACCTGTAGTGTTTTTAAAGCTGCAAAAATCAACATTTTTACATGAAAAAGTCTTTAAATGTTATATGATTAACTCTGGTTTTGTTTTAGTTTGACTTATTTCACTGGAAAAAATCTAAACCTGACCAAGTGAATTTGTCTCATTTCTAGTCCAAATATTTCATCACACTGAATTAATCAAATAAATAAATAAAAATAATAATGAAAAATGAATCAATTAATTAATAATTAATACTTTTTCCAAAAGTTTTTAAATTTAATTCACAATTTTTTTCCCCGACTTCATTTAAAACATTTTTGGCTGAATTCAAGTTTTTGTTGCTTAATTGAAGACTTTTTTGCTTAATTCAAAGTTACATTTATTTTTTTCAAGAAATTTCCATTTTTCAGATTATACACCTCTTTTTTTCCCTGGATATTTTATAAAAGTATTTTCATCACTTATTGTTTTGTTTTTTTGCACTAAAATAAACAGAAAATGTTGGTACAACAGAGTTTTAGGGCCACATGTGAAGAAAATTTATTGTTTGATATGACAATTTTAAAGTCGAAATTTCAAGATTTCGAATTTAATCACAAAATTTTGACTTAAATCTCATCATGTCAAAAATATTTTTTTCTTTACATGTTGCCCTTAAACTACTTCAAGTTTTTTTTTTTTGCTTAATGCAAGGGGAAAAAATCTGCCAATGGAAATAAAAAAAGTATTATATTAAAAAAATTAAAATTATCTTTGAAGAATTTCTTGAAATAATATTTTCATGAGTTAAGCAAAAAAAAAAAGAATTTTGAATTAAGTAAGTAAAAAAAAATTAAGCAAAAAATATAAATAAAATTCTTGAATCAGATTAGTTCAGATTTATTGTCTATAAATCAGTTTTTCAATCTGACTGAAAAGTTCCTCTGTAGGTGATTCTACATATTTGGAATAAAAATTAGACTAAGACACTTGGTCAGATTTAGATTTTCAGTGTGAATCTGAATCCTAAACTGTCTTCATTGGAGGAGGAGGGGGTGGAGTCTGGTAGGAGGCGGAGTCTGGCACAAATTCAATACTTTGATACTAAACCATTCAGGACATTTGCATGTTTTTGTGACAATTTGCTTCAAACAATCACATGTTTGTAGAGTTGACTTTGGAAAACAGTGCAGTTCTGTTTTCAGCCACAGGGGGTCAGTGTTTCCCCACAGCTCACATGTCTGCCCCCCCTCCCCCTCCCCCCCTTGGATCTACACTTACAGTTACTGCGGGTGCTTCCTTTACTACAGCCTCAGTGATGGGTGGTAGTCATGTGACCCAGCAGAGGGTAAGGGGGTAGGGGGTGGGGGGAGGTGGGGGCACAGGGGTGACAACACTATATTATTTTAAGACATGGGTGTCAAACTAAACCGCCCCCAAAGGGTCCAATCCAACCCATGGGATGCAATAATTACACTTCAGGTATAAACAATCATTTAAAACATTAACATATAACTTAGATTTTAGTGAAAAAATAAAAGTGAAATGACATGAAAATATTCATGTTACTACAAACTATTATTTAACCTGATATGATCAACCTGAAATGTCTTCAGAAAAACTAGTACCAGGACTGAACACTGTTTTCACAAGTAATCAAATATATATATATATATATATATATATATATATATATATATATATATATATATATATATATATATATATATATATATATATATATATATTTTTGCTTAATTAAAAAAAAAAAAAATTCTCAGGATTTTTAAAAAATCTTTTTGCTTAATTCAGATTTTCTGTTATTTTATTTTTGTTGTTGTTGTCTAATTCGGAAGCGTTGAATACATTTCAGAACTTGTTCATATAAAGACGACCTTTGACCTCTAACAAAAGTAGTTTTTTTGTTTTTACAACAGTTTATAATGATGAGAACATGTATAAAATAAAGAAAAGGGGAATTGAAGCAGCACCCACCAGTGGCTGTAATAAAAAAGGCACCCGTTCCTTTAACCCCACCAGGGGGTGTGGGGTGTGGTTGGGGTCCTCAGGCCTCCAAACTCCCCTTCTGTTTTTTGTTCCAGCTCTTTGCAGATGTGTTCAGTGCAGTTCTACGAAGATAAACGTGCATAAAAAAACAGACTTTACACAAACACAATAAAAAAAACAACAACATAAAAATAACAATCTGACATCAGGCAGTAACAGTCTGAAGAAGAGTGTGTGTGTGTGTGTGTGTGTGTGTGGGGGGGGGGGTCCCTACTGTTGTTAGCTGCCCTGTATGTTCAGGAACCTTGAAAAGTCTTGAAGGGTGGAGTCAAAACAACAAAAAAACAAGTGTCCTTCAGCAGAAGATCGCCGTCGACAAAACCCTCTGACGCTGCTGGTCATAAGAAATAATAAAAATAAACATTTAAAAAGTGTCTTTACGTCCGACAATCAAATGTTTCTAAAGGTAGCGGAGTGATTAGGATATACAGGACGTGTAAAAAGGGCTTTATTCTTGACTTTCCAAATCCAGGTCTAGATAAAGACAGGTCTAAATATAGAAACCCTATAGAAAGAACATGACGTTAAATTGCGCATTTAACATTTCCCTGCATTTCCATCAGCGCTGGAGCTGATTATTCTGTGTACAAACATGGACTTGGTCTTTTATTTAAATAAAAACTAAAGGCTTTGCTCCCATGTTTCTGCTTTTTTTTTTCTTCTTTGATTACACTGTACAACAAATATTTTTTTTTAATACTCAGGCTGTCAAAAATGAAGGCATTAATACATCGGCATGATTAATCTGATTAAAATTTTTTAATACAGTTAAATGGAACAGTTGTTTTGTTAAAACTGTTGAAGGTGCTGAATAAAAATGTTCATTGATTGCATATATATTCCTAATTTTTTATATGTTTAGGATATTTTATCACATTATTTGCATTATTTTTTCTGTGTTTTAGAAGAGTTCTTGAATATGTTTTGGATTTTGCATTGCTTTCTTTGCGTTTGTTTACATTTTTTGTGAATTTTGTTGGACAAAAGGGTTGACTGATGTAGTGTTCTAACCCTAGCACTAGGCTAATGCTAGCACTAGGCTAATGCATCACGTAGCTTACGACAAACACAGATATATTCACTTTTTTCTTGAGTCTGTTCATGAAAAATGAACAATTAATAATCAAGATTAAAAATGTATATTTCATCATAATTAATCAAAATGAATGTAATTTTTTTGTAATTTGACAGCACTATTTTATTTTTTTATTCTATTTATTTATTTATTTTTTTTTTTTTACAAAAAATCCACATATTGAATCTTAAAATTAGGGCTGTCAAAATCAACACATAGACTAACACGGATTAATCCATTATCATACTTTTTGATAATTTTGAACACAATTCAATGGAACAGTTCTTTACAGTTGTTTTGTTGACATGTTAATTGCATATATATTCATATTTTTGCATATGTTTCAGATTTTTCATAATCTTATTTGCGTTAGTAAGGTAATTTCAGCATGTTCTGTATATTTTTTTTCTCCACGTTTTTGTGTTTCTTAGTATATTTTTGTGGGAAATTTTCACTGAAGCACTTCCAGGTTAAAATACCACATTAACATAAAGCATACTTTAGTCGGGGATTCTGCTGAGAAGTAAGCTAGTGTTAGCACTAGGCTAATGCTAGCATGGGGTTAAAATATCACCCAATTTGGACAAAAGTGTAGATATATTCAATTGTTTCTTGAGTCTCTTTGCTCATATTTCATCGTGATTAATCCAAATTAATCCAGAACAACCCAGATTAATCTGATTTAAAATATAATCATTTGACAGCTCTAGTTAAAACAGACATCACATTTGACTTCTCCATATCAGACTGGACTAAAACTTGTAAAAAAATAAAAAAAAATGTTTGATAACATTCTGTTGTACAGTGTAATGAAGGTGTTTTTACACTAGAGATGTGACAGTAAAGGGCTTTTTCCTCCTGTGGGTTTTTAGCTTCTGTATATAACAATATTTACACTGACATCAACCATTAAGGTAAACTTGAAAACTCTAGCAAACAAGCGAGGAAAACCAAAACTCAAATAGAAAAAGGTGCTATATAATGTACAGATATATGAACAGAGCTGCGTTTGTAAGTGCCACGCCTCTCAGTCTGACCTTCTTCATTTTTATCTTACATTATTTTCACATGTCAAATGTCTGACGGAGCCTGAGGAGACCCCAAAAACGTTCATTTTTTTCCCCCATATATTTTGGTTCCTATGTTTCATTGCCTTCAGGATACGGAGGCTGTCGGGTAAAAAGTGGGATGGGGGGGGGGGTGTATGGGGGTGTCTGGAATGCAAAGAAGAAGGATGTTTTTCCGACCAGTACGGAGGTGGAGATGAAACCGAGTGCAAGTGGTGACATAGGCTGAGGAAGAGGAGGAGGAAGAAGAAGAGGAGGAGGCGACCCCTCCCTTTGCTGGTTCCGGAGCCTCAGTAACGGTGGCTCTGGTGGGAATACTGGGAGCTCTGCTGGGACGACGATGAGTATCCCATGGTGCTCTGGGGCTGAGTGGAACCTTGGATGTTGCTTTGGTAACCAAGGCGAGAGCCGGAGTGCTAATGGAAAAGAGAGAGAGAGAGAGAGAGAGAGAGAGAGAGAGAGAGAGAGAAAAAACAGGAAGTAGAAGAGAAGAGATAATAAACAATAGACATTAAACCCAGTGCCCTCACAAACATTTTAACTCTTAGGGCTCGAACATAGTCGACACATTGTGATGCATACGTGAACACAAGGCTACGCATCAGCCGCCGTTCTGCAGCGATACGTAGGAGAACATGCTCTCAACTTTTGATCCGCAACGTGCCGATCTTCACAATTCCTTGCGTTGTCGGTGGGGGTGATACTGGAAATGTTGTAAATTTTTTCATGTATTTGTTATATTCATAGAAGCAGTTTTCCAAAAATAGAAGAGGAGCTGTGTGACGTGAATAAAGCTGTGAAAGTTTTGTCCACTATCGAGCACAGAAATGTAATGCTGGGTCTCAGGAGAATATGATCATGCTGTTTAGGTTTAGGTGTTTAAAAGACAGGACGGTCTAATGAAAACCACAGTGCATTATGGGTAACTGTGGAATATCGTTTCGACCAGGGGTCTCAAACATAAGGCCCGGGGGCCAAATGCGGCCCGCCAAAGGTTCCCATGTGGCCCCTGGGATGAATTTGCTCAGTGCAAAAATACCACAGTCAAGGCTTTGGAACTGATTTTAGTTCAGGTTCCACATACAGACCAATATTATCTAGAGTCAAATTATAGCAGAATAACCTCAAAAAAAAAAAAAGAATGACTCCATATTTTCTTCTCATTTTGATGTGAAAATAATTTAAATTCTGCTCAAAAATAATGTTAACTTCAAATCTCTGTCCCTGTTATAGTGCAAAAAATAACAATATTTTCACTTGATAAATATTTATATGTGATAAAACCTGAATAAATATGAACAACCTGAAAGTTATAAAGAAAATTAAGCACAATTTTAACAATTTAGTGCCTTTGTAGCAGATGTGATCCATAATGTACGTGCGTAAATGATAAATTGAGGCATAGTATTGTTAGTATTCCATGTGAGATTTCAGGTTTTTGTAGGTTATTCACATCTGTCTTGTTGTTTGTTTGCACTAAAACAAACACAAAAATGTGTTATTGTCATTTTTTTCAAGGTCATTATTATGCAATTATTTTACTGGTTCGGCCCACTGGAGATCAAATTGGGCTAAATGTGGCCCCTGAAAGTAATGAGTTTGAGACCCCTGGTTTAGACTGTGACCGTTGAAGTTCAGATTGTGTAAACCTGTGCTGTGATTAGAACGTCCTGGTTCCATGTGAGCACAGCTGAACGTCCACAGGTCACATGAAGATGGCAGAATGAGTCCACAGTGTTGCATGATGGGAAAGTGTGTGGAACACGGGTCAACGGGGTTCAAGTAAAGAGTCCCACAGTTTCCTGGTATGTCCACTGATTTATTTATACATGTGCTGAGGAGGTGTGACGGCCGAGCCACAGCTGCTGCACATGCTATTTATACTGTTTACTACAGATGATCACATGACTCACACCAGATTTTTAAACCCATATTTGGAGCCGATACTCATTATGATTTTTTTTTTTTTTTTTTTTTTTACATCAGCCTTAAGTGACGACCGATACATAAGCCGATATTTCTAAGCCCATACTGACTTTACCCTTAAGCAATGATGACATCAGCCGTAACCATGGTGATCTGTGACTAAACTAGACACAGAGTCCAGGTTACCATGGTGATCTGAGAGTAAACTAGTCAGAGTCCAGGTAACCATGGTGATTTGAGAGTAAACTAGACAGAGCTTAGGTTACCATGGTGATCTGTGACTAAAGTAGACACTAAGTTTAGGTTACCATGGTGATCTGAGAGTAAACTAGACACAGAGTTTAGGTTACCATGGTGATCTGAAAGTAAACTAGACAGTGTTTAGGTTACCATGGTGATCTGAGAGTAAACTAGACAGTGTTCAGGTTACCATGGTTACCAGCTCTAGAAACTAATATGAAAACTAAACTTACTCTAAAGTAGAGAAAAAAAAACTAATAAAATTAAACTATAATGAAAAATCTTAAACTATTCTAACCCTGCTGTGTATCTGTGAACTTTGACTTTATCACACTGTCAGAAAGGTCACATATGTGTTCAGCTTCAGATAAGAACAGCTCAAAATACAACTGACGCCAGCAGAGGAAACAACACACACTGATCTGAGGTCAGAATATGAACCTCACATCAGTGTTCCTTAATTCAAAAATGTTTTGGCTGAATTCATGTTTTTTGGCCTTAATTCCAGATTCATTTATTTTTAGGTTAATTAATATTGTTTTGTTTAACTCAAAACTTTTTCTCCTCCTTAATTCGAGAAATTTTTTGTTGAATGGATTTTTTTTGTCCTAATTCAAGATCTCTTTGGTTTAATTCAATATTTTTTTTTCTTTTCTTTTCTTTTCTTTTCTTTTCTTTTCTTTTCTTTTCTTTTCTTTTTTCAGTCAGATTACTTCCAGATCTATTGTCTATAAATCAGTTCTTCTATCTCTGTAGGTGATTCTGTCCGACTTTCAGATATTTTTTACTAGAAATCAGACAAATCTACTTGTTCTTATGTTTGTTTGTTTTTTGTTTTTTTTTTACAGTGTAACATGCCTCAGTCAAAGCCTGTGTGTTAAGACTGACCTGGTAGTCAGACTGGAGCACCCCAGTGCCTGAGGAGGCCCCAGAGGGCCCGATGCGAGGTTTTTTGTTGGGTGGCCCCTGGTCCTGGCCGTGTTGTAAACCTCCCCCAGCGGTGGCGCCCGTTGCCCCAGTGGTGCCGTTGGTTTGGGCCGAGCTCTGCTGGGACGGCGCCTGCTGGGCCGTGGTCTGCTGCTGGTTCTGGGCCTGAGTCTGGGCCGTGGTTTGCTGGTGTTGCTGGGTCTGGTTCTGCACAGGAAACACAAAGCATGTCTGAGTCCAACTGAGAAAGGCAGCAAGATGGAAAATATATTGAATTAAGTAAAAAAAAAAAAAAAAAAAAAAAAGGAATGAATAAAGCAAACAAAAAACTGTTGAATTAAGCAAAAAAATATTGAATTAAGACAAAAAATGAATGAATTAATAAGAAAAATCTTGAATTAAGCAAAAAAAAAACAACAACACCTGGGAGTAAGCAAAAAAAATCCTAAAATTAAACAAAATAATAATAATAAAAATCTGGAATTAAGAAAAAAAAATCTATTGAATTAAGGCAAGAAAATTAATTAATTATGTTAAAAAAAAAAATAAATGTTGAATTAAGTTAAAAAATTCAAATCAAACTCTTGGACTAAACAAAAAAATCCTAAAATTAAGCAAAAAAAAAAAATCTAGAATTAAGCCCCCCCCCTAAAAAAATCCAAAATCAAGCAAAAAAATAAATAAATCTGTAATTAAAGCAAAAAAAATCACGACTTAAGCAAAAAAAAAAATAAAAAAATCTGGAATTAAGCAAAGAAAAATCTATTGGCGTAAGGAAAACCATTCATGAATTAAAGCAAAAACAACAAAACAAAACAAAAAAACACCCTGGAATTAAGCAAAAAAAAAAAAAAAAAAAAATCTCCTGGATTAAGGCAAAAAAAAAAGAAGTGAAGCATACGTTAGTCAGAGGTTCTGCTAGCACTAGGCTAATGCTAGCACTAGGCTAATGCAACACCAATCTTGTACAAACATGCTAAGTAGAGATATAGTCATTTCTTTTTTGAGTCTCTTGGCACGTGAAAAATAAAATGTAAATAACGTAGATTAAAAATGGATATTTGGTCATAATTAATCTGATTAAAAATCCAAATAAATTTACAGCCCAAGAAAATCTACCATAACAAAAAGTGTTTGGACTCAGACATAAGAACATTGATTTGGGTTAAATGTGACTCAGTTTCAGTCTCACAGGACGACACTCATCTGATGAAACTGAAAAACATTTGCACTATTATAGCGCCCCCTACGGATTTATATAAAAGTCTGTGTGTGTGTGTGTGTGTGTGTGTGTGTGTGTAGCAGAATATCAGCTCCGTCGTCTCACTGTCAGATGGTGTTGGCAGGAGGGCGAAGGCCTACGACACCACCTCCAGTTTTAATTTGTTTTCTCACTTGTCACAGTTTCTTCTTCCTGTTAGCTCTATTTTTATTCTTTCTCAGCTGCTCTGACCCGTTTTATCAGAGGAGATAAAATACCTACAAACTTATTCTTTTCTGGGAACATCCAGAGGAGGAGTGGTTTTTCATCTAGCCGCTTAAACTGAACTGAAACACGACTCTACACCACACAAAGGAATGTGAGCTCCAGCGCTGGCGGCGGTCTCCAGGGAACATCCCATAAACTCCATTACATAAAGCTGCTGAAACTTTTGCTAAAGGAACCCAGCTGATCCGCTCAGAGGAGGGCGGGTCTGAAAAGGTGCTGATTTTTCATCTGATAGCATTCCTGTTAGCGTCATCCATCAGATCACATGTTGCTTTACTGGGCAGTGGATGTTGTCATGGCGACGCCACAGCCACAGATTCTCAGAAAGTGTTTGACCAGCGTCAGTCCCTGTCACAGTTGTTTAAAAAGTTACATCAAAATGCATTTCAACTTCCACCTAATTTTGAGAAATAAAATTGGTCTAACCCCCCCCCCCCTCCTAAAAAACCCCAAAACAAAACAAAACAAAACAAAACAAAACAAAACAAAACAAAACAAAACAAAACAAAACAAAACAAAACAAAACAAAACAAAACAAAACAAAACAAAACAAAACAAAAACAAAACAAAACAAATTGAATCTATGCCTATTTTCATAATTCATGCATGAAAGGCTTAAAGGGGGAGTGGTTTCATTAACAAAAAAACACAAACAGTTACATAATCATGTTTCCAATAAACACAGTTATTTAATTTAAAAGAAGCCAAAAGTTGTCTTTTCCTGGGTTTCAAGAGGTAAAATATTCTTTTAATAAACCAGGTTTTACTAAATAAAATTTTAATGCATATTAACTTCAGACTAATTTTGAGAAATAACATCTATAAATAAATATATATATATATAAACTACAATTAAACAAATTCTTCTTCATGTAAAAATGATATGTTGAAATAAAACATTGTTAAAATTGCATTAATGTTTCTTAGGAAATGTGAGTTTTTTTCCAGTTACTTCCATCTTTTTTGTTTTTTATAGTTTGTAAAAGGAAATCAAATGTGGCCCCTGAAAGAAAATGAGTTTGAGAGCCCTGGTCTAAACAATAATAATAATAATAATAATAATAATAATAATAATAATAATAATAATAATAATAATAATAATGTTTACCTTTTCTGTTTTCTCCTCTGGCTCGTCTTCGTTCAGAAACTCTCGTTTTGGGTAGGGGATCTGACAGCCGGCGAACACACTGAACACAAACACACATCAGATGGGTTAAAGGTTAAAGGTTAAAGGTTTATTCACAAACACTAAACCTAAAATGTTTTCTTTCTGGATGAACTTCATCAACGCTCACTCAGTGGTTGGGAGGGGGTCTTCCAGGAAATAAGGGTCCTGTAGCGCCTGCTCTGATGTGATTCTTTTGGTGGGGTCCATGGTGAGGAGTTTCTGGAGCTGAAGATACAACAGAAGAAGAAGACGTTCAGTCCTTCTGCTGATGTTACTGTTCACTAAAACACAAACACTGACTGTGACTGTTGTTAAAGGAGTTTGGTGTTAGTTCAGAGTCTCTGCTGTTGGGAATACACACCAAGTACCAGGCAGTGTCATCATCATGTCATCATTTCAAGTATTTCTCCATTTTAATGTCGCCCAACATTGTTTGGGTGAGATTATTATAATCACTGTGTGTGTGTGTGTGTGTGTGTGTGTGTGTGCACAGACATATCATGCTACAACTCAATGAATATTTGACATATGTGACCCACCACCATGAAACCAGGCATAAGTGTCTGGAAATCAAAAGTTATCTGTGTAGATTGGTAGAGTGGAAACTAAGGTTTAAGATGGTGAAAAAATTATGTTTCTATCACAAGTAGAACCAAAGTTATGGTCATTTTAATATCCACATTTGGACATATTTTGCAATTTGCATATTTTTAGATATTGTCCGTCAAAGTTTTGGACTGTTTTGGGGTAGGAAGTCCTTAGCAACTCATAATAATTTGTATCAGATTGACACAAATTTTTCACAGATGTTAAAGGACACTCTGATGGACATGTCACAGAAGTTTTATATATTATAATAATAGGAAAGAAGTGTGACGTATTGCAATCATTTGGCTTATGCCATTGGACAGAACATTCAATATAGGCTTTTACCTCGTACCAAACACTTGGGTGTTTACCCACGGAACGGAGATCGGTTTGTTCGGCGAAAAGAGGTGGAAGTCGTCTTTGTCTTTGCTCAGCAATACCTGAACTTTTGTCGCCGCTTAAATAATTGACTCAATAAACACCTTTATTGATTGAATTTCAATGTAATGACCACAGGAACTGAAAATAGAGGTGTTAAGGTACCGTTTTTTTTGATAAAATGTAAACACACATAAAGAATCGCCTTCCAGCCTAAATTTGGCTGTAGCTCTGAACGGCTCAGCGCGACTTATGCCTAGTTTTGTGCTGAGCAGTCACATATCACCATGAAATTACATGGGCATATACATATAGCTAATACGCATCATATGCAATGATCCATTTGAGTAAAGGTCAAAGGTCAAGGTCACAATTAACTAAAAGGTCCAAATCACATTATTGGTTATAAGTTAATAACAGAACTTTCAGACTGGTACCAAATGATGTGGAATGAAGATTTCTAAAATTTGCATAATTTGTGTTATATTGGTGTTATCCAAATTATTAACAAGTTTTACTCACAAATGAATCAGCCATTAGTTAACAGAAGCAGTTGAAACACGCATCAATAATTATCATTTATCATGAGGTACACCAACATGTCATGTGATTCAGGTCACATGACAAACCAGACACCATTTTAACATTTTATTTCCCATTGAATAACATTCATTAATTTTCTGATCCCAGGCCCCATGAGCCTCCAGGAAGGGGCGGAGTCTTAAGCTCCCCATACAGCTGGATTCCCAAATGGGTCATGGCTAACGATAGAACGTTGCTAATTGACCGTAGCAGTGACAGTAAAAGTAGAAGTAGAAGTGATGGACATGGCAGTTTATACTGAGGTTACCAGATAAGCTACAACATGCAGGTGCATTTTATAATGAGGTTGTCAAATAAGTGCAAAAACAACAGCAAGAAGGGAAAACAACAAGTCCTACACCCACCAAACAAACATAGTGGGTTGACACATTACAAACCCAACCAGTTTTTTGGGCGACACGTCACATCATAGAACAAGGTTTAATAATCCACCCAACCACTCTATGACCTTTAAGGCAGATTATCAGAAGTATTATTTTTGTAAAAGCAGAGGCTTGTGGGTGTGTGTGCACTTACCAACAGGAACACTTTACTGTCTGGTTTGACTTTATGCTTCTCCATGTATTTGATTAAACTACTGTTTGCGTACCTGGAAGATAAGAAAACACAAGTCATTCACAAAGTGCTGCTGTGGTTTGTTAAAGTCTGTAAATAAATACATCTGAATCTGACTAAGTTTTTAAAATAAGACAGAATCACCTACAGAGGAACTTTTCAGTCAGATAGAAAAACTGATTTATAGATAATAGATCTGAACTGATCTGATTAAAGAAATATGACCAAGATCATTTTCACTGGTTCCATTGGAAGATTTGTTTTGTGCTTAATTCAAGATTAAATTTTTTTATTATTATTATTATTTATTTAAATGTTTTGCTTAACTCAAGATTATTATTATTTTTGGCTTAATTCAAGATTTTTATTTCTGATTTATTTAAGACTCAAGAAAAAAGCAACTATTGAATAATACAACAAAAACTTGAATAAAGCAACAAAAACCTTGAATTAAGGAAAAAAAAAAACTGGATTAAAGCAAAAAAAACACACACACAAAAGAGAACTTGAATTAAATAAAAAAAATACATCTTGAATAAGGAAAAAAGATAAATCTTCAATTAAGCAATAAATAAATAAAAATGTTTAAAAAAATCTGCCAGTGGAACCAGTGAAAATGATGTTGGTCAGATTAGTTCCAGATCTATTGTCTATAAATCAGTTCTATCTGACTGAAAGATCATCAGATCATCTGTAGATCATGTTCACATCATGTTCACATCATGTTCAGATCATGTTCAGATCATGTTCACATCATGTTCACATCATGTTCAGATCATGTTCAGATCATGTTCACATCATGTTCACATCATGTTCAGATCATGTTCAGATCATGTTCACATCATGTTCACATCATGTTCACATCATGTTCACATCATGTTCAGATCATGTTCAGATCATGTTCAGATCATGTTCAGATCATGTTCAGATCATGTTCAGATCATGTTCAGATCATGTTCAGATCATGTTCAGATCATGTTCACATCATGTTCAGATCATGTACTCACGTTGTCCTCCTGAAGTCTTTCTGCAGGGTGGGGTATTCTGGCATCTTCCTTATGTCCTCCCAGTCTTTATCTGATCAAAACACACAGAAGGTGTTTTTCTGTCTTTTCTCTTTGTGTGTATGTGTGTGTGTGTGTATTTGTGTGTATGTGTGTGTATATGTATGTATGTGTATGTATGTATGTATGTGTGTGTGTGTGTGTGTGTGTTTAATTGTGTGTATGTATGTGTATGTATGTATGCATGCATGTATGTATGTATGTATGTATGTGTGTGTGTGTGTGTGTGTGTGTGTGTGTGTGTGTGTGAGTGTGTGTGTGTGTGTGTGTGTGTAATTGTGTGTATGTGTGTATATGTATGTATGTATGTATGTGTGTGTGTGTGTGTGTGTGTAATTGTGTGTATATGTGTGTGTATGTGTATGTATGTATGTATGTATGTATGTCTGTGTGTGTGTGTGTGTGTGTGTAATTGTGTGTGTGTGTGTGTGTGTGTGTGTGTGTGTGTGTGTGTACAAACCTGCTGGAAAACCCATGACGCTGAATATTCGGTCCAGTTGGTCGTGGTGGAAGGGGTTACTGGTTTTGATGTCCTCCTGGCGACAGTGGAAGATGGGCTCTGACGTTAGCAGCTCTGCAAAGATGCAGCCAATGGCCCAGATATCTGAGGGACCAACACACACACACACACACGCACACACACAGACACACACACACACACGTCTGTAAGGTTAAGGTAGTTCAGAAATAACCTGGAAGAGAAAATCACACTGTCCATCACTCTCCTTCGTGTTCAGCTTTGACACATTTACAGAAATATTACATATATGTATAAGGGTGGGAGATAATACATGTTTTTTTGTATTTCTTCCCTCTACCTTTCCAATATGTTACTTGCCTTCTTATTTTTTTTATTTATTCTATATTGTCTTTGTCTTGTTATTTTATCAATTATTGGCTTTTGAAAGATCAAATGTTTTTGTGGTTGACATATTTGAAATAAAATGACTAAATGAAAAAAAAAAAATCTTGAATGAAATTTGAAAAAATATTATTGAATTAAGCAATAAAACAATTTTGAATTAATAAAAAACAAAAACTAACTCTATCCATCCATCCATCCATCATCCATCCATCCAGCCTGACATTCCCCGGCCATCCATCCATCCATCCATCCATCCATCCATCCATCATCCATCCATCCATCCATCCATCCATCCATCCATCCATCCATCCATCCATCCATCCATCCACCCATCTGTTCGTCCACCCGCCCATGTATATATGTATATATGTGTCAAAGCACGGTATTTGAAATGTCTCTTATGAGACATTTTAGAGACAATTTGACAGATTCATTTTTGCTAAATGACCCACATTTTTAGTTTTAAATTAATTTTTGCTTTAGTTGGTCCATAAGGGATTATCTAAAACAAGGAGATACTTGACATTGAACTAAATGTTGAAATGGAATAGCAAACTTCTGTCTCTGACAGGACATTTTTAGTATTTTAAGTTAAATATACATAAAAATTTTGAATTAAGCAAGAAATATTATTTTCTTAGTATTTATACTTCTATCTGCGATAACAGGGTCTGCTGTCAAACTAAATTGCACTCTATAATCACACACAATGGAGATAAAGACTATTTATCTTTTTGAACTTTGGAGTCATATTGATTTTTCCTGAAACCAGCTGATCTGTGAGGCCATCTGACCTCTGACCTCCAGCCTGGCACCACAGACCTGTGCACAGAGTAGAGCCAGGCCTCCCCCTCTGCTGTTGGACACTTTCAGGTCATATTTCTGAACTGTCCTCCTGACCTCAGCCCATGTGTCCACGTTCATCACAGAAGAATGAACTTTACTCACTCACTGCTGCCATGGAAGTTAACCCTTAAACAGTCAAACATCCACCACCTACTGATCTAAACTGTTTAACATCTGTCCACCCATTCATTGGATTAATACATGTCAATAATTGGTGGAAAATACAGTTTGTCATCTTTTCACGGTCCATTTCATGACCCATTGGGATGTTCAGAGGCGTCATAGTTACCATGGAAATACTACTACATTGATTCACCAGTAAAACCCATGGAGTTAGATCATTGACAGTGGATGGACACACTGGGGTTATGTGAAATAATAAATAAAATTAATCAAAATAATAATTAAAAAAACACACACACATACATACAAACTAATAAATAACCTGAAAAAATAAACAAAATGTAATAAAATGAAGTTATAAAGTATAGAATAAGCCACAAAATGAACAAAAACCATTAAAGTGGTCAATAAAATGAACACGTATTCACAGAATGCTTAATCTCGCCCCCATTTTGTTCCAAACTTAAGTTTCTATGACAACCTGTTCTTGAATTAGAGCCAAATCTAAATACGAACTTGACCTTTGACCTTTACTCAAATGGATCATTACATCTGATGTGATGAACCAGTGGATTTTCATGGTGATATCTACAAGTATTCATTGAGTTATAACATGAACATAGCATATAGCATTTTGTTTGTTTGTTTATTGTTGGGTTTTTTTTTCATTAATAACTTTGTCTCATTTTATAAATAGTAATAAAAAAATTGGGGTCTGTTATGATTAAATAAATAAAAGTTCAAGGTTGTTTTTATTGAATTTAAATGCAGTTTGTCATTTTCTAAGGCCTGAACATCCCATAATATTTGCATGTGACCAAGCCTCTGTGTTCCAGATGTTTCTGCAGCTGGACCCTCAGACTCACCGATAGCTTTGGTGTAGTGTCGGGCCCCCAGCAGCAGCTCTGGGGCCCTGTACCAGAACGTCACCACCACAGGGTCCAGGTCTGCCAGTGGCTTTAGGGGGGAGTTGAAGAGTCTGGCAAAACCCATGTCAGCTGGAGGAGGAGACGACAGAGGAGGTTAGGTTCATTTATTTCATTCATTTCTGAGGTTTATTTCGTATGGATGACAAACATACGAACGAAAAGGATTGGTTAGAAGCCATGGCTTATTATGAAACAAGCCATTACAACTAATACATTTACTAGTCATCATAATATTTGGAAAAAAAATCATCTACAACAACTAAAGAAAGATACGAGACGCGTCATATAGTGTATCGTCTTTCATAATTTTGACTTTTTATTTCACTTTTTACCTTGTAATTTTAACATTTTATCTCATAATTTTGACTTTTGATTTCACAATTTTAACATTTTATCTTAAAATTATGCATTTTTATCTCATATTTATAACTTTTTTTAAATCTTATCATGAGGTTTTTTTTTTTATCTTAATTGTGACTTTTTTTTCTATTTGTTCCTAAATTCCCTGCCCATACAAAAAAAACTAAACTGAGAACTAATCAAACACATTATCTACACATTAAGTCACTTTTAAATGCTTTATTATAGATACTTTTGAAATTTTTCAGATTTTTCATGGTTAAATAAATATTATTATGTTCATGGCAAAAAAAAATTAAAAATAAATAAATGTAGTTTTACTTTTAGACTTTTTTTTACTCTTACTTAAGTAGAGTAGTTGAATCAGTACTTCTACTTTTACCAGAGTATTTTTTCACACAAGTACCTGTACTGTACTTCTACTTAAGTACAGAATGTGAGTACTTTTACCACCTTTACTATCTATCTATCTAGACATTTATCATGTTTCATCTGCTGACACTGGTTTACATAAATCTACAGATCATGTGTCTAATCCATCAGAGGATTTATTTGCTTAATCACATCCTTGCATTTGATTTATGTTTAACTCTTAAAGACCCAAACATCCAGCGGTGACACAAACCATCCACTGGTCTAAACTGTTTACTACCCACTGATCCAGTAATTCTATCAATACACGTCAATAATTGCAGTAAAATACTGTTCTTCATCTTTTCATAGTCATCAGATAAGACCTATTTCAGAGGTTCTGAAGTTACTATGGCAACACTATATATCTATAAAACATCATTAGTGTGAAATATTCATGTTGTAAAGATGTGCAATAACCTGAAGGGAAGGAAAGGGGGATTGTTTTTGTTTGTTTGTTTGTTTGTTTTTGTTTGTCAGCAACTCCTGGAACCATTTCATGAAATTTTCAGGAAGGGTGAGAAGTGGTCCAGAATAAACCCCATTCAGTGTTGGTGAATATAGGTCAGAGGTCAAACAAATTGTGTTTTTGTGTGGGTGTGTGTAGTTGTAACAGTTTGTGTGTGTGTGTGTGTGTGTGTGTGTAGTTGTAACAGTTTGTGTGTAAGTGTGTGTGTGTGTAGTTGTAACAGTTTGTGTGTGTGTGTTGTTGTAACAGTCAGTGTGTGTGTGTGTGTGTGTGTAGTCGTAAGAGTCAGTGTGTGTGTGTAGTTGTAAAAGTGTGTGTGTGTGTGTGTTGTTGTAACAGTTTGTGTGCGTGTAGTCGTAACAGTCAGTGTGTGTGTGTGTGTGTAGTTGTAAAAGTGTGTGTGCGTGTGTGTGTGTGTGTGTGCGTGTAGTTGTAACAGTCAGTGTGTGTGTGTGTGGGTGGAGTTGTAACAGTCAGTGTGTGTGTGTGTGTATGTAGTTGTAAAAGTGTGTGTGTGTTGTAACAGTTTGTGTGTGTGTGTGTGTGTGTAGTTGTAACAGTTTGTGTGTGTGTGTAGTTGTAAAAGTGTGTGTGTGTTGTAACAGTTTGTGTGTGTGTGTGTGTGTGTGTGTGTGTGTGTGTAGTTGTAAAAGTGTGTGTGTGTGCGCGTGTAGTTGTAACAGTCAGTGTGTGTGTGTGTGTGTGTGTGTGTGTGTGTGTGTAGTTGTAAAAGTGTGTGTGTGTTGTAACAGTTTGTGTGTGTGTGTATAGTTGTAACAGTTTGTGTGCGTGTAGTTGTAACAGTCAGTGTGTGTGAGTGTGTGTAGTTGTAAAAGTGTGTGTGTGTAATTGTAACAGTCAGTGTGTGTGTTGTAACAGTTTGTGTGTGTTTGTATTGTTACTGGTTTAAAATTAGAGCTGGTGCTGCATTCACCTTCAGTTGTCCTGGACCAGAGGGATTATGTAACAACCTCTGACAGAGAAAGGTTAAACAGCCCCCCCCCCCCCCCCCCACACACACACACACACACACACACACATTGATCTGAACAGCACTTACCGATTTTAACCCTTCCTCGTTCAGGCCCCTCCCCCATCACCAGGATATTGGCTGGTTTCTGTAAACGACACAGATGCAAATATTAGTGGTCTGGGGTCTGTCTGTGGTAACAGCTGATCCAGGGTCAGTCCATGATAACAGAGTCTGGATTCTGCATCACTTTGAAATGTTACTTTATGGTAAATTGAGAATAGAATAGAATAGAATTCAAAGTGATCATCACCAAAATGTAATAATTTGTTCCTTGTGACTCTCCCAACACATCCTGAAAATATGATAAAAATTCAGTCAGAATTTTTTTGCGACAAACAAACAAACAAACAAACACTCTCAAATATGATTATAATACCTCCTTAGCACTGCCAACCCTGAAGAATTCCTTGTTACTGCAAGGAACCACCCCCCTTCTCAAATTTGTGCTGTGCTAATCATCCAATTCACTGGACCTTTGAGTTGCAAATTGACTTCACACCCCACCCCCTCGTTACCCATACACGCATACACCCCCCCCCCCCCCCTATTCTATTCTATTCTATTCTATTCATAATAAGAGGCTTGTCGTTGGTGTGCATAAGTGTCCATAACAATAAAGTGTCCATGAGGTGAACAATAGTTTGGGATATTGCACAGGTATTGCATTTTAATAATGTTTTTTCATTTTAATTTTCTTATATGTTTTATGTAAAACACCTTGAATTGCCCTGTAAACTAAATGTGCTGTACAAATAAATGTGCCTTGTTATTTAGCAGAGGTCTGGGGGGACTTGGGGAATATATTCTTACTGTTGACCCCCGGTAGCATACGGCTCATTTCCTCTGGGATTAATGAAGTATTTTGATTGTGATTCAATAGGAAAAACATCAGACGTCAAACAGAAGTTGTATGTAAGTATGTTTCTGTTGTGTGTCGTGTGTCCCATAGTGTGTGTTATTGATCTGTAACATCACGAGTCCACTTAAACTCTAATGGAATCCTATGAATGAGGGTCCGATGCAGACGGTGTACGCCCGCTGTCGCACAGAGGAGTAAACAAACACACAGAGTCATGCGGCAGTAAATATCAGGTGGTTTGTCCAATAAACCTGGAAGAAACTAGAGCTGTAGACACTGAACCATGTGTGTTTGGAAAAGGACAAAACAGAAAGAAAAAAGTTACTTAGAAAACACATCAAACGTGTCACAAATGAGTTATTGTCACTTTAAAGGAAGCAAATGTGACTCTTAAAAACTCTCTGAAGATCAAAAATAAACTAAACATGAAAAAACAAAAGTATAAGTGCGAGTTATTTTTATCTTTTTCCCTCAAATTCAGACTAATATTAACCATCAGACACTAATGGAACCAACAGCTGATAAAGATAGACTGGAGGAGGTCTTATTTCTATTTAAAACTTATTTACTGTGTGGTATCTATTATTATATTGTTGTATAATATTAAACTTAAAATAATTTAAACCTGCATATTTAGATTTTTAAGGTCAGTGGCTATAGACGAACGAACCATTATTAAACCAGTGATATTTAGCTTTTTAAAAATGAATTACAAGTGGTGTCAGAACAAACTCCGCCCCTCACAAACGTTTTATTTCTTCATAAATATCTCCCTTTCAAAATGTGAGACTATGACTGTGTCTGAAATCATCCACTCACTCCTTATGTTGGGAAATAAATGGAGCGCACGACACAGTGAACGACGACAGCGCTGTTTAATCACATCGTCACCATCGAACAATTAAAACGTAACAATGTCGTCTCTCACAAAATTAAAAGACTTAAAAGTTTTTTACACTGTGCAATAAAATAAAAAAAATTAATAAACTTGGCTCACGACTGTTTTACTGTTATTAATTGTTAAGTCTACAACTACCTCAATATATGTATATATGTAAAAGTACTGCTTTTATTAAATTATTATTTTTAACTGTGACTTATACTGTTTATTTATACTGTTTTTATTCTGCTGAACTAAATTTCCCAGAATATATTTGCAACAATAATTACTGTGATAATAAAGGATTCTATTCTATTCTATTCTATTCTATTCTATTCTATTCTATTCTATTCAGAGGTGTAAAGTAACTCAGTAAAAGTACTTCATTATTGTACTTAAGTAGATTTTTTTAGGTATGAAAAATTACTGAAAAATCAAGCATTGGTGGAGGTCTGCCTCGTTATACAATTATTTTACTTTTTCAGTCCACTGGAGACCAAATCAGGTTGAATGTGAATGTCCTGAAAGAAAAGGATTTCCAGAGTCCTGCTTCAGAGGAAATGTCCAAAAGCCCAATGCGTTTGAACTTTGACCTCTTATTCATTCAGTAGGATGCTGTAAACAGTCTGCCGATTCTCTCTGGGTGTTGGCACACTCAGATCTGCCTGGAAAACATGTCTTGTTGCCATAGTAACAGCCCTAATAATGAGGTCTATTATTCACGCCCACTACATGACAGGCTGTTATTGGAAAACACAAAGACAGACGTTTGTCAAAAGGCCTGAGAAGTTCACTCAAACAGCTGTAGTTGAACCTGTGGGGGCACATTCTTTTGAGTTATCTGATATCACATCTGAAAGGTACAGAGATGACATAAGTACTCACATTCTGTAGTTAAGTAGAAGTACATCTCCTTGTGTGAAAAAGTACTCTGGTAAAAGTAGAAGTACTGATTCAACTCTTTACTGAAGTAAAAGTAAAAAAAAAAAGAAAAAAAGTACAATTTCACAATTGTAATAAAGTACAAAAGTAAAAAGTAAATGAACACAATAATAGTTATTTAACCAGGAAAAATCATAAAAGTTTCAAAAGTATCTAAATTAAAGCATTTAAAAGTGAGTTACTGTTTGATAGGGTCACATTTGTGGGTATGGGCAGGAAATTTAGGAAAAACAGGGGAAAAGGTCACAATTGAGATAAAAAGTCATAATGAGATTTTGAAAAAATTACAAATGAGATTTAAAAACTGCATAATTTTAAGATAAAAAGTTAAAATTATGATATAATAGTCATATAATTATAATATATGAAGTCAGAGTTTCTCTCCACTGATTTTTCCTCTGGTGACTTATATATTTATATAAATGTAAAGAGTATAAAGAACAGATATTTATATAAATGTAAGAAGTATAAAGTACAGATATTTATATAAATGTAAAGAGTATAAAGTACAGATATTTATATAAATGTAAGGAGTATAAAGTACAGATATTTATATAAATGTAAATGTACATATATTTCGGTAAAAATATAGGGAGTAAAAGTAAAAAGTTGCCAGAAAAATTAATTATCAAGTAAAGTACAGATACCTAAAAAATCTACTTAAGTACAGTAACAAAGTACTTTTACTTCATTACTTTCCATCTCTGCTTCTACCCCTACACGTGGATGTGCAAAACAAAGGGGAAGTGGTAAGGGGTGAAATGACATTCATCCTTACTGACTACTGTTAATCTCTTAATTACCAGAAAAATATCGATTATGTGTAAATGTCAGTGTGAACTTGCACCAAAAAGAAAAGTCTTCCTGCTTGAATCATCCGGTGAAACCCATCAGTTCCAGTTGGTTAGTTTCATAAATGTATCCAGAGCCAGGGGAGGACAAACACTGTGTCCCACTGAGGAATGTTCAAACCCCTCCTCTGGGACACGGCCTTGTTTCTCCTCCTTTTACCATTTACATCTTTGTCTTTTAAACTAGGCCAGTTCAGGAGCCACAGGCAGACGTCGACAGCACAAAGGATGGGTCTGATAAACAGGGCGCCCTACAAGCCAAAAGGTCACAGCCTCATTAACAGACAACCCTTCACCCAGGTTGAGGATGTGAGCGGTCCAGTTAATGAGCAGGACATATTTTACTGCTCTGACCCAGTTGAAATGGAGTTATTCTGTATGTAGAACCTGAATTCAAATCATTTTCACACCGTTAATATCTTCATTAGCTGCGTTTACATTTGCAAAATGTAAATATCGCCATAAAAACTGGTAACGGAAACACTGGAAAACAACAACAACAACAACAACAACACTCAAATATTGATAAAAAGTTTTCACGCTTTCATGAGGTGGTTTTTCGGACGTTTCGATATTCTAATTTATAGCAAAAGTGCAATGGAAACACTTTATATGCAATTATATGATACAGGAAGTGACATTATAATCTCTTCTCTCGGAGTGAAAATGGCGGCCACAGTCACTGTAACCATGACAACCACTGGCTGCTGGGACGTGAGAACTAAGGGGCATTTTTTCAGTGTTTATTCTAACAAACAACGAAACACCTGCACACAGATGCTTTTATTATTATTATTTTGGGGTGGGGGTAATTTTGGGAGCAACATGTGTGGACAATGGCAGGAAGACACAGTAGAAAGTCTGATCCATCAGTGGAGTCTGACAATGGTGCGCTCGATCAGACTCAACTGAATGTAGTTGTAAAGTGGCGGAAAAGCTGGTGCACAGATAAGAGTGGTGTGACCTTCAGTGAAACTAAACAACCACACTCTTCCTGTGGGACAATGTCTGTTTTTGAAGAAGGAGGGAGATATTCCCTCACCTCATGAATTCAAATATTATAGCTACAGCTGTTTGTTTTCCCCAAAATAATATACAGTAGTACAGTAGTACAGTAGTATAAAGTACAGATATTTATATAAATGTAAGGAGTATAAAGTACATATATTTATATAAGTGTAAAGAGTATAAAGTGCAGATATTTATAAAAATTTAAAGAGTATAAAGTACAGATACACAGATGAAGCTGTTTTTACAGCAGGAAGTGTCTTTAACCCATTAGTGCGGGGCTTAAATAAACCACTGAGAGCTCAGATTAAGTTGTTTATGAGGAGCACAAAGTGAGCGAGCCGCCTGCTCTGAAGCCTCTGACGTCAGCGCTGTCTTCACTCAGCGTCTGGACTGCACTGCTCACAGCACACTCAGCACATTTCACCTCAGTAACAACAGCACACACGCACACGCCGTTTCATCAATGCACACATTATTAGAGATGCAGACTGAGCGCGCTCCCTGATCCCTGCAGGTTTATGTAATGTGATGTCCGGCCGTCACATGACCGGCTACGGTTACATAAGAGACCTGGAGGTGATGGTGTCGTCCAGTTCACAGAAAATCAACACTTTCTGTCCCAGATTTACAAACTTTTAGGCTCGGAAATGACCTCGGACGTTTTTTTAAATTACTTCTAAATAGGGCTGTCAAAAGGAAGGCACTAACGCATCATGATTAATTCGGTTACAAATTTTAACACAATTAAATGGAACCACCTCCTCTCCTCTACATGGATGACATTAAGCTGTATGCCAAGAATGAGCGTGACATTGATTCCCTAATTCATCTCACCTGGATCTATATTGTTCATACTGTGAACAATATGAACAGTCACAGTTGACAAATGCAGTCGCAAAAATCATCAAGCACTACAACGAAACTGTCTGACATGAGGACCGGCCCAGAAAAGGAAGACCATTGTGTTTGTTTTAATCGTCACTTTCAACTTCAACAATGTTGACAGATGTTTGGTGAAATATCGATCCAAAGACGATTGTCTGTGACGGGTTTTCGTGATCTTCCTGGGGTGTGCGGGGCGTGTGCGACGTCGGGGTGGGCAATGGCACGACTCACACCTGTCACTCTTCTCACTACACCTGTCACTCCTCTCACACACCTGCCACTCTTCTCACCACACCTGTCACTCTTCTCACACACCTGCCACTCTTCTCACTACACCTGTCACTCTTCTCACACACATGCCACTCTTCTCACTACACCTTTCACTCTTCTCACACACCTGTCACTCTTCTCTCTACACCTGCCACTCTTCTCACACACCTGCCACTCTTCTCATACACCTGCCACTCTTCTCACACACCTGCCACTCTTCTCACTACACCTGTCACTCTTCTCACACACCTGTCACTCTTCTCACTACACCTGTCACTCTTCTCACTACACCTGTCACTCTTCTCACACACATGCCACTCTTCTCACCACACCTGTCACTCTTCTCACACACCTGCCACTCTTCTCACTACACCTGTCACTCCTCTCACACACCTGTCACTCTTCTCACACACCTGCCACTCTTCTCACCACACCTGTCACTCTTCTCACACACCTGCCACTCTTCTCACCACACCTGTCACTCTTCTCACACACCTGTCACTCTTCTCACACACCTGTCACTCTTCTCACACACCTACCACTCTTCTCACACACCTGTCACACACTCGGGTTCAGATGACGAGACGAGACATTTTAGTTGGTGCCCAGAATTTTCAAGATCATTCAAAAATAATCAACTTTTGAATTCCAACCTTATTTAGATTCTGAAAAATATTAAGCTTTTTAACATGAAGTATAAAGTGTGTTTATAAAGTGGATACTGGAGAGTTAATGTTGGATTTTATTTAAGTCTTTTACTGCTACAGCCTCCGTGGCTAAAGCTTCTCCTCAGAGGATGTAACATATTTGTTTAAAACTTAGCATTTACCTTCGACATGACACAGTATGAGATGTCTCTAACAGCTTTTAGAAAGAAGGATCGACATTAAATATGGGAAAAACTCAAATCGTCCGGCAGAAAAAGACCTTGTGGTTGTGTGGAATGTAGCAGAACCCACAGAACATCATCCTTTATCCACTCGTCCTCTTTGTGGCCTCGTTTTTGTAAAATTAGCTCCTGTGGAGCTGAGCTCAGCACACACTTCACTCCTCTGCCACACATGGCTGTGAGACTACACACACACACACACACACACACAAGCACACACCTGCACAGAACAGTCGTCCCAAAACACTGACGTCAATTAGATCTGTTTTGGAAATGACACTGAGAGACTTGTGTGTGTGTGTGTGTGTGTGTGTGTATCTACGCGTCTGTTTATGTATGTGTGTGTGTGTGTGTGTGTGTGTGCCTGCATGTGTTTGTGTGTGTGTGTGTGTGTGTGTGTGCACATATGTGTCTGTGCATGTGTGTTTCAGTGGGTGTGTGTCTCTAAGGGAAAGTGTAGCTCATGTAGCTAACAGTGCTAAAAGTGTTGCTCACCAGATCCCTGTGCAGAACCCAGTTGGCATGGAGGTAATGGATTCCATCCAGAATCTGATAGAGCAGAGACTTGACCATCCCCCGGGGAAGCTGCATGGGCTTCTTATTGGCCTTGGAGGCGCGATGGAACTTAATGATGTGCTATGGGAAAACAAAAAGTTCACCTTTAGTCCTTGTAGTACAACATGTCCTTTTGTTTGATCTCACAACACAAACTTTTACAACAGTTTAAACAGTGTGTGTGTGTGTGTGTGTATAACATGCAGGAATTAACAGTAATGGCCATAAATATCAGCACCTTTACTATTTTGTTGTTAATAATCTGACCTGTGCATCCATCTGCAGAACAGTCCATGTTCGTCGTACTAATTAAAGAGCTCTTAATGTCCAAACACTGAAAAATGTCTTATAGCTCTAGAGGTGAATTCTGACCCAGCAAATGTGTCTGTGCTTTGTTTTAAAAAATGTAGAGGTGTAACGATTCTTCTAAGAATCTGAATAATTCTAGTACAAAAAATGTTCAATGCAGATTCATTGCCTCAAAGATTTGTTTAATTCATGTCAAACTTCAGCTGCATCTCATTACTACCACTCGCTTTTACCCCTAACATTCCCATTACATTTGGGGTGAGTCAAAGTGTTAAAAATCATTTCAAAGTTTCCCTTTATAACAAGTGGGGTCCCCCCCACTACCAACAGATCATATTACCCAGAATACTGTGCAAACCCGGCCAAAACAAAAAGAGGCTTAATAGCTATGACTGAGGTCAAACAGTCTGACACAGCTGACAGGAGTGACACTAACAGGACTGACACAGCTGACAGGAGTGACACTAACAGGACTGACACAGCTGACAAGAGTGACACTAACAGGACTGACACAGCTGACAGCAATGGCACTAACAGGACTGACACAGCTGACAGGAGTGACACTAACAGGAGTGACACTAACAGGATTGACACAGCTGACAGCAATGACACTAACAGGACTGACACAGCTGACAGCAATGACACTAACAGGACTGACACAGCTGACAGGAGTGACACTAACAGGACTGACACAGCTGACAGCAGTGACACTAACAGGACTGACACAGCTGATACAAGTGACACTAACAGGACTGACACAGCTGACAGGACTGACACTAATAGGACTGACATGGCTAACAGGACTGACAGAACATTTAGAAGAACACTAATAGAAGCTGAACTGTTTTTATGTGTCTGTCACATAATAATTTCCTTTACGTTAACATTAAGGTTAAGAACAAAATCAGTCGGATGTTGTTTGTTGTTTTATCGCACACATACAATGACTTATAATGAAGCTTCAGAGAATAAAAATGAACTAATAGACAAACCAGGGTGGATGTGTTCGGGGAGAGAACACTTCTCTTTACACCTTCTTTGGTTTAACAGGAGAAAATTAATTATTAAAGCCAACACAAGAGGCAGCATTATGTTCGGTGACGGTATTTTCACACACTAACATCTGGAACTGGAACTGGACATCAAAGAATGTCATGCTTGATGTTATAGCATGATGTGTTTCTGTTTTTTCCACTGTGTACCAACGTGTAGTGAAAGATTAGACTTCTCACTTCATTTTCTAGGGATGACTCGGCTTTGAAGTCCACTCCAAATAAAGTGAAGTGGAAGTGTTAGTAATGGGACGCAGCCTTCATCTGGTTGCCATCACATCACTCTGACACCTCCACTATCATTATTTTACACAGATGATGTTAGATGTTACAGATGTTCAGCGGTTTAGTACGCTCAGCCGTGTCTATGTTCAACTGGCGTCGGAAAAGACAAAGTAGTGGCATGTATAAAAACTAAAAATGTCACAAGTGTTGGACCGTTTTACACTGCATAAGACAGATAATACAGTGTAGTGTGTGTGCACAGCAAATAGCATTAGCCTACCACTGCAACATTAGCATTAGGTTACCACTGCAGCATTAGCATTAACCTACCACTGCCACATTAGCATTAACACACGACTGCACCATTACCATTAACCTACCACTGCAGCATTAGCCTACCACTGCAGCATTAGCATTAACGTACCACAACAGCATTAGCATTAGCCTAACACTGCAGCATTAGCATTAGCTTACCACTGCAGTATTAGTATTAATGTACCACTGCAGCATTAGCATTAACCCACCACTGCAGCATTAGCATCAACCTACCACTGCAGCATTAGCTTTAGGATTAGCATTAAACTACCACTGCATCATTAGCATTAACATGAAATTAACAGTAAAACTATAATGTTATGACACTGGTTCACTGTGACTTGCTCTGTCCCGCACAACAACCATTGTTTCTATGACAACGTATACATAGAGTATGTGGAGAATATTAGTTGTGGTCGTTGCGTTTACTGAGCGTGTCTACATGTAGCGCAGGCGTGCGGACACTCACCCAAAGGTCATGTTCAGCATAGTCAAACAGCAGCCAAACCTTTCTGTCGCTGTGGGACAGGAACACTTTCTGCAGGGCGATCACATTTGGGTGTTTCAGTTCTCGTAGCAGCTGGAAGACACAAACAAAACCTCATGAAATATAACTATACAAATATACAACTATACAAATATAACAATATACAAGATAAGAACAACTAGAATAAGAATAAGTAAAGTATAAAGTAAGTAAAATATAAATAAGAATATAGAGAATAATCTGAATAAAAATATAGCCTGGAGGTAAAATAAATATGTACATGGATATTACTATATAGTGGATTCTGGCAAAAACATTTATTTTCCTAGGATGACAACAGATTGATTTACATATAGCATTTAGCAATTTCATTTATCAATAATATTTTTTTATTAATCATGTTTTGGTGCCAACATTGCCAGCAACCAGGAAAGGGAGATGTAGAAGAAGGGACAGGAGAACGTTCACTTTTGGAAGTCAGTCAGAAGGACAAAAGCATGTTCTGGTTTCCATGGAGATGACTTAGGTTGACGGATGGTCATCATTAATGTCCCATTACTACTAGCACTTATCGAATCTGTTTATGGATCTGGTGCTTTAAGGATATCACTATGTTTGTTTGTTTTTTTCAGGTTCGGGTTAAGGTTACACTTCAAACTGATAGAAATTTTTTTCCCGAATTGTAGTATGATTAATATATAATAATAATATATAATAAAATATCTATATAATATAATAATATTTTTCCAGAACATTATATTGACTTAATGACTATCATAGACTATGGTTTTGTAATGACATTGTAACCCAGGTTACTAGGCCTTAAACAGGAAACAAGTTAAATTACAATAATAATTAGTGATTAAATAAATATCCAGGAAACATTTTACTTGTAGATCAGTGTATTTTCTTACACCCTTAACAGATACACATCCTGTGACTGTGTTAAACATACGTCTTTCCACCTTAAATAAATGGAATCCCACAGCATCACGCTAACTGATGTAACATGATGTCAGATGTGGAAAAGTTAGGATTAACTCCCATAATACTGTGACATTACAGCCACATGCTGAACATCTGGACACAGTAACGCATGGATTACAGAGCACAGTGATATATGTACCAGAAGAAGTTTTTTTGTTTCAGTTAGTGGAGTGAAAGTTTGGAACAGTCTGAATGTGCAGCTCAAGTACTGACCAAACATCAGCCAATTTATAAAGACGTTATAAAACTGAAGAAGGCGTTTGACTGTGAACACATGGGACTGTTTGTTCTTGTGTTTTTCCTTTTTTTGATTTTAGCCTTAGTCTTTCTCTTATTATTATTATTATTATTATTATTATTATTATTATTATTATTATTATTATTATTATTATTATCTCCACGAAGGAGGTTATGTTTTACTTGGTGTCTGTTTGTCAGCAATATAAGTCAAAAAGTTATGGACAGATTTTGAGTCATCTTTCAGAGATGATTGATAATGCATCAAGGAAGAAATCATTATATTTTGAGCTATAAAGGTCAAAGGTCAAGGTCACACTGAAGGTTAACATCTAAAACATAAGTGGTGATATCTCAGAATCCAGACCATATTTTCTCCATTCACTTCGTCTGACCTTCAGACATCAGATAACACCGATAGGCTCCATGATGTCATGTTTTGACATCATATGACGTCAAACGAATGGTATATTTGCTAAAAAAAGATTAATTTTAGGATTTATTTGAAGTTTTTTAAACCCTCTAAGGGATTACTAATGACCGATAAAATACTCATTTTTAATCATTAGCAAATATGGAACACTAACTTTACAAATAAATTACGAAAATCCAGATCCAAACCTTGGCAGACTTGCGCTGCTTTGCGGAGGTCTGTGCACCCAAAGCGCTTTACATTATTGATCCATTATTCATTCACTCTCACATGCTCCCTCTGGTGGTGGTAAACTACATATGTAGCCACAGATGCCCAAGGGCAGTACCCTCTGCCCACCACTGGAGGCAAGTAGGTTAAAGTGTCTTACCCAAGGACACCACGGACTGCTTAGGACAGAGTGGGTCTCGAACCGCCAACCCTCTGGTTAATGGACGACCCGCTGTACCAACTGAGCCATGGCCGTCCCATTATTATTACTGTATTATTATTATTACAATTGTTATTATCAGTGCCGGTTCTGATATCCATGGCACCCAAGGCAATAATATGCCAAGAGGCCCCCACTAAATTCAAGCAACCCCCCCCCCCCCAAAAAAAAAAGACCAGACAAAACCTAAATTAGCTGGTCTAAAGGATGTTCTTAAATAAATCAAAGCCTGATTCTTTTTGTGTCATAGCCTGAGTCTTTGTTTATAACAAATATGTCTGTTTATCCCTTTTGGCATTAAAATTCCCCCTAAAATGTTAGCCTGAAAATATATACATGTTTGTGGGTTTTTTTTTATCTTTGTCTTGTTTGTTTCACTAGTGGGGACAGAGTAGGATTGTTTTGTTTGCTGCATATTTGGAATAAAATGAACTGGACGTAACTTTATAGAAGACCAAAGGTAAGGGAACAGAAGACAGAGTGAAGGCAGCAGTGCTTGGTTCACTGTGGGGACGTTTTTATTTATGGGTCTATGTCTGAAAAACCCACCAGAGGCTTCACAGCTGCACACACTGTCGTACTGTTCAGCTGACTCTGCTTTACAGTTGATCGGTTTCACCCATTAGTTTCCTCAGATATGTGCTGACCCATCACCTTCGATCCGTAATCAATAAAACCCTTTAAAGAGCTCTGAAGCTCCAGCCACCAACAGTGGATCCGCCCCTGACCATGAATTTTTCATCTGCAGAGGCTGTGGGGATTAATGTCATGGTTCACTAGTACTGTCATATGCGATAGCACTGACTTTACAGTACCTGATCGTCATGGTGATAGCACTGACTTTACAGTACCTGATCGTCATGGTGATAGCATTGACTTTACAGTACCTGATCGTCATGGTGATAGCACTGACTTTACAGTACCTGGTCGTCATGGTGATAGCACTGACTTTACAGTACCTGATCGTCATGGTGATAGCACTGACTTTACAGTACCTGGTCGTCATGGTGATAGCACTGACTTTACAGTACCTGGTCGTCATGGTGATAGTACTGACTTTACAGTACCTGGTCATCATGGTGATAGTACTGACTTTACAGTACCTGGTTGTCATGGTGATAGTACTGACTTTACAGTATCTGGTCGTAATGGTATGAAATAAATCTGCCAATGAACAATACATCTTTAAAATCTCATTTAAAGAAATCTTACTAAGATAATTTTTTACTTCTTCCATTGGTAGATTACATTTTTTTAATGAAAATCAATATTGTATTAATTTGTCATTGACTTGTTTTTGGAGGCATCTGTTTGCAGTGCAGATGTGAGTTTGTCAAGCACATGACTGAAGGCAGGCTTGGAACAAACGCTGGCTCAGATTCACTTCCACTAAAGTCCAAACACTAACGGAGTGTAATGTTGTTAGAGAAGTCATTAGACTGATTCATCCTGTAATCAGTGGAATGAGGATGAGAGTTCAGACTGAGGAGAAGCTGCAGTGTCTGCTCAGTAAACACATTTAGTTCATCTAACACTTCTTCCTGATGGACAGCTCTAATGTGCTTGTGCTTCAGAGATTAGATTAACCCTCGAAGACCTGAACAGCCACAGGCAAAACCATCTAATCTACAATATTTAAGAACTTATGATCCAATAATCCTATCAATACATTTGATATCAATCATTTCTATTTTTTTGTCCGTATGTCTGTTTGTCAGCAACTTTACACCAAAACTACTCAACCATTTTCCATAAAATTTGCAGGAAAGGTGTAAGATGTTCCAGAATAGATCCCATTAAATTTTGGTTAATGTAGGTCAAAGGTCACCATAATGTGTTTTCACAAGACACAGGGAAAATCAGGAAATTCCTTCAGTCTGTCTGACAAAAAAACATGTACAGTAATAAAGATGTTTTAGATTAATAATAAGCAAAAAAATAAAGTGATTTCATTGACATGGTGAAAGGTCAAAGGTTAAGTTACGTTTTAAACTCCTACAATAAAAAATAATATGAAACAATGAAAGTAAATATGTCATATATTCACTGTTTCAACTGTAATGAATGAGGTTCATTAGTTTGTGCCGTCAGACTATAAATGTTTTAGTGCAGTCCATTCCTTTCGTTCTCTGACAGTTGGCTGCTTTCACACCGTTTTTTTTGAGCAGCTCATGTGCGATCTGCATTCTTTTCTACACTAAGGATGTTGCCACGGAGACGGTCAAATAGGTTTTGAGTCACTGTGGATTTTCAGTGACAGTAAACATTGTTGTGCACACTTCTTTAGTTTTACACAAGTCCTACTAAAGCTACAAACAACCCATAATGCAACAGTGGGCAGTAGCTTATTATTGAGATACCAATTTTTTTATAATACATTTTTTATTTTTTTTACATCAGCCTTAGCAAATGACTGATGCAGGCCATCGATATTTTTAAACTGATATTTGGAGCTGATACAGTTTTTTTTTTGTCAAATGAAAACAAATGTCAGAAAAGCTTCTTTAGTTCCGATTAAAAAATAAAAATGCTGACAGTTAAACTAATAAATATTTATACACCAAAAAACTATATAAATAATTTGGTGCAAAGTAATAACTTTTAGTATATATATATATATATATATATATATATATATGTGCATTTTAGAACTTTTTAGACAATATAATAAAAACATTGCATGAAAAACATTTTACTTTTTTTTTTAGATGGATAGACAGACACACACATACACACACACACACACACACACACACACATACATACAAATAAAGGTCAGTTGTAACAGACAGAATCTCTGTCACACTTGTCTAGACTTCATGGAAAACAAAAATACATTTTTAAACTTTTATCCATTTGTAGATCAGTTTAGGAACTGAAAGTAGAACAAACTAAAAGATAATAATGTAGGGAGAACATATTTCAAGTTCCAAAGAGAAAAACAACACATTTTTGTCATGCTCTTCATTTCTGTCGTACTTTTCTTTTTGTGTTTCACTCACTTCTTCTTCTTTCACTCCAGTATTAACGCCTCACTCACCTGTCACTATTCTGTTTTTGTTTTGCTAACGTCGCCCAACATTGGTTTGGAGAGATTATTGTAATCAGTGTGTGTGTGTGTGTGTGTCTGCAGAGTCATGTCATGCTATAACTTAGTGAATATTTGAGATATCACCATTAAATTACATGGCCATATATACATATAGCTAATGTACATTCGATGCAATGATCCGAGACCTCTGCTCTTGAGGACCTACCCTCACACAGGAAGGTGGCCCTGTTGGAACCGACCGATCAATGGGCTGTTCCGGAAGTTCCGATAGTCGAAACACACCTATAGATTAGTGTTACACCGATCGATCGGCTGCCAATCATAATCAGCTGATATTACCTAAAAATGGCCTGATCTGTGATTGGAAAAAGATGCAGATCAAAAAGCCGATCACGTAAGGTAAATTACTAGCGACCATTTTCATCTCATCTTGACTGTTTCTGTACTTTTAAAATATAGCTAGTTAATTAAATAGTAGAAGTTTGGGACCATTTTACGCTGCGTAAGGAAGACAACACTGTGTCTGTGGCAAAATAGCATTAGCATTAGCCTAGCACTGCTGTATTTACTACAACACCTGAACCGAACGTAACCACACTTTGACGGCACTTCGTTAAAGCGGACTCAGAGCTTCTATGTTTTGCTTCTATATGTTAGCATGTAGCCTCACATGTTGTAATAATTTTGAGCAAATGTACCAAGCTAGCGTAATTATTAGGCTACAACTGCATCACACATCAAAACACTTCATCTTTCTCTCGTCTCTGTGTAATGGAAGTATGTTGTGTCTTAACATTGAATTACTGTCTTTATTTTAAAATGGGGACAAGTAAAAGCAGACCGGTAGAAAATAAGGATTCCAAGTCTCATTATTTCTTTAGCATGGTCTGCCCATGTTAAAGAAATATGGACAAGAAAGAATAGACCCCCCACCGGCTATAGCTTAAACATGTCCTGGGGTTAAGCACAGATGTGACTTACAAAGAGAAAGCAATGATACAAAAAAATAAAGACAGTAATTCAATGTTAAGACACAACATACTTCCATTACACCTGTTTATTGATTGATCTAGTTTAACCCTTTAACTCCTGAGACATTATTTCAGGTAAATGTTCTGCAGTGAATTTCCCAAAGTGTTTATTTTTAGTGTAACTCACTGCTTTGTTTTGCTCCATTGTATGTTCACAATTATGAATATTTATAATAACTCATACAAAACACTCACCAATGATGCATCAGAAGTTAAAGGGTTTAAAAAAATGGAATTCATCTGATTAACTTGATTAATTGATCCAAAAAAAATCAACAGAATACTCAATTACTAAAATATTTGATAGTTACAGGAACAGTGTAACTATCCATACTTAGGTGAAGGGTATAGACATTTAAAATTCCTTCCGTGATCGGCAGTGATCAGCAATCGGTGGATCAATTTTTTTGGTGATCAGTATCAGTGATTGGGCCAAAAAATGCTGATCGTTGCATCACTACTAGAGACACACATTTGCAGATAATATTGCTCCTATATGACAGCATCACAGGATACAGTAAACTGATCCAAACCTTTTCCTAATCCTTTGGAAAGTGCAGTCTTGTGTGTAAAAGTTCGAGTCGTGCCAACATGAGTGAGCGTTAATGGGAGGTTGGGCTGAGGCCTGGGGGGCCACAGTGGCGCTGCACGGACCTAAGCCAGGGGCTCATTGCCACAATGCCCCATTTTAGCCTCTGGATTAAGGCTGTGATTAAACACAAACCTCATTTCCCCATGTGAAAGGCCAAGTCAAACAGCCTGCGTACAGTTAGACTATTATAGCCCGGCCTTTTTCCACTCCCACGTCTACCACAAGACTCCACAGTTCAGATCAATAATCCTCACACAGTCACATTTATGACCATATTAGACCACTGAAAGCTGCACGTAACCATAGCGATGACACCAATTGTTTTATGGCCTACTATCACCATATTGGGTTTTTAGTAGAGCTGTCAAAATTAACCTATTAATGCAGATTAATCTATTATCGTGATTAATCTGATTAAAACTTTTAACACATTTAAATGGAACAGCTGTTTACAGATTTGTTGAAACTGTTGAAGGTGTTGAATAAGAAAGATGTAAAAACAAACAAACAAAAAATGTTGCGACCTGAACTAAAAACGTTTACAACCACATTCACAAAAATAAAATAAATGGGCCTAATGATACCATATACAGGTTCGAGATTCATGTTGGCACCTCACACCTTTACTGAAAATCTAAGCTGCTTACAAACAAACAGACAGACAGAGAAACCTACAAATAAACAGACTCAAACACAATACCCCTCTCCCCTTCTGGGGGGGGGGTAAAAATGCTCCAGGGAAAACATGTCCTGCTTCACCTTTAAGGATAGGCGTATACCTGACCTGCCCCACATTCTTGTTCTCTTCCAACATGTTACACTATACTTAGGTCTACATGTAAAACACACCCAGGCTTTTTGACACATGCATTTTCAAGTTTTGTTTTTTGGTCAATTATGTGCTTCTTCTTCTCACCTATAAATCAGATTAAGCATCATCAAACAGAAGTAGTTTTGTACATATTTCTATGATGAAGAAAATTATTTAATTTTCCAGCCACAACAAACGCCGTCCCCTCACAAACATTTTATCTCTTAATGGACATCTCCCTCTCAAAACATGAGACTATGGGTTTGACCTTTCAAGGTTGCTCAAGGTCAAAGGTCATGATTGTGCCAGCGCAACATTTACATTAAGTTTTTCCTGATTTCGTTTCAGTCACGAGTCCATTTTTTGTCCGTCACCCTCAGGCAGACAGAAGTTAACCAACCCAGAAGTGACAACAATTGCAGTGGAGCGTCGTCCACTAGGTGGCTAGCTCCAAAACAGAGTCAATTTCTATGGAGTCGGACCCCATACACTCCCATGTTAAAAAGGTCAAAGTTCACAGCAGAAATAAACCTGTTTACAGCCTGGTTCAAAAAACCAATTTAGACTCAACAGCTCAAGTTTACCTTCATGACAGCTGTGAGGTAGAGACTTGACCTTTGCCCAAAAATCATATTCGAATTTCATTTGGAAATTAATGTAGATATTCAAATAATATTTATTTTTTATTTAACCTTTATTTAACCAGGAAAACCTCATTGAGATTAAAAAACTCTTTTCCAGGAGTGTCCTGGCCAGACTGGGCAGCAATACAATAGTTACAGACATTCATTCATAAAACAAAACAAACCATCATTATTACAAGAAAAAAGTACATGTACAAGTATATCATACACCAAGTGTTAACACTTGGTGTTTCATGTACCTGCACATCAAATAAAACAACTGCAACCAGAGGTTTCTGACTCTAATCAGATACCATCATCTTAAATGTGTCCAGTGAAACCTGGTGTCTACGTTTGAATGTTTTTTGCAGTTCATTCCAGGTGAACCAGAGGTGAACTGGAAGGCTGTGCTCACTGCTAGCTAGACGATGTGGTTTCCAACATGTTTTTGGTTATTTTTATTGACAAATATTGACAGAACTCCTTCCGTTTATTGGATCTACACTCCGACACACAGCAGTACAATGACATGACTAAAAGAGTCTGTACTGACACAAACCAACACTACCAATCCCACCCTCATTTTGAATCCAAGATGGCGTCACCCATGAAATAAGCTAACTGCAGTGTGTTGGATGATGTATAAGCATCCACTGTTTTGGCTAATATGGAATTAAAACAACTAAACCCATTAATATAGAAGAGAACAGCTGTCCACTGTCGTGACTGCTATGCATGAAAGGGTTAAGCATCGACGTGAAACAAAAGTGGAACCAATGTTTAGCAGCAGAGAAATTAGGGAAACAAAGCTTCAACTCAGGAAAACTGCAACCAAATGTTTTTTTTTAATCAATTTAAGTCAAATGTTTCAACTGTATTATGATTGTTTTTTGTGGGAAATGAACTCCAGGGTACGCTCGCTCCTGAATCCATCTGCTACAAACATGCAACTTTCATGGCCACGGGACCGTCTGATGGCAGAAAAAAAGGAAGGTTGACTTGAATATATCGACTTGTTTCTCTGTAACGCTGCAGTATACTCTCATACGACAGTGGAACAAGTCATCAGAGCTAATTATGTGGTCTGTAAATAAATCCATTTGCTGTGGATTTACATGGGGTTTTTTTTTGGTTTTTTTTTTTGGTTGATGCCAAACTGCTGGCACAACAACAGAAACCATTAGAACAAGTCCTGGGAAAAAGCCACGACAGAGAATAATCACACATCTATAATCCAGACTCAGCCGCACAAAGCTGTGGGAAAATCTGCAGAAAATCTTGTGACTCATTTTTCTACACAGGCTGAAGTTTGAAGCGTCCAGAGCTGGAGCAAAGTCCTGAACGCTTCCCACTTACACTGGTCTACAAGAAAAATGCTTCTGGAATAAAACTAATTAAATGTTCCCACATGTGTGTTAGTGATAAAGAAAACTCAAGTCGTAAAATGTTGGTTGGATGAAGTTTCCAAGAAAAGTCTGGGGTCAAAATGTGAAATTGTTTGAATGAACAAGAGAAACGGTTTTAGTCCAAAGGAAGCCGGAAAGATCAAGATTTAAGATTAAAACGACGTATAAGATGGAGGCAAAAGCCAGAAGTTCAGATTCTATCTTGTCTGAATTTGACCTAGAGCACGGGTGTCAAAGTTATTTTAGTTCAGGGGCCACAGTCAGCTATATTTAATCAGAAGTAAAATAAAAAATATATAAATGATAATCAACCCCAAAGCCATGTTTTAGAGCAAAAAAGTCAATTTACATTATGAAAATTGTATTGTTCTCTCTCTTTTTTGCTGCTATGAAGTGAATATATGACTGAAATATATCTATCTACAAACCATCCTTTCAAATAATATGAATAGAATGAACAAACTGAAATAAGTGTGCAATTTTAACATTATTAGGCTTTAGTTTATCATTTACATGTGTATATTATAGCTTAGAAATACACTAAATATTTAGTAACAGATGTAATATTATTATTAAAATTGTACTTCTCTTAAGACATTTCAGGTTGTTCATATTTATTCTGGTTATACAGATTTTGTGTGAAATTATACTCATTGGAACTAAATGAAAACATTTACAAAGTTTGACTTGTGAGCATTAACAAGTTATTTTATAAGAGTGTATTGATCTGAATGTGGAACCTCAACTAAAATTATTAAAATCTTAGTGTAAATTTTACATTTAACAAATTTATCCAAAGGGCCAGACTAGACCCTTTGGCGGCCCAGATTTGGCCCCCGGGCCTTATGTTTGACACCTGTGACCTAGAGTTTTTGAATTTGTCCTTCAAGGTTCTGATGTCAATGCACATCAATAGTGAAAGCAAAAAGAAATGTATGTAAAAGTGAGTATACAGGGATGAAAAAGAAATTCCTGATTTGACTTATCTCTGATTGTTTTGAAAACACATTTTTGGTGACTTTGACCTTTGACCTATATGCACTAAAATTTAATGGACTACCTCGCACGTTTCCTGAAATTTTTTATGAAAATTGGTACAGTCATTTTTGCGTAAAGTTGCTGACAAAACAAAAAAAAACAACCAAAAACAATAATAAATTGTCATTATTTATGTTATTGTTATTGTTATTATTATGTCATGATGCTGTTACTGTACTGGTTCGGCCCAACTCAGATCCAACTGGGCTGAATGTGGCTCCTGGAAGAAATGCGATTAACACCCCTGATCTAACTGATCCAGAAAATACTCAGACCTGTTTGCTCTTCAGCTGAAAAAAAAGGTGGTGTTTGCAGAGAAAGTGCATTGTTGGAACCATTCCAAGTATTTACAGCCAGACTGTGTCCAGGTCTGTCCAGGTCTGTCCAGGTCTGTCCAGGTCTGTCCAGGTCACTCACCATCACATTCTGCTTGTGTCCAGTTCTGAGTCTGGAGCCAAAGAAGAAACAGGATGGTGTTGGTTTGATCTGAACTACAGGTCTGACTGGAAAAATCTAAACCTTATCAAGTGTATTTGTCTCATTTCAAATTTAAAAATCTCATCGCACTTAAACTCAGACAGAGGAACTTTTCTGTGAAATATAAAAAGTTTGCGTCTCATACAGGGTGTACCCCGCCTTCGCCCATTGTAGCTGGATTAAGCCCCCAGTGACCCCCGCGACCCTAGTGAGGATAAAGCGGGTTCAGATAATGAATGAATGAATAAAAAGTTTGATGATTATAGACGAAAAATCTGATTGAAGAAATCTCACCAATACCATTTTCACTGGTTCCATTGGCTTTATTTTTGATAAATCACACCCTGTGTACATATATACAATATACACAAAAAGAGGGGGGTGGTGGTGTTTTTTTTTCCCAAACAGTTTGTGTTGGATGTTCTGAGCCTCATTCCCACATGAATAACATAAATGAGGCTCAAATCACTAAATTAACATTTCAAATCTGCAGTTTGTTCCAATGGTGCAGTTCATGTTTACTTTTCTATTTCCCTGTTGGGGGTCATCTGGGTCTGGTCATCTGGGTCTGGGCATCTGGGTCCATATAGTGGTGTTCATTTGCTCATGAATGGGCAGTTTTTCACCCCATCTGTCTATCCATTTATTTTTATTTATATAAATATCTGTAATTTATACTCTTTACATTTATATAAATATCTGTACTTTATACTCTTTACATTTATATAAATATCTGTACTTTATACTCTTTACATTTATATAAATATCTGTACAATATCTGTATTACTTTTTCAAACTAGAAAAATGTGACTGTACGAAAAATAAGTTGTAAATCACAAATTGTGATTTTGACTATATGATAATTTTTACTTTTTACCTGACAATTTTTTTTTTTCAATCTCATAATTATGCTTTTTTAAAATCTCCTATTTATGACTTGAATTTTTCCTAAATGTCCTGTCTATATCCACTAAACTGAGTACCATGATCAAAAAACAAACACACACATCATCCACACAGTAAGTCACTTTTAAAGGCTTTATTTTTTGGATATTTTTGACATTTTTCAGGATTTTCCTGCTTAAATAAGTATTATTTCATCCATAGCAAAAACAAAAATGTAGTTTTATTTTTTACTTTATTACAATTGAGAATTTGTACTTTTTTTTTTTTTACTTTTAAAGGAGTTGAATCTTTTATCACTGTATTTTTTTTTAACACAAGTAGTTGTACTTTGACTTAAGTACAGAACGATAGTACTTTGACCACCTCTGCTTTATATTTTGATATTATATGTATTTTATGGACACGGTAGAACAGAAGTAAAACTTTTCAGCCCAGCGAGGTTTGGAAAACAGTTGCAGTCAGTGTTATTCTGCTGCCGAGCTTTAATTAATGACGTGTCTCCTGCAGCTGGTGAGCAGTGGTGGGTAAATCCAGTGCACACTCTGGTTCTGGTTCTACACAAACAGAGCTGCTCTGTGTGGACGGAGCTTTTCTGCCAAAGCTTTTCTTCTAGAACAGGAGTGTCCAAACGTTTTTTAGGGGACGAGGTCTGATAATGTGATGATTACCTTAACCCTCTATGGGACATAGTAAGGAAATTAATAAAAAAAAAATAAATTACATTTGATTTTAAGTGTATTAAGGCCTAAAATAAATGTCCAATGCTCATTTTACAAAATTGACATAACAATTGATAGAAGAACAATGGATTCATTAACATGAACAGAACATTTAATTAAATAATGATTCTAAAATCATAAAAAAAATACATAAAATATTCATGTTAGTTATGAATTCTGAAAAGTTGATGAACATAAGGTTGAATGGACGACTACAAATTAAAAGTGGTTCAAGAAGCGACAATTAAGCCTCATTATTTTCTGAGTCAAGCAGGATTTTTTTTTTCTTTTTAACTGTTTTAAGATGTTGTAGATTTCTTCATATGAAATGACTAAAATAATTAAACAAGTATTCAGAGAATGCCTAATCTTGCCCCTATTTTGTGCCAATTTAAATTTTCTATGACCACACCATTCTTATTGTGCGTTTTCTTACACAATGACAATAAAGGCTATTTGATTTGATTTTATTCTTTTTTAAAATAGCATTGTTACCAACTCAGATGTGAACAAATGGGGAAAAAAAAGTTCTTCCTGTCTTTCTCCTTCTGGAGTAAGAAAACTTAAAATAAACTGTATGGAGGATTTTAAACTTCCAACTCTATGTTAATTTTAAACATGACTTATGTGAGGAATCATTACTCATATGTTACTCATATTTAAGATTAAAACATATGACTCTTGTCTTTTACAAGATCATTCAAAAAGCAATATTTTGGGTTACATGTACAAGTACATAACACCAGCAGTTATCGGTAAATATCATGGAAACTTCGTAGGTTGCCATGGTGACAGATTCATTTAACTTAATTTAATATGTTCAGATGATGAGTACAGAACACACCTGAATATAAGCCACATCCACTGAAGTAAAAAAAAATAGTTTTACATCCACTATATAGCCAAATGTATTAAAAACAAATCAAACTTAGAGCAGTTCATTTTTACCACTAACAACACCTATGGCAGATGTTATTTACTGCATATCCTGCACTAGACCGTATTTATTTGATTAGTCTGAATCACTGCTTGGCTAAATATTAACTGCTCCATTTAACCTACAGCAAGACTTCAACGCTCATTTGATTCCCAGCAACTGAGCGTTAAAGGCGTCCGACATGAAACTACATAACAACTGACCAATGCAACCAAAATATGTTAAGATAAGATAAGATAAGATGAGATAAGATGAGATAAGATAAGATAAGATAAGATAAGATAAGATAAGATAAGATAAGATAAGATAAGATAAGATAAGATAAGATAAGATAAGATAAGATAAGATAAGATAAGATGAGACAAGATGAGACAAGATGAGACAAGATAAGATAAGATGAGATAAGATGAGATGAGATGAGATGAGATGAGATGAGATGAGATGAGATAAGATAAGATAAGATGAGATAATATAAGATGAGATAAGATAAGATCCTCCTATTCCACTGCATTTGCACATAATTGTATTTATTTCATTTGATTTATTTCATTTTTATTTTATCTTATTCTATTTTATTTCATTGCATGCCAGTTGTTTTATCTTGTTTGCTATTTTCTTATCTTTTACACGGGGGTTGCACTGAAAATTTCACTGACATGCAAATTTTCAGTGACAATAAAAACATCTTGAATCTTGAAATTCCATATACATATACATAGCTAATGTGCATCAGATGCAATGATCCATTTGAGCAAAGGTCAAAGGTCAAAGTCGTATTTAGTAGAAAGGTCAAAATCACATTATTGGCTCTAATTCAAGAACAGGTTGCCATAGAAACTTCAGATTGGCACAAAATAGGGGTGACATTAGGCATTTTCTGAATACTTGTTCTTTAAAGGTGTCATCGTTATTTCATTAATATTGTTGTCGTCTCCATTGCTATTAAATACATGGTGTATTGGTTCCATTTTAAAAACCTACTTTTCTGCACATGGAAAGAGCTAATAAAACTAAAATAACACCTTTTAGTGATTTGAGCCGTTGCTTAAATCTGCCCACATGAAGTGACTAAAGTAGAAAGGGGAGGGGAGGGGGGAGGGGTATTTATGAGGTCAGAACTTCAGCTAAACAAAAGCTATTGTGACCGACAAGGAAAACAAGGTTAGTTTCATGGGACTAATGAAATTCATAAACAATGTTTCAGCTGGTGAAGGTCAAACCTGAAGGAACGAACAGATGCAGGAGCAGGTGGTGGAGGGACTTATATAACTTATAATAATAAAACTGCTGGAGGATCTATGGGTCCTTAGAGTATCAATGAATTTCATTTTCATATCTTAAGTCATTATTCTGCTCTTTGACATTTTACTCACAAAGTAAATACTGTGAATGTATGACTAACAACTGGTGCCAGGCACAACAAACCCCGCCCCTCGCAAATGATTTCACAAATTAACGCACAACTCCCTCTGAAAACGTGACGCTATTTCACCTTTCCCCTGCTCAAGGTCAAAGGTCATGATGCCATTTTTTTTTTTTAGCTTACATTTATTTTCCTATCTGACAACAATAGTAACTTACTGTCGTACTTATCACCGCTCTGTTTGGAGTTATGACCATTTAAAATCATGTGACCTTGATTTTGACCTTTTAAAGCAGGGGTCTTAAACTCATTTTCTTCAGGGGCCACATTCAGCCTGAATTGATGTCCAATGGGCCAGACCAGGAAAAAGAAAACACCTGTAAATATTGACAACTACACATTTTTGTCACCGTTTTAGTGCAAAAAAACTAAAACACCCATTATATTAAGAAAATACTTTTATAAATTATCCAAATATTTTAAAAAAAGGAAAATAAGGGCAATTTTAACAATATTCTGCCTCGACTTATCATTAATCCATGTGTTTTTTTTTTAATGGATCAGTTCTACAAAGACACTAAACATTTATAACGGAAGCAGAAAATGGTTCAAATTGTGTCTAATTTTCTTTAGATATTTCAGGTTATTCACATTTTATTGTTACGGGATAGTTTGTAAATGTAAATATTTTCATAATTTTATATTTTTCTGCAGTCAAACAATGAGACAAATTGGAACTTGTCATCATTTATAGGCAAAGAAAAAGCTGAGAAGAAAACATGGAATCATTTAATAGGTTATTATACTCTTCATTCCTTCAGGCCACATTGGAACTGTCAGTGGGCCGCATGTTTGAGACCCCTGTTTTAAAGGTTCATACTAGTGTAAATGTAAAATTATATTATTTTTAACCAACAGGTGCAGTGTTTACAACAGTTTCTTTGTTTACCTGTAAAGCACATAAACAAACACTGCACCTGTTGGTTAAAAATAATATAATTTTACATTTATCTTTGGAAGAAACTAGTATGAACCTTTACAAGACATTAACAAATAGGTAACAAATGGTTAATACATAGTTAATTGTGTGTAGGTATTATAAAGTGTTAACGTTGTTCATGTTTTGATCATTATCTTGGAGGATTATTGTGGCCTCGGTGTAAAAAATAAAAACATAAAACAGCCACAGAATTTAGTCTTTCAATAAGTAACTGATTTAATTACAGTTATTTTCAGAGGTGGAAGTAATCAAGTAAAAGTACTTCCTTTACTGTACTTAAGTACATATTTTAGATATCTGTACTTCACTTTTTTACAGTAATCTAAACAAGTTGTAATAAAAGCATGAATTAAAAGTTAAAGATCTTGTTAAAATTGGCTTCACCTTAGCTATCCACTGGAGTTAATAAAAGGTTCAAGGTTACTTTATTAGTACCCGTGAAGAGATTTGTTTTGCAGTCAGGGTGAACATACAACACACAAGACATGTAATTAAGGTACATTGGTCAAGTATATGAAAAGTATATAAAAAAAAAACAGAACAAAGTGCTCAGTGTTTCACCACTCATCAATATAGCAGCATGTTTTGATAAAATAATAAAGATCAAATTAATAAAAGATCAATATATTAAAAACAATAAAAATGCAGAAAAGATAAAAGTCAAAAGAATTTAAGAGTTTAGAGTCATAATAATAATAATGATAATAATAATAATATTTTAAAAAGGCCATGAAATAAATAAGTAAAATAAGAGAATAAAGTGCAAAAGTGCAACGTCACTGTTTCTTGTAGGAACAAAGCTTTTTTTGTATCGCTGTGTGATCATTTGTTTAGCAAATTTAAAATCAGAATCAAACTCAGATTAGTGACATAGTCTCTAAGGTAAGGTGTCAGTGGACCAAGGTCGATATTTGGGGAGGGGTAGCTACTGGGACCAAACAGCATCACTTCTGTCTTGCTTTCATTCAAACTCAAAATTTTTTTTAATGAAAACCAGGATTTAACGTCATTTATACAGTTAGTGAGTTGTTTGATTGTGCACCAAAATGAAATGGTGCACATTAGCACTAATGTAAAGTGTCTTTGAGTGTCCAGAAAAGTGCTATGCAAATAAAATTTATTATTAAAAAATAATAATAATAATAATAAATAGTAATAATAATAATAATTAAAAATAATATATAATAATAATAATAATAATAATAATAATAATAATAATAATAATAATAATAATAATAATAATAATAATAATAGTAATAATAATAATAATAATAATAATAATAATAATAATAATAATAATAATAATAATAATAATAATAATAAATAAATAATTTGAGTGTGGGTTTAAAAAAAAACAATAAACGGCATTGGTGATCTGTTTACAGATATGTGAAGAAACTGAGCAGAAACCTGATCCTTCTTAAACACTGATCATATCGTCACATGCAACTGTTGCTGTTGTCTCTGGGCTCTTATCTGACATGTCACGCTGCACCCTCGCTACTTTCACACCACACTTTGAAGAAGTATTTCAACAATGTGATGAACAGGCACTTTTTTTTTTTTTACATTAAATCAACCAGGACACTGTAAAAAAAAAAATCTACATCTGACTCGTCCAAATATCTGATCAGACTTAAAATCACCTACAGATATTAGAAAAAAATGACATTGTGATTTTTTTAAACCCCGCAATATACAGTATATTGCCATTGATATTGATGTCAAAGTGTGTCAAAGTTTGAATGTGTGTGTGAATGGGTGAATGTGAGGAATTGTAAAGCGCTTTGGGCACCAAGTGGTGTTTAAAATACGCTATATAAGTACAGTCCATTTATCATAAATGGTAAATGGTACAGTCCATTTATCATAAATGGTAAATGGACTGTACTTATATAGTCCATTTTATACACCACTTGGTGCCCAAAGCGCTTTACAATTCCTCACATTCACCCATTCACACACACTCATACACCAGTAGACGGCTGCTGCTAATATACTGGTGCTGCCTGACCCTACTGGGACCACCTTAGGGTTCAGTGTCTTGCCCAAGGACACTTTGACATGTGGACAACCAGAGCCGGGACGCGAACCGCCAACCCTTCGATCATTGGACGATCCGCTCAGCCGCCCTAACATAACTCATAACTGATGTTGCTTTTCTTTCTGGAATCAAGTCCAAATTTTAGGTGATTTTTCTGTTGTTGGTGGCTTATTTTTCAGTCTTGTTACCAGTTACTCCGTCCAAACTGGTTCAGAATGGTTGTGATGTGCACAGTTTTTGTCAGGTTCTACTGAAATTAGATGAAGCACATTTGTTTCCTACGTTGCAGGACCTTCGATGTAACTACACGTACACGTGCGATGTCGATGCTCAAACAATATATTGCGCAGCTCTACCTACAGAGGAACTTTTCATTCAGATAGAAGAAGTGATTTATAGACAATAGACCTGGACTAATCTGACTGAAGAACTGTGACCAGGATCAGTTTCAATGGTATTTTTTTAACTTGTTTTTAAAAGGACATTTTTTCCAGTGTAAAGCAGATCGTTAAGGTGACCTACATGGATCAGTCTGCTCTGTATTGAATTTCTGTAATCTTAACGGGGACATGATAGAAAGGAGGGGGAAAAAAATGTAATAGAAATAAAGAAAAGTTGCCATTTTATTGTGAAAAGCCAAAGCTGAGAGCAGCCAAACCCAGCTGTCTCCACCCTCGGGGTAACATGCCATTTTCTGAAGTGCACAGTTTGCTAAACACAGCAGTGGGACGGTGGGTTGAGCGGCACAAAGCCTCCTTTGTTCTGCTGGGCCGCTCCACAAGACTTTTTTAAGGAAAACCAACTTCTGCTGACTGATGTTTGGGAGTGGAGAAAAGAGAGGCCTGCTGTGCTGTTCCATAACACTGGGATATAAGCTTTTAGTACCTTCATACTGGTTTAATATTTAGTAACACTGGGATATAAGCTTTTAGTACCTTCATACTGGTTTAATATTCAATAACACTGGGATATGAGCTTTTAGTACCTTTATACTGGTTTAGTATTCAATAAGACTGGGATAGGAGCTTTTAGTACCTTCGTACTGGAAAATCTGTGTCAAAATAGAGACGTAGTTACTTTTACTGACACAGAGGAAACCTGGCATGTGTTTCAAAATGACATCATGACCTTTGACCTTGGGTGACCTTAAAACATCAAAATCAAGTTCACCTGATTTTAAACAGTCATAACTCCAAAAAGAGTGGTGATTGTTGACAGATAGGAAACTAGATGCAGGCTCCAAAATGGCATCATGACCTTTGACCTTGAGTGACATTGAAAGGTCAAACCTATAGTGTCACATTTTGAGAGTCGGGATGTCCATTGTCTGCATACGCAGATCAGTTAGGGGGGGTTAAAAAAAACGAACATTTCTTGTCCTCCCAAAATATTTACAAACAACAACAGGATCAACTTCCACTACTGTTACTATGGTTACATCAGTATCAACTGCATCTGCATTTGAACACATCATTTACTCATCTTCTGTTTCCCTTCTTTTCAGACTGGATGGGCGGAGTCATATGACCGGATGGGTGGAGTCATGTGACTACACACACACACACACACACACAAAACAGACAAAATGACGTTGGTTATTGTAGTAAATTTTCAGTTTACCCTCATCAAAATAATAATAGACTAGATTTATATCATGCTTTTCTCTGGAATGCTCAGCGGCTCCATTATTCATTCACTCTCACATGCTCCCTCTGGTGGTGGTAAACTACATATGTAGCCACAGCTGTCCTGCGGATTCACACCAACAGCCCCTCCCACCACTACCACATCCATACACCATCACTGGAGGCAAGGAAGGTGAAGTGTCTTTGCCCAAGGACACAACAGCACATGACAAAGAAGGATTCAAACCACCAACCCTTTGCTTATTGGACAACCAACTCTGCCAACTGAGCCACAACAGTGAAATCACAACTGACGTTCTGTCCGTCTGTATAAGTGTACTGTAGGTTATACTGTATTATTTATGGACAATTCACTCCCATTGATCATTTATTTTTAAACACAGTGCTTCTGCTCACTCTCCCGGGACACAATGTCACAAACTGAATTAATTTCACTGAAAAAGTAGGCTGCAAATGCCATGATATACACGCCACAATCACATTTTAAGTTTCCCTGTAAAGCTGAAATTTTAAAACAAGCACTTGTTTCTTCTGAGGCTTAAGAAAGAGGCTGTTGTTCATATAAAACAAACTCTATAAACATCTTTCTTTTATCTGTGAACTCATCTGCTGCTCGAACAAGTACCACGAACCCAGAGTAGACAGCGCTACCCAATGACTGAAGTTGAATGTAACTGAACCTACAGTTAATAAAGACACAATAAGACCATCCAGAAGTCAGGCTGTTTAACTGCTGACCTGACTCATCCTCTGTCGAGTCATGAGTCAGTGTCCAATAACACCAAGCACAACACTCCAGAAAAAAATGCATCATTTGGCTTGAATGAAGCGAGAAAAAAATCTACTGTCTATAAATGAGTTCTTATATCTAATTTAAAGGGTCCTCTGTCGGTGATTCGGTCTGATATTAAGTTTGAGGAGATATTGGGACTAGAAATTAGACAAAAGAAAAAAAAATAAAAAAAATCTTCAATGAAGTAAAAAAGAATATTGAACGAAGCAAAACAAATGTTGAGAAATACTTGAATTAAGAAAAAAATCTTAAACACAGCTAAATAAATTCTTAAATTAAGCAAAAAAACCAATGTTGAATTAAGAAAAAAAGGCGTGAAAAACACTTGAATGAAGAAAACTTGAATTGCGAAAAAAATACAGATTAAAATAAAAGACATCTTGAATAAAGCAAAAAAAGATATATATATATATATATATATATATATATATATATATATATATATATATATATATATATATATATATATATATATATATATATATATATATAATATGAATGTCTCGTCCTACGGTGACAGTTGAGTTGTTATTCTGCGGTCAACACACACACACACACACACAGGTAAGAACATTACCTTCAGTTTTCCTTACTTACATTTGCCCTTAATTCCCTTAACACTCAACCTTTACACTTTTATTCTTCTGTGCTGTTTGCTTTAAAGGCTTAAAGCTTAGGAGGTTAAAAAGACTGAGGCGTTCACTTGGCCTTAATTACCTGAAAAAAACCTGGTCGAGACACTTTGACTCAGCGATTCTGGGAAAAAACCTCCACTGTTTTCACCAAAGAAACATCAAATTAAGGCATAAAGACCCAAACATACAGCATGGACTGATAGAAACTGTTCAATACACCACTCATTCCATCCATACATGTCAATAACTGGTATAAAATACCATTTATAATGTAACATTATGATAATATATCCAGTATTGATTAAGTTATAGCGTGATATGTCTATGCTTGACACACACAAACAGTGTTAGAGAAGTTATTTTTCCAACATGTCACCTTTGACCTCAAAAACTATTGGTCGTAGACTATAATAGCAAGTATGAGAATTATAGAAATCTTTATTCTGCATCGTTTGATACCAATCTGAAAGTTCTGTGACACTTCGTTCTTGAGTTTGAACCAAAAATGTGATTAATTGTGACCTTGACCTTCGACCTTTACTCAAATGGATCATTGCATCTGATGCGCATTAGCTACATGTATATGCCCATGTAATTTCATGATGATATCTCGAGTATTCATTGAGTTATAGCATGATATGCCTCTGCGGACACACACACACACACACACACACACACACACACACACATACACGGTGATTAAACACAATTATTTGGTGTTTCTGTTCTGAGACGTGTCCCCTCGTGAGGACAGTGGAGGTCCATGTGAAGATGGCAGACGGTTGAAACATTTCATAGTGTGAGAACCTTTTTGATTTGAAGAAAACCATGTGGAGCAGAAACACATTTTCTGTCAAATTTGCTTCAAAGTGGTGTCTGCACCCAGAGGTGTTTTTTTTTGGCTTTGTGGGGGGGGTGGGGGCTATGCAAGCGATCATCAAACGATCTTAGATTATCCATAAATGCACACGAAATGATCCAATATAATAAGCCAAACAGACCACAGTCATGATAAGATCTTATATTAAAATTCAGGTGAGATAAATAATAAAAACTAGAAAGACCTTGACCTTTGACCCTATATACACAGCTAATTAGATTCAACTTTACCGTCATTGTCCATGTACAAATACAGAGTGAAATGTAGTTGTCAGAATCAGAATTACTTTATTGATCCAATGGGGAAATGATATTAAAATCAAAAAGCCATAAAGTAATAAAACATTTTAATCAGCAAAAATAAAACAATAGAAATTATATCCGGAATTAAATCTAACCAGAAGTTAAAAGCAGTAGTGAATGCATAACACACACACACACACACACACACACACACACACACACACACAGTCATTTAAATGTCTCATGAGGACCAAGTTTGTACTCAGGTTGCCATTGGCTAGTGAGTGTACACACCTATTTACAAAATAAATAATAAAAATTAGAAAACTAAACTAAATTTAAAAAAAAAGAATAAATGAAATGATTTTAAAAATGTATTAAAAAATTGCAATCACAAAACACAGTAGTTTCATTGAGGGGTGTCGAGCGGGTCGTCCAATGACTGAAGGGTTAGCGGTTCGCGTCCCGGCTCTGTCTGTCCACATGTCTAAGTGTCCTTGAGCAAAGACACTGAACCCTGCCTTACTAACAGAACCTTAGAATGTTTTAATTGAAGTTTATTTTAATAAGCATTTAAATTTTAAGTTCTGGAAACTTGTATTTTTTTTGTAAGTTTCATCAACTTAAAATAATTGAAGCAATCGATTTTTTTGAGTTATGCTAAGTTATTTCAGTTTACATTGTGTGCACTTCAGTGAAGGTTGTGTGTGGGATGGGCTGAAGTGCATGTATAGGTGAGCATTTTACAGAGCACGGGGTCTTATATAACAGCCTTTCCAAGGGGTCACATTCTTTCTATATCTGTGAGCTCTGGCAGGACCGGTTGAGTATCACACCCACACGCCTTCAGGCAGCTCCGCCCCTTCCACAAATACTGCAGACCTAATGTCAGCTCTGGAAAGCATGTCAAAGGTAACGTCTGCCCTAACACACGTCTTATCCTTTCGAAAACTGCTTCAGCTTTGGAACTAGAGACGTCCCCGTGCAACTATTTCACTTCCAATACAATACCAATATTGCAGCCTTGAGTATTGGCTGATTGATCCGATCTATTATCAGCAGGAATCATACAAGAAATAAATAAAATCAATGAAAAATAAACAAGAAGACCCTGAAAAATGACCTCCAGGCAAAACAAACCCACCCCTTGCATATGTTTTATCTCATCTCCCTCTTCAAATATGCAACTATGGGTTTGATCTTTCAAGGTCACACAAGTTAAAGGTCACGATGCCATTTTGGAGCCTACATGTGGTTTACTATTGTAGCGCACAAGGGCTAGCAATCTGACTAAGATGGTATGTTACAACAGAAGATGGTTCGTCTACTGCAGGGTCTCCACACATTTCTGACAAGCAAATATAATGTTTTTTAAGACCATTTTAAGACCTTTGAGTATAAAAAATAATACCACCACTCTGCCCGACAAAAGTAAAAAGGAAGTAACAATAATTCATTTTTGGTGAAAATTAGTTATTGTGTTTTTTGCAACATTTAAATCATTCTTTATCGTGTAATAAAATATCTCATTTGAAATGTCTGTCGTTTTGGAGAAAATTGGTGAGTTTTTGTACAGTAACTGCAAAAAGTACTTGTAAAACAAAGCAAAAAGGCAGTAAAGACCATGACTGTGTTCTTACCAATGTCGTTTTAGGACCCTGCCCCAATAGTTTATAGTTAATTACTGTATTAGACTGAAACATTACCATATTTTACACACTATAAGGTGCACTGTCAATGTTTGTTAGGAAGGTTTTTCATATATAAGGCGCATTAAGTGAAGTCAAAATTGTGACAAAAAGTCAAAATTATGAGATAAAAAGTCAAAAATATGAGATAAAAAGTCAAAATTATGGGATAAAAAGTCAAAAATATGAGATAAAAAGTCAAAATTATGGGATAAAAAGTCAAAATTATGGGATAAAAAGTCAAAAATATGAGATAAAAGAAAGACTTTTTGTGCAAACTTGAACACTTTTGTCTCCTGTGCTCTCTAAAATATGTTGCAACCTTTGGGTCATAACACCTGACTTTTTGATTGTGGCTTTGACACAAACAGGGCGGGCGGGATTTCCTTTGGTGGATTGCTATTGGTTTATTGATGTTTAACGGACAGCTAAGTAAGCGTATGAAGTGGCTCTGGCCATAGCAACTACTTGGGTACACTTGTCCGTCAAATATAAATAAAGCAATAGTATTAGTTCAAGGCGTGGTTTCGAGGTGGGCTGACGAAGAGGCATGGGTGCGTATACTTTTAAAATATAGTTCGCACAAACCGTTTTCCAAGATTTCTTCCCTTACATTTAAGTCAAAGTCAGTGTTTTGTAAATGTACATATCGTTCCTATAAAAAAACATTTTCACACACAAACAGAAAATTAGAACTTACTGCAATTTCCCTGCAGGCAGACATGGATATTCCAGTGCCTTCGATTTGTTTCAGTGCATACTCCTTTTCATCTTTCCTGTGGAGATAAACAGAAGGTTCATTAAAAAACAATTGGATCTTAACCCTTTAACTTCTGAGACTTTAGTAGTTCCACAGTCCAAAAAAAAAGAATAAAATAAGCAACAAAATCAACAAAAACAGCCAACGTGGTCAATAAAAATGAACAAAAAATGAAGAATAAACCAAAAAATGAATGTGCAACATGAACAAAGTAAGACACAAACAGAACAAAATTGAAGAAAAATTATAAAATGAAAAATAAAATGTAGAAAAATCAACAAAATGAGCATCAAAAACAGCCAAAGAGATCGATAAAAAAAAAAATAAAAATGAATAAGTAATAGGAACAAAGTAAGAGACAAAAGGGAACAAAACTGAAGAAAAATTATAAAATGAAAAACAAAAAGTAGATAAATGAACAGAACAAGCAACAAAATGAACAAAAACAGCCGATGTGAGTGATAAAAATGAATAAAAGTGAATAATAAACCAACAAAATAATCAGTAACATGAACAAAGTAAGACATAAACATAACAAAATTAAAAAATAAAACACTAAATGCACAAATATAAACAAAAATTCAACAAAATGAACAAAAAAAAAATCAATGTTGTCACTCCTAGCAGCTGTGCACCTGCACGTAGCAGCCGTAAACACTGCCAAACAACTGATGAAAGTAGTTTGCTAAAGGCGCACAGCTGTTAGCAATGAAAACATGCATTGATCGCTATTGAGAAAAAGTAGCTCCAAGCAATTATGAGGTGTGACTTTTTGTTTTGTTATGCAAATAAATCACTCATTCAAACACATACTGTTTTGAGAAGAAACACGTTTTAGTTTGTTGACTCCCGGAAACCTGCCGGGACTACTTTTGCTTTGACTAAAACTCAACTCACATGACACTGTTGGGGGTAAGTCACTGTGGGTGCACCAGAGTAACGACACTGATCCTATACAAATTCATGTGGAAAAATAGTGAACAATCCCTTTAACATGTTGGCCAGACCCAACAGCTCACAGAGAATTGGAAAGTCGTGACAACCAGACAACATCAACCCCACTTCAGCCTCATTTGCATTTGAGAGGCTCCTGGATTCACTGGAGGTGAATGAATGAATGAATGAATGAATTTATTTGACCATTCTTGAAATAAAACATGCGAGAACAACCTATGCCATAGACCAGTGGTTCTCAAAGTTTTTTCAGTGATGTACCCCTTTAGAAACATATTTTTAGTCAAGTACCCCCTGACATGGGCAAAACGTTTTTGCAAGAAAAAAGAGGTACAGTGTTGTAGAAACAGTGTCTGATTTTACAACGGGTGGGGGTCAGAGCCTGTGGACATAAATCCCATTAAAACATACTCTTCCATGTACCTTCTATACTACGTGGGTTCTGGTTTTGCCTTCTTTTTCACTTGTTTATCCATACTTTCAGTAGCATTGCTGCTGCGTGTTAGCCACATCTCCATGGTTACAGTGTTGTCACGGTGACAACACTCAAATGTTTGGATCGTGATTAATCAAAATTAATCCAAAGCAACTCTGTGATTAAAAATTGCAATCATTTGACAGCACTAGTATTTGCTAATATACGTGTCTGTCTCTTGCTAACAGCTTTGTCCATTTTAACAGGCAGTAAATAACAGATTTGTGCTGGCGTGGCTCAAAGGTTGGGTGAAGAGGGAAACACCGTGCGTCCCATATGGTCTCACAAACTCTAACCCTCTGCAGGTGTTGTGTTGGCAAATGATGTGCGAGTTGTAAAACCTAATCTCAGTCGGTTGTCAACCCGTGTGAAATGTTGCCAACCCTTCAGATCCGTGGATCCGTCTCCCACATGGGAAGTCCTGGATTGGATTTCAGTGACTCACCAACATTGAAAAGTTTCACTTGTGTTATCGAAGCGCTGAATAAATACCGATACCTCTTCAAAACTCTGTTGGATATACTGTTACACTGTAGCAATGTGTGGCCGTGGCTGCTCTTTGTGGACGGTTGTCATAGTAACGTAACATGTTATTCAGGCCAGTAGTTTTCCATTGGTACAGGAGGAAAAAAGAAGACGAATAGTGACGGGGATCCAGAAACATAACCAGACCAGGTCCACATATAGTATTCAGGGTTCTTGCAAGAATCACCAAGTTAAATTTTGGACTTTTTTTTTTTTTTTTTTTTTTTTTTTTAGACCATTATGAGAAAAATTTTAGACCAACATTGAGACCCCACAAATAAATAGATGATCACATTTGATTCTCAAAATCATGTCACTTTGTATTGGAAATGAGTCAGTCCTAGTTCTTCTGTAGAGGAAGAGTCCACAAGGGGTGGATACAGGACTCTGGAGCTAACATAGCTAGTATGCTAACAGTACGCAAACCAAACCAACCCAAAAGATCATTCGTCTGGGCGGTTTTTGCCATATGGTCACATATTTCGCTCTTAAATCAGCGCAAATGTTTTCAGGATTTTAGTATTTGTCTCAGATTGTCCATTGTTTCTATTCATTTGTACATCCACTGCATCAGTGACGGCACAACAGAACACCTTATAATTAATCAAAGTTTTGCGAGGGCCCGTACACCTTGAAAGTTTGTCAGCAGGTGCAGCTTTTCAAAATACGATAACAGCCTGTAGAGGAAAAACGTGACACTGCTCTGATGAAGGCTTAGTACCCAAATGTCAGCAAACCAAAAATAAAGTATAAAGAACATTGTAAAGAAGCCGTTTCGTGCCCAAAGTCCCCAACTGTAATTTTTTTTGCATACTTTGCAATGAGCCAAGTGGCTGTCGCCGACTACCTCTTTCAACCAGTTGGAGAATTCGTTACTTTGGAGGCACTTGTTGTTGAACTGACATTTAACCATATTATTAACACACATCCTCACTATCCCGTCTGAGTAACCTACCGCCCCACAGACACTACATGGAACGAAAATATGAAAGGTGCAGAACGCTGTAATGGACACACTGAGCCGCCAAATAATTTGTTTTCATCAGCAACAGGTTCTTTTTTTTCTTCTACAGACACTTCTCTCAGAATGGACAGAGCGAACGTAAAAAAAATTAAGACTTCAGTAAATTAAATTTTAAACCTTGGATGAAAATATGGCCGTTTTTAAGACATTTTAAGGCCTAAAATTTAAGTTTCTGAATTTTTGACATTTTAAGATGTTTTTAGACCCCGCGGGAACCCTGAGTACCCCCTTTCACTAACACCGTTCCAGAACCACATCTGTCCTGGTACCGGGAATATTTGAACGAGTCCGACGGAACCTGACAGGACCTGGTATTGTATATGTTGTCATTAGTACTGATTCCAATGCAGGGCTTCACTCCCTGAGGAAAGACGACCATGGTTGTGGTTGTGGTGTCTATAATAGCTACTTCTATAACATATTTCAACATAAAATGGTCGAGGAATGTCATCTATTTGACATTCAATGCATAAATGCCACTGATTCCCAAAGATGCAGCAAGTCCATTACTGAGGGGAAATGTCCAATGTTCTAATGAGATTAGTGCCGTGGGTCACATGCACGCCTATTTTCTGATGATTCTATCTTCACTGTGTTCAGACTGAAAATAAAATAACACATTAACTAATGATAAAGATAAAAGAAGAGGGAAAAAGGAGAAATAGGCCTGGGTGATGTATAGATTTTAATTCAAGTTTTTTTTTGCAGATGATTTTAAAAATTGAACTTTATTTTTCCTCCTCTTCCTACGGCATGTGGGAGCTTCCAGAGCCCCCCTACCCAACCCCCCACCCCACCCCCCTCGGGCTCCTACTCCCCCCCCTACAGTCCAATACAGACCACTACAGTCCAATACAGACCATGACAGTCCAATGCAGTCCACTATAGACCACTAAAGTTCACCATAGGCCACTACAAACCATTACAGACAACTAGAGACCATTACAGACCACTACAGTCCACAGCAAATCACTAAAGTTCACCACAGGCCATTAAAGTTCACTATAGACCACTACAGTCTGCTACAGTCCATTACAGACCACTACAGTCCAATGCAGTCCACGATAATCCACTACAGTCCAATGCAGTCCACTATAGTCCAATAAAGTTCACCACAGGCCACTACAATCCATTACAGACCACTACAGTCCAGTACAGAGCCATCAGGGCTATTTCTGTGGTCACTCACAGCATATGGATACATATGCTGTATTTTATTATGTAATCCCTGCTCCTTAATTCCACTGGATCAGCATAAATCAAAAGCAGCATTACATATACATGTTAAGTTCAGTATTTATAGAAATGTATTGGCTGAGTAGATTTAAAATCCAGAATGACAAGTCAGGCACAACAAACTCTGCACCTCACAAATGTTTTAGCTCTTAATGTACATTCCCTCTAAAACACTCTTAGAAAAGTTGACAGTCATTAAGTGGTTTGATCATGATTAATTTAAATTTATACAAAGTAACGCTGTGATTAATCTGGTTAAATTTTGTTATCATTTGGCAGACCTAGTGTACAGGCTAATATATAATATCACATAAAATAAAACAGGTACCAATGGGGACCCTTTAAAAAGGCCACAGTGCAATGAAAATTACCTGACGTTAGTGTTCTAGGGATATGAGGAAAAACGTTTTCACACACCTTTAACAGTTTCCAGTTTCCAATATTGTCATGAAATATTGTCAGAAACATATTTTTTTGTGTGTTTCAAACGATCAGGTCTGCATCAGACAAATGGATGCAAGTAACTTTTTTTGTTTATTGTTCAGAATAATAAAAAATAAATACATTATGGACAGTTTCAACATGTTTATGCCATGAATGTTTTTCTGTTGAAACATCCAGTTTGGACTTGGACAGAACTGAGCATGTGCAGAAGGAGCATGCGGGTTTAGAGACGGTAACGATACTGGGCAGGTTTAAGGGAACGATACTGGAGAGATTTGAGGGAACGATACTGGGGAGATTTAAGGGAACAATACTGTCATGACCTTTCCCCCAATTCAAACTACCTCCACCTGGCCCACACCATGCAGCTGCAAGTTTGCTCTAATCAGCGAACTATTTAAGCCCTGAATCTTGCAGTCGCTGGTGCTGGACCATTCAGAACTGTTACCACCATAACCTGAACATTCATTCATTCATTCTTTACCACAGACTCTCGCTGATCAACCCCAGGTTTTGTTCTTGTTCATGCATTTGAGTCTTCTCTTCACCTCACCCTCTATGACAGAATGGTCCCACCAACCATCAGGACTCTGGCAGTGTTGAAGGGACCCGTTTGTTTTGTTTTCCCTGGTTTCTTTTTCCTCGGGTCTCTGTTTTTTCCGTTGCTCCATGTGTCTCTGTCCAGTCTTAGCCCACCCCCACCCCCCACCCCCCCACTTTCTTTCTAGTCTGTTATTTTTTTTCTACCCATTTCACTTGAATTTTGCCCGCAAAAAAATCTTTAAATTCTCCTTTATCTGCTGCAGTGAACTAGGTAGAGCGGACAGATAGATGCCCCAAAGACTATTAGTAAATCAAAGTGGAGCTGCACAATTAATTGATCCCAATCACAATGTCACCCTGTACAATTATATAACCACAACAGGGTGGAAAAGGGTTTTCAATCAGGGATACTGAGCCAAGAGACTGTCTGTGGTTGGCTGAAAGTGGTGCCTGAACTAAAATGACTGATAGTATCTGAAGTGGATTTTTAGCACACACACCAGTAGTGGACAGCTACTGACAATCAAAACCATCCACTGATGTAAAATGTTTAAGAACTTCTCAACCATGAATCCCATCAATACATGTTGAAAAAATAATAAATAAAATATGTTTAAAACACAGTTTGGCATCTTTTCATGGTCATCAGATATGGTCCATTTGGACATTTTTATATATGTATTTACACAACATACAGTTACAACATACAATCATTTCCAAGGTAAGCCAAACTATAAAAAGCAAATGCAAGTCAAACAGTGTGTTTACAAGCACTTGGTGAGATTCAAATTACTGCCTTAGTCCATCTAATATCGAAGTTTTCGAAGGCATGTAAATGCCTTATTCGGACTGGAATAGACTTGAGTTATACAAGTGGGACTAACCAAGTCAGATAATGTGGTTCGAATGGAGCTTCTGCACGCATGTAAACGCTGCCAACCTTAGCTCCACTACTGACTGACCTGGACACACCCCCTTCAGGAAGTGACCAGAGTCACCATGACTACATGTACGTTCCTGTAATAAAACAGAGTTTGAAATAGGGCCTGTTAACACATAGCCAGGTATTTTTGAAAACGCAGACATTTGCCTTCGTTTGTCCCTGTCGTTCATATGCACAGTTTTTTCCTCTGAAAACGCATCTTTATAAAAAAAACTCTGGAAAAAGTGAAGATTTTCAGAAAACTCCAGCAGCATTTCTTTTATTAATTGAATAAATAATAAATTAATTTAATGAATAAAATGTTGCTATCCCTAGTCCACGTCTAATCTTGTGATTTACTCGTCTGCTGCTGCTTTGTCTTGGTCCTTGTGGTTAGTGACGTTACCATAGCAACTGACACGATATAATGGACGTCATAGAAAGGACTGGGCTAACTCACGCCCCAGTCAAAAGTTGTTCCCCCCAAAAAGTCCCGGAAGTTCCGATAGTGGAAACACTCCTTATGTTAACACCTGGTGCTCATCACTATCAAAAACCTGGAGATGTCACTTTCAAAATGGAATTCACCTTTTAAAAGGTAGATCTTGTGAGAAGCTCAGGGTTTGTTTTTCAAAGTCCCTGCTCACGTGCAGAATTGACCAAAGAAATAAACTACTGTTGGTCAGCAGAAGTTTCTATTTCATTATTCGCCAGCAGCACACAATACCTTGAAAGGTCAAAATCAAAGTCACATGATTTTAAATGGTTGTAATTCCAAACAGAGTGGCCTAGAGTACTCAGTTACTACTGTTGACAGAGGAAAATACATGTAGGCCCCAAAATGGCAGGATGACATTTCACCTTGAGTGACCTTGAAAGATCAAACCAATAGGCTCATGTTTTGAGAAGGAGATGTCCATTAAGAGATAATATGTTTGTGAAGGGTGGGGTTTGTTGTGCCAGGAAACAGTTGGTACACCATGGTTGTTTGTATGTTGGTAAAAAGAAAATTGTTCTTTCCCTTGAACAGGCTTTACAGGTTTGGTTGACTGGGATAATGTAGTGCTTTCCTTCTGAGAATAAAACCCCCGTTCACAGCAGCCGCTCTCTGGATGCTGCATTCACTGTCGCTGGGTAGTTTGTTTTTTCTAAAAACACACACAGTTGTAATACTTCATATCACAGGCAAACACACTGTACTGTGGACTCCAGCGTGGGTTTGTGTTTCCTTCCAGCTTCTCCTCCTGAGGGAAGTCAGCTGTTTGGATATCTGCTTTTAGTTACTGTGCACCTGCAGCTTGAATTTAGACACAGACCCTCCACAACTTATCTACATTTGACTTGTTTTCTTGAACTTACACTGGTTTTGAGGACTGCATTTCATTGCCTTCCACTTAAAGTTGTTTAATAGGGCGACCAAACATTAGGACAGTCCCAAAATGTAAAAAGGTTGTCCCGAATACTGAATGTGACCCTAAATAGCCACTTTCAGGCTTCGTTTTGTACCGGACAGAAAAAAACATCACGTTCACATTGGGAACGGGTCACTAACATATCACGTTCTCAAAAGATATAATTTTGGGGCACCCAAAAGACTGTTGCTGTGTGGATGAGAGGCCAACACTATAACAAACTATATCGGATTCAATCAAAAATGTTGCTGTGTGGACGTGGCCTCAGGCTACATTTATACAGAGCCAATGAAAACAGAAGACACAAAAGCGGTGCCTCATCTTCAGTTTTTCTGAAAAAAAAGCGGTTAAATATCCAAAACATATGCAAAAATATGAATATATATGCAATGAACGTGTTTATTCAACACCTTAAGCAGTTTCAACAAAACAATTGTAAACAACTGTTCCATTTAATTGCTTTAAAATGTTTTAATCAGATTAATTATGATGATGGATTCATCCGTGTTAATGCGTTCCTTTTGACAGCCCTAATGCTAACCGTTAGCCCAGTCAGTTCCGTTTTACGGTGTTTTATAACTTACTACATATAGTTGAGGTTCAGTGGATGTTGGTTTGTGAAAACTCAACTCTGCTGGATTTAAGTGTATGTCTGAAAAACACCACTCCACTGGTTGGCTCACTTTAGTACACCTTCTTTTACAGCAATACTTTGACCTTTTAGAACAAGAGCGGCTCCATCAATAGACTGTGCTACTTGGAACGGAAACAAAAACAAAGGGAGATTGACATTATCCATGAAACAAACAGGACGCTGTTTGTTGTTCTATTATCGGTTCTATCAGCTGTTTAGTGTCCTCATCAGGTCACTGCACTGTAAAAAATATTTAAGCACTGCTCTACAGCATCATAGCAAGTGTACACAGCTTTTATACAGTTCAGATCCTTTCATTGGATGATAACTGCAGCAATTCATATATTTGGTTTGCAACAGGTTTTTTAACCCTTTGAACCTCTTACCGTTCCAGGGTGATTTCCTTAAAACACCTGAAAAATTCCTCTTCAAATTAAAAGTCCAGCGGTTCTTCAACTGTTTGAAGTACAGATAAAAGAAAGGGCTCTTTGTAAAGGTAACAGTCTGTAGTTTGGACTAAAATACTCACTTTTGCTGTTTATTTAACAGGCAAAAAGCTGTTGACTTATGGTACAGCCACATCAGACGCTAATTTTCACATTCATGCATGGAGATTACGTACAAAGTCAATGGAGAAACGCGTTTGGACACAGATTAACCCCAGCATTGCTGCGTTGGATCGGTGCATCCAGGCGTTGCAGAGGCATGTCTTGCTGCAAATACGTGTAACAGCTCGAGTAGAAATGATTGACTTTATCAGGCGAATTCGCGTGACAATGGGCCGTGAAAGCCAATCGGCGTTGACATGCTTCCAACGTTGTGACGGAAGGATGTATGATGCTCGGACCAACCCAGAAGGTGGCAGAAAGAAAAACTGAGCCTGAAAAACAGTTGAAAGTGGACTTCATCCTGAAGGAGGTGGTGGAATTCCCCGTGCTGCGGGTACTTTTGCAGGATCAGGTGACCCCAAAGGGACGCTGTCTTGACCCTGGGGTGAGGAGGGTAATAAAACTCCACTCCACATTCTTTTCTTCCCATAAACGTGTCTGTGCTGCTCTGATCCTGCATGTTTCCTCTCAGAAATTACAGAATCTGAATGAGATCTCCAAAAACTTTCTGGTACTAAAGGTCATGTTGGATGAGAAACACTGCAGGGACGTTCAGACTGGACCTTCGGCTGCATTAAAGCGGCTGTCAGGTATTACTGCTACAGAGGCCACGACCTGTGACCTCACTGCCCTCACCTTCTGACCCAACTAACATCTACATTATCCAGAGTTACTGAGGTGAATATGGACACACACACACACACACACACATACATACACATACTCATTTCCATGTCTCTTGAGGACCAAGTTTGTACTCATCACTAGTAGGTAAAGTAGCCATTGGGTAGTGAGCATAAACACATCCTTAAAAAAAAAAATAAGAAGAAGAATAAAATACAAAAGCATATACTTTTCTATTCTAAATAAAATTACAAATACAATTAAAATAAAAAATAATAATAATAAAATGGGAAAAAATTTAATATAAAAAGTGTAAAAAACTAATGAAATAAATTAATTTAAAACTAATAATTAAAAATAATGATAGTAATAATAACAAGTAAACACATCTTCAAACCTTTCAAAAATACATGTTTCGCTTTGCACCACCTGTTTCCCCTCATGCTTTAGGAGGACTTCTGGGGGAAGAAATCCATGTATTTATAGGGCCACATCATTTCTATTTTACTAGTGGGGACCTTTATTTATATTTAACCCTCATGGGGACCTGTATTTTGGTCCCCATAGTGTCAAAGGTCGCCATGGTGTAACTGAGTAAACATATCAATGTCCCCATAAAGATAGTAATACACACACACATTTATATGTCTCATGAGGACCAAGTTTGTAATCAAGTAGCTATTGGGTATTGAGTATAAACATATCTTTTTTGCATAAAATAGACAAAAATTTGACAATCTAATTAAAAAATAGGTAAATAAAAAATGTGTGAATAAATAAAAATAAAACAATTTACAACATTAAATAAATAAATGAAAATAATTAAATTTAATTAATAATAATATTTAAAAATTAACAAATAAATAAAAATGTTTAAACTTTTTTAAAATCCCCATAAAGATAGGCATATGAACACACACACACACACACACACACACACACACACACACACACTGAAGGCCTGACACAGCTTTTCCAGCTGACTGAGTCCACCATGAAAGGGCTGACAGGACTTATGTCACACACATCAAATGACTCTAACATGACACAACCAAACTACAAACTTCCTCAGACTCATCCAGGGGGAACGCCTTAAAGACACCAACGCTAATGTTAGAGTCCTATCACTGGACTCAATAGTCTATTTTCCATTCACTCTCAAATTGCACAAATATAACTTGTCCATAAAAATTTACCAAATGGAAAAACAACAATTTCGACAAAACTCTAGTGGATTTAAAAAAATAAGCTTCATGTATAAATTTAAAGAGTATAAAGTACAGATATTTATATAAATGTAAAGAGTATAAAGTACAGATATTTATATAAATGTAAAGAGTATAAAGTACAGATATTTATATAAATGTAAAGAGTATAAAGTTCAGATATTTATATAAATGTAGAGTATAAATTACAGATATTTATATACATGTAGAGTATAAAGTACAGATATTTATATAAATGTAAAGAGTATAAAGTACAGATATTTATATAAATGTAGAATATAAAGTACAGATATTTATATAAATGTAAAGAGTATAAAGTACAGATATTTATGAACAAATGTAGTAAGAGAACAAAGTGTCCAGAAAAATAAATACTCAAATAAATCTACTTAAGTACAGTAATGAAGTACATTTACTTAGTTACTTCCACCTCTGTTTATATCTTACTCTTATTATTTTACTGGAGATCAAAGCAGACTGAATGTGGCCTCCTGAGGTAAATGAGTTTTCACTTTCAGATGTTTTCCTCTCTCAGAACACCTGACTGTCCTTATCAGGCTTCTGCACAGCTGATGATAGCCTTATCATGTCAATCAGGTGTGTTGTAAGAGAAACACACAGGACAGTGGATCTGGAGGACCACATTTTAAAACTCTAGGTATGAGGTCCAACCTTGTGATTAATTCAATTACAAATGTTAGCTATTAATCTCATCCAATGTTGTTGGGGGAGATTATTGTAATCACCTTGTGTGTGTGTGTGTGTGTGTCCGCCGTAGAGAAATATCATGCTGTAACTCAATGAATACTTGAGATATCACCATAAAATTACACAGGCATATACATAGAACTACTGCTCATCAGATGCAATGATCCATTTAAGTAAAGGTCAAAGGTCAAAGTCAGAATTAACTAAAAGGTCAAAATCACATTATATGTTATAACTCAAGAACGGAGGGTCACAGAATGTTCAGATTGGTACCAAACGATGGGGAATGAAGATTTATACAATTCTCATAATTGGTGTTATCACCTACAACCAACCCGTGTAGCTTTCAGGGTGTGTGGGGGGCTGATCTGCTTTACTGGAAGTGCTTTTCTAGTTTTTATGCATTTTTATATGAGTTGCTGGAATCAACAATTTCCCTATGGGGATCAATAAAGTATCTATCTATCTATCTATCTATCTATCTATCTATCTATCTATCTATCTATCTATCTATCTATCTATCTATCTATCTATTGTACACACAGTGTTATTTCCTCCCCATTTCATCTGTGACTATGAATAGTACACTACATTGATTAGTTCCATCTGGCAGATAAGATCCCTGTAATAAAATCATTACAGGCACCTACTAGAGATTTAGATTCGTCCCACCCACTTTCAACAACTTCTACATAGCAAAAAAGGAAGCAGGCGACTATTGTACTGATAACGCTACTTCATATTTTTAATTTAGTTTCCAAGCTGCTGGGTCAATGTCATTAACCTTCCATTTGGCCATGTTACAAATTTCACTTATGCTATTAAAATAAAAATGCACTCCCAAGTGGAAGTGTCTGCTGGAAATTTGCCAATTTTAGCAACAAGTAGTGACACTGCCAACACAGTGCACAGACACATGAGCTCACGTTTGTCTTGTTTTACACAGCAAATACATACATACACTGCAAGGTCAGTGTACAGAGATGGTAAGAAAATGTCTGGATTAACCCATAAAGACAACCACTGGCAACACTATCACCTACCACTATACAATGTTGAAAAACTTCTATTAATACATGTAAATATTTGGTGTAAAATACATAAAATAAAATTATGGTAATCAAATATGACCCATTTGGACCTTGAGAGGCTCCGTAGTTACCATGGAAACACCATCATCTTCTAAAACATAGATTCACCCGTAAAACCCATGAAAATAGATCAATCACAGTGGATGGACACACTGGGTTTATACTCAGTTAATGATAGATTTGGAGGAAAAAGTCATGTTTTCTTTAGTTTTCTCTGTGTTTCTTATAATACCCCTCAAATATAATATCAGCACGATGATTAACCCATACAGACCCAGCGTTACTTTTGTAGCAGTTCTAAAATAGATTTTTTCTCTATTTAACATTTTTAAGTGATTAATCACCATTTAGCTGATTATAAAATTATCCTCTGCATTATGCCTTTCAGCACAAATTGGGCATTTTCCTATATTTAATTTACTGATCACAAAAGCTCAAATTAAGGTTAATTGTAATAATATTAGGAACAGAAAAAATTGAAGAAAAAGTGACTTTTTCCACAAAATCTATCATTAATCATGTGTATCCATCCATTGTCATTGATCCAACTCCATGGGTTTTAGGGTGAATCAATCTTGTTGAAGTTGACAGTGTTTCCATATATACTATGAAGCCTTGGCTTTCACGATCATGAAAACTATATTTTTTATTCACTGTTTACAGGTTTAATGGATGGGAAGCTATTAAACATTTTACATTGGCAAGATGATTTTGGTAGCCAGTGGTTGTTTGGATCTTTATGGGTTAAAGTACACGAATGTTAGAAGATACCTGATTTTCACTGAAAAAATGTAATAATAGTATGATGAATTGTGATAAACCACTTGAGAAAGGTTGATTAGACAGAAAAAAATAATTTGGGTACTGTCACAAAAGTAGCACTGGGTCTTTAAGGGATAGCTAATACACAGTAAATCCACACATACATTGGAAGAAATAGTAAAAAAAAAACATAAGGTTTTTTTTTTTTTTAAGTTTGTTAGGACCAACAATTATATAAATGGGGTGCAGCTTGGTCACGAAGGACGCTGATATGTCACGTATCGCGTGAAATAACGATATCATCGCATTTCCATACATTAAGTACAAGCTATCACGCGGCCAACAAGCACGAGAGCCTCGTCAAAAAAATAAATAACACCACGACTTTACGGTGTTGTTTTGGGGGGCTTTAGAGAGGGGTTCGGGAAAAGGAGGGAGAAGGAGGCGGAGGAGAAGGAGGAGGCGGTGGAGGAGGAGGTGTGTGTGTTGGGGGGGGGGACCGTTGGTGAGTGAGTGCGTTACATGAAAACAAAAACAGAGACACGGGTTATCGTTTCGGGGAGGTTCAAATCTAACGCCCCGTTCACCGCATAAAAAAGAGCTGTGTGTTGACAAAATGCACCCTGCAGTCAATTCTATGTCAGCACAAACAATACCGTTCACGGTTATCTTACCCGTCTTTGCGCTTAGCTTTATAAACGTGCCCGTAGGTGCCTCGACCCACTTTGCAACCTTCATATTCGAACAGATCTTCTACTCTCTCTCTCTCGGCCGCCAGCTTTGTTTTGAAGTCGTAATCCATTTTAACCCATAAATACGTCTTAATTTACAATAAAATAAAATATTAATTATTACATGCATTAATTAAATAATCTGGTCGTTTTATTCCCCCACCATTTCCTTGTTTGGGATTTTGGTCTGCTCCGCTTAATGTTCACTGGCTCGTTGACGTTTCTAATTGGCGCGCAAAGCTTGCTGGGTAATGTAGTTTTTGTAGCGCGGGTGCCGTGGTTCGCCAGCTCGCAAAGGAAAGCAGCGGAGAACTACAGCCCGCGTTTCTTGCTGCGGTTTGTTGCACTTTGCGTACTCATGAACGCTCTTCAAAAATGCAAACATCAAAAATGTGGATTTTGTGCCTTTCAAACTCAATTGTTCATTATACAAACCTCTGTGTTTGTTTAATATGGTCAGAATTCATATGTAATGATTGCTAAATAACAATTATAATAATAAATAATAATAATGTCCCAATTGTGGGATCAATAAAGTAATTATATTCCATTCTATATAATATGTTTTATTTATAGGTGCTTTTCTTGGCTCTCAATGACACTGTACAGTAACCAGAAAAGTGTAAAAGCAAGCTATAAAATACAATAACAGAAATAGTAATATTAACATAAGATAGCGTAGGGCTTTTTTGTTTGTTTTTTGCGGATAAGTTATACAAATATTCATAATTTGCTGTTGTGCTCCCAAAAGTTGTACTTCATTTAATTCTGTAATTTCTTTTTCATTAAGTGTATTTTGCACAACGGATGATTGTCAACATTATTAACTCTAATGACAATGGAATATGAATGAAAATGTTTCTTTAACTGTTACCATGTGATTTAAGTACTTGCTAATTATTGATTTCAAATACACATATATTTGTATTTACTTCTCTTATTATTTACAGTAAAATATGTATGACTTTTACATTTCAGCAATATGAAAAGAATTCAATCAAATATGCTGTTAAAACAGGAATTTCTGTTGTCTGTTCCTGAAAAAAAGCATATGAAAATAAACTAATTAAAATTAAAAACTAGATTACTAACAGTTGATATACTTGCATTAAGTTCTGAAGGTCTTTTTAGATAGTAAGGTTAATTAAAATTGAAAACATAAGCCATACATCTCCAATATGTTTTAGCGTGTTAACTATTCCATAAATACATAAATAATGATATACATTAATTTATGAAAGTGAACAATTTTTACAACATAGTTCAATAGGATAGTATAATAATTTTCCTTGTAAATATTCAAATATATGGAATGCATGTATATGTCTATGTATGTTTGTACAGACCTGTGTCAAGAAATGGGTAGGCTGTAACCAAGTCACGTGAGGAAAACTCTCCTTGTGATTGAAAGGATCCTGAGCCAACCGTATATCACAGGGAACAGACCGGTCATCTCATTGGCTTATCGAAATACTGACGTCACCACAGCATCTGTATAAATACACGGCGCCATCTCTATTCAGCGCTTTACACAGTATGGCCGGCGATATTAGCTAGCACTCGCTAACGGTATTCTCTGCAAAAGGGAAGACGGTAACTCAAGAAAATAAACACCTGGATTGCTTAAAGGACTGTACCTCAATAAATTATATCTGATCGAGGAAGGATTAATTAAGCCGAAAACGTTACCATCGACGTTTGGTATTTTTTGTTGGGTGTCTGTTGTCTCACGATGGAAGATAACGGTGCACATTTCTTCGAGGGGACTGAGAAGCTGTTGGAGGTGTGGTTCTCTCGCCAGGATGAGACCAAAGGTACCGGGGACCTCCGAACCATCCCAAGGTTTGTGTCATTTTCGGACGTCGAATGTCTCAGGTGTCGTGTCAGTCTCAGCCAGTCTTAATTTCTCATGCGTTCACTAGCCGGACACATGACTGACTTCATTTACATATATGTAAAGTCAAGCAGTTGGATGGGGGTTTGTTTTGTTTGTTTTTTTTATTATTCATTATCCCTCCCCGAATCATGCTATAACTACTCTTTCAGCCCTAGTTAGCTTGGCTAGCCCGGAAGGCATTCAAATGTACAAGCACATTACCAGTGTGCTAACATCATCAGTGGAAAATGGCCACCTCCCCCTTTAACACAGCACTTCCAAGCTGAGTCATTCATTCTAAACCGGGCCATTTTTATCGTAACTAAGCCTTTTGTTAAGTATTAACCACTCTGTAGTTACAGGAAACCATAGGCCTGTGGTAAAATAAGAAGTAGCCATCTTGTCACTAAGCGGAAATTCATTCATTTATGGCTTTAAAAAAGTAGTAGCTAATGTGTGGGGAGAACATGGGACTCTACAGTTTACCGTCGCTTGTTTCTGAGCCTCGTTATCGACAGAAAAATGTGTTATAACTGCTGAATTACACTGTAAAGTCATATCAGTTTAACATTAGTTTGGTGCCAACATTAGGCGGGCTTGCTGGTTTTTCTCGTGTGCGCACGCGTTTCATCGCTCGCGCAAAGGTGAACGTGCGTCTTTAGAGTTTAAAATTCTACATTACAAATCTTAAAAAGTGCCTTTAGTGTTAAACAGGCCGGACGTGGTCTTTTGTTTTTAGATGGGTATGTGCTTATTCTGGGGTTAAAACATAGCCTCTATTTCTTTCTGCGTCATTCAACATGAAGACGGAGGAGGGGGCCCTGAAGATGTTAGGCATGTGGTCGCCCGTCGTCACCGCGTGCTGCTTGAGAAGCTCCAGCCGCGGGAGCGCGCACAGGACTGTCGTGGACTCCCCCCTTAAGGCACATTCTTTTTATGTTAATGAATGGGATTGACTCTGAATGAGTCGTGTGTGTGTGTGTGTAAAAGTAACATAATGTTCATTAAAGTTGGGCTGACTCTTCAGTTTTTCGGCCCGTAGGAGCCTCAGGAGCTAGTTTGACTCTTGCCTTGTTCCTGTCACGTTTTCAGCCATGGATATATTCTCCTCCCAGTGCCTCTGATTGGCCACGGGGGGTGGGGGGTCTTTACTGGGAGAAGGACATTTGATATGGTGGTAGTAGGACAGTCTAGGAAATGGTTAATGTTTAAAATGGGGTTGTCAAATGATACCATTTTCGATTTTAAATATATTAATCACATGGTTGCTGTGGATTAATTTAAATTAATCATGATTGAATATTAATTTTTAATCTATATTAATTGTATTTAATTTTTCATGAGCAAACTGACTCAAACAATGTAATATATCTGCACTTAATGTGTTTGTCCAAGATAGCATTCATGTGGCGTTTTAAGATGAAAGTGTTTCAGTGAAAATAACTCGAGTCAAAACACTTTGTCAGTTGACTGTTACGTCTCAGGATTTTTTTTGTACTCAAATTTTCCACAAAATACAATAAAAACACAGTGCAGAGGAAAATATCTGACGCATAATACAATTCTCAAAAAAATTACTGATAAAGTAACAAAAAATCCAAAAGGTATTTAAAAACTATTCTTTAAAAACTACAAAAGGATGTGATACATGTACAGAAATATAAATGTATATGCAGTTGGCATGTTCAACATATTTGGTTTCAGAAAAACTCAAAACAAAAATGTTCTATTTAATTTTGAATTGGATTTAACAAAATGTACACGGCTGTGAAGATGTGATTGATTTGTTTTGTTTTTTTAAGAAAACTGCTTTTATATTTTGATCCACTAAGACACTATATTTATACAGTATATGAAAAAGTCTTAAAATATTTAAAAATGTCTATTGGCCAGCTGTAATGCTTTATCACAGAACTTCCTTAGGTTAAAAAATGACAGTATATTATGCTGCTATTAACAAGACGGTCGTTAATTTACTTCTTAGTGAGAAATATTAACAAATGCTTAACACATTTTTATGACAAGAACAGGATCTAATGCTGTATCACTAAAATTTAAATGTAGTTTTACAGTTTCAGATCCTGCTCGATTGTTCATATTGTATTAGTTCATAACTAGGGTCATAATATTGTTTTTGTACATTCTCAACAAATGTCTGCCTCTCGGACAGTAAACTGCTTTTAGGTTGAAAATAAATTAATCTAAAAATATCAATACAGCATCTTGAAATGAAATATCACGATACATTGCAGAACAGCTATTTTCTCACACTCCTACTGGTAACTGCTGTAAAACATTTACAATTATACCTCAGGCACAGCAATTATACACTCAAACCCACTCATAAATGGGGACGATAAAAAAAAATAGTTTCTGTAATGCATTGCAATATTCCCCTTCATGATGCCGTTTCAATATTGAAAAAATACTGTATAAATATTTTTAGGCGTTGATTCAAATGCAGATGTGGCGCGTTGTGTTTTTTTTGTTTGTTTTTTTGGTAATTTTAAGCGGTTTTGTAATCATTCTTTGAAGCATCTTAAAATCACTGTGATGTGTCTGAGAGGGGCAGATGTTGAGTTCCTTTGCTGGGATTGTACAAAAATAATGTTACTATGAACTTTTGAACATGATCTTAATTTGCAATGTCTGTAAAACATGATTTAAAGATTAAGATGGGAGTGATCAAATAAGAATGTGTTTAGTATTTGTGCATATTTTGTCATTAAATTCTTGTATTGTATCACTAGATTCTTTAATGAAAGAACTGGACATGTGGGTGCTTGCTGTGGGGTTAAACACCCACTTGTTTCATTGGTGGAGAGGTCTAATGTTGACAGTGGGGAGGTGGGTGCACGTCCACGGAGTAATGATTTGTGACGCGAACAGCTGGTTGAAAATGACTACCCTACCTTTTCTTCTTTTATTTTTTTTTTTATAAGTCGAGACATATGCCATTCAGTGTCAGTGCTCTAGTCTTTGGGCTTTTAAACGACATATTGTTTTACAAATGGCCAACAGTAAGGGTCAAGTTTGAATCTGTTTGAGTGTGTATTGTCTATTTGTGCACCCTTACAACACAAAGGTCAGTTTAAGGAAAGTAAGCAGCCAACCGGTTGAATGAGGACTGGCATTAATTTACAGCAGAGGGCAGATTAACGGCTCAGAGGGATGCTGTCAGTGGATCAGGCTTGCTTGAATGTCAGCCAATGTCCAAATAAGTCCACAAGGGCATCTGATTCACAAATGTGGAACTTGCTCACATTACTCAAACGGTCCTTAGTCAGGGCTTCCAGTTTGCTTACGTTGGTTCTGTGATGAAAAGACGTTTCGCCCAGATCTGAAACTTTTCATTTAATCGTACAGCATATCTCCAGTCTCTCTTTGAATGGACAAAGTGTAGTACTTGCCTGGAAGTCTAATCCAGTCCTTTCCAGGAGGCCACGCTTTCTTGGAGAAAATCTGATCCTGCTGAGGGACTAGAAATAGCCACTGGTGTGCATTTCACACTGAAACGGGATCTGACCCAGGTCTCCTCTGGTAACGTTAGCCCTCTGGCATGAATCTGGGAAGACAGCATTTGGAAATGGCTCTGTCATCTTTCTTTGACAGAGTGAAACCGATGGTGTAGCTCGGAAAGGACACGTGGATGTTGTGTCTTGGATAAAATGGTTGACAAAAACAGGAAAAGTGTAATTTTTTTTGGGTGTGATTTAAGAGGAATTCTTAGGGAAATGTGTTTTCACTACTGGGGAATGAGCCGGAAACATGAACGATACAAAATATGGTGTCCTGTTTGGAGCAAACGTTGAAAGGTGCCCTTTGAGAACGGTTCTGTCAGAGTTGTAATGTTTTGTCAAAACTTTACTTGAGCTCAATTTCTGCTCTTTAAGAAAATATGTCTTGGTAGTCTGAATGTAAAAAAAAAAAGCACTTTTCTTGCAGATGTCCAGAAGGGGTTGCAGAAAGTCGACTTATTTTCTTGAGTACTATGTTAACACAAGTTATGGCAAAATGAGAATAACTAGAACACTGAAGTGTTTTTGTCATTTTTGGATTTGTTTAACTAGAATTGTATTTATTGAATGTTCTGTACTGATCTGGATACTACTAAAAAAAATAAAGGATCAATACAGGTACATCGACTCAGTGTTGATCCCTAGATGGAACTCTTAATGACGATTTGCTATTTTGTACAGAAAGAAAAATGCACATTACCGCACAAATTCCCAAGTGAAAATGTTATTAGGGCCGTCAAATGCAAATTAATTTTTTTTACCTGATTAATCACCGGGTTGTTTTGAAATATATATATATTTTTATTGGTCTTGGTCTGTTGACTGTCTTTGTTATGACAAAATACAGTAAGAAACACGACAAAAAAATATATGAAATGTATTAACATTTAACAAAAAAGTGATGAAAAATCCCTAAACTCTCCTCAAGTACAGAAAATGAACTAACAACATTTTTGAACAATGAACAAACAACATTTTTTTACATAGGTTTTGGGTATTTTAATATATACGCAGTTGATGTTTTAAATTCACTTTGGACAATTTCAACAAAACAGTTTGATTTTACTGTGTTAAAATTTGTAATCTGATTAATCATGATGGATTAATTTGCATTAATGCATTCGTTTTGACAGCGCTAATTTTTATGGAGGTGTTTTTTATTTATGTCAAGTCACGTTGAGTGTACAGACGGTGTATTAATCCTGAGCCAGGCTTGTTTGTTTTGTTGACGGTACCTAGTATGAATCCAAGACTACGCAGAAACACAACCCCCCCACCCCCCCTACCCTCCAACATTATTCATTGTTTTATTGTAGTCTTAAATTTCAGCAAAGTAGAACAGGTGTGGTTTTCCAGCTTTTGTCTGTGACCCATGTCAAACCTTGTTGTGTAATCTTTTCAGACTTTGACATTGGAATGTACCTGCCAAACGAAGCAGGTGCATTTGACGACGCGGTACGTGAACAAATTTCCTGCTTTCAAACCAGCGTTGTCACCAGTGCTGACGGGTGGCTTCGTCACTAAGGTTTTTTACCCCAGAAAAGGCTGTCGATTCTGTCTCTCAGGGGGTGAACTATACACCTTTAGGCTGCTGGTAGGTTCCCCATTGAGCGCGCCGCTCCTCGCGCTCTTTCTCTATGGGCCCAGGCTCTCTCTCGCTCTGTGCTTCCTTTACGCTGTTCTGAATGGGGTCCAGCATGCCCCTCCAAGGGTTTGTAATGAGAATGTGACGCAGCTGCATTTTCACTGCAGCTGTCTTTGAGTGGTGGAAGCAGAGGAGGAGAGAGAGGGGGGGGGGGGGGTGTCGCTAGCGGCAGTAAACGCAAGCCTTTCCTGTTAACGCAGCACTCTGCATGATGTTGTTCGCAGCGGTCCAACTACAGCCAGGCCTGATCTATGGCACTCTGCAGGGGCCTTATTCCGCTTCTTTGGAGCCATTCACTCTTCACTTTTGTGTTTTGTTCTGCTAATCCTCACATGCTCCTTACAGTCAGTGAATTTCAGGTCCCAAATAGCTGCAATCATCTATCAATAAGCCGTCAAGTATTGAATGAATCAGTTGAGCAGTGTGAAGAAAGTGCAATATTTTATTTGTGTGTGTGTGTATATATAATTATTCCAGCTTCTTCTTAACCCATAAAGACACAGTGCTGCTTTTGTAGCAGTTCCCAAAGTCATTTATCAATATTCACTCGAAGTTCCTTTTTTTTAATATACTATTTTAATGTATTTCATTCACTGATCATGTAACTGTTCAGTGAAGCTCAGATTACAGTTTCACATTTCTGTCAAAAACAAATATCATCATTAAGTGAGCAGTGATGTTCCAAAGGAAGACCTCATCAGTAGCACTGGTATAGGTCGTCCTTTGGAACGTCCTTCCATTTCACTTTAATTTTCTCTAAATCTACCTGAACAATAACCATGGTTTTTTTTTTTTCTGGTTCAGATACATGTCACATGATTTTACAGACTTATCTGTTAATGGCATTAGTAAAAACAAGGGAGTCTTCATTTTCCTTTTTTAAAGAAGGTTGAGGCATAACAATAACTTGAAGTTGTCTTTTTAGAACAGACTGGTAAAACGATAAATGTGGTGGCTTTATTTAATTTTTAATTTTATTTTTAATTCTCTCCAGTACCGTGAAACAAATGACAAAGGAAGGAAATGCTAGAATTGGGTAACAATTAAGTTTTGATTAGATAAGCAGAATGACAACACAAAGTCAAAATACAGCAGGAACTTGCCTCAGTGTGTTTGAGTCTCCTGTGGGTTTTGAGAATTCCCCCAAGCGTTTCTCAGAAATACAACGTTGTGTGTACTCTCGAGTGTCTCCAAATAACCTCTACGAAGGTTGTGTTTTACTGTGAGTTTGTCTGGCAGGAAGATAACTCAAAAAGTCAGGGACGGGTTATGATGAAACTTTCAGAGATGAATGATGATACGTTAAGGAAGAAGCCATTGCGTTTTGATCGATAAAGGTCAAGGTCGCAGCGAAGGTCAACAGCTGAAACACAGAAGTAGTGATATCTCAAAATCCAGACGAGATAGTATTGGTTTTTTTTTTTGTTTGTTTTTTCACTTTGTCTTGCCTTCAGACATCAGATGAGATAACAATAGGCTCGATATGATGTCATGTCTTGACAGCATATATGGTATATTTACAAAATGTATGACCTTTACCTTAAAGCAGGGTTATTGACATATTTAGTTAAATTTGACAATATCTTTTGCTTCATATTTAACATTAGATCTAACATGTGAAGTTTGGTCGTTGTGAGACATTGCATAAGGTCAGAGTGACGTCATACGTGGTTGAATATTGACATGGACACGTCTCAAACGGGACCGAAGATTTATTTAAATTCTCAGGAGTTGTTAACGGTTGATGAAATAAATCATTAGCAAACGCGGAACACTAGTTTACAAATAATTTACAAACATCCAGATCCAAACCTTGGCAGATCGGCGCCGCTTCGTGTAGGTTTTTCTAATTTGTCACTTGGTAAATCTTTATTTTGTTATTATACCTTCATAGATGACTCGTATAGTGTAGATGTACTTGGATAAATACATTTACTGTAGGTAGTATACAATGCTTCTTCACAGGACATCATTATAAAGCATATAAGCTTTTTATTTAAGGGTTGTCAAAACTAAGAGGTTAAGTCCATCTTGATTGATGTGATTTTTTTTTTTTTTTTTTTTTTTTTTTTTTTTTTACAAATGGAACAGGGTTTTTTCAGTTGTGAGGAATGTGTTAATTGCATATATTCATATTTTTCCACATTTTTGGGTGTGTTTTTTTATTTTTTATTTTTTTTTTTATTTTTCCCTGTGAACAGGTTTTGGATATTTAATTAATTTTGCTGTGCTGGTTTATTTTTGGATTGAATTTTAGCATGTTTTTTTATTCACTTGACTGTTGGGTTCTGCAAAATGAAACTGTTAATATAGATTAAAAAATGAATATTTATAATTAAAATGAATTCATAGCAACCCTGTATTGTAATTGAGAAATAATAATTTCACAGCCACACTTTTCTTTTAATTGAGGACTTTTATTTTCAAACACACAATGAATATACATGTTGAACATGAAACAATTGTCCACCTTTTCTCCCACCCTAAGAACTGGACCTTTTTGTAGAATTCATATAAAGCCAGACATGACTACAAAACTATATAAGAACATGGGCGTCTTACTTTTAAGACATCTGAGTCCTGTCTCAGTCACTCTAAAGCAGGGGAGGGGTCTCAAAAATGCAGCCCATGGGATGAAGACTATAACCTATTAAATAATTAATGAAAATGATAAATATTTTCTTTTCAGTTTTTTCTTTGCCTGTAAATGCCTTCAAGTTTTTATTGTTCGACTGCAAAAGATATTAAACTCTGAAAATATTTACATTTACAAACTATCCTGGGGCGGCTGTGGCTCAGTTGGTAAAGCGGGTCGTCCAATGACCGAAGGGTCCTGGCTCTGGCTGCCGACGTGTCCTTGAGCAAGACACTGAACTCTGACTTAGGCTCCCAGTAGGACTGACAGAAACTTGGAAACCTACTGGTGAATGTGAAGTTAATGTAAAGCACTTTGAGCAACTTGAAGGTGTGTTGTGTTTAAATCAATAATAGAAGAAACAAATAACATCAGTTTCCTGTTTTATCCAATTTTGACCTGAAGCTAATTACCAAAAGTGTAAATGAATCTTAGTATTTGAAACATGGCCACTGGACTTGAAGATCATTATGGTACGATATGACACGAAGTTTCTCAATCATCCTATCTTCAGTTCTTGGGGTGACCCTCTTAGTTTCTCCAAATAGGATGGTTTACCTCTTTGTCACTGCGGGTCAAAGGTCATTTCCTGTTTATTACCTCCACCAAGGAGGTATTGTATTCGAGTCAGTTTGTCTGTGTTTAAGCAGGATTACACAGAAAGTTCTGAACTGATTTTGATGAAACTTTCAGGAATGATAGATGATGAGTCAAGGAAGAACCCATTAGATTTTGAGCAATGAAGGTTAGCCACACGGGATGACGCCAGTGCGACCACAGACCTATACACTATTTCTATAGGTCTGTGATTGCGACCATCCGATGCAACTTTGCTTTTAAAGGCCTCGATATAGTCGAATGCCTGTGCGCGCGGGCGGCAGCCAGGCGGTAGCGCATAGTATCACGTTACCACCACGGAGGCCACCGTGAGCATGTCAGCCTATAATTTTTGACGTTACAGAACGCGGTCTAGCACGCACACTGGCGCGCTATCACGCGTTACAGGACGCACTCTGGTACGCGCACTGGCGCGCACAATGGCACGTGTTCTAGAACGCGTCCTGTAACGCGTGATATAATAAAGACAAGGCGTGGCTATGTGAACACTTTGGTTTGCCATAATACGCTGCCGCCCGCACACATAATCGCTCGACCATAAAGAGGCTTGCAGTTAGCACTGCAGAAGGGCTTGAGCAAAAAGATAGGCCTACCCTAACTTGCCAAGAGTTAGGCATGCATTTTTTCTGCACCCGCACTCACTACCTTTTTTTAGCAGCCCATGGAGGAAATTTTAAAAGGAATCCCTCACATCTCCAGTATCGAGTATTATCCTTAGTATCGGTATCGAGTTGGAAATTTTTGTATCGTCGCAACCCTAGAATTTTGTGGGGTTTTTTGCATTCACATCGTCTCACTTTCGGACATCAGATGCGTCAACGTCTGTGGCTCCATCAAGTTACATTTTGACGTCATATGACACCATGTCGAGCCTTGGCGGAGTTCTGCTGTCTCTGACTGCTTTGTTCAATTTGCTTCAGGTCCAAATTGCATAAAAGCGAAAACAGCCGTTGGAAAACTGAAACTTTATTTTTGGTTTTGGACACAAATAATTAAATAATTTGATTTTATAAACAAATAGGTTTTTTTTGTTTTGGAGTCGTCATTATCTATAGGTTGTTGTCGTTTTAATGGTCCTGCCCATTTGAGATCAAATCAGAATGAATGTGGCACCTGAAGAAAATGACTTTGAGAGCTGAAGGACAAATGGGTTAATTTTATCCTGTTTTTTTTGTTCTTATTTTTTTTTAGGTTTGAGTGGGACAAACTCTTGGAGAATGTGCATTGTTTGATCATAAGTGTGACAAAGACCGACAAGCAGGAAGCTTATATACTCAGGTGAGTGAGTGCCGGGTCTTCTTCCCTCAGAACGCGTCTTCTGTTTACCTGCAGATTAGGAGGCAGGTGGGATTAGACAGCGGTCAACTGTAAGCTGCTTCTCATGGACCACACCGTGTCTGTCCCAGGAGACGATGGACTTCCACACGGAGACGGTCGTAAACGCACCATTACATGTGGGCTGAGTGTTAATGGGACAGGACTGTGTCACAATCTGTGGGATTTTCAGTCAAGTTTGACATGAACCCAGAGTGGAATTCATTCTGCTGTGTAATTAGAAGGTAGAAAAAAAATGTCTGCAGTGTTTTGTTTTTGTTTTTCTTCCCAACAGACTGTCTGTACAAAATGTTTGAATTGTTCGTGGTTAATGTATCAGTATCTGAATAATTATTTGCAAACATTTTGATGACCTGTTGAGTTTTAATGAGCTTTTTTTGTGCATCTTATAAAATGTTTTTTTTTGTCCTGCTTGACAGAGTAATATAGTTTATTTTTTTTATTTCAATAAAAGTAGTTATAAAAATATGTCTCCTGCTGTAATTACTAGTGATCCACAACTATGGATTTTTCGAGGCACATACCAACTTTATTTTTACATTGGTCTTGGCTGAGGACTAATACTTGGAGCCAATAATCTTTTTTTTTTCTGTCATAACAAATGTCAGACATTCTTATTTATAATTGGGAAAATTAAAAAAATTGTGACGGTTGACCTAATGTTACCAAACATCCACCTTCTTTCTTTTTCTGCTTCTTTTCTTTCCCCTCTTTTGTGTAAAGCTCATATTTTTTCTGTTTTTGTCCCTTTTTCTTCCTTTTCCTCACCTTTTCTGTTTTCTCCTCTTTTTTATCCTTTCCTATTTATTTATTTTTTTGCCTGTCAGTAAATCATGGAAGGAAAAAATAAAGAAATCAGCCAATACAGCAGACCCTAATACAAGGAAAATAAATAATGGCCAATATATCTGTCTGTCCTCGGTAAATACATTGAGGTAAATGTAGTATTTACATTTGGGCCAAAGTATGATGGTGTTGTACTGGAAATAACACATGCAGTTTGGTATGTTTATATGTGTGTGTGTGTATATATATATATATATATATATATATGTGTGTGTGTATATATATATGTATATATATATATGTGTGTGTGTTTGGAGGGGGCTGTGCTCTCAGCTCAGCATGGCCATCTTTGCATTAAAAGCAGTAAGGGTTTGACTGTTCTAAATGATTAAGACACTCATGTTCACTCCATTGAACACATCTCACATGTCCTCGTACTTCTTCCACAGTGAGAGTAGCATGTTTGTCTCCAAGAGACGTTTCATTTTGAAGACATGTGGAACCACCCTCTTACTGCAAGCACTGGTGCCTCTGCTGGAACTCGCCAGGGAGTACTGCGGCTTCGACGCCATTGAGGTGTGTGTTGCACAACGTCCTTTCCCAGTCACACCCAGTATGTTTACATGCACATGTAAGCTGAGCTATTGGCAATAACGAGCTAAGGACTTAACTGGAGTTTCCCAGAAATGCCAGTGTACGTATGATGCAAGAGAAACAAATTGCGTGAGCAGACACTAGGTGGCACTACACACTCTTTCGCTGTGGCATTCTTCCAGTTGGCGTCATGGATAAAGAACAGTTGGTAAACAAAGGTGGCAGTTCTGGAGACATGGAAGGACAACTACACCAAATGATGTGGATGACATTTGGTACAAACTGTTAAACCTTGATCATGTTACTCGTAAACTGCACACGGTCTTGTGTTAACATTTATAAAAGGTGAATTCTTTGTTGTTCCTTCTCTTCTGTTGTCGTTGTGTAACTACCTGAAGAGGGAGTGTCCAGGCCAGTTAATGCTAAACTTGGTTTACATATACAGGCTGGAAACATTAGCCTAGCTGTGCTAGACTCCTAGCGGCAGCACATGTAATGTGCTCCAGTGGTAGTCTAGTTACGCTTGATTCAACTTTTGGCTAGATTTCCTTGAGACTGGCCGACGAATCAAGGTGAAGTAGTCAGAGGGCGGGCGTAACAAAGTGACTCTACGATTATTTGAACTCCGAGCCAACCAACTGGAAACAACCATAGAACAGAAGTTTCCTTTTTTGTCAAAGATGAGTGAAGAATGTGAGGAAATGTTGGCAATCTTTTTACAGAAGCGACAACAACAGTTCCATAATCCACCATTTTTAGTCATTTGTTCGTAACCTTCTCCAACCTTTCAGGCGCTCTAACTACATCATCCTAAAGATTACGCTGATTGGTTTTAGTACCGTGCTATTGCATACAAGGATTTGAAAGACAACCTTTTAGCCCCGCACGGCTAGGCATTATCTGACAATGGTCCGACTACAAAAACTACAGTTCGGTTTGACTTCAGACCTTGGATTTTGGCCAAAGCATTAAATTGAATTCCTATAAGTACATGTAAACATACTGACAGCCTCCCATTTCCATTTAAACTGTTGGAATGTTAAATCATGTTTCATCTTGCATTTTTATCATGTGCTTCCTCTTTTCAGAATTTCTTTTACTCCCGTAAGAATTTTATGAAACCGACCCATCAGGAGTTCCCTCATCGAAACTTCCAAGAGGAAGTGGACTTCCTCAGCCAGATATTCCCAAGTACGTAGCTGAAGTTCTTCCCTTTTTTTGGTGGTCATTTAATCTTAATTTTGTTTGTACAGCCTCAAATCACAACAAAGTTATCATAGGGCTTTACAGTTATAAATTTCTATGAAATTTCCAGTGCTCACCATATAAACCTGTACTGTACTGGTGTTCAGAAACATCAGGTCAGCTGACTGAACCTTCTGTGTTCTCCTTCAGATGGTGCAGCTTACTGTATGGGACGTTTGAACTCTGACTGCTGGTAAGACGGCAATTCAACTTCCTACACATGAGTCATCACCCTTGGTCCATCTTTACTCCTGTTCCACCAACACCTGCCTAGAATGTAGTTTGAACTGGTACTAGTGCAGGTTCAGACTTGGATCAACCTGTAGACTTAAGGACTGGTTTACTTCTGAACAGGATACAGATTGTATTTCTCTAGAACTTTGTGGGAGATGCAACCACAGTTTTGTCAAACAGGATTTTGTTATTCGTCATTGTCAAAATGAGTCTTTAATGATCTAACATTATCCAAGCAAACGGTTTGGTTCATTTATCACCTTGACGTTACATGTTTTTAATTCAGTTTTATTTATTCGTAGAGCCCCAAATCACAAGGTCGTCTCCTAGGGCTTTACACAGTTGAGTAGAAAAAAACAAACATTACATTGATGATACAAACAGTGCTTAGCAGGGCTCTCCCCAGACACTAGCATAAGGGCACAGTGTGTCCTTCCTACAATCTGAGACCCTCCTTGTTATTTTTCAACTCACAGACGTTGTGCTAGTGAACTCTCACAAGTACCATCAGTTAAGTATGGCGTTAACAAATGAAGCCCTGTCATTGGTGACAATAATGCTGTTACACTAGCACTTTCCAACTCCAGCTGACTTTCTATTTACATTGTGAATCATGACCAAGCGCAAGGCGTACACAAAATCCAGTATGATCCAGCGTGCGCCTCCTTGTTGAGAATTTCTGGGGATAGCCCTGCTAAGGCGTTATCGGACATAGACAGTTTCCTATCAGGACTCGTGATAGGAAGTCTGATTCTTTTAACAAACTCAATTCTTTCGGTTCATTCATCTGTTGGGAATAATTTCAAAATAGACTAATTTGATTCACCAATTTAATATGTATGCTATTTCATACCAGCTCTGAACTGGGACTAAAACAGCCGTTGGTGGAAATGGGAGAACAATGCACCTTTTATCAGAATCATCATGACCCCCACATCATTTTAGAACCAACATTTTTTTTTGCTTTTTCTGCAATAAATCACTTGTTTGTTAACTTAAACCTATAGGTCACATCCTCGCAGTGCTACAGATAAATGGTGTATTTCATCAATCGTGACACTTGTTCTGACTGCGTTTCCCAATAGGTACCTGTTTACCCTGGACTTACCAGAGTACTGGGAGAACAAGCATGCGGATCAGACGCTGGAAGTTCTGATGAGTGACCTCGATCCAGCCATTATGGACCAGTTCTACATGAAAGATGGTGTTTCTGCAAGTGATGTCACTCGTGTAAGTAGATCCTTATGGTCCATGTGAGCTTGGAATGGGTGTCGGTGTCATCGGTAAAGGGAAGCATTAGTGCTGAGTCATTAGAGTAGGGTTGTATATCTGTAATTTAGCTCTACCTGGTCAGAATAAATATTTAATTTATTTATTAACCTTTATTTAACCACGAACAAAGACTCATTGAGATGAAGTCTCTTGTGTCGTGGCCAAAACAACAGATGTTAAACACAATAGATTTTATCCATACATGCACACTAAAAATGTGTGTGTATCTATATATATCTATCACACATTGTTTCTTATTGTATTTTGTGGGGAAATTTGAGTACAAAAGCAAAATAGTCAACCAACATATTGGTTTGTACATTCTGCAAGGAGTTAAATTTTCACTAAAGCACTTCCACATTACATCTGGCCCAGGACAATGGTTGAAAATATATATATATTTTTTTTATGGTAATACTCACACATTTACAGAAATATTCATTGTGTGCTGTGCCTGTCTTTTTTTTTTTTTTTTTTTTAACATTAACGCAAAGTGGACTTTAACTACGGATTCTGTTTGCACTAAGGCGTCACCCAGCTTGCAACACATTAAGTACAGATGTATTCCCTTCTTCAGTCTCTTTGCTTATGCAAAATGAAACACAATTTGTGTTTCATTGAATTTTACGATATACAGAAAAAAACAGACAGACCTCAAAAAATGGAACATCTGGGTTCACTCTTCAGATGAATAAAATCCAGACTGATGGGAAACAAATTAGATAAAGGTACAAAATAAGCATTTATAAATGGGAGATTATACAGGTTCAAGGATTTTGTGGGTTTTTTTGTTTTGTTTTTTTGCATTTATCAGCAGTCTTGGTGAGAGAAGTTCAGTTTTCATTCATGCGTGATATCTTTGTATGAGAGAATGTACTTGAACACACTGTTGTGTCTCTGAGATGGGACACAAAACAATGGTGAAGGAGTTGTGTGAACTGTTATATAAATAATAAAGTTCTGTTACTTCAACCATCATGACTGGGCCATAGTTCCCCAGATCAGATGTAGTTTGAATAACCATCAAAACACAATAATCCTTACAAATGAAACTAATAAGAAAACAAGAAATAGAAACGTATACATGAAAACTTAAATATCTTATCCATTTAATCTTAAAATGAAACTGACCTATCAACACGTACATAGCCAACAAATAAAATGGAATATAATAATAATAATAATAATAAAAACTAGAAAAGCACTTGGAGAATGCAAGGCAGACCACCCCTCCCACTTATGAAAGATGTCTGTCACTGATCACCACCAAACTTTTATCACTTGTTCCTTGTGCCAGTATCAGAGGTGGAAGTAACTAAGAAGTACTTCATTTACTGTACTCAAGTACAATTTTTAGGTATCTGTACTTGAGTATTTATTTTTCTGGCAACTTTTTACTTTTACCCCCCAAAATAAACAGTCTGTTAATTGTTCTGTCCCGGGGGAGTTGGGCTCAAATTTCCCATAACATGCGCTAAAATACACTCGGAACATGCAAAAAAGCGGTGGAAAACTCTTCTAAAATACAGAAAAAAATGTGTATATGGGAATATGTTTGTTCAACAAAATGTGTGGCTGTCTCTAGACACATCATGCTATAACTCAATGAATACTTGAGATATCACCATGAAATTACATGGGCATATATATACAGCTAATGTGCATCTGATGCAATGATCCATTTGAGTAAAGGTCAAAGGTTGTATTTCACTGAAAGGTCAAGATCACATTATCTGTTCCAATTCAAGAATGGGTTGTCGTAGAAACTTGAGATTGGCACAAAATAGGGGCGAGATTAGACATTCTCTAAATACTTGTTAATGTTTAATGCATTGAGCAAACCAGACGGTTGGCTTAGACTATGACTGTCTGCCCAGTGTAGAAGTGACTCATATAGAAACAGATGTTCATGTAACTAACATGGTTTTTTTCATTATAGATGAGTGGAATTCGTGACCTGATACCAGGTTCTGTGATTGACGCCACAATGTTCAACCCCTGTGGCTATTCAATGAATGGAATGAAGACCGACGTGAGTGAACCACTCCTGTTTATCCATGTGTCTGAGAGAAATTATTCAGATGACAGGGTGGCTGTGACTATAGGAAGAAACTTTCATGACAACAAATTTTTCAAAGATGATGAATAGAAAGTATTTTGTCATTGTCTAGTACAGAACAACGAAATTGAAAGTGCATTTTAAAAATAGTCCAACTGATATTTGATGGACGTATCAGCAAATAAATCATTGTAAAGATGATCAGTGCAATGATCTGGTTCCACCCTCTAGACTGGACTAAAACATTTAGTTCTTTTGCAAACATTCTATTTCCGTGCATGATATGGTAAAAAAAGTTCTAAAAAAAGGTCTTCCATCCCACCTTTAATTTACTGCCTTAAATATTCTAGAGTGTTCAGGTTTTTGTTCACATTTGATTTCTGATAGTTTTTTTTCTTCACCACTTTTAATCCAGTCCAGTTGTAAAATGTCTTTCCCTTTGCGTTCTCCAGGGAACGTACTGGACCATCCACATCACCCCAGAACCAGAGTTCTCCTACGTCAGCTTCGAAACTAACCTTTCCCAGACCTCGTACGACGAGCTGGTCCGGAAGGTGGTGGATGTGTTCAAGCCAGGAAAATTTGTGACTACGCTGTTTGTCAATCAGGTAAAAAAAAAAAAAAAAAAAAATCATGTACTAGTTACCCCTGCCCCAACCCCCGAAAGGGGGAGACAAGGGAGGTATTACCAAGGAGGTATTAAATTTGAGTTTGTTTGTTTGTCTGTCAGCAGGATTACGCAAAAAGTTCTGAAGGGATTTTGATTAACTTGACAGGATCTATTGGGAGTGTCCGACAGAACAAATGATTAGCTTTTGTTGGTGATCCAGAAGAGATCATGGGTTCTGGATCACTTTGAAATTTTACATTGCGGTAAATGGAGAATAAATTTCAAAGTGATTCAGGATCATTTGTTCCGTCTGACACTCAAAACACATCCTGAAAATGGAATCATAATCCGACACACAGATAAACTCCATCGAAAACTAACCCTCCTTGGTGGAGGTAATAATTCCTTCCATTTCAGAATAACTATTAAACACAGTTAGGCTTTATTCTTTTGTTGTAATTGCAAGGACCGTGAAGGTTTAAGAAGGTTCTGTTTTCTGACATGGCAGGATGTTAAAGAATTTACTGGAAACACCTTTCTTTGTTTTGCAATAGGTAGATTAATTGCCCAAGTGACACAACAGGTCATGGGACGGTGTGTTTGTACAGTCAAACCCTAATGTGTCACAGTAATGGTGACTCATTATGTATGTTGTATAATTAGCCTCATTTACTTTACATGGAGTGCTCAGATCTGATGGGTCTGTGAGCTTTTCTCAGCATGTCATGAAGAAATGAAGCAAGCAAGTTGAAACAAACCAAATATGTAAAGATTAGAGAAGTGCTGCAGTAATGAGGTCCTGTCAAAAGATGTTTGAATTGATGTGACACGTGTTGTCTGTTGACACGTGTTGATTTAGTTCAAAACCTCATGAAAAATCCCTCTCCAAATGATAATGATGGCGTGTGGAGTATAGATAAAGGAACGATTCTTTCTAAAAAATATGGCTTAAAACACTCCCTTTTATGGTTAAACATGTAAAAAGCTGTAGATTTAATCCATTTAGAGCTTTTCCCCCTTGCTTTAAATTGTTTAAACCAGGGTGTATTTGTCTAAATTTGGTAGGTATGGACTGAAACGCACAATTTATCAACAGACCAATGTTTCTGACCTTTACACTTCAACGTTGACAACTTGATTTGAAAAAAAAAGTCAGTTTTGGGTTAGGGTTAGGGTTTTCTATGGTTAAGTTTGTGTTTTACAGAGGGGAAATTTGGAGAATTAATTTTTATTTTATTTTTTTGTCTGAATGCTTCAAATATACCTATTTTAATAAATTTCACCCACCATTGTCAGTGGTAAAATAAAGTCCAAATGAGTATTTAGGTCCAAAAATCCCACTGTCATATATCCTGGTGTTAAACAGCTCATTCAGTTTAACATGGATTATAAATGTGACTTAATTTGTTAGATCAATAAATGATTGATTAGATGACGGCCTTCAAAACCCACCCCCCCTTTATTGTTTTTAGAAGAAAAATGGGAACACTATTCCAACCGTCGACTTTCATGTAAGAACAAGCAGTAAACAAACCTACTGAAGACAAATGCAGCAGGTGTTGGAAAAATGCAGTTGCATGTTTGTTTTGGAGAACAGACTGTACTGTACTGCGTGACAATCACAGGGCTGGAAGCAAGTAATAATTGGTGGGAGGGGTGAAAACAAGTAATGGCTAGAAACAAAAAAAAGTGCCGCAAGTAATGACTGGGAAAAGAAAAAGGGCTAAAAGCAAGTAATGACTGGAAAAGGAAAAAGGGCTAAAAACAAGTAATGACTGGAAAAGGAAAAAGGGCTAAAAGAAAGTAATGACTGGAAAAGGAAAAAGGGCTAAAAGCAAGTAATGACTGGAAAAGGAAAAAGGGCCAAAAAGTAATGACTGGAAAAAGGAAAAACGGACCAAAAGCAAGTAATGACTGAAAAGGGGCTAAAAGCAAGTAATGACTGAAAAGGGGCTAAAAGCTAGTAATGACTGAAAAGGGGCTAAAAGCTAGTAATGACTGAAAAGGGGCTAAAAGCTAGTAATGACTGAAAAGGGGCTAAAAGCTAGTAATGACTGAAAAGGGGCTAAAAGCTAGTAATGACTGAAAAGGGGCTAAAAGCTAGTAATGACTGAAAAGGGGCTAAAAGCTAGTAATGGCTGAAAAGGGGCTAAAAGCTAGTAATGGCTGAAAAGGGGCTAAAAGCTAGTAATGGCTGAAAAGGGGCTAAAAGCTAGTAATGGCTGAAAAAGGGCTAAAAGCTAGTAATGGCTGAAAAAGGGCTAAAAGCTAGTAATGGCTGAAAAAGGGCTAAAAGCTAGTAATGGCTGAAAAAGGAAAAAAGGACCAAAAGAAAGTAAGGCCTAAAAGCAAGTAATAAGTGTCATTGGTTCATAATGGGTGCCAAGTCCAGGTTCATTAATGCGGAGCTGAATATACAGGTCTACTAATGTCTGGTAAGTTGAGGCCTTTAAGGTGTGTGACCTAATAACCTCTGCCTACGTTTTTTTTTTTTCTCGCCTCTGCAGAGCTCCAAATGTCGCAGTGTCTTTTCTTCTGCCCAGAAACTGGAGGGCTTCAAGCGTCTCGACCGCCAACTGGCTCAATTCAACGATTACAATTTCGTCTTCACTAGTTACGCCAAGAACTGCCAGCAGAACCAGAAGAGCTGAGGGTTGAGGATGAAGAAGAGGCGTAAAAAGAAAGCGTGCGGCCCGGGCCTCCCCCCCGCCCGCCGTCTTTCCTTCCCCATAGTAGAGAGCTTGTCGTCCTCTCCCCCGTCTTCCTCCTCTTCCTCGGCCCACGTCCCCTGTCCCCTCTGCTGTCTCGGTGCTGATGAGGTCACGAGCCCTAGTTTAACCTTCAGTTTGAGTTGTTTGCATTGTCGTACCTGTGACTTAGATCTCTTGCATGAAAGCTCTTTTCTCTGTTTCGATATTCTAGCTCACTCTTGCTGTGATCTTGAAGTGCATGTAGAAGAATTAAACACGCTCTGTTCAAGGCTGTCCACCTGTGCCCAGTACAACGGTCCTTTCCTGCAGGTCTCCCCCCTCATCCCCCACAGACAAGGCTTCCGCCCGCACTAGGCCTGGGCCCTGACATGCTCAGATCAGTCTGCCTCTGTATGACAAATCGGGTTATAACACACACACACACACAGACACACACAATCAAATGCATTTTTATGAATCGGAACTATTTTGTGAGCGCACTTTAAAAAGCCTGTTATAGGTAAAAAAAAAAAAAGTGTAATTGAATGTAGACGTCGCTGTATAAGCTTTTTGGCCGCTCTGATCGTTGTTTGTCCCAAATACAAATGTTGCACTATTGGCTAAATGAGCTTGTGGGTCGGTTCGGTGTCGACTCACGAAAGCCAAGGCATCTCCCGTTTTTTGCTTTACTCCAGCGCTGCAGTTTTATTTTGGTCCCAACACCAGCAACAGTAGGTAGGTTTCAGTCACGTGACTATGATGACGTTGCAATTTCAGCTGGAGGGCAGGAGGTAACCGTGGAGACTGTCGCTATAGAGGAAACCATTAAAGAGTGTTTATTGTGCAGATTTAGATCCAGTGTCAAAACATTGATACAAACGGTTAATTAAAATGTATTGGGCGTGACCTGTATCTTATGAAAATTGGTGAGTTTTTGACCGAACCCAAAGATGAGCCAACAATGTCTGCTGTGGTTATTACTACCTGGTCCTGCAGACATCTTACTACACCAGCAGCAAATGAAAACCTAGAAAAGTTTGGAGGCATAGAACTTTTTTGTCAGCGGGTGGTTCCACAACTTGGGTACCAAAAGGCTCAGTGATAATTATCGTTTGATCTTTGCCAGGGTGAGTGTTTTATTGGTCGAGGTGTATTGCATGTTACTTCACAGTAGTCGCTGCTAGCCGCTAGCAATAGCAACTAATGTGAACAAACATGCAATGCATCTTGATGTGTCTAGCTAAGCCATATTACAACAGTGTAAATGAAAATATATAGAACATCCACAAAAAAGTTGGCTTTGGAACATACCTGTGACCAAGTGGTCACTGCAGACACAGGCAATAGCATTAGCAGACTCTGCTCCTCCTAACCTCAAATGCAGATTTAAAATCTACTTTTTATGGCATTTTTCTCTCACCTTTGTGAATGACAATCCTTGGTAAAAATGGCTTTTCCTTCTCCCTGTTAGAACGACTGGCACAGCCGTAAACTACATTAAACATAAACATTTTCAGCAAGCTAGTTCACTTCCTGCCCTCCGTTTGAAAATTGCGTGCTGACTATATAGCAGTGTAACGTCGCGTGAAATTAATCTATTGCCACATATTGTACGAAGGAGGGGTCTGGGTGGTCTGTTCGAAAGATGACAAGATCGGTTGAGGTAGATTCAAAGGTTTTATGGAGATAAGCAGCATCTGAATTACGTACTGGATTTCAACAATGCTAGCATCTCTCAAATTAAACATGTCTTTGTGCGAATTAGTTGCAACAATATACACTAAATGTGGAATTAAATAAGACTGAGCAGAACGATACCAACTGGAACATCTGTTACAAAAAAAATAAATAATGGAAAAAGTGAAAATTATTCTGGTAAGATTTTCCAGATCTATTGTCAATAAATCAGTTATTTTCTCTATTCCTCTTCAGATGAGATTTTAACTAGATGTGATAAATACACTTTGTATATTTTTTACAGTGTATTCAGTACTCATCTATGGCTGCGCTTCAGAAATCAAAATCTTACGGAGTGTATTTTTCTCATTTCTAGTCCAAATATCTCAACTAAGATTTTTTTTTCTTATCTGCTTAATTGAAAAAAAAAAAATCTGTCTAGATAAAATGATCCTGTTAAGATTTTCCAGATCTATTGTCTAAAAAAAAAAATAAGTTCTTAGATCTTTATTCTAAATGAACTCTTCAGGTGCTTGTATCTTATTTTAAGTGAAATATTTTGACTAGAAATGAGGGGAAAAATACACTGGGTAAGACTTATATTCCAGTATTTGTCTACGGTTGATCCCTCAGCCTCGTGCTCTTGTTTCTGACACCCCCGACGACCCCCCCCCCCCCCTCTCTCTCTCTCTCTCCACACGTCTCCAAATAGACCAACTTTTATGGCTGCATCTGTGGAAAAATGTCCATATATGAATAATTGAAGACACTTTGTTCAAGCCAGGCTCCCTTTTGCTGGTGCTGTATCTATAGGAAGCTTCTGGGACCCCCACCCTCCCCACCTCATACCCCTCCACACCCCCACCCCCCACCCCCCTGTGTCATATTCAGCTGATTTGCAACATGGACATGAATAAATGAAACTGAATGTAGCAGAGACTTTTTTTTTTTTTTTTTTTTTTTTTTTTAATAATGGAATGTCTCTAGAGAAAAGCCTGGACTGGGGGGTGTTTGAGCTGAATGTACGACTCAGAACTAACCCCCTCCCCTCCTTTCCCACAATACCCTCTGCCGACCGTCCGACCACAGTCAGACGCGGCTGCAGCTCGGCTTCAATGGGAAATAATGAATCGGACACTTTTTGCTTAGCGCAAACGCTTGTGGCTTAGCAAAGCATTTTTCTTTTCCCACCACCCCCCACCCCAGTATAATATCCATCGTCTCTGTCTCTTTCCGCCCCCCATACAGAAATGTGTATGCGCACAATAGAGGGCCCACCAGTCTGAGCATGCCAGGGTGATCCCGGATCATTCCACATGTCCACCGCCGCATTAATTAAAATTTATTGTACCCAGACACTTTTTGCAGTGAATCAGTCGAAAATGTGACTCCCCTAGCAGTTTTTTGTTCTTTTTAGTTTTTCTTTTTCTTTTTTTTTGTTTCACATCAATGCCCTTTGTTGACCCCTGAGGGGGAACATCCTGTGACACTATGGTGCATGTGACTACTACTACTACTACTACTAGTGCTGTGTTGCTTGACAGTGTGGTTTTAACACCACATCTTCCTCGTATATATTTCTTTTAGGGCTGTCAAATGATTAGCATTTTTAATCCTATCATCACAGCGTTGCCGTGGATTAATTTCGATTAATCTGGATTAAATATTCTATAATCTGGTTTAATTAAATTTTGGTGAAAAATGGGCCCAAAAAAGCAATGAAATATCTAAAACATTTTCAAAAAGTCTTCTAAAAATACAAGCCAAATAATGATATGAATATATATGAAATTAACATGTTCAACAGTTTGAACAGAACAACTTCCATCTAATTGCATTAAAATTTTAATCCGATTCATCACAGGGTTGCTGTGGATTAATCAGGATTAAATATTCTATAATCTGTATGAATTACATTTTGGTAAAAACTTGTCCTTGCTGAGTGTGTCTTAATATTTTGTTGGGTTGACTGTTTCTGTCTCAGTGGGAAATTTGAGCATGAAAAAACCCCAAGAAACATCATAAATGCAAACGAAGAAAGGAGGAAAAAAAAAAAAAAATCAAATGTGCTAAAATAAAAGAACACAAAATGTATAATGTCTAAAATGTATCTAGAAAAACTTCACAAAATAACACACCAAAAGCTTTTATAAATAACCAAAACATATCTAATAAATATATGCAATTAATGTTTGTGTTCCATTTAATTGCGTTGACATTTTTTAATCAGATTAATTACAGGTGGAAGTGCTTTGACTAAAAGAAAATTCCATCTTGCGGAGCGTACACTTTGTCAGTCAACGGTTATGTCTGGGGTTTTTTAGTTGTCAAGATTTCCCACAAAGACATTTTATAAAGTGTCTGAAACATGTTAAAAATCCACAATGAAAAATCCCAAACATTTTCAAAAGTCAAATGTGGTAAAAATATGAATATATATGAAATGTTCAACAGTTTGAACAAAAACAACTTCCATTTAATTGCATTGAAACTTTGTATCAGATTAATCTGTTAATTTTAACAGCCCTAAGAAATATATATATATATATAATTTAAATTTATTTCCCGTATGTGTGCTTCACTTTCCTCTTATTTTGTTGACCCGCATCCTGTTGTCTTGGATAGGCGGGACTCTTTATTTTATTTTTTATTTTATTTTTAGGGGTTGGGTTAACATGTATAATGAATCTACTTCCAAACGTTGACAGCAGGTTCTTATTTTTATTTTCCCCAGTCATTATTATTATTATTATTATTATTATTATTAGTTGCTTCCAGCCGTGTTTGTCATGTGACTCAGTACAACCTGTTCTCAACACAAACCTGCAACAGCCTCTTCCATCACCACACACCTTGTGTTCAGTCGGACCAGTGCATTTGTTAGACACGTTTCATGTAAGAACCTGCAGTGAAGTTGATGGTAGGAAAGGGTGGGGGTAGTTATTTTTATTTTATTTTTTTTTATTTTCCTGAGGACCAATCCCTGCATTTCTTACATGAATGACTCCCACAGCTGATGGCTGTTGTAGGTACTGATCAACAGATAGTGATTTTTTTGGGGGGGGGGGGGGCTGATATACCAATTTTTCTTTTCCATCAACCTTAGCTGATGAACGATACAGGCTGGCCATTATTTCTTCTAAGCCATACAGTTTTCTTTTTGTGTGTGTGGTGTATGTGTGTGTGTGTGTGGGGGGGGGGGGGTACAAAATCAAATGTCAGAAAATCTGTAATTGCAATTAAAACATTAAAATGATTATTACATTAAAGGTTGGATAGGAGATCTTGGAAAGTATACACACCCATGCCTCTTCTTCAGCCCACCCCTCAAAACCACTCCTTCAAAAATACATTAACGCGCTGATGTCGAAGTGACGGAGGTTCACCAGGAACATGTTCTTTTTTTTTTGTTTTTTTTTTTTTTTCCTTTACCTGTCAGTAAATCATTGCAGGAAAAGGAGCATATCGGCGACAGACCGATATTAGAGGGTAGGGGGTGGTGGAAATATTGGCCCATTATATGTTGCGGCTGATATTTGGGTCTGTGATTCCTCGTAGGTTTCCTTGTATTTGACCCTGTGCTGTTGTTCAAGTCCTGAAGCAGTTACAAGGCTCTGTTTTCTTCACTCAACTCCATTTTGGAACCCCGTTGGTTGTGGATCATTGCTCTTTGTTTTATACAGTAAACTCAATACATGTTTGCAAGTGAATGGTGACATTTTTTTTTTTTACGATATTTTGTATTTATGCTGCGGACCAACTTCATTCTTTTTTTTTTTTTCTTTGCTCCCCTTTTTTTTGTTCAAGTTTGTTTTGTCGTTTAAAAAAAAAAAAGCAGTTACTCAACTTCCTGTGGTTAATGAACCATTTTTTTATTTTTTTTTGGAGGGAAAGTCCAAAGGGGGAAAAGTCTCCCAGAGTGGCAGAGGGTGCTTTTTTGCAGGATGTATCAGGATGTACTAAATGGGGGGAAAAAACTTTTGCTGTTCTAATTCTTTCTTTGCTGTTCTTTGGATTGTCAAGATGTGCTAAATATATCTGTGCTACGAGCTTGATGCTTCATTAAAAAAAAAGATGCTTATCTGTCCAACTGCTGTGTCTTTGTCTTTTGTTTATTATTCAGTCCTTTAGCAGTTTCAGAGACATTTGATGCATTGAGGTAACATATATTTATATCATATTCATACACAAGGAATCAAATTAATTGAAATATATGTATTAAATATGACAAAGGGTCCATTTGTCACCTGGAATTAGTGTTGTCAAATGATGAAAATATTTAATTGCATTAATAATGGTTGATGTAGATTAATTTTGATTAAATGTGAATATTCACAATCTATATTAACTGCATTTCATTTTGCTTGAACAAACTCAAGAACTGAATCATATATCGTATGCTTAACGTTGGTCCATGCTAGGCAAAGCATTGTCCTAGTGATAGCATTAGCCTAGTGTTAGCAGCATCCCTGACAAATATATGCTTCACGTTCAGTAAAAAGAAAACTGTCAAAACACATTTCTTGGTTGATAGTTATCTCTGAGACACACAAAAGACCCTGACAAAGGAATGAAAAATCCCAAATACATTTAAAAACTAATGAAATACAGAAAAAACCTTTTAATATATCCAAAAAATATGAATATATGTAATCAACATGTTCAACACCGTCCACAGTTTCAACAAAAAAACTGTAAACAACTGTTCCATTTAATTGCATTGACATATTAATGACAGGGTAGATGTGCATTCATTCTAACTAAATGATTAAATGGTATTTTTCATGAACACCTGCAGTATCAGTAAAATCCTATATATTTCTTATCCTTTACCTGGTGTTAGCCTGCCCCCTGGTCTTAGACTGCCCCCTGGTGTTAGCTGCCCCCTGGTCTTAGACTGCCCCCTGGTCTTAGACTGCCCCCTGGTGTTAGCCTGCCCCTGGTCTTAGACTGCCCCCCTGGTCTTAGACTGCCCCTGGTGGATACTGAAGAAACTCATCTTCCTCACAGCACCAGTGCGCTTCAATCTTTGCAAAAATGTGTGTCCACTCCAAATAAGTGGAACCTTTGGAATGTCCTGTTTTTTTTTGTTTGTTTTTATGTAAAATAATTTTTTTTAAGACTCCAACATGCTTTTATTGTGAGGTTATGTCTTTTTTAATCCTTTCCCCCACACCATTGTATGCTTATTTATTTAGTTATTTGTTCTGGGTAGTTGCTCCGTTTTCTGTTTTTATATATATATATGTATGTGTGTGTGTGTGTGTGTGGAGAGAGAGAGAGAGAGAGAGAGAGCGAGAGAGAGAGAGGAGAGAGAGAGAGAGAGAGAGAGAGAGAGAGAGAGAGAGAGAGAGAGAGAGAGAGAGAGAGAGACAGAGAGAGAGAGAGAGAGAGACAGAGAGAGAGAGAGAGAGAGAGAGAGAGAAAAAAAACACCTAAATTGACACATTGAAGTCTTAACACTAGATGGAGCTGAAGCCCCACTAAACACTGACACCAACGAAGAAGAAGATGCACCAATGTTGTTTTCCGGAGTTTTCTTCACGTGGAGGCACTGCAGCGTGAGCAAGGCTAACAGCTAACAGCTAACAGCTAAAACAGCCGAAAACATGACGCAGTCGGATGGTGTAGTGTAAGTGTAATCTTTAACCTTTTACATGGAAGTGTGCAATTTTTTTCCCGTTTTATTTCTCAAATTCTCTGGTTCTACGTTCATGAAACCCAACTTTAGCAACACAGTTAGCATAGCATCTCATTCGACAGATAATATGAGCTCAACCAAGACATAAAGTTTCCGTTTTGTTGTGTGACTTCTAAATAACAAAACATGTGTTTGGTTAGAATGTTTAGATATAACGTTTAGTTAAAGACCACACGACAACAAAATAATAGAAAATATGTTTAAAGCTTGTGTTATGTAGATATTTGTATCGGTATTCTTCAGCTGTTGTATTGATAAAGTAACTTTCAAATATTCAGTAAAGATCATTTAGTAACAGTAGGTTTGTACATTTACCACCTCCTGAACATAAAACTTGTCCTGCTTTCAAAGCTGTGTTAATATATTATTAGCAACTCTACTTAGGGCTTTTTAATACCTCCTTGGTGGACCTCTCTTCATTTGAAGGAGGGATGGCCTGCCTTGGCGGAGGTTTGGGCTCTCAGCACTTTTGTAGGTATGTTATTATTTTACTTTAGATTATATTGGTCTGTATGTGGAACCTGAACTAAGATGAGTTTGACACCAAACAAAACATGCTAAAATTCACCAAAAAATAAACAAACACAAAAAAGAAAAATCCTAAACGTACTATAAACTCTGCTAAAATACAGAAAAAAACTCAAAATAATGTGATTAAATAATCAAAATGTATACAAAAATTTGAATATATATATATATATATATATATATATATATATATATATATATATATATATATATATATATATATATATATATATATTACATTTTTTATTCAGATTAATCATGACCATGGATGAATCTGCTTTAATGAGTTTATTTTGACAGCCCCAGTTTCTATTAAAGCACAAGTATTTATTTGATTTTTTTTATTGCCGTTTTCACCCTATGTTTTTATGGATTCTCAGAAAACCCAAAACAAAGCGGTCCAAGCGCTTTTTGGAAAGTAGAGCACCCAAGTTGACTGAGAATGTGAAGACTACGATGATAATGAAAGGGGGCAACACGAGTCAAACTGTCACCCAGGCCCTTAAGGACATAGTAAGTACAGAGGACAGTCTCCGTTTGATTGTAATAAGACAAACAAACATTGTCATGTCCTCAGGTTTACTTTTACATTCTTAAGTGAATCCCAGAGTTGCTTTTGCTGTGTTGATTGTTAATTGTGACTCTTAAATCTGTGTTCTGCAGTATTCTCTGAAGAAACCTAATGCTGTTCTGTACAAAAAGTAAGTCCTTTTACTGAGTTTTAACCTAAGTCAACCATTTGAAGTGCTTAGTGTAGCATGAATACGGTATATCATATACAGTCATACCTCAACTTACAAAAGACCCAGCTGATGAATAATCCAAGTAACGAAAAACCTTTACGTCAATTTTTCGTCTCTGAATATGAAAGAAAATTCAATGTACAAAACAAAACCCACGAGCTACCCGTGATGCTTTTGGTGACCCTTTGACCCTCATTCATCAGAGTTACTTTTGTTTGGTGAGTTTTTTCCAGTGTGCTTATTGAAACTTTATTACAGTACGTATTTGTTATTCATCATGAGCCCAAATAAAGGGATTCCTGGTGCGAATGAAAAGAAGAAGCAGCTGCGTTATCAATAGAAGTGAAACAAAGATGATAAAAAATATGAAAGTGGCACACGGTTGGGTGTTATTGCAAAGGAATATGGCCGAAACCAGTCTACAGTATTGAAGCAGAAGGATGCCTTAAAAGCAGCGACTCCTTTGAAAGGCATCGTTGTGATAAGGAAAAAGAGGACATCACTGAACGACCAGATGGAGAGACTGTTACTCATTTGGATAAAGGAGAAAGAAGTTGTAGGAAATGCAGTGACTGAGGCGATTGTTTCAGCTCTGACATATTTTGTGATCTGATGATGGAGGGTGGGGGTAAGGGTTCTTCGGAACAGCAAGTACCCCCGGACTTTAAAGCATCGCGTAGGTGGTTCAAGAAATTTAAGAAAAGGGGCTGGGATTTGTATAATTTTTAAAGGGTTTGAAGAGTAGTATTGGGGAGCAATAAATAATTATATAAAAAAAGAAAATGGAAGTTTGAGCAGTAGTGATTGGAGGAGGAAGTATTCAGAACCTGGTTAAAGTATGTGGACAGTAAATTAAAATATAGTTATATCTAAACCTGTATCTGCAGTTGGGCAATGAATGTGTTTAAAGTGGCATTAAAATAGATATTTAATAAGATTTGTTGATACCTGCAGAAACCTTGATACATAAATTGTCCCTGTGCATAAATATTTTATAGGAAGTGTGTGTTGGATCTGTGCTGAGCTTTTACTGTACATGACCTCTGTATTTGTTGTTTAGGAAGAACATAACCCGGCCGTTTGAAGACTCCACATCACTGGTAAGTTTATACAACTGATCACGAAGGACGGCAAATTGTATTCATTAATATTCATGAGCTCCGAGTTTCCCGAATGTTTCGAAAAATTGTGTTGATACCTGCTCTAGCACGAGTAATATTGGGTGAAAATGATGTCATGGTAGTTTAATTTGAATATGATTCAATCGGGAAGAACAATATACATCAACTGAAATGATAGCTGTATATTATTAGATAATCTATATTATTATTGTGTGTGTGTGTGTGTATATATATATGTATGTATGTATATATATATATATATATATTACATAACATCCCAATATCAAGGTTTTATATATCACAATAAGATAACTATATCAATATTATTATCAGCAATAATAATAGTAACAATAATAATAATATTCACAATTCACAAAGTATAATATATAATAACATATAATATAAATACATGTATATACCATATATACACACACATACATACCTGCACATCAATAATTATCCCCATAAATATATCCTATGATAAATTGATTATAATATGACTACAGTATATCACTAAATCTAAAAGGCTCTATGGTAAAGGTCTGCGCAGAATACAATTACCAGTCCCGCTCCTGCAAGAAATTATGATTTTTAGTCCTGCTCCCGTCCGCAAGTCCCACAGGATTCTGATTGAGGCTCAGCCCGTGGACGCTGCAACAGCCCCTGTCACACCGGGGTCTGGTCTTCTTGGAGTCAGGTTGTTTGTGAGTGCAGCAGCGGGTGGTAAACTCCATCTGAGGGTAAATACTGACACCAGACAACAAGTACCTGAAGAAAAAAATAACTGCTGCCCATATCCAGTCCCTCTGACACAAACCAAAGCACCAGTGGTTTGTTGTTTCCATGATACTGAAGTTAACGTGAAGTTTAAGATAAAATTACAAACTAAAAGTCAGATCTTCAACAAGGAAATTAGTGGTATTAGTTTGGCCAATTCCAATGTGGCTGTGGGTTATGTACAGTAGGCTTTGACATCATTGTAACAAGTCCTATTGAAGTCAAGTTTCATCCTCATAATTAGTTGTGAGCAATCATCATTAATCTTTTTTTTTTCTCTCCATTAGGAATTTTTCTCCAAGAAAAGTGACTGTTCTTTGTTCCTGTTTGGTTCACACAACAAGAAGAGACCCAATAACCTCATATTTGGTACATTTCCCCCCACGCTCTATCACTTTGCTTTCATCGCTAATGACAAATTCAAATTATTGTTTTTTTTTCATCTCAATTGTGACTTTTTTTCCTCAATTTTTCCTAAATTTCCTGTCCATACCCACTGAACCAGGCATGTCCAAACTATTCCGCAAAAGGCCGGTGTGGCTGCAGGTTTTTGTTCCAATCAAGCACCAGACTGGACTCTTTTAATCGACTGATCCTAGTTTTCAGAGAGTTGATTGGTCAAACTGTGAACTCTTGGTTGTTTGGAACAGAAACCTGCAGCCTTTTGTGGAATAGTTTGGACATACCTGCACTAAACTGAGTACTGCGACCTGATCAAACACATTATCGACACATTAACTCACTTTTCAAAGGTTTTATTTTTCTGAAACTTGTGAAACTTTTCTGATTCTTCCTGGTTAAAGAAATATTATTTCATCCATGGCACAAAAAAAAACTTGCATTTTTTTTTTACTTTATTACAATTGAGAAGTTGTACTTTATTACTTTTGCTTCAGTAAACTAGTTGAATCAGTACTTCTACTTTTACCAAAGTATTTTTTCCTCACAAGTAGTTGTACTTCTACTTAAGTACTAAATGGGAGTACTTTTTACCTCTGATTGCTCTGCATGTAAGCTTGGATTTCTCTGAAACTCCAGTTAAATCCTTGTATTGATTATTGCCAATAATAGCTCGGCTTAGAAGTGCATGTAAACTTACTGCTTCAGTCCTCCAACTTCAGAAAAAGCTGCTCTATGTGGATGAATGTGAACAGTGTGACATGCATTTACCTTTGGTGTGTTTTTATAGGTCGTCTGTTTGACTTCCACGTGCTTGACATGATTGAACTGGGAGTTGAGAAGTTTGTCTCGTTGGCTGAGATTAAGGTAAAAGCTGCTCCTCCTCTGGCCGTTTGTCAGTTAAGGGTCAGATGGTGATGACATGTACTAAGGTCATTCCATAGAATTTCATTAAGTGGTTCCCACCTGACACTTTCAGATTTTTACAAGTTTTAACATCCTTAAAATAACGTTCTATATGATGTAAAAATCAGAAATGTCAAGACTTAATTGTAAATAATTCCAAAGTTATGGCTGTTTGAAGTAGGTAGTGGGGAAGAAATTGCAACCAAAATGAAGTCATGACATTTTTGTTTTTTTCTGGCTTCTATAACAACAAGAACTAGAGGTGTGAATTTTTCAGAATCGTTCCACATGAATCTATAGTCCTAAGAAATGTGAAAATACTGATTTAAAATATATAATTACTTGTTATAGAAAGTTGAGATTTTATCCATCATGAACTTCTAAAATGATACATTTGTCCACTCATTACACTAAAACTAATCATCATATTATTGCAAATTAGCATTTAACATCTAATTTATAGGAGCAAGTTGTGCTTTGTGTCAAAATTCAGTTAAATTCCTGTACTTTCATATGGTGTCTTATCTTGTAAAAAAAAATACATGTCCCAGATGCTAATATTAGCCTTTGAATCTGAAACTCAGACATATTTGTGATGTATCATCCATAACAGAACTCAGGTGCCCATTTTGACTCCAACTGTCACCTGAGAACTCAAATTGGACAAACAAACCAAAAATGTAAAGTGTTGCCTCTGAGTATATAATGTAAATGGTTACAGATGTCACTATAGTTCCTATTAATCACTAATAAAAGTCATGTATGGACTCTGGTTGAATTAGTCGAGTTGTCCTCCAGTGCAAGCCCCGCCCACTTCTACTGAGAGATTGATCTGCACCCAGACCACAGGACTAGAACATAAACACAGAACCTGACGTCCTCCACATTCAACATGCGATTTGTTCATAATAGAACCTGACGCTGACATGTTTTTTGGGGGGGGTTTTTATCATTTTTTTTTCTTTTACAGACCAGTAAATGTCCCGAAGGAACCAAACCGATGCTGGTGTTTGCAGGCGAAGCTTTTGACATGGACAACGATCACAAACGACTGAAGAGTCTGCTCATAGGTCCGGTCCACAGCTGCTTCACTCAGGTTTCCATCTGGGTACCACACTGGTGGGCTTATTTTTGAAAGTTTCCTTTGTCTGTGCCTTTTAGACTTTTTCAGAGGTCCCACAGTGCCTGCGGTGCGTCTGGCAGGTTTGGAGCACATTCTGCACTTCACCGCCTTGGATGGAAAGATCTACATGCGCAGCTACAGGTCTGAACGGAAACTGGATGTTGAGTTAGGCAGGGTACACACCTAAAGGTAATCGGGTGGTTTTCGTCCCGATTTTCACCCAAAACACCAGATTATTTTACGTACTATCAGATGAATGTGTGTCTGAGGTGAGGGGAGTTAAGAGTGAATTTGTCCTGATAATTGACTCTGGAAAAAGCTCGACAATCGTAAATATTAAACTTGTTCAACAGGGGTTTTCCGATTTTTAGGTACATCGCAATTTGGACATGGACGATTCTCAATCGATTGACAAACGTCCGAATTCTGATTGTTCAAATCTATTAATTAGTACTACACAAGGTTCTACATATTGCAGAAGTAAAGCCGTGTTTCCACTACAGCACATGGAATCAGATACCATGAACTATTCCTTGAGAGCGTTTCCATACAGATACTATCGCACCTGGACGTCATCCTGAGACACCGTCAAACTTGCGCTGATTTTTTTTTTTTTTTTTTTTTTTCCATCATACATCAGACAGAAATGTCTAAACCTCCATGACCGACCACGGTGTAGTTTTGTGGAATGACATTGTGTTAAAGACTGAATTTAACTTATTGATCTGTTTACTGTAACTCCCAATCTTTTTTTTTTAATTTAATTTTATTTTTTTACATGGCGGGTCATAGGGCAGCACGATATAGGAAAATTTGTGATATGTGATATCGGTGTACAGCATTGCGATAACGATCGTATTGCATTATTTCCTGTTCATCGAAAACCGATTTCATCTTCCAAGAAAAATATTCCTGAACAATGTTAAGATGTCACAGTAAAAACTGTTCATATTTGTTAAAGGAGCTTCTTCCACTGTGTAGTAACTGATGCCTAAAACCAGATGCTGTGTGTAGGTCCAGGGGGGCGGGGCCAGTGGGTACTGGTTGTGTGGGCGGGGCCAGTGCGTAAGAGTGAACTCTGATCATTTGTAGCATAGACGTATCCTTCACATCTCTGCTCTTCTTCAAATACATTGACACTAAATCACGTTCGTCTTCTTATGGAACCTCTTGCTTTCGCCGTCGCAGATGTCTGCTGAAGAAGTCCGGCTGCAGGACGCCACGCATCGAGCTGGAGGAGATCGGCCCGTCATTTGACTTTGTCATGAGAAGAACGCACTTGGCCTCAGACGACTTGTACAAGTTGGCTCACAGACAGCCCAAAGCTCTGAAGGTAAACGGCACCTGGACAACAGACGCTTTCAGATCAACACACTGCAACTCCGCTGGATTATTGTTCTGTAGCACGTCGCACTTTGGCCGCAGGTTCATACCATGTCATAGCAAAGCATGCTAATGCCCATGTAGCACTTATGTTCTTAGATTTAGCAAATACTCAGAATACCGGAGCAACTTTTTTCAAAACGCATCTGCATTGGTCCCTCGTTTGTCGCAGGGGTTACATTACTAAAAATAACCTGCAATATTCACAAAGTAGTCTGATTTATTTTTTACAGTATATACAGTCTTTTAAGGCTGTAAAACCCCTCACCACACACTTTGTTTTAAGGCTTTAATACCCCTCACCACACACTTTATACACTTTTGTCAGACTGGTATCTGAGTGAGTTTTTTACACACACTTTGCTCTTGGTGTTAAAAAACTTCATATTATTTTTCAGAATTTAAATAAGGTCATAATTCAAAAGTCGCTCATTTTTACATTAGCTTTAAAATTCTGGACACCAATTAAAATGTGCACATTTTAAACAAAATAAAATGACCGGACTAGCATCTGTCTCCCATAATGTGCATAAAGTGCTCTGTTACTTCCATTATAACCACTCTTTTTTTTTATCAATAAGACGTTTAGATTTTTTTTGCAGCAAAAAATGTAGTGATATCATGATCCATAGAGATAATTTAAAGGGTTAAAAATGTAAAATAAATGATTATTTAATATGTATGATTAGAGTTGGCCTTTATTTACAAAAAGAAAGTCAAATTACAACAGAAAAATAAAACAATACATAATATTTAATAGTTTGTTTTATAGGTCTATATTTTACACACACTTGGGGACAGATGCTCGTGTTTATGAACATTTGACCTCGCTCCAAAAATAATGATGCAAATTAACCGGTGATGGTGAACTCACTGACATATGTAAGGCTGCAAAAATCAAATCATATGATCCAACTTTTATATTAAAAAAAAAAGTGACAATTAAATATTTGGTATTTTTTATGTACAGCTCCAGTTGATGAAATAAAAATAATGTAGACGATGAAAAATGTTTTGACATCATTCCACCATTGTTTTTTTTTTTTTTTTCCTGCACATTTGGTGCTCAATGAGGGTGAGTTTGTCCTCTAGGTGGCACCAGAGGACAGTGACAGTCCAGTTCACACACCTGAACTCAGTCCCACATGTTCTTTAGCAGTGTGTCAGACAACAGTTTAATGACACTGAGACAATAGTAAAGGACATATAAAAGCACACGCACACACAGGTTTCCAAGTCTGATTAAGACCAGGTTTTTGATCATCACTTGTTGGTAAAGTTGTCATTGTGTAGTGAGTGTAAACACTAATAAATAAATGTAAATAATTAACTAAAAGTGTATTTTAAAAGTATAGCAAGAAATTAATGCAATTCAGTTCAATAAAAAAATTTAATAAATTACATAAAAATGTGAAATTTAAAATAAAAAAGTGAATATATTTTTTATGTAAACACATCTTTGAAAAATGGATATTTCACTTTGCACCTGTTTCCCTCATGCTTTATGGGGACTTCTGGAAAAGAAAAGTTGTCTTTATAGGACCACACAATTAGCATAAATTTGCATACTTCACACAGATTTAGATCTTTTGATCTCAACGGGACATACCTGTGTAAATAAAGGTTAAATTCCAGATTTATATTTATACTACTGGGGACCTACATTTATATTTAACCCTTGGGGGGACCTGCATTTTGGTCCTGACGGTGTGACTGTGTAAACAGATCAATGTCCCCATAAAGGTAGAAATACAAACACTCCCTTCCTCCTGTTGTCATTTCCATGTCACTAATGGTAAATGTTCTGCACTTATATAGTTCTTTTCCACCTTCATGGCGCTCAAAGTGTTTTACATTAGCCTCACATTCACCCATTCACACTCATACAACAGTAGGTTTCTAAGGTTCTGTCAGTCCTACTGGGAGACTGAGTCAGGGTTCAGTGTCTTTGCCCAAGGACACTTCCATATGTGCGCTCTACTAACTGTGCCACAGCCGCCACTAATGTTCTAAATGTTTCTGTCTGTGACTGTTCCAGCCCAAGAAGAAGAAGAACATTTCCCATGATGCTTTTGGCACCAAGTTTGGTCGTGTGCACATGCAGAAGCAGGATCTGTCCAAACTGCAGACACGTAAGATGAAGGGTCTGAGGAAGAGGAAGAGCGATGTGGACCCTAAAGAGGACCAGGCTGCAGCAGCACCCAAACAAGTGAAGGTGGAGAAGAGCTGAGGAGTCACGGTCTGGGGAAGGGACTGTCCCCCCCCCCAAGGCCCGGGACACCCTGACAGTGTGTGTTTTTATCTAAAAGACTGAGTCAGTGAGCAGATAAAGACTCCACACACACTTCTGCCATATTTCCACTAGTATCACCTCGACTCTATTCTACTCGCTTTGGTCCATTTCCACGATGACAATCTGAAATGTCAAGTGTCATTTTACCAAATTTCTCATTGTTACTAAATGTTTTATGCATTTGTAATTGTAATGTAAGTTCCAATTGAGGCAAACTATTGTTAAAATTGCATTGTTTCTCTGAAGACATTTCAAGTTCTTCATGTTAATCAGATTTTGAAGGAAATGTTGTTGATGTAAACATCATCACAATGTAATTTTAGTCTTTTCACTGATATTATTTTACTGGTCCGGCCCATTTGAGATCATATTGGGCTGAATGTGGCCCCTGAACTAAAAGCAGTGTGACACCCCTGTATTATAGTATCTGCATGGAAACGCTCTGAAGGAATAGTACATGGTCCCCAAATAGAATGAAGTAGAGCTGATGTCATGGAAACGCAACATTTCATACGAGTGTGTGTCCTCACTCACAAAAACACACATCTGACACAATCACAAATGGTAGTCTTTTCCCGTCTGTAAAACTTTAAATATGGCAGTGATCATATGTGGTAATAAATACAGACTCATTTTTTCACTATTTTCTTTTGTTTGACTCCTGTGCTTCTTTAAAGATTTAGGTTTTTAAATTAACTAGTGCAGAGCCCGTAGAAAATGTGCATCTGCCTATCATTACTAATAATAATGGATTGGATTTATATAGCGCTTTTTTAGCCACTCAAAGTGCTTCACATTAGTGATTCATTCACTCTCACATGCACCCTCTGGTGGTGGTAAACTACATGCATAGCCACAGTTGCCCCGGCGCAGACTGACAGAAGCTTGGCGGCCATTTTTTGGCTATGGCCGCTCTGGCTACCACCACAAGAAACAAAACCACATGAAAATTGCTGCACCAGACAGTCTAGTACCAGATTGTACGAGACTGACTGGTTAGCACTCTTGCTTCACAACAAGAAGACCCAGGTTTGATTCCTGGACCGTGTGGGCCTTTCTGTGTGGAGTTTCAATGTTTCTCTCCCCGTGTATGGATGGGCTTCCTTCGGGTGCTCCGGTTTCCTCCATAACCCAAAAACATGTTTGTTAGGGTCGAATCCTCCAGCCAGGTGATTCTGATCATTAGCCTGGTTCTACAGATGGAGGTGGGTCCGCGGGTGCCGCCCATGGCTGCCCACCACTCCTTACAGGTACCCCAATGGCATCAAGTATGGGTTAAATACACAGAACAAATTCTGTTGTACAGTGTATAATGACAAAATAAAATACCTTACCTTCTATTATGTTTTTATCATAATTTAGACTCAAACTCAGAATGTTGACTTTTATTTTTATTTCATAATTATTAATTACCATAAGGATATTTTTCTTTCAATAGCAGAAATGTACCTCATGTACCTCTGAGAAATAACACACGCTGTTACAGATTTTTTCCATGTCTTCCTCAGTCCACATGTCCATCTGCTTGCCTGACAGTTTATATCTATTTTTAACCACAGAGAACTAGTCAGATCTGTGGTAGCAGCAGTAAATGAACAGCTGAATCAAGGTCTGTGCTGATATTTGTCAGTGATTTCATTCTTGGTGGTGAATTCACTATTGATCCTGCAGAAAAAAAAAGTCCTCATCATCGGTTACTACACTGTCCAATCAGTTTGCAGGAACAGCCTTTAGCCCTGCCCCTCCATGCTGTCCATTTATAATATAGGAATAAGATTAGGAATAGATGCTTAGTATAAGCTACAACAGGACTTGAATGGATGTAACTTCACCATAAACCTCACAGACATATTTTTTATTTACATTTATGTGGTTTCCTGTATTTACCTCCAGATCTTTGTTCTGTTAACCCTCGGGTATGTGGTCACAGAGGCCCTTAGGAACCACCAACTTGTGGAATAATAACTTTTCATACAGTTTGTTTTTAACTTTTTTTTTTACTTTACATATTTTTTTCAATTCATCCACTTTAGCTGTAAATAAAAACACAAAGTTTGTGATGTAAATCTTTTTCATGCAAAAAAAAAAGTACGACATAAAAATTTTATCACATTTATTTTTTACAGTCTTGCATATGTCAGTGTTTCACACCAACATTTGTTAATTTGCATTATTATTTGGTGTTCATGACGCCTCTGCTTGTGCCCCAGCAGCACTCCACCATGGATCCACTCTCTTTATCCAGAGCCACCTCCAGGCTTTCTCGGATCCCTCTGTGTTGTTGCAGATAGCTCTTCTCCTTAGCTCTCCAGTGATGCCTAGTACAGTGTAGGCCCTGGACAGAGACTGTCCAGCAAAGCCTCTGCACCCTACCTCCACAGGCAAGCACCTGGTCGTCCAGCCTTGTCTCTGGCAGTCACTGACAAGTCATATTTCTTCCTTTTTCTTTCAAAGGCCTCCTCATCAAAAACTGTCCATAAGTTTTTGACTTATCTTGCTAAGTACAGTTTTACTTTTTTACTTTATTACAATAGAGAAATTGTACTTTTTAAAAATATATTTACTTCAGTAAAGGAGTTACCAGAGTTTACCAGAGTATTTTTTCACATAAGTAGCTGTACTTCTACTGCAGTACAGAATGTGAGTACTTTGACCACCTCTGAGTGAGCAGTGTGCATGAAAAGATTAATGTTCAGTGAACATATACATAATCAGTTAATTAAATTAGGAATTTAAAGTATAAAACATAATATTAGAATAAGTGGTAAATCACATAAAACAAAGTAAATATAGGGGAAAAACTATTTTGGTATTGCCACAAAAGTAGCAGTGGTTCTTTATGGGTTAAACTATAGTATCCAATCATCTTGAAGGAGCACCCTTTAGCCCCGCCCCTCCGTGCTGTCTATTTATAATATAGTCACAGAAAGGAGCTAAGATTAGGAATAGATGCTGCGTATAAACCACAACAGGACTTTAATGGATGTGTATTCATCATAATCATCACAGATATCGTTTTAATTTTACATTTACGTTGCGTTTTCTGTGTTTTCCTCTCGATTTTTTTCTGTTAATCTACAGTATCCAATCAGATTGCAGTAACAGTCTTTAGCCCCGCCCCTCCGTGCTGTCTATTTATAATATTGCCACAGACAGAAACTAAGATTAGGAATAGATGCTGCGTATAAACCACAACAGCACTTTAATGGATGAAACTTTACCATAAACCTCACAGGCGTATTTTTTTTTTTAATTTACGTTAACGTTATTTTACCTCCAGCTTTTTCTTCTCCTTTTTTGTAATTTTTTAACCGTTTAGGGCTTTAAAATACTGAAACTAATATCATGACAGAGGGAAACAGCCTACCCGAAAGTGATGCACAGGCGGGGGATGTGGTGCCTGTGGAGGACAAGCATCTACAAGAGGAGGTGAGGGGGGGGGAGAAGGAAAACGGGGACCGCAAAGTGACCGTACCGGACGAAGGGGGGACGACACCGGGGGACGAGGCCGAGTTCGTGCACCCCGAAGGCGGCTGGGGGTGGCTAGTCATGTTGGCTGCAATGTGGTGCAATGGCTCAGTGTTTGGGATCCAGAACGCCTTCGGGATACTCTTCTTGTCCCTACTGCGGGAGTTTGGCTCCGAGACAGATGATGACCTCCGCTTCAGGACAGGTGAGGCATAAGAACACACGCGCGCGCGCGCACACACACACACACACACTGGGTGTTTCACGTCATCTGCACGCCTGTGTTTATATGAAATATGGCAGACAGACCAACTCTAAAAAAACGACATTTTCCTCCAGTTAAATGTTCAGTTGTATGGCCAACTGTTTTTGGAGTTAACTCTACGGTTTATAGTGTAATTGATTCATCGTAATTTATTTCTGTCCCGCCCAGGAATCGAACATCACTTTTTTTCTTTTTTTTTTTTAAACCTCACAAGTTGTCTAACATGGAACTAGTTTTAAGTGTCAATTTAAAAAGTACAAACAAAGCTAACGGTCACATATGCTATACAAATGTTAGCGCGCGTGCATTCCTATTGTACACACTGTAGGCTAAAAACAGCTAGCACGTAATACAATATGGTGTTTCCTGATGAGAGAAAGGGGGAAGAAACATGACAGAAATGTAGCTCAAACAAAAAGAAAGTGTGTTGAAATGACATAGCATTGGCAGTAAAAGCAGTGAATGTCATCCTGGAAAAAGGTTTGATGCTGTAGTGGGTGTTTTTCTTGTGTTTTTTTCTACTTATTTTTAAAGAACGGCAGTGAAAGTTGACAGTATTTTTTAAGCAGCGGCGCGAGCGTCTGTGAGCACTAAAGGGCACGAGAGCAGCCTGGTGACGCGTTCAAGTTATGAATGGAGCTGTGACTCCACATGGTGCGTTTACTGACACCTTTACTCCTTTACTCAGCCATTCACCGAAGCGCTTTAGTGAATGTGTCCCGCCTGCTGTGTAACCACATACAAACTGACTGGTAAACTTTATCTGTTATAGTAAAAATGGAGAGTTCATTTTTTCAACATAGAGTCTGAAAGGCGTTTAACTACTGTATGATTTCTGTGTTTTCCCCAAAAAGTATTAAAGCTGAAATGGGAGGAAGTGACACATTCAAGCAAGAAACAGTTTTGTTTTAGCCAAGTCATGTGATCTATTGATATATCTGTCTGTCTGTCCCTCCGCCCATCCGTCTGTCATTTCCCCACTATCTTTCTTTATACATATGTATAATGAGAATATATGTAATAAGTATAATACTATTATATTAATCCTGTTTTTTTCCCCTGGAATAGTTACTGTAGCAGCAGCCACTTAACCAGAGGAAACTGTATTGTGTTTAGCAGCCTTTAAGTTTGATACTTTCCAAAGTCTGTGAACCTTCTGTAACTAACTTGTTTTCTAAACCTTTAGTCATTCAATAATGTAGAAATAAAATATCAGTGATGGAAATGACCTGACATCAAAAACTGGTCATAATTCCATACCCAGAGGATGATATTTAGTTCAAATATGAGGTATAATATCCATTCATATAAATAAAATCACCTCATAAATGTCCCTGTGGATCAATAATTTGTATTAAAAGGAGTTGTGAATGATGTGGATCTAAAAGTTGGTGAACACAGAGTCTGGTCTGTATGTTTGGGTTTCATTAATCTGCTAGTAGTTATGGGACTACAGAAACTATCAATGTAAAAAATAATATTTTCAGTCACAAATGTCCAAAGTTTATTTAACTAGTGGATCATGCATCTAAAATTCATTACTCTTACCAAGTCTCGTCTCATCTCGTTTTGTCGTCTGAACCCGCTTTATCCTCATTAGGGTCACGGGGGTCACTGGGGGTCTAATCCAGCTACAGTGGGTGAAGGCGGGGTACACCCTGTATGAGTCACCAGTTCATCTCAGGGCTGAACATATATAGACAAACAATCACTCTCACATTCACACCTATGGACAATTTGGATTAACCAGTTAACCTATCAGTGCATGCAGAGGAAACTGGAGAAAAACCATGCAGACACGGGGAGAACATGCAAACTGCACACACACAGTAAATTTTGCAGTGTTAAATCAACACTTAGAGAGTTTATTTAACTTCTTCTAGAGTGTATTTTGTCTCATTGTCTCCAAACTATCACTGCAAAATCTACAGTGCCGAAAGGTCTGGTGTTGGAATGGTACCAGAGTCCTTCTGGCATGAGTGTTAACCATTGCACCACCATGCCACCCACTTTTACCAAGTGCCATTAAAAATTGTGAGTGGAAGTAATTCAAATAAGAAAAAAGCAAAACTTTGTAAGAAAGTAATAACACATGAAAATACATACGACCATAAAACAACATACAGAACAAATACATAAATTGTGCAACACAGGCAACTAACCAAATGCTTGTCTAAAGAGGAAATTCTTCAGCTGTTTTTTAAATGCTTGCTCAGAGGAGCTAAACTGAAGTGAAACTTGCAGCTCATTCCAGAGTTTAAAAGCCTGATCTCCACAAATTTTAAAATGTGTATACGGCACCACCAACAGTCTCTACTCTGCAGGTCTGAGGGCTCGACTGGAAGAATGGATTTGTAAAAGCCCTGAGATATAGTGAGGGGTTTGACCATTTAAAGCTTGTCTCATCATCTGAACCCACTTTATCCTCATTAGGGTCATGGGGGTCGCTGGGGGCCTAATCCAGCTACAATGGGTGAAGGCGGGGTACACCCTGTATGAGTCTCCAGTTCATCTCAGTGCTGAATATATATAGACAAACAATCACTGTCACATTCACACCTATGGACAATTTAGATTAACCAATTAACCTACCAGTGAATGTGTTTGGATGGTGGGAGGAAACTGGAGTACCTGGAGAAAACTCACGCAGACACAGGGAGAACTTGCAAACTCCACACAGAAAGGTCTGGTGTGGGATTCGAACCAGGTTCCTTCTTGCTGTAAGGAACCTGTGAGTGCTAACCACGGTTCAGATAATGGGATGAGAAGAACAATAGATGCTCTGTGTTAGTGTCTGAGCTCCTAATAAAATACATTTACTTTAATTGGTTTCAAATTGTTAAAATATGTTGAAGCCACTACAGCAGACATTAATGAAATCAATCAATCAGTAAAACAGCAGCCATCCTAAATCTGATTGAAGAATGTAAAGGAAGTTTGACCTAATATTCAGTTTTGTTGTATGAACAAAGGCTTACGATGTTTACATTTTTCATTTCCAGAACAAATGCCATGTGTATTTCAGATGCGTCACATCCATAATGGAATTGTGTTACATCCAGAGAATGCCTAATCATGCCCCTAATTTGTGCCAATCTCAAGTTTCTATGACAACCCTTTCTTTAAATATATGTGATTTTGACCTTTCTGCTAAATGTTACCTTGACCTTTGACCTTTTGATTGATAATTTCTTTATATGTATACAAGCGTCAGTGCGTGTAATATTATGATAACATATCAAGTATTGATTAAGTTATAGTGTGATAAGTCTATGCTTGGCACACACAGTGTTACACAAATTAATTTTGCGACATGTCACCTTTGACCTCCAGAGATCTCAAAACCTATTCGTTTTAGGTGATAACACCAAATATGAGAATTGTAGAAATCTCTATTCTGCAACGTTTGGTACCAATCTGAAAGTTCTCTAACCCTCCGTGCTTGAGTTATAACCAATAATGTTATTTTGACCTTTTAGATAATTGTGACCTTGACCTTTGACCTTTACTCAAAGGGATCATTGCATCTGATGCACATTAGCTATATGTATATGCCAATGTAATTTCATGGCGATATTTCAAGTATTCATTGAGTTATAGCATGATATGTCTCTGCGGACACACACACACACACACACACACACACACACCAACTAATGTTGGTGAGATTAATAACACTGATTTTTCTGCCCAAGACTCTGCATGAAATACAAAATATTTAAATAGTTTATTTATGTTCAACTTGGACCTCTTTATCAAATGAATATCTGCCTTTTCATATTAGGTTCACTACTTCACACATTTCCATGAAAATGTGTCGTAACCTCAGAAAAGTTGTTGATTTCCTGTCCCGTTTCCTGTTTTCCTGTTTTGTTTTGTTTTTTTTGCAATTTTCTTGTACTCTAAATGTACTACAATGATCATTTTTTTCTTCTGTTACTTCTCCAATATGGAATGTCCTTAAAATATGCAACACTTATTTAAATACTGAGAGAGAATAAAAAGGAATTGGGTAATTTTTTTTTTTTACCACTTTGAGTTCAAATGTCACGTCTATAACACCGGAATTGCCCATGACTGATTTGGTTTACTTCCTGTTTACAATGTTTGCTGCAGGTTGGACTGCGTATGTCAGAAAAGTGATCTGTTTTCATACACACTTCATATGTGTGTGTGTGTCTGTGAGGTGCAGCCCATGAATTATGACCGTGTACTTTTCCAGTCTGATTCCAAACACCTGTTGTTGTTGCCGTTATTTGGCAGGAAATGGGTGAGAGAGTGTGAGACGCTTTGGGTTTTATTTCGTTCTGTTTGAATTTCTTGGTTTTAGGTCAAATTTAAAACACACAAGGCTGGTGTTCCCTGTAGAAAAAGCACAGATGTCCCAAAAAGCCACAGCTCTACAGATAAAACTAATGAAGATGTGCAGAAGTAACGACCAGGTTTTAGTAGAAACATTTTAACCTATGACAAACATAATGAACTTTTTCAAATTGTGCAAATATAACTTGTGCTTAAAAATTGCATGGTCAATAGTCAATTTACTTAAAAATGTTGGTTTTTGTGTTGGCAAGAAGTAGTTTTTTGGATGTATTTTACTACATATGTCAAAATTAATGCATTAACAACACGTATTAATCCATTATCATGATTAATCTGATGAAAATGTTTTAATGCAATTAAATGGAACAGTTGTTTTGTTGAAATCATTGAAGTTGTTGAATACACATGTTCATTTCATTTATATATTAATATTTTTGCAAATGTTTTGGATATTTTATCAAATTTTTTGGTGTTTTCCTCTGCATTTTAGAAGAGTTTTTGAATATGTTTTGGATTTTTTGTCACTTTTTTGCGTTATTTTTGTGGATTTTAGCATTTTTTTTAAATTTTTTTTTATTCTCCGCATTTTTGTGGTTTTTAGTGTATTTTGTGAGAAATTTGTACAACAAAATCCCAGAGAAAAAAACAACATAAAGTGTTTTGCACACTGTCAGACAGAGTTTTCTTTTCACCGAATCACTTCCAGATTAAAATACCATATTAAAGTGAAACATACATTAGTCAGGGATTCTGCTAACACTAGGCTTGGCTTAGTTTGGACAAACACATTAAGTGCAGATATATTCCCTTCTTTCTTGAATCTCTTTGGTTATACAAAAGGAAACATAATTAATATAGATTAAAAATTTCTATTTTAATCATAATGAATCGAAATTCATCCATCGCAACCCTGTGATTGATCTCATTAAATATTGTAATAATTTAACAGCACTAGATATTATCCATAACTGCAATGGAAAGACAGGGGTTTTTTTTTACAAATACAGTCAGGTGAATGAAAAAAACATGTTTATGGAAGAAGAGTTTGAACAGAAACATGGTGTGATATGTGTGGACACACCAGCAACTATACTACTATAATACTAATACTACTACTAATAATAATAATAAGAAGAAGAAGAAGAAGAAGAAGAAGAAAAAAAAAATAACTGAAGAACCCCCCCCCCCCATATCACCACCAAAATCTAATCATTTCCAGATCTCCTCATTACCAACCTACCCTGTAAATTTAATCAAAATCTGAGTTATCTTGTACACAAACAAACAAACATCCAAATCAACCAACCTACAAATGCCGGCAAAAACATAACCTTGTTGCCGGAGGTAATAATGAATATATCTGTAAAATAACAAGATATTTACATTCGGCTCCATGTTTATGGAATGACTAGCTGAGTCATCTTGCAATAATAAATAAACAAATCATTGCATTTGTGGTTTAATGCAAAAAAAAAAACCACATTACACATGTTTTTCCACTTTTAGTAAAACTCTGCAAAGTCTTGTGCAGATAGCCAGTGGAGAAGTGACTGTAACTGTTGTCCTGTTAAATAGCTCTGTCTGTTATGATATGGCTGCTGTTTAGGGGGGGGGGGGGGGGGGGTTGTTGGTGCATGACCCCACACCACCCACTTCCCTTCCCCACTAGACAGACTTCACTAGCGATCTGTCATGATGAGTGATGTCTTCCCCCAAGTGAGGCTGAGGCAACTGGCCAAGGGGAATGTAGGGAGGAGAGGGAGGAGAGGGAGGAGAGGGAGGAGAGGGAGGAGAGGAAGGAGAGGGAGGAGAGGGAGGAGAGGGAGGAGAGGGAGGAGAGGGAGTAGCAGCAATGGATTATGCAACCCTTACATTTTGAAGTAGTCCAGTCGTGACAGAATGGTAAAAGCTCACAGTGCATTCTCATAACATATCTATCTATCTATCTATCTATCTATCTATCTATCTATCTATCTATCTATCTATCTATCTATCTATCTATCTATCTATCTATCTATCTATCTATCTATCTATCTATCTATCTATCTATCTATCTATCTATCTATCTGTATTTTTTGCAAATTTTTTTGCTAATATGTTATTGTTAATATGTTATTTATAACTTTGTAAATATTTATGAATTTTTGTTAATTTTATCGCTATTTTTTTGGTTTATTTTTCAACATTTTGGTTTTTATTTCATTTTTATTTAAATGTTGCTCCATTCGTGTCTTACTTTATTCATGTTACTGATGAATTTTTTGGCTTATTATTAATATTTGTTCATTTTATTGAAGACTCTTGGCTGTTTTTGTTCAATTTGTTGCTTATTTTATTTTATTCTTTTCTTTTTTCTTTTTTTTTTTTTTTACTGTGGAACTGCTAAAGTCTCAGGAGTTAAAAGTGTACATCATGTGCAAGAGGGAACTATCTAAAATATGCAGTACACCGGCCCTCCAGGACTGAAGTTTGACAACTGTGATCTATATCATAACAGAAGTTATTCCATAACACTTTACATACAGACCAAACTGTAAAACAGAAACCCAATAGAATGTCCTTATGTTTACAGCAAACGGACTGAGTGGTTGCTTCCAGAGACACTCCACACTACAAGAAATGACATTTTAATTCAATTTAATTCATTTTGTTGTTGTCAGAGGAAGCCTGTGGGTACAGTGAGATGAATGGATGTGTTACTGCGCCATTAATTCAACTAATGGGAACCCTGAACTTCCACGGTGGTTTTTTCTGTCTGTGTAGCATCAGTAGTAAATTACATTAGTCTGTTGATCAGGAATAAAAAGTAGCTCAGTCCATAAACACTCATTATTTGTTTGCATCATGGAGTTCCCTTATTAATGCAATGGTTTGATGTTAGTGATTCACATTCTTATTTTAATGTCCATTTGTCCTTCAGCATTTTGGGGCTAATCCGTGTATCATTTGTTTATTCCTTTTTCAAAATGAAACCAAAAATAAGACAACGAAAAAACAACTAGTTTCTTCCTTATTTGTTTCCAAAACTAAAATGATAAAAAAACGGATAATGATCAGTTTAAATGAATAATGGAAAAAACGGATAACGGCCATTTTCCGTTTTATCCAATTTTGACCCGAAGCCAGTTGAGTAATCCGGAAATGACCGTGACCCACAGTGATAAAGATAGAAACCTATGTCCTTTTTCGGGAAACTAAGAGGGTCACCCTAAGACCTGAAGATATCACCATGGAGAACATTTTTATTTTAAATTTTTATTCATGTTTAAATAGGGCCTGTTGTTACCATCATTTGTGATGAAAATTGGCTCATCAAGATAATAATAATAATAATAGCACAACAACAACAAAAATATAACACAATGTAATCCTACAACCTAGCCTTGAGAATAACAGTCAACAGTATAGTAAATATACATGTTGGTACAACAAGAAAGTACGAGTAGTGTCATATTCCAGGTATGTTCTTTCTATAATAACACACAAAAATATTTATATGACAAGTGTATATGTATATCTGCGTACCTTATGTATTGATGACAGGATAGCAGTTTTCAGTTCTGCATCTGACATATATCTTTTACACCTGAGTTGGTGTTGAGCACAGAATCTTCCTACCTACATTTCCGAGGATCTTTGAATACCTAACTGTCAGAGCGTGTTAGAAACCTAACACGCTGTTAGTTTTTTTTTTTTAAAAAAACACACACTGACCAATCACATTGATCATGGCTTCCCGTTCCGAGTCATAGGTGTTTTTTTTTTTCCATTGTCAAACAGCTGTTTAATCATACCGTAATAATCTACAAGTCTGCTGGATATGTTTCTTTCTTTCTTTCGGTTGTTAAGGTTAATTTGTGTTCATTCAACTTGTTTCAGTTCAAAATTGGATAAAACGGGAAATGGCCGTTATTCATTTAAACACAAAAATGAAAAAACGGATTATCTGGGGGGGGGGTTTGTTTTGGTTTTGGAAACAAATAATGAAGAAACAAGTTGTTTTTTCGTTGTCTTATTTTTGGTTTTATTTTGAAAAAGGAATGAAAGAATGAAAGAAAATTGCGTTTTTGAGCGATTTTGAAAGATCAAATCCATAGTCTCACATTTTGAGAGATGTCCATTAAGAGCTGGGGTTTGTTCGGAACCACTTGTTTTCAATTATTCATTCGTGCGAACAATCAAAAGACAAATGTGGCGGAACAAGCCCATTATACCACTGCCTATGGGAATTGCCTCCTTTTTTGGAAGGAGGCAATAGAGATGATTTTGCTTGTCACAGACATGAAACTGTTAGTTGAACCCACATTATGTATTCTTGGTATATTTCCACAGGATGGTAATCTTAGCAAAGAAAAAAAAATCAATAATAACAGTCTGCATGTTACAAGCTAAATATAATATAGCAAAAATCCTGAAAATCCACAACAAAACCCAGTATAAATGCATGGCTTACAGGTCTAGCAGAGTCCTCTGCAATGGAAAAAAGTCACCTTCACCCTAAAGAATAAATATTCCACTTTTGAAAATATCTGGAAATCATTTATGGTGTTTTTGGAGGGAAGGAAATGATTGGAGGCCTGTTCTCCAGGTGTGTAAAGACTAAAGACTCTGTTATGCCTGGTGATTGTAGTATTCTTTTGACCTCTCTTACTTAAAAAAAAAAAAATCTTTGTTCATTATTTTTATGGAAATCATTTTATTTATATATATTTTTATGAACTTTTACTGCCCAATTGGGAACAAAGGACTGATGTGAGGACTACTAGCAATCTGAAGGGATTCTGGACAATCCAAATATTCCTCTGACTGTCCTGACCGACCTGTTCTGTCTGGTGCCAAGCTGTTATTATGTTGTGCACCTGTGTTTGTTGATTTTTGTATGTTATTGGAATAAGAAAAAAAGAATGAAAAACATCTTTTTTTGTTGTTGTACATAAATAATGAAATATGTCATTTTTTTCATTTTCTGATCGTGGATTCTCAATTAAATATAACATTAACAAATGACACAGATTGACTTTGTATCAGGGTTGTTTTCATCAACTTGTCAAGGTTAGCATGGACTACAACTGTGTTACAGTGGGCTCTTGGCTCCCCCTTATATTATATTCAGGCTGTTACACACTGAAAACCATTGGAAGCTCATTTTGTTGGAGCAAACATACCAGTGCACATGTCGCAGCATGTCCTTACCTCACATTAAAGCCTATGTTGTTGGAACACTCATTTCACTACTGTAACCCTGTGGTGTCCAACCTTTTTGTGTCTCTGACCTCATTTTAACATCACACATTTCTGGTGATCCCAGACATTCAAAACTGAGATTTAAAAAAAAAAAGTATTTGTTGTTGATCATGTAATAGTTTGTTAAACTATGTTGGAAATACAAAGGACAAACCTCAGACAATATTATAGAAAATACAACAAAGTTTATTAAGCATTATAATAAATAAATATGATATATAATCGCTAAATAAGTTTCTGTCAACAATAGTAACTGAGGACTTATCATCACTCTTTTTGGAGTCACAACCTTTTAAAACATGTGATTTTGATTTTGATCTTTCAAGGTTAAAATCTGTTTGTTTGAACCTGAAAGATTATTTTGAACACTCAGAGTCCAAATCAAATTTTGTACCCCCCCCCCCCAAATTTTGGATTTAACCCTTGAAATATTAATCTTACCAAAATGCCCATCTCTCAGTTCTGCATCAGTGTGTATTAGGGTTGGAAAGACTGTGGCTCAGTTGGTACAGTGGGTCACCCAATGACCGAGAGGTTGGCGGTTCACGTCCCAGCTCTGGCTGTCCACATGTCAAAGTGTCCTTGGGCAAGATACTGAACCCTGACTTAGGCCCCCAGTAGGACTGACCTTAGACCTTAGAAACCTATACCCTATACACTATGGTACATTCCACTCCCTGCCGTTAGCCGTTGTTGTATCTTATGCTACTGAACAGATTCGTCGCGATACAAACTAGCCTCACACTGATACCTCACAAGAGACTTTTTACTCTTGTACAAAGTCCACATCTCCCAATTCAGTGGCATTGTGCTTTTTCTGAAGGGCTTGAAGGAGCAGTGTGTTCTGCTGCACTTGGCTGTTAATCTCCTCCAGTAACTTGTAAAACCTGAGATCTGAATCAGATAAATGGGAACACTACAGTCAGGATAATACTGTCAAATGCAACCATGATTTTTGACGGTTATCCTAAAAAATTATAGGTGCTGTTGTGTTCAACTACATGGTTAAATCCAAGCTTGAATGTAAATGAATCGGTAGTGAGCGTAAACACGTCTTTAAAAAAAAAAAATAATAATAATAATAATAATATTAAAATAGAAAAATCGATACATTTAAAAAAATCTAAATAAAATTAGAAATAAATAAAGAATAACAAAATTATAAATTTTTTAAAAAGTTTTTTTTTTTAAAATCAAATTCAAAATAATAATTCAAAAAATAATAATAGTAATAATAAAACATCAGCATATTTCCAAACCTTTGAAAACGACATGTTTAACTTTGCACCGGTTTCCCCTCATGCTTTATGGGTACTTCTAAAAAATAATAATATATTCTTCACACAGATTTCTATTTTACTCGTGGGGACCTACATTTATATTTAACCCTCATGGGGACTGGAATGTTGGTCCCCATAGTGTCAGAGGTCCCCATGGTGTGACAGTGTAAACAGCAACATCCCCATAAAGATAGAAATAGAAGCACACACACACACACACACACACACACACACACACACACCTGTCAGTAGATGTAATAGGGGGTAAAAATCATACTGGGGCATCTCAGGTGAGACTGGTAGAGCAGGTAAGGGTGGATGAGTCTCCACTGCCACTGCTGCTTTTGTTCCTGATAAGATTGATAAAATACAGATACAGCTCGTAGCTTCTGCACAAAAGGAGATGAGCAGAACATTTTTTTGCAGTTGGTATGTGTGTGTGTGTGTGTGTGTGTGTGTGTGTGTGTGTGATAGAAAAGTCTGTTACATATGGTGGTGATGTGTCGTGGACCTGAGTTAATGTGGCTGTAGCTGTGACCGTATCCAGGCTGTGTCTGAAGGATGGTTTATTGGAAAGAGAAATTATTTCAAAGCATGTCGATAGGTTATCAACTTAAAGGGATAGTTCAGTATTTTTTCACATGAATCTGTATGGCATCAGCATCTTTGCTCTGGTGCACCCACAGTGACTTAATAAAGGATCATTTATTGGCCATGTGTTACTATCAGAAAAATAACAGTGTGGGCAATACATTATCCTATTATTACAGCTTATTACTGCTACTACTCTAACAGACTGGATAAAATAGCTGTTACAATGTAGAGAATATTTACTTTCAAAGATATGGTACCATGAATCTCAAGTGATAAAACTCGTTGCCATTGGCAGCGGGCGTTAATGGCGCAGCGGGCGGTTATCGAAAAGAATCCGCCCACAGAACACTAGGAACGTCCATTCAAAGTGAATGGGGGCTGTCGCAACGTTCTAGAGGGCCGTAGAATAACTGCAGACAGTGTCCCGTGAGTCGAGTTCTGGTCCTGTTTCGGTCAAAGCAAAAGTAGCCCCGGCAGGTTCCTGGTGTCAACAAAATAAAATGTGTTTCTTCTCAAAATGGTATGTGTTCGAATGACATTTATTTGCATAACAAAACTGTCACGGGACAAAAACTCGCACCTCGTAATAGTTTGGAGCTACTTTGACTCAATAGAGATCAATGTGCGTTGTCACTGCTAACAGCTGTGCACCTTTAATAAACTACTTTCATCTTTTGTGTGGCAGTGTTTGCGGCTGCTACGTGCGGGCGCACAGCTGTTAGCAGTGACAATGTGTATTGATGAAATAATGAATGAAAAATCCAAAACATATCAATAAACTCTTCTGAAATACAGAAAACAACACCAAAAATTGTCATAAAATATCCAATACACATGTATATATGCAATTAACATGTTTACTCAACACCTTCAACAAAACAACTGTTAGATTGAATTATGTTAAAATCAGATTAATCACAATGATGAATTAATATGCGTTAAATTTGACAGCTCTAGGTTTCAGTTTTTTTTTTTCCCCACTGTTTTGAGTTAATTTATACATTTATACAAAATGATCCAAACAATCAATGTAATTCATTTCAACATTATACAAGTATTAAGTACAGAATGTGAGTACTTTGACCACCTCTGTACTGAACATAACAGTGGTGTAATGGGGTTTTTCAGTCTGTTTACCCTCAGCTGGTCATGACTCAGATGATTGACAGCTGCTGCTACCTGATGTTGTTTCTTCTCATGCCAAAGAAAATACACACAAACACTGGACAACTGGGAATCCTAATCAGCCAATCAGAGTGCAGAATATTGGGGCGGGGAGGTCCTGCCCATAAAGTGGTCTGTCCTGTGTGGTCAGTGGCCTTAACATCTGTGCAGCACACTGTGCTTCCCTTCACTATGGGAATACCACAGGGGTTATTCCTGGCCCTCCTACCAGAAAAGACACTGGGTCATCGTCTAATGTTCAAGCCTCGACTGACCTTTGAACCCTGCACAGAGGGGTCAGAGTCCGTGATTTTGATGTTTTCATGAAAACTCGTGACTGACAGTCATATATGAAGTGCCAGGAGGAACAAGATTAAGTAAATGAACACATTAACATGGATTAATCTGATTAAAATATGTAACACAATTAAATGGAGCAGTTGTTTCTGATTGTTTTATTGAAACTGTTGAAGGTTAATTACATATATTCATATTTTTACCTCTGCCAAGGACGTTATGTTTTTGCTGGAGTTCGTCTGTCTGTCTGTCTGTCTGTTTGTCAGCAAGATAACATGACGTGTTGGGGGTGTCACAAGGAACAAATGATTAGATTTTGGTGATGATCCAAAAGAGATCCTGGATTCTGGATTACTTTGAAATTTATTCTCCATTTACTGCAATGTCAAATTAAATTTTCATCAACTTTTTGAGTTATCTTGCAAACTAACAGACAGACAAAGTAACTAACAGACAGACAGACAGACAAACTAACAGACAGACGAACTAACTAACAGACAGACAGACAAACTAACAGACAGACAAACTAACTAACAGACAGACAGACAGACAAACTAACAGACAGACGAACTAACAGACAGACGAACTAACTAACTAACAGACAAACTAACAGACAGACAAACAAACTAACAGACAGACAAACTAACAGACAGACAGACAAACAAACTAACAGACAGACAGACAGACAAACTAACAGACAGACAGACAAACTAACAGACAGACAAACCTCATGCCTTTGGCAGAAGTTTATGCTCTCAGTGTTTTTCTAGTTTATTGCAATTTTTTTTGCGTTTTTTTTTTTTTTTTCTTCGATTAGAATATGTTTTGTATATTTAATCTCTTTTTTGTGTGTTTATTTTTTGGTGAATTTTAATGGATTTTACTGTGTTTTATTTTTTATTTTTTGCTCCACATTTTTTGTGTTTCTTTATGTATTTTGTGGGAAATTTGAGTATAAACATACCTGAGGAAACCATCAAATGACATAAAGTGCTTTGACGGAGTTTTATTTTTATTTTCATCAAAGCACTTCCACATTAAAATACCACATTAATAGGAAGCATATCTTGGTCGAGGATTCTGATAGAGGCTAATGCTAGCACTAGCTTAGCTTATGAGAAACACTTTCAGTGCAGATATATTCACTTCTTTCTTGAGTGCGTTTGTTCATGCTAAATGAAACACAATTAATATAGATTAAAAATTAATATTTAATCATAATTCATTGAATTTAATCCAATGCAACCATGTGATTAATCTGATTAAACATTTTAATCCTGACAGCCCTAAAATAAATACATTATCAATAATTACTTAAATGTGTCATGAAATAATTACAAATACAAATACACAGACGAAATAAATAAATAAATCTATCATGGCTTCATTAAATGTGTCATGAATTAAGTGCAATTACAATTGGAAATATACTATATATTGAATAAAAACACACATCTGTCAATAATTACTTAAATGTCTCATACATTATTTAAAATACAGATGTAAGCATATATCATTAACTACATATTGACATAATTATATACACTTACATTACTATTTTAATTAATTAATGACACTTAATTAATTCATGATCTATTTATTTATTTAAGGTATATATTTCCAATTTTAATTTATTCATGATACATTTGAGAAATTCATGGTAGATATATTTATTTATATCATTATTTTTCCCCTTCCTGCACTCCTTACTCATGTCAATAACACAGGTTTCAGATGAAAGTTTCTGTTTTTGCTTCTGGATGTGAATGTGACCTGCGTGGTTGAGTTGAAAATATTGTTTTAGTATCACTGGCGTCCTGGGAGCGAGGCACCTGGGATCCGTGTTTCACTATCAGCGGCGCTTGGCAGTTAGTTGGAGTTTGACCTCACTCTGCCACCAATAGATACAGTTTTAAGGCTGGAGCAATAAATCCACTTATAGACACTATTAGCATGATGTGGATGGACTTGTGCAACGCAGAGAGAATTCTACTTCTATATATTTGCAGGAAGGACGTTGACTCTTTCTTCTCCTTTTTTTATCTCCTTTCAATCTCCATTCTTCCTTTTTTCTTTATTTTTCTCTCTTTTGTTTTCTCCCCCCCTACTTTTTTGTCTTATTTTTGTCTTCTTTTATTTTATTTTTCTCTCCATTTTCGTTTCCCTTCTCTACTTTTTTTTTCTCTTATTTTTTTCCTCTTTTGTCTTTTATCGTATTTTTCTCTTCTTTTCTTTTCTCTTTTCTTTTATTGTTCTCTCATTTTTTGTTTCCCTTCCCTAATTTTTTCTTTTCTTTTTCTCTTCTTTTATCTTTTATCTTCTTTTTCTCTTCTTTTCTTTTCTTTTCTTTTCTTTTCTTTTCTTTTCTTTTCTCTTTTCTTTTCTTTTTCTCTCCTTTTTTGTTTTCTCCCCCCTACTTTTTTCTCTTTATTTTTCTCCCCTTTTCTCTTTTCTCTTATTTTGCTCTTATTTTCTCTTTTATTTTCTTTTATTTTTCTCTCCTTTTTTGTTTTCTCCCCCCTACTTTTTTTCTCTTATTTTTCTCCCCTTTTCTCTTTTCTCTTATTTTCTCTTTTATTTTATTTTTCTCTTCTACTCCTGCGACTACACTGTTTAAACTGGACATTATTTGGACCTCACTACCCAGCCGTTTCCACATGTTGTGGGCGCCGAGTGTGCACCCCCAGGCACAAACAGCACCGTACATGGCGGCTAATACGAGCACAGCGCAGAGACATTTCCAGCAGCACCACAGCTCAGTACTCAAATCAACAACTGCACCATCCAAGAAAACACCAACACACCACACAACGCTGACAAATGCATTCACACCACAACTTCCACAGTCAAGCGACAGATTTGATTTTGAAAAAAGGAGAAGTATATAATATTTATTTTTATTTTAGTTTAAATTTGTAGAAGAATTGACATACTTGCTTCGGCTCTGTTTGCACTATTTTCAGTCTGTATATTTTTGTTTTGCACATATTGTTTGCACTTGAAAAAAGGAGAAATATATCATTTTATTTTAGTGTCAATTTGTAGAGGAATAAGTTCATTAAAAGGAAGAAGTTCATTAAAAGTTCACGCTTACAGAGTTATAAAATCCATGTGCAATATGAGTCAGGTGTCCATAATTTGTAATTTCGTTTTCTTAAAATCTCGTCTCCATCTCATGAACCCAGTCTCGTGTCTCGTCTCGTGAGTGTCCCATCACACCCCTAGTAGCCAGTATAGAGAAACCAACAGTGGAGTACTATGCTTGGTTAATATCCTAGCTGCAGAGTTGTAAATCTGTCTGTGGTGCTTTTTGGGAAGCCTATAAATGTGCATTACAGTAGTCCAGTCTGCTGGAGATGAAAGCACGAACCAGTTTTTCAGCATCCTTTCGATTTATAACCGGTATTACTTTGTCTATGTTTCTTTATTTGGAACTTAAAGTTTAGGTCTGAGTCTATAATGACTCCCAGACTTCAGTCACTTCTGGTTTAATCCAAGAGGTGAGTTTGCCCATCCTATTCATCAACATTTATTTATCTTTTTGCATTTGGGCCAGCATGCAGGATTTTAGTTTTGTCCTCATTTAATTTCAGAAATTTATATTTACTTTTATTTCTTTACTTCCCTTTTTTCTCTTCTTTTTCCCCTTTTTTGTTTCCTTCTCCCCTTTTCTTTTCTGGTTCTCCACTTTTTCCTACACCTGTCAGTAAATCATAGCAGGGAAACAAGAGCGTATCAGCCAATACAAGAAAAAACCCTGTAAATATTGGGCCCATGTATCCATGTATCATTAGTTTGGTCTTGGTTCTAAACAGTGGATTTATGGTCATTGGGTCAAACAGCCGAGACATGTGTGGAGAAAAATCTGCAGTGCGTAGGCATTTCAGAAAACCTTGATAAGTTTGGAACATATGGGGTTAATATTTGACCAGCGGTTTGATGTGAATGCTGTGTAAAAGCTGAAGGTTGGACCCAGATAAAGGCTTAAAGGGTAAACACACACTGGAAACACAGCATCATTTCACCTGCTGCACATGACACATATAATCAGACCACCGCCTGACGTACTGGAGGAAATATATAATTTAATAAACAGTTTTGGTGAAAGTTGGTCAAAGGTCAATGCCACAAAAAATGTGTTTGCACAATATTTATTTTATTTAATTTTGTAAATATTTAATGGATTTATTTTGAATACGAATGTCAAAACAAAAAGAGGAAGAAAAAAAATACAGCAGAAAGAAATATACAAAAACAAACACACTTAAAATACGATATTTAAAATATGTCACATCATACATATTGGAAAAGGAATGAGAAGAAGCATAGCTTATGAACTCCCACCCCTACTGCTTAGAAATTAATTACAATAATATTCTTCCAAGTCCATACATATGTAAACACATTCATACATATGCATATATATATATATATATATATATATATATATATATATATATATATATATATATATATATATTATTGATATATATTTTTTATCATAATTATGCTCTTTTTTTAATCTCCTATTTATGACTTTAGAATTTGTCCTAAATGTTCTGTCCATACCCACTGAACTCAGTACCATGACCCAATTAAAACACATCATCTACACACTAACTCACTTTTAAAGGCTGTATTTTTTGGATATTTTTTGACATTTTTTTCAGTTTTTTCCTGTTTAAAGAAGTATTATTTCATCCATAGAAAAAAAAATGCAGTTTTATTTTTTAATTTATTAGAATGGAGAAGTTGTACTTTTTAACTTTTACTTCAGTAAAGCGGTTGAATCAGTACTTCTACTTTTACCAGAGTATTTTTTCCCACATAAGTAGCTGTACTTTGACCACCTCTGACCTCCCTGATTAGAGAAATCCTGCAGCCGCACAGTATGGCCCAGGTGAAAATTGATAGAAGTAGGGAGAAGGTCATGACACTTGTTGTAATTAATTTTTATTTTTTTTTTAATTTTAAATAATAAACAAAAACTAAAATAACTTGCATCTGTTTATCTGATGCAGCCACATTATTTGACAAAAACTAAGTCTTTCAAAAAATACCTCTAGATGATATTGGAAACTGTAAAGTCTTAAAGGTGTGTGTAACCTTTTTTCCACCTCCGTACATGGGACAAACTGTCCTGTACTATGTAAATGTAAGCATACTTTTCTTCAGCTTGGTGTGGGCGGTCCATCGTGGTATGTTTACTTTACTGTCCTGCAGAAAGCCTTATATTCCAAAAACAATAAGTCACCGTGATAGAAGCGGATCCCTGGGAACTCACACAGCAGTATGTGAGCAGCACCAAACAGAACCCTACTGACACCACAAGTGGAACAACTGGATCTGCTGTTATATGAGAAATATGGGAAAACGTGCTCGTACGAAGCAGAAAATAAACTACATTTAGGGCATAAAAGTGTCTGTCCAATTACAAGAATAAATCAGTCCGAAGCCATGATGTGAACGTTTCAATCCTGCTTTAATGCACAAACCAGTTACATGAGTGATTGAACAGACCATGGGTTCCAACTCAATTGGAGGCGTATCAGAACTGTGGCTCCGTGCCATCTCTATACTGTTCACTTAAAAATTTGGGGGTGGACAAAAGGCTTCCCCAATCACCGAGCAGCTCTCACACACCACCCCTTCCCTTTCCTGTGTCGTGGCACTCCGCTCTTATTTAACATTTTTCATATGGACCTCTTTAGTTGTGTGAGGACTTGTTCCAAACATGCGTATCATATGTTTCCTCTCTACTTTATGCACAGGCATATATTACTCTAGGGCTAACTTTTTTTTTTTTTTTTGCATTTGCATTTGCTGTCATTGCACATACGTTTTTACTTCCTGCAGCCCAAAGAACACATGAAGGAATGCGTTACTACTTGGGTCACAGGCACATTAAAATTGTCGGTTGTCAGTACCTTTTCCCCTTCCTGAGCCTCTAAATGTAGGAGCTCGGCACAAATGGCTTCCAGCTGCTGCGAGCAGGCCGTGGAGTCCTGGGTGTGATGCTGTTTGGTCCAGCGGGTGTAGATGTGTGTCTGCAGCACCCTGAGGCCCAGACGGGGGTTATGACTGGGCTCTTTGTGATGGAGCATTTAACAGGAAACATCAGTTATTCCACACACCTGAGTGGGCTGGTGTCACAGAACCAACATGTCATATCATCTAGTGTGGACTAAGGGTCGATCGATACAGGGTTTTTTTTAATGGGTCCATGCCGATTTTTTTCCATCACCCTATGGACAGAGAGAGAGAGAGAGAGAGAGAGAGAGAGAGAGAGAGAGAGAGGGAGACAGAGAGAGAGAGAGAGGGAGACAGAGACAGAGAGAGAGGGAGACAGAGAGAGAGAGAGAGAGAGAGAGAGAGAGAGAGAGAGAGAGACAGAGAGAGAGAGAGAGACAGAGAGAGCGAGAGAGAGGGAGACAGAGAGAGAGAGAGAGAGAGACAGAGAGAGAGAGAGAGAGAGAGAGAGAGACAGAGAGAGCGAGAGAGAGGGAGACAGAGAGCGAGACAGACGGAGAGAGAGAGATAGAGAAAGACAGAGAGAGAGGGAAACACAGAGAGAGAGAGAGAGAGAGACAGAGAGAGAGAGAGAGGGAGACAGAGAGAGAGAGACGGAGAGAGGGTGAGAGACAGAGAGAGAAAGAGAGAAAAAGGGAGAGAGAGTACTTTTGAACTATCCATCTTAGAGACTTCTAATGAACACCAAAATGCTGGTCTTTCAATTCTGTATCCTCTGTGTATAGATTTTAACCTATTGTTGACCCAAGAGGTCAGGGGTCACTGGGTCAATACCTAAAAACCTAAAATGGACTTCAAGATGGTGTCATGATTTTTGACTTTGAGTTACCTTAAAAGGTCAAAATCAAGGTCACAAATGGTCCTAACTCCAAAAACAGTGGTGATAAGTACTCAGTTACTATGTTGAAGGAGATGTGTATGAAGAGCTAATATGTTTGTGAAGGGCGGGGTTTGTTGTACCTGGCACTACTTGTGTAACGTGTCTTGTTTGTTTGTTTTTTTGCATATAGTCAGTGAAAAATAATAGAATGAACATAAACACAACATAATAAGATATGCAGGGGGAGATAAAAAGCTCTAATGTTTTGTCTGAGATCTTCCTCTGACAAAAATGTTTGACAAATAATAATAAAATAAACACATTTTCAGCCTATTGTACGTCGATACCTTCGGGAAAACGTTCAGCAACAACCTACAATAAATAAATGATAGAGCATAATATGAAACACTATTTGCTTTTGTTGTCGCTCAGTCTCAGGCTGAAAATAGCAGTGGATTTACCTGCGATAAAAACACAACTGGCTTTGATGTGTTTATGTTGGAGAAAAGTTACTACAAACACGCAGAAACTGTATCAGTCCTGACAGTTTAACTGAAGTTGAAGACCTGCACCACTCATGCTTATCCCAGCCTACACTGCAAAAAATAATTTCCTCAAGCAGCTGGTCGTAGCATAGTGCATGCAGGCTTTGACCTCATCCCACATTTAAATATGATTTTATCTTAAAGGAGCACGGAGCACACATTTGCACTAACGTTTTTAACAGATGTTTTTTGCAGTGTACTGTAGTGTACTCCTCCTGTTGAGTTAATCCTTCACAAATAGGATTAAATATGATTTCTAACTGGTTGTGATCTGTAGTAAAGGAATAACTTTGGCTTTTTTTTTTAATTAACTCTTTATTATTCCAGGGTGATTTTGCTTAGAACACCTGAAAAATCCACCTGCAAATTAAAACTCCAGCTGTAGTTTGGACTAAAACACTCACTTTTACTGTTTATTTAACTGGTAAAAAGCCGTAGACTTACAAACACTAATACATTATCAGGTGTGCGACGTAGCAAACTATTTTCATCAGTGTTTGCAGCTGCTACGTGCAGGTGCACAACTGTTAGCAAGTAATGACAGAGTCATTATTTGCTAACTCTGAGAACGTAAGGAGTATAAAGTACACATATTTATATAAACGTAAGGAGTATAAAGTACACATATTTATATAAATGTAAGGAGTATAAAGTACACATATTTATATAAACGTAAGGAGTATAAAGTACACATATTTATATAAACGTAAGGAGTATAAAGTACACATATTTATATAAATGTAAGGAGTATAAAGTACACATATTTATATAAACGTAAGGAGTATAAAGTACATATATTTATATAAATGTAAGGAGTATAAAGTACATATATTTATATAAATGTAATGAGTATAAAGTACATATATTTATGAACAAATGTAAGGAGTATAAAGTACATATATATATATATAAATGTAAGGAGTATAAAGTACATATATTTATATAAACGTAAGGAGTATAAAGTACATATATTTTTATAACGTAAGGAGTATAAAGTACATATATTTATGAAAAAATGTAAGGAGTATAAAGTACATATATTTATATAAACGTAAGGAGTATAAAGTACATATATTTATATAAACGTAAGGAGTATAAAGTACATATATTTTTATAAACGTAAGGAGTATAAAGTACATATATTTTTATAAACGTAAGGAGTATAAAGTACATATATTTATGAAAAAATGTAAGGAGTATAAAGTACATATATTTATATAAACGTAAGGAGTATAAAGTACATATATTTATATAAACGTAAGGAGTATAAAGTACATATATTTATGAACAAATGTAAGGAGTATAAAGTACATATATTTATATAAACGTAAGGAGTATAAAGTACATATATTTATATAAACGTAAGGAGTATAAAGCACATATATTTATGAACAAATGTAAGGAGTATAAAGTACATATATTTATATAAACGTAAGGAGTATAAAGTACAGATATTTATATAAATGTAATGAGTATAAGGTACATATATTTATATAAACGTAAGGAGTATAAAGTACATATATTTATATAAACGTAAGGAGTATAAAGTACATATATTTATATAAACATAAGGAGTATAAAGCACATATATTTATGAACAAATGTAAGGAGTATAAAGTACATATATTTATATAAACGTAAGGAGTATAAAGTACAGATATTTATATAAATGTAATGAGTATAAGGTACATATATTTATATAAACGTAAGGAGTATAAAAGTACATATATTTATGAACAAATGTAAGGAGTATAAAGTACATATATTTATATAAATGTAATGAGTATAAAGTACATATATTTATATAAACGTAAGGAGTATAAAGTACATATATTTATATAAACGTAAGAAGTATAAAGTACAGATATTTATATAAATGTAATGAGTATAAGGTACATATATTTATATAAACGTAAGGAGTATAAAGTACATATATTTATGAACAAATGTAATGAGTGTAAAGTACATATATTTATATAAATGTAATGAGTATAAAGTACATATATTTATATAAACGTAAGGAGTATAAAGTACATATATTTATATAAACGTAAGAAGTATAAAGTACAGATATTTATATAATGTAATGAGTATAAGGTACATATATTTATATAAACGTAAGGAGTATAAAGTACATATATTTATGAACAAATGTAAGGAGTATAAAGTACATATATTTATATAAACGTAAGGAGTATAAAGTACAGATATTTATATAAATGTAATGAGTATAAGGTACATATATTTATATAAACGTAAGGAGTATAAAGTACATATATTTATATAAATGTATGGAGTATAAAGTCCAGATATTTATGAACAAATGTAGGGAAAAAGTAAAAGGTTTCTAGAAAAATAAATACCTAAAAAAAATACAGTGATGAAGTACAGTAACGAAGTACTTCTATTTAGTTACTTCCCACCTGTAGTTAGCGGTACCTAATTTTCCTCCGTTGCATTTACATTCAGATTCTATAATTAAATGGAACATGTAAGAATGTGCATGTTGGGTCGTCACACAGCGGTGGACTGTTCCAAAGCTTGTAGATGTTCTTCAGTTTGTGGAGCTCCCCTGAGGAGGGACGTCAGTAATGAGTTTCAGCTATGTGCCAACATGTTCAGCGCAACATACAACAAACCCACTGACCCCAGTGCTGGGAAGGAAGGCTGTTTCTGCAGATGAGAGTGGCTCAGTCATTTCTTTTTTCTAATCAGACAGACAGTAGGAAACATACTGGAGCTCAGGAAGGACTTAAAACTAAACCCAGCTGTGGAACACACAATCTTTACACTAGTGCTAACAACTTTTGTCTTTACTCCCATCAGTTCTGTTCTAATGAGTTTACAGCACGGTCACATCAACAGAGGTGGTAAAAGTACTCACATTGTGTATTTAAGTAGAAGTACAGCTACTTGTGTGAAAAAAAAAATACTCTGGTAAAAGTAGAAGTATTGATTCAACTCCTTTGCTGAAGTAAAAGTAAAAATGAATAAATAATAGTAATAATAATAATAATACAAATTCTTAATTGTAATAAAAGTATAAAAGTACCATAAATGAAATAATACTTATTTAACCAGGAAAAATCTGAAAAGTGTCAAAAGTGTCCAAAAATAAAGGCTTTAAAAGTGAGTTAGTGTGTAGATGATGTACTATGTTTAGTGGGTATGGACAGAAAAGTATGGAAAAATGGGAGAAAAAAAGATTATGAGATAACAAGTCAAAATTATTAGATAAGAAGTCACTATCATGAAATAAGTCATAAATATAATAGAACAAGTCAGAATGTTTCTCCTCCACTGACTTTCCCTCTGAGGTGACTGATTTACCATACTGTTACATCTGTTTAGTTTAAAAAAGTAACGAGTCTATTCTGAGGATGTAAAGAGTATAAATACAGATATTTATATAAATGTAAAGAGTATAAATACAGATATTTATATAAATGTAAAGAGTATAAATACAGATATTTATATAAATGTAAAGAGTATAAATACAGATATTTATATAAATGTAAAGAGTATAAATACAGATATTTATATAAATGTAAAGAGTATAAATACAGATATTTATATAAATATAAGGAGTATAAAGTACATGTATTTATATAAATGTAAAGAGTATAAATACAGATATTTATATAAATGTAAAGAGTATAAATACAGATATTTATATAAATGTAAAGAGTATAAATACAGATATTTATATAAATATAAGGAGTATTAAGTACAGATATTTATATAAATATAAGGTTTATAAAGTACAGATATTTATATAAATATAAGGCGTATAAAGTACAGATATTTCTGAACAAATGTAGGAAGGAAATGTCAAAAGTTCCCAGAAAAAGAAATACTCCAGTAAAGTACCCACAACTAAAAACTTCAGTAACAAAGTACTTTTACTTAGTTACTTCCCACCTCTGCACATCACAGAACAAATCAGGGGGTAAACTGCCTGTTTTACATTTATATTAACTTTAAGTTTAAAGATGACAGAAGTGTTCTGTAACATGCATGTTCCTGTACTCTCCTGTCTTTGCAGAATCTACTAGTTAAACCTGTACACTGCTGTCTTATGTAACTGCGACAAGTTTGTGTGTGTGTATATGGGGGGGGGGTAATTTTCTTATGGGGTCACATAAGAAACTCTAACAGTTGGTGATTCACCTGCAGCTCTGCTCAATATCTATAAATACTATAAATGAAACTATACAATCACTATGTTTACATACATACTGTACCTAAGACCAGCTATTGGAAATAACCAGTGCATGATTTTTGGATGGGGGGGGGGGGGGGGGGGGTTGGAGCAGGGGACTCGTGGCAGAGGTGGTAAAAGTACTGGTAAAAGTACTCACGTTCTGTACATAACCGTTGTGCGGTCCTCCGGGTCAAAGTGACCCCTTCTCATACGTATGATGCCATTGGTTACTATATTTGTGATTCTGAAAACACTAAGGTATCCTTGGGGGTGGGGTGATGAGTCAGAGGACCGCACAAGTTAAGTACCCCAAAATAAAGGTCAAAGGCCAATTTTATAAAGTGAGCATCGTCTATTCATTTTAGGCCTTAATACACTTAATTAATTCATTGTTTAAAAAAAAACAACATTTCCTTAAAGGGATAGTTCAGTATTTTTCACAGTATTTGAATCTGTACGGCATCAGCATCTTTACTCTGGTGCACCCACAGTGACTTACCCCTGACACTGTCATGTGAGTCTAGTTCTGGTCCGGTTTTGGTCAAAGCGACAGTAGTCCTGGCAGGTTTCCTGGGGTCAACAAAATAAAATGTGTTTCTTCTCATAACAGTATGATTTCAAGTTATTTATTTGCATAACAAAACTGTCACAGAACAACAACTCACAACTTAAATTAATCACTCATTGGTACACGTTCTGCTTTTAGAAGAAACATGTTTTATTTTGTTGACCCTAAGAAACTACTTTCGCTTTGACCAAACCCGGACCAGAACTCCCCTCACAGGACACTGTTGGGGGTAAGTCACTGTGGGTGCACCAGAGTAAAGACACTGATCCCATACAAATTCATGTGACCCACTGAGCAGAGGTCTTCAACCCTGGTCCTCAGGGTCCACTGTCCTGCAGGTTTTGTATGTCACCCTGCTCCAACACACCTAATTCAAATGATCATCTTGTCATCCAGCTCTGCTAAAGCCTGACAACGACCCACTGCATTGAATCATTGTGTTGAAGCAGGGTGACATACAAAACCTGCAGGACAGTGGACCCTGAGGACCAGGGTTGAAGACCTCTGTCATCGAGGGTTAAATCCTCATTGTGGACAGACGTGCTGTCCATCTTTTCCCTTGAGCCACTGGTGCAGTTGATTGACTAACACCTTGAGCTCTTCACTGGGTGTTTGTTCCAGTGGAATAGCCTCAGAGTCTGCACAGCCTTAAGTGGTCCCTGCTGTTAAATGAAGCCTGCCTTCATTGTCCACGTTGGAAGGTGATTTTTAGCTTGCATGAGCGTCTTTAATCAGCGGGTTCTTAGAATCTGCTACAGGGACAAGCTGTTTGTTTGTCCAGACCAAGGAAATGGTATGTAACCCTGCTGCAAATATAAGCCAAGTATGCACACCCATTAGTACTTTCCATTGACTTTGGTTAATACTTAACTCATCAACCACAACCATTCAATTGAGTGAATTGATTCGTGAATTATTTACAATTGGGCTTAAATTAGTGAAGGGTACGTTAGCTTTTGTGTATGTTATTTGGTTTTCTAAGGAGTACTGATTACTGATGAAGATGAGAGTTTATAATAATAACTGGTTCATTGACGCAAACAAATGACTGTTTTAACTAAGATGACCCTGGTTACACTCCTGTACAAGTTTCTGCTTCACACATTAAATGTGTTAAATCTTTTATTCTGGAAGCATTTGACCAGTGATATAAGATGACCCCCTCTATTCCAGACTAACCTTCAGAAAGAGAGGTTAAAGAAAATAATTTTTAGTTTTAATTCTGGAAAAAAATCATTGAAATAATAATGACACTACTTTCATTTTTTGACAGAACTTTGCTTACTAGACGCAATGTAACCTATGCATAGACTCAGTGTAGCCTGTGTATATACTCAATGTAGCCTTTGTATAGACTCAGTATAGCCTGTGTATAGACTCGGTGTAGCCTGTGTATAGACTCAATGTAGCCTTTGTATAGACTCAGTGTAGCCTGTGTATAGACTTGGTGTAGCCTTGTATAGACTTCTTGGTGTAGCCTGTGGATAGACTCGGTGTAACATATGTATAGACTCGGTGTAGCCTGTGTATAGACTCGGTGTAGCCTGTGTGTAGACTCGGTGTAGCCTGTGTATAGACTCGGTGTAGCCTGTGTGTAGACTCGGTGTAGCCTGTGTATAGACTCAATGTAGCCTTTGTATAGACTTGGTGTAGCTTGTGTATAGACTCAGTGTAGTCTGTGTATAGACTCGGTGTAGCCTTGTATAGACTTCTTGGTGTAGCCTGTGGATAGATTCGGTGTAACGTATGTATAGACTCGGTGTAGCCTGTGTATAGACTCAGTGTAGCCTGTGTATAGACTCGGTGTAGCCTGTGTATAGACTCGGTGGAGCCTGTGCATGGACTCAGTGTAGCCTGTGTATAGACTCTGTGTATTAATCTGTCAGTAAAATCGCAGTTAAAGGTTTAGTTAAAATGGTTGAGGCCGTAGACCCTCCACCTGTGAGTGTGTGTGTCATGTCCGTTGCTCTGCTGTAGGTGGGGTCACTGTGGGGGGACTGGGTTCAGAACACGAGAGCTTCCAGCAAAGACTGTTTAAAGGCGCAGACAGACGACTTAGTTTACCTCTGCTCAGTCTGTCAGTGTCCCAGTGGGCCTGCGGCTACTGGTGGATGTCATCACAACACCAAGCCATGATATTACATTTTTCTTTGTGGAATTCCTCTTCGTCTGAAGCGTAAACGCTTTCAAATCAAGAGAACGGGCAGATGAAACCGCAACAGCAATTTCCTGTTGTCTTCCAGGGATTCGTGTGCCCTTTTTGTCCTCTGACATTTATTACATTATGTAGCTTAAAGCAGGCTGATATCCCCACAAATATGAGAGGACCCCCATTGAATTTGGGGCAGTTTGGGGCTGAAGTAGGTCTGTCTAATATAGGTCCTTAGAGGCTTTGACAGTCATGTTGGCTCACACAGAGAAATCAGACCAGACTCTTCTAAGCAGGAGGACAGTAACTAAATATAAGCTACACATTGGAAGCTTTACATGGGGAATTAGGAAATATAGAAAGCAAATGTCAGGCCTCCTTTGCTCCAGTTCTTTGCCTCGTTTTGTGAAGAAGCTGCTCCACATTTCCTCAGACCTTTTATCGAAACATTTACATTCGTCGAGTTTTCTTTGTGTGGTTCAGTTTAACAAAATTACAAAAACAAAACAAAAAAAACAGGAATGTAAAAAGTGTTATATGAGAGAATCAAAGTGTAAACTGTCAGAGAAATCTACAGATGGATGTTTTATTAAACGTTTTATTAAGTCTGTCAAGTGCTTAGAGACTATATAAGGGCAATAAGTCAATCTTAGGGTATTGTTACCTGGCCCCCCCGAAAGGGGAGGAAAGTGGTTTTGTTTTTTATTTTGTTTTGTTTTTTGTCCGTCCATTTTTTAGCAACTTTACACAATTCTTACTCTACAGATTTCCATAAAATTTCCAGGAAAGGTGCAAGGTGTAGTCCAAAATAGAAAAAAAAGCCCAGAAATTTTTGGTGACTGTAGGTCAAATGTAAACAATCAGAAGGTCAAACCAGGAATTTCCTTTTCATTCCTGTGTACTCACTTACTGTTGATGTGCATTGACATAAGAACCTTGAAGCTCAAATTTCAAGACTCTAGGTCAAAGGTCACAATTTAATATTACATATAACTTTTGAACTATTCATCTTACAGACTTCCACTGAGCAACGAAATGCTGGTTTTTCAATTTTTGCATCTAGCCCAGCTCATAGCAGCAGCACATCTAATGTGCTACAGTAGTAGTCTAGTTACGCTCAATGTAACTTTTGGCTAGATTTCCCTGAAACTGGTCGAGCAATCACAGTGAAGTATAGTGTCAGAGGGCGGGCGTAACAAAGTGATGCTGCAACGATTCAGAGAGAAACAACTGGAAACAACCACTGAAGAACAACAATGGGTGGAGATTTCCTTTTATCAAACATGAGTGAAGAATGTGAGACAACTTCAGTAATCTTTCAATTCTTTTTACAGAAGCGAAGACAGTCGTTAAGTTCCATAATCCACCATTTTGTTTAGTCATTCCTAACTTTCTCTCGACTCCTCTGTGAACTTTCCGGCACTCTAACTACATCATCCTAAAGATTCCACTGATTGGTTGTAGTACCGTCCTATTGCATACAGAGGAAGTTGAAAGACAACCTTTTAGCCCCGCCTCCCCTGCCTATGAAACGTTCCTAGATCTATACATGTAATGAATAGGGATAGCGCGGCTAAGATATTCTGCATCTGGTGTGTGTATAGATTTTGACCCATTGTTGACCAACAGGTCAAAGGCCAATCAGTCAATATCAAGAAAAACTAAAATGGTCTATCACAGAAAACAAATACAGATAGAGACTTTGTTACTATCATTGACACATAGGAAACCTGGCATGACTTTTGACCTTGAGTAATCATAAAAGATCTAAATCAAGGTTACATGATTTTAAATGGTCATAACTCCAGAGTGGTGATACGTACTCAGTTACTACAGATAGAAAACTACATGTAGGCTCCAAAATGGCATCATGACCTTTGACCTGGCACTACTCATATATTGTATTGACGCTCAGGTTCATCATAGGATTCATTTAAAAATGTTGTTTATGTGTTTTAGAGCTTGAGGTGGTTTCCAAACTGTTCAGATTGTATAACCTTACATGTGGTGCAGTCGATGCCTGCTGGTCATCCCCCACACCCACTTCAAACCCAGAGGGGCTGATCCCTTTCAAATAGTTGAATGTATTACCACTGTCACTGTGTACCCTTAGGCTTTTAGTCAGTTTGTATGTGTGTCTTTTATAGGTTACATTATGTTCTTAAGTAGAAATACAGCTACTTGTGGGAAAAATACTCTGGTAGAAGAAGTAGAATTAATCTGATATCAGAATATAATACATGTCACATATTAGTCTGATATCAAAATATTTCTTACTGCTTTTTTTTAGCCTTCAATATCAGTATCGACATTGGCCCCAAAAATCCTGTATAGGTCAGGCTTTAATATGTAGACACATATCGTCAGCTTCATACTAAGTTTTATTTTTTTGTGTTTTCGGAAAACGAGAAAAAAAACACATTTTCTAAAAGTCACATCCATATTTTTTATTGATTTTTTTCACAGAACATTCACATAGATGAGAAGAAAAGTGTAAAAAAAAGAACAAAACCCAACATCATTTGTTTTATGAAATAAAATTGACTTAGGCGGATTATGCCTTTGACTTAGGCAGTTTTTCTGAGAACATTTTGCATTTTTTTCTGCCATTTTGCATACATTCAAACTGCCTAAGTCAAACAGCTGGTAGCAAAACTGCCTAAGTCAAATAAATGACTTGGGCAGATATGTTTTTGCACTTGTTTTTTGTTTTTTATGAGTGTTCTGATTGGTCAATGACATAGGCAGACTGACAGGATGATGCAGCAGTGGTAGGGGAGTAAAGTTATGCAAAAATCTCAATTTGACCAAAAATTGACTTAGGCAATTATGATATGAGGCTAACAATATATACAAATAAAAAAATTTTAATAAAATTAAATTAAAATATGTGCCATAGCTACAGTTCTCTGGGCGGTGAGGGGTAATTGGATTTTAAAGTCATGAGAAAAGAGTGTAAGTAAAAACACCCTGGAATGGTGTGGAAGGGGTTAAACTCATGATCTGTTTTTTTTTTTTCTCTTCAAAGCTGACATGTTTTATAAATGTGTAATCATGTGACAACGTGGGGTGAAGTGGAGGATGCAGACGGCGTAAAGACGCAGTAAAAGCAGACGTTGGGTTGAAACCTGACACGTTGGCTTCATCCTCCTCTTCACCAAAAAAAGCAGAAAACAGAAACACTCTCCAGTTGCTCTGCTCTGGTTCCCACACGTTTCCTCTGCTGTAGCGTTTAAACACAAAAAACACTTCAGTTTGTTCTCTGCAGTCCTACTTGTGTCAACTTGTTCGTCACCTGTGCAGTTATTTTAGCCCTTTTTGTCGTCTTATTTGAAATGCATGTATGACGTGATCATGAGCCTTTGGGTCCTGGAGGAACTCATTCCAGCCAAAAACGTGTCACTCACTCTGCAGTGTGGTCCAAGGACACTGCAGCGATTGCACAATTTGAGTGCGAGTTGTTTTTCCTCTGCGAGTCAACGTACACTGAGTCAGGACTATTTGTTGACCCATTTGTTTTTTGGATACAAGTTACAACAGCAAGTCCTTACAGACTAGACTGAGGGCCCATTTAGAAAGAAAAATAAACAGAACAGTGGGGGAAAAAATACCAAAGTCATTAAAAATAAAAATGTGTTTCAATATGGAACATTAGTGATAAACCAATATATTGATATGATAAATCAGGTAAATATTTACAGGGCTTATTTTGTACCTGTATCAGCCTATTGCATTAGCTGATATGCTCTTTTTTTTTGCCTGATTTTTCAGCAGGCAGAGGAGTGTGTTCAGTGGCAGACTGCTGTTGTAATCCTGCTCCAGCAACATCTATCTATCTATCTATCTATCTATCTATCTATCTATCTATCTATCTATCTATCTATCTATCTATCTATCTATCTATCTATCTATCTATCTATCTATCTATCTATCTATCTATCTATCTATCTATCTATCTATCTATCTATCTATCTATCTATCTATCTATCTATCTAATTCACTTTAACACTTTGACTTTTGATATTTTAGCAGTTCCATAGTAAAATAAAAATGAATAAAATAAGTGGAAAAACTGAACAAAAACAGCCAAAGTCGTCTATAATGTCAACTGAAATGAATAATAAATCAACAACATAATTAGTAACACGAACAAAGTAAGACACAAATGGAAGAAAATTAAAGAAAACATGATAAAAATGAAAGAAAAAAATGTAGAAAAATAAATGTCCGTCTGTCTATCATGTGTAAAACTAGTCAGTTACCCAAAACTTAAACTACAGATGCACAAAACTGAAATTACAAAATGATGCAAACTGAGCTGAAAGGCTATTGGAGGTCATACATATCATGTGATGTGACTGGTGTTCAACCTTAGGCCGACAGAGGACAGTTGACTCAGCACTCAGGAAACTCCGCTGACATTTACAAAAAAAAAAACCCAAAAAAACATTTAAATCCTAGAAACTCTTCTCAGAGGGACATCAAATTTTAAATAAAAAAACATATTATTTTACTATATTTTCCTCCAGAAATCTGCAGTTACATGAAACACCAGTACATGACAGATGTAGAACAGAGTATTTTCCACTTCAGACACAGTTTTCAGTTGAATGTATCAACCTGGAGAACTTAAAGTATAGTAAAAAAAAAATTACATAAAACATTCCACGATAATGTTCTATCACCTTGTCCCACCGGTTGTTTTTGTCCATTTTCATGTTGTCCTCGCAAACTCACTAGCTTTTATTGGACATTTCCCTCTCAATACGTGAGACTCTGGGTTTGATCTTTGATGGTCAAAGGTCTCTCTCTCTCTCTCTGATTCTGTGAATGCATGTATGTATATATATTTTTTTATTTACTTCCTGTATTTATTGATTTCTTTTGTTTTTCTTGATATTGTTTGTATGCTCGAGATAAAGAAATTAAATTAAATTAAATGAAAGATTAAAAAAAGAAAGGGGAGAAAAAGAAAAATCCCCATAAGGCATGGGAGAAAGGGGTACAAAGCCAAATGTGTTTTTCAAACGTTTGAAGATGTTTACTTTATTATTTATTTATGAATTTTAAAATTTTGATTGATTTGTTATACAAGTTTTTTCCCTCCAAATTTCAATTTATTTATTTTTGAAAAAACACAGCGTTTACGGTCACTACCCAATGGCTACTTTACCTACAAGTGATGACTACAAACGTGGTCCTTATGAGACATGAGACATGGAAATGTGTGTGTGTGTGTGTGTGTGTGTGTGTGTGTGTGTGTGTGTGTGTGTGTGTGTGATTTCCTACTGCAGTTATTTTAACCTGTGCGTTTGGATGGTCCAGTGACATGTCCACACCACTCCCCCTGTGGCTTTGTTTTCTTCAAGGTTACACATATAAATAGATTCAAATATAAACGGTCTAAGTGTGATTAATGGACGTGGTCTAACAAAGGAAATTCATGACATGTGTGAGACATGTGGCGACTGCTCGACTGAATGAACTCACGTTTGTTTGTGCGTTGATGTGGATTCCAGAGCAGCAGCGTCCTGTCCACTGCATCTGCACACTTTGTTTGATCAGATCAGACTGTTACGATCTTAGTACAAGTGATGAACCCAAACACAAAAGGCCGCATTTACTGATTTTATTGATCGCAATAAAATAGTAATAAACTGTGCCGATGCTTCCTCAGTAAAGCCTAATTTCTACCTCCGAAAACCAGACTAAATTCATCTTTCTGTTCTTGATGTTGCTCTTAGAGGTGGTATTTATGCCTCCATCTGTTTTAAGGATGTTGTGTTTTAAATCCTCCAGGGGGCAGTAATGAGTCGCATTGCTGAGGGTTCAAGAAACATGGCATCTATTGAAAAAAAAAAAAAATCTGTATGTCAGCTTTTAAATAATGGTCGCCTATATCAATAAAAATACATACATAAAAAAATCAACTCCAAATATATTATACGTATATTAAAAATACCATCTTAGAAATATCGGCTTAAAATATCGTCTGACAAATATCGATCTTCAAGTATCGGCTTAGAAATATTTGTGTAGATATATCAGTTTGGAAATATGGGCTTAGAAATATCATTTTAAAAATATCGGTTTTGAAATAGATTAAAAATATAGGTTCAGAAATATCGGCTTACAAATATATGGCATAGATATATTGGTTTTGAAATATTGGCTTGTATTGGTCATCGGCAAATACTGATGGAAAAAAAAAAATCACATCAGCTCCGAAAACCATGTGAGTATGGTGGTGTGTGTGTGTGTGTGTGTGTGTGTGTGTGGTGGGGGGTTCATACCTGTATTGTTCCTGTTCACCCCTCCTTCCCAGATTTTGTTATTGTTTATTTGTTTTATTTGTTTGTGTGAAGTGACAATAGTAACTTGTCCTACACTCACTCGTCTCCCCTCTGTCTCCCCCTCAGCATGGGTGGGCTCTCTGTCCATGGGGATGATCTTCTTCTGCTCCCCCATCGTCAGCGTGTTCACAGACATCCTGGGCTGCAGAGTGACGGCGGTGGGCGGAGCCGCCGTCGGACTCGTCGGCCTCCTCGCCAGCTCCTTCGTCACGTAAGGATTCCAGAACTCCTCTTATCAACCGTTTATTAGAGACAACAGTCGCACAAACATCATCTAACTGCACATTTTGCCTCCTCCCTGTTGGTTTATGAACGCACGTAAAATATATAATTGTATAATTATATAATTATCAGCTATGTGACAGGGCCAACCCCTCAGACTACCTCCTTACACAGTATTTATTTTAGGGCTGTCAAAATTAACACATTAACGCGGATTAATCCATCATCATGATTAATCTGATTAAAAATATAAACACGATTCAATAGAACAGTTGTTTACAACGTTTTGTTGAAACTGTCAAAGTTGTTGAATAAACATGTTAATTTCACATATTTTTGTGGGTTTTCTTTTTAGAAGAGTTTGTCAATATGTTTTCATCACCTATTTTATATTAGTTTGGAGGTTTTTTGGTCAATTTTAGTGGATTTTATATATATATATATATATATATATATATATATATATATATATATATATATATAATTAGTAACATGAAGAAAGTGAGACACAAATAGAGCAAAATTAAAGAAAATAAGCAAAATGAGCAACAAAACTAATAAAACTAATAAATATTTACAAAATTATAAATAACATGGAGAAAATTTGTAAAAGATTTATTTAAAAAAATAGAACGAGTATTGAAATTTGGTCGTGGCAGTTTTAATGTTTCCTTTTGACACCTGTTCCATGAACAAAACACAGTAAAATCACTGTTAAAAATAAAGGAGAACGGTTGAATTTTCTGACTATTTACACTAAACCATCCATTCAAAGGACATCAGAGTTAATAATCAGCTCCTCATCATCATCTCTGCAGAAGACTGATAATGATGGAATGGTTTCCATGGTGATAGAAGAGGGAACATCTAAAACATGCAGGACACTGGCCCTCGAGGACCACAGTTTGACACAGTAGGGTTCTGCTCCACTCTTCCTGGACCAAAGCCTCTAGCTGGTTCTGTTTGGATGCTCTCCTACCATCAGTCTGGTCTTCAGCTCCTCCACAGTCTCTCTAGATCAGGGGTCTCAAACTCATTTTCATCAGGGGCCACATTCAGCACTATTTCATCTCCAGCAGTAAAACATTCGCATAAATAACCTAGAAATATTAGTTTTTGTTTTAGTACAAAAAAACCCATTCCGTTATGAAAATACTTTTATGAACTATCCAAACAAAAAAAGATGTAACTTGAAACTTGAAAAAACTTGAAACTTGAAAAAACTGAAAATTCTGAAGAAAAATAAGTAGCAATTTTAACACTATTCTGCCTCAACTTATCATTTCCACATGTGCATTATGGATCAGATCTACAAAGACGCTAAACAATGGGTAACAGAAAATGGTCCAAATTATGCTGAATTTTCTTTAGACATTTCAGGTTCTTCCTATTTGTTCAGGTTATTCACATTTTATTGTTACAGAATCGTTTGTAAATAGAAATATTTTCCAGATTTAATGTTTGGTTTTTTTGCATTAAAACAAAGACAAACATTTGAAGATGTCATTATTTATGAGCATAATGTCATATTATTCTTATTCATTCATTTATTGTGTGTGTGTGTGTGTGTATGTGTGTGTGTGTGTGTGTGTAGATCCTTATGTCATTATTTGACTATCCATCATATTAGTCTGTATCTGTATCTGAACTAAAATTACTTCCACAGCCTTGATTCTGGTATTTTTGCACTTTGTAAATTCATCCCTGGGCTGCATTTGGGCCCTGAGCCACATGTTTGAGACCATTACTCTAGGTGGTTTAGCTCAGAACTTGGACTGGCTCATGTCCTTGAACCACTCCAGCACTACCTTGGTGCTATACTTGGGGTTAGTGTCCTTCTGAGGTGTCCAGTCAGGACCAATCTAGAGTTTCTCCTGCAGACGCTTTGACGTTGTCATCCAGAATGTTGATATAATTCTCCTTTTTCTGGATTTCTGGACTATTTCAAGGAATAGTACATGATCCCAGAGCTGGAGTGGAGTAGAATCAAGTAGAACTGATACCATGTTGTAGAAACGTGGCAATAGCGGTCCATTTGTTTGGACAAATATAAGAATAATAAAAAATAGTAGCTCTTACTAGTGTTTGTTTTCTGGATAAAAACCCAAATTACTTCAGTTCTTCCATCAATATCTATGTCATTGTACTAACAAAAACAGTGCTTTGATTCAGTCACTGTTTTTTTCTGTGTTTTAGTCACATGATACACACATGAGTTAGAACTGGACTGAACTAGTGATTTTTAAAAAAAATTATTTGTGATGGAATAATCATGTTCTCCACGACTGTACCAGCAATTAACATGTAACATATTTTTATTTTTTTTATTTTTTTTTTACAGTGCATTACAGTATGTAATCATTTATACATATCATCAGTTTACTCATTAAAATACATTCAAATTATTATTTTTTTTAACCTTCATTAAAGCAACGCATACATTCTAATTAAATGCAGCCATGTTTTATTATTGTCATACACTTTCAGTCCCTGACAAACCTTAAACCTCTGAAGTGTGGCTTTTTTTCTCTCCATTTTTAAAATACGAAGTTGTGTGCATAAAGTAAAACTGAGTGAATTACAGTACAGGTATGAAAAACACAGTTCAGCAGATCTTCCGGAACAGTCGTACTCTGCTCAGGTTTTATCATCACCCTGTGGTTACGCGCCTGTGGACTTAACACTCTGTTGTTAATAATTTCCTGGAATCCTACTTGTCCACGTGTCAGGTTACTTTGCCCTCAATTTAGCCCCATAAGCAGTCAATACATTTGAAATTCACTTTTAATTAATCATATAATAACAACCACGGCTCTGAGGTTGCGACGAAAACGGGGAGACAGGAGGTGGAGTATATATATATAATATATGTATATGTATGTATATATATATATATATATATATATATATATATACACATATATATATATATATATATATATATATATATATATATATATATATATATATATATATATATATATATATATATATATATATATATATATACATATATATATATACATATAATATAATGTGCAAACAAAAACTGTAGGCTGAAGAGAGCAGGACCAGACAGACCTGAAACACCAGACCAGGGAAGAACCTGGAGCAGAATCCTGCTGAGGTGGAGTCACTTTAATAGGCTGGGCGTCTGTGGCTCACTTGGTAGAGTGGGTGGCCCAATGACCAAGAGGTTGGCGGTTCGCGTCCTGGCTCTGGCTGTCCACATGTTGATGTGTCCTTGGGCAAGACACTGAACCCTGGCTTAGGTCCCCAGTAGGACTGACCTTAGACCTTAGAAAACTACTGGTGTGTGAATAGGTGAACCAATGTTGGACAAGATTAAAAATACAGTTAATCATCTTTTCATGGTCATCAGATATATGACCCGTTTGGAGTTGGATCAATGACAGTGGATGGAAAAACTGGGTTGATGTTAAATAACAGATCAAATGAACACAAATGTCATATAAACTAACAAATCATAAGAATAAGTAATCAAAAATGTTACTAAAATACATTTATAAAGTATTAAATCCCTCTGCTCTGTCCCTGAGCGTTGTGAAAAATACTATTTTGGTGACCTTGACCTTTGACCTATACCAGGAATGTCCAAACTATTCCACAAACGGCCAGTGTGGCTGCAGTTGTTGTTCATTGTCATGGCAACAGAACTGGCTGGAGTTTAACTAGACACCTGAATTTTGGTCCCCATAGTGTCAGAGGTCCCCATGGTATGACTGTTTGATTGATTGATTGATTGATTGATAGTCTTTATTTGAACTCAATTTAAAAGACAAAAAAAAAAATAAAAACAGATAATAATGATCACACTGCAAAAGAAAAAATAGAAAAAAGTGCATTTGTTATTATCATTATGCATTTTACAAAAGTCCAAAAGGAATAGGATGAAGCACAATGCTTATTTACTCCTACCCCCTGTTGTAAACACATCAATGTCCCCATAAAGATAGGAATACAAGGACACACACACACACACACACACACACCGTGTTTCAATTCCTGTCCTGAAAAGATCAAACCAAGGATAAATTTTTTCATTCTTTGAACAAGGCTAAAATAAATGATTGATGATTCATCCAGTGTTGTTTTATAGTTCAATAAAAACACATGGAACAGAACTAACCCCACACTGGGTCCCTGAAAACATTCCAGTTCAGCAATAAGATGTTTTTTCCAGAAAAGAAACTGTTCCTGTTTACGGCCGTGTTCACATCAAGGCCTTACAACGTTATCCTGGTAACAGCTGTTCGAACATTACTGCACTTGTGTTTTTTGGGGGTGATTTTGGGGGTGATCGGGGTGGGGGGGGGTTTACCTTGGCGGAGGTCTGCGCTCTCAGAGTGCTTTTCTAGTTGGTGACTGTGACCTTTGACCTTTATTCACAAGAATCTAATGGGATCTATTCCGGACCACCTTGGACCTTTTCTGAAAATGTCATGATTTCTCCCAGTTAAGAATTGTTTGATTTATGGCTAAATAATGTAATTTTAATATTTACTTTTTAAAATTGTATAATTTTATTTCAATCAGTAAAGGAGTGGTTTTACCAGAGTATTTCTTACTAAATGTGAATACTTGTCAATTATCTTTTACTAACCACCGCTCTACTTGCCCCCCCCCCCCCCCCCCCCCCCCCCGCAGATCTCTGGGTCCCATGTACTTCACTTACGGCATCGTGTTTGCGTGCGGCTGCTCCTTCGCCTACCAGCCGAGCCTGGTCATCTTGGGTCACTACTTTAAGAAGCGCCTGGGTCTGGTCAACGGCATCGTGACGGCCGGCAGCAGCATCTTCACCATCACGCTGCCCTTCATGTTGTCGGGCCTGCTGGAGAAAGTGGGCCTCCAGAACACCATGCGCGTGCTCTGCATCTTCATGTTCGTGCTGATGTTGGCTGGTTTCACCTACAAACCCCTCATGCCCACCAGACCCTCGTCCACCCGCACCGGAGGCATGTGCCCCCCCATCAGCCAGATCTTTAACATTAACATCTGGAAGTCTTTAGGTTATCGCATCTGGGCCTTCGGTATCCCAGCGGCGCTCTATGGATACTTTGTGCCTTACGTCCACCTGGTAAATACTTTTCATTTTTTCTTCTCTTTCTCAGTCTAGTCTGGGTTTGTGTTGTTTGTAATACAGTGGTCCCTCGTTTATCATGGGTTAAAAATAACCCACCACATGCAAAATCCAGGAAATACAGTGTGTGTGTGTGTGTGTGTGTGTGTGTGTCCTTGTATTCTTATCTCATGGGGACATCTGACACTATGGGGACCAAAATTCAGGCCCCCAGAAGGCTTAAGTATAAATAAACGTCCCCACTAGCAAAATAGGAAGGATGTAGACCAATAAATGCATTAATTTGTTTTTTCCGGAAGTCCCCATAAAGCATGAGGGAAACAGATGCAAAGTAAAACATGTATTTTTCAAACTTTTGAAGATGTGTTAACTTTTTTTAATGTATTTTTTTTCTTTATTTTTTCCATTTGTGTTTATGTATTATTATTTATTCTATAGATTTTTAAAATTAGTTATTTATTTTTGAAATTATTATTTTTTATTTTTTTTTATTTTTTAATTACATTTTCAAATTTGTATTACTATTTTATTTTATATTTAAAAAAAAAAACAAGTAAAAAATTATTCACTACCCAGTGGCTACTTGATTCCAAACACTATGTATGTGTGTATGTGTGTGTGTGTGTGTGTGTGTGTGTGTGTGTGTGTGTGTGTGTGTGTGTGAAGGCCTCTGAACCAAAGGCTACACCAGTGATGAATAGCAACATGTAAATGCTAACAGAGTGGTTCCATGGTGAGATTTCCCAGTATCTTAATCTCTTGTTTAGAATGTGCTCATTGGCACGAGGGAGGAAGTAGAGGTCAAAGGTCAACATGGGAGCTTGGACAACACATATATCAAAACACTGGCTAGCAACGTGAGTTATGCTAACGTGAAAGGTGAGAGGAAGGGCAGGGTTTTTCTATGCATGCAGCAACTGTTACCAGCAGGGTGAGGATTTTCCACCACATGGTTTAAGAATCTCAGGTGTTTTCACAGTTTCTCAGAACACACACTTAACTTTAAACTTAACTGCACATTATTCAACACCAACAACTGTGTTTACGTAATGAGTAAAACAGGAGGGAAAGAAGAAAAAATTGCACAGATTTAAAATCAATAAACAAGTGTTTAACAGTTTTCCAGCATTTTTACACATTTCAACGGTCAACAAAAAAATCTACATCTTATTTGTCAAAATATTTCATCACATTTAAAAGATATAAGAACTGATTAATATAATATAATATAATATATATTATCATATTATATTATATATATATATATATATATATATATATATATATATATTATATTAGGGCGGCACGGTGGTGCAGTGGTTAGCACTCGTGCCTCACAGCAAGAAGGACCCTGGTTCGAATCCCGTACCAGACCTTTCTGTGTGGAGTTTGCACGTCCTCCCCGTGTCCGCGTGGGTTTTCGCCGGGCACTCCGGTTTCCTCCCACCATCCAAACACATGCACTGATAGGTTAATTGGTTAATCTAAAATTGTCCATAGGTGTGAATGTGAGAGTGATTGTTTGTCTATATATGTTCAGCCCTGAGATGAACAGGGTGTACCTCGCCTTCGCCCATTGTAGCTGGATTAGGCCCCCAGTGACCCCCATGACCCTAGTGAGG